>OZ038484.1:108826610-109194110 GCA_964036315.1 Acanthosepion esculentum
TGTAACTTAACGTTTCTCGTGTTGTATGTTTTTCACATTTCTCGAAATCACTCCATCAAAAATAGAAAATGTAATTTCCTGTCATTTTTTTTCTTTCTTTGACAAAGCCATTGAATATATTATGTATATATATATATATATATATATATATATATATATATATATGAGAGAGAGAGAGATCAAATGTGCTATTCTTATATTTGTTACATGTTGATTCTTTGATTGCAGACAAAACATCTAATGTATATGAATGCACACACGTACACGTGTGTGCATTCATATACATTAGTGTGTACATTCACGTGTGTGCATTCATATACATTAGTGTGTTCATTAAAAAAATATTTCCTTTGCAGCTTCCATGAAATTAACGTATGGCTCTCTATATTTACATCTGAAATATGCCTTTTTATCTGTTATGACTTTTTGGCTCTCTGTCTACAAATATAAAAGCATTAAAAAATCCTACTCAAATTCTACTTATACCTTTTTAAAAACTTTATCGATATTCTCCTCATAGAGCGCACGGAGGGTCAAATCGTAGAAGTTATACTGTAGGTAGATTGTATTATAAAATCTTTTGAATAGGTTCGGCATGCCTTCCTGTATTCGGAACGCTTGGCTTTTGCCTGCGCTCGAACACTAACCTGCGGCATCTGTCTCTCTATTTGATTAAAGGATTCTCGCCTGATTACATTTTTGTTTAATTTTCATGTCTATTATTTCGTTCAGAAATGACGGGGTATCCACCCCCGCAAAGAGAAAAAAAATTCTTATTAAGCATTTGTTGTTTTGTTTTTTTTTTGTTTTTTTTTTTATGTGAAACAAAATCCCTTACTTTTTCACATAACTCTTTTCTTCGTGAATTCGCGTGGCATTTAAAGAAAAGCGATTCCAAGAGAAAAGATTGGGGAAGAATATTCTATCGTGAGGCTTGCTTCGTGGTTAAAATTGTTACGTATTCCCCGTTGATGCCATGGGTGTATTTAAAAAAAATGGCTTTGAATACTAATTTTCTAGGAAAGCAGGCCATTTTCACCTGGAAGGTTGAAGCAATATAATCTTCCTTCCCTCATTTAACCTTTTACAATATTAAAAAGTACTGCCTCATGGCTAACATAATTCCATATTTTCTACCGAAGTTAAAGGTCGGTGTTCAAGCTCATATAAAAAAAAAGGTGAGATCTCAAATCTTGATTTTCCATTAAGCAATGCTCGTTTGAATGTTTGGCAAAACATCATCTGTAGGAGTTTAAATACTTGAATCTGAAGTATTTTAAATAATATGCATTAATCTGTTGTTAAACTTTGGTAACATTTTCTTTTTCTTAGTTGTGAAAAAAAGCTGAAGAAAATTCTTTACTTCTTACGGGAAACAAATGAAACATTTTAATGATTTTTTTTTTTTTAAAATTTTCATCATAATGTAGCAGATCCTCTATCAACCAAATTACAAGGGTTATTTTAATCCGACCTTTAATGTCGTTACTGGCTGATGACAGAGAACGGAACAAATGGCGACTGGGTTTCACTGTTTTGCTGTCGAACTAGCTAGATGCAACTGCTACTTCTACTCTAACAGTTTCTTTTCTCGCACTTTGCACACGTGGAACTCTCTTCCGATTTCTTGCTTCCCTGCCACCTAAAATCTTCAAAAATTTAAATGCAACGTCAATCGCCATCTCATGTCTTCCTGAAACCTGTTCTTTCATTGTCATTTCCTCACTTCTCCTCAGTAAAGTTTTCTCATTCACTTTCACTCCCTGTAAACCCCTGCGCTCTAAGAGCATTAACGCATTAAATGATTAAAAATAGATAAATTTTATTCCTATTCAAAGTGTTTAATATTTGGTGTGTGAAGTTCTTAAATGAAACATGCTCCTTATTCCGTTGCTCATTCAGGCGAGTATATTTATATTATATTTTGACTAGTTTACTCTCCGGCCTTCCTAGTATTATATGGAATTCTGAGATAAAACATTGCTCTTTTTCTTTAAATTATTCAGACTAACACCGTTATATATGGTTTAATCATTGCATTTTGACCAGTGTAATCTCCGGCCTTCCAACTATTATCTGAAATTCTGTTCTTCAATGAGATTTGTTTTCTTGCTATAAATGTAACGTGAAATAATCTTAGACATTATTTCTTATTTCTTACGGGAAACATGATTCAGTTTTGATGATTCATTTTTCTTTTTCATGACAATTCACGAAAGGATAAAAAGAAGAGTTTTTTTTTTTTCAAATTTTATTTTTCATTTTATTTATTTATTTTTTTTTTTTTTTCAAATTTTTCGCTCATATAGAATTTCCTGTCTGAGTAGTGTCAAGAAAATATGAATTTATATGGCTGGATTGAATGAAAAGCCTTTCTTGTCTAAGCTCAATAATTTTCTTGTGTCAATAGTAATTAAGTCAGTGTTTACAGAAGCAATACGGTTTATTGTGGAACGGTCGTTACGCTTCACCTCAATAACATCGATTTTCAAATACTTCGGCGTAATAAAAGTTAGGAGGTTATCAACCCTTAGAAGACTAAACGTTAGTACATAAAGATCCAAATTAAATACTCTATATGCCGGCGTATAAGACGCGCATTGAAATTTATGCGTTTTAACAGAAGATGGCATTGGATTAGCGAAAGATGCTTTCCAGAAGCTAAACAAAGTACTAAGAAACGGAAAGTTTTCGTTAGAAACAAATAAAAGAGTGCTGAATTGCTATGTAATAACCGTCCTGTCGTATGGCCAATCGTATGGACAATCTCTCCCCACAAATGAAGAGAAAACTGGGAGGATGTTGAAACGACGGAGCGAGTAAGCAACGAGGAAATCTAAAAGAAAACGATAGCGAAAAGAACACATATCCAGAATCAGAAAAAGACAAATGAGGAAGGAGGGCTTAGAAAACTTAACACTAACAGGGCATATTGCGAGCAAGAGAAATGGGTGAAGATAGCAGGGCACCTACATTATGTGAATAGATGGCGGAATAGTAGGGTATGCTTAGCAAAAGGAAAAAAAACTGCTAAGAGTAAAAAAAGAGATATGAAGTTATGGAGAACCATGATCACCCACGACTTGAATGGACACGGCACTTAGAAGATGATGATGCCAACATTACACAGCGTCTATCGCATTGCTATTATAACTAAATGACTGTCTCCCTACGTTCAAATTTAACATTTCGTGTTGCAGTTAATATTACCCCTAAATGCCCTTGTAAATCGACCATCTTGTAAATCGGCAAATACGTTAGTTGAAAGGAATTCTTTTATTTGAAGTAATCAGACTTTTAATGTAACACCAACTAATGACAGAATAGCGATTTTCCAAGCGTAACTTAGATGTGGCACAAGGCTGAAATTAAGGGGCGCCCAGTGAGGATCGAACTCACTACTCAATCGTAATTATCCTAGCGAGGCAAGCTTGCTAACCATTACACCACCTCGAGGTGCCCCCAACTAATGACAGAGTAGGATACACATGTTATTTCAATTTACCGGGTGTTGAATATTTGTTTTCTAAGTTTGCAGATGAGACAAGTCCTTCACCCCCTTAAATATTCGGACTGACATCTTTATATTTGTTATTTTGATCATTATACAACCCCTTCACCACAGACGAAACGTTTCTAGCCTGTCGCTATTCTATCGCTATTTTCATGGCAGATGTTCATGCAAGCTCCATTCTTTAGTTCCGCCAGTCTAGCTCTTCACAGCTAGTACCCGCCATGCTACATACAGAGATCTCCATTCTCTTCTTATTCCATTGTAGGAATATTGTAGGGGGGTCCACTTATCTTCTTCCCCAGAACTGTTACCTTGTGGAACAGAATGATGCTTCCTCCATCACTATAATCTTAACCTATTCAAGTCTAGGGTCAGCCGTTATCTATCCTAAATATCCTCATCATATACACCTATTACCTCTTCCTTGTACGTCCTAATAGCAACATCACTCAGTAGCCCTCTACATTGAGTGGCTCTTAAGCCTTGTATTAAATTAATAATAGTGTAAAACATTACGTTTTGACCACTGTACTCTTCGGCCTTCCGAGTACTCCCACAATGGATTTGATTAAGATAGTAACAATATTTCTTGAATTACTCGGATTAATACTTTTTCTTGTGCATTCTTCGATTAAATGAAGTGGATGTTGGATTCTGGAGCATAGGTATATTCATATTTGTGTTCTGTTTTTTGTCTTTTGTTTACCGAATGCATCATAATCCTGAAGAGAGACGGAGAACACAACAGTCGGAATATTAGGATCAAAGCAAATAAGATGAGGTTAGTCGTCTAAATTATTCAGGAATTTTTTTCTTTCAAGGTTTTAATGCTAGGCTCGAATTTCGAATCAGAAACCTGAACACCAACAAAGGTAACAGAGAATATCCTAACACGAACAAATTATATTCTATAATATTGAAGAATGATCACATAAAAATTACCATAATTGGGCATATGAGGTTCGACAGATCTTCCTATGATCTCGGAAACCGCTAAGACTCGATTTCAGATGAATTAAGAATGGTGAACAAAAGAACAGCGATATGACACCATAAAAATACAATACACGTATAAAATTAATGAAAGGCATCCTTTCTTTTATTTGCCGTGCCTCTTCAGGACGGGTTGCGATCAGATCTCTCAATAACTTCCTCTCTTTTGTTGCTTTAAGTAACTTTTGTCTTTATTCTGCCTGCCCCTGTCATTATTCTGTTCCCCACTTTGTCCTTATTCTGCGCCCCATTCAATTTACTTGCGGTTTTTCCACGCTTCTTTTGCATTCAGTATGTTTTATGAGCGTTAGAAACTCCACAGGCCAGGATCTGATGTAGGAGCAGGTTTAGTCGCCAACCACTCGAGTTATCCTTCTCCTAGATTGGTTGCCACTCAAGACTATATGTCCTAGTCCTGTCCTGCTGTTTAACCATATCTTTCCCAAGGGTATTTACACGTAAGTGGATGTAACGAACTCGACAGGAATTCGAACTCGGTTCTTCAGTCCGAGCCGCTATCCATTACTCCACCGAGCTGTTAAAGGGCGGATGAACTCCTCAGAGTCAACGGCAATCCATCCCAACTATAACCTCACCTGCCCCTAATTGGCCAAACGTGGTGAGTAGGACTGCACTCTCGGAATCATGGTCAGTCAGAGAGAGTTTCCTTCAACAGGAGCGAAAAAGCCCTGGATTTGAATTTGGTTAGATTCTCCAAGCCCTCTTTCCTCTTTATCTCTCCCGGAAATGTAAACGGTGGCTTTCTGATTGTCGTTTCTATTTTCTTAAAACCTTTTCCGTGGCTCGTATATTCTACCCATGGTATTTTCAGCTTTTGTCAGTAGAACCGCGTCTCTGTCGCTTCTACTGTGAGGAGAATGTTCAGCATTCACAGCCATATAGATAAATATCATAGCAATTCAGAATTCATGCAGTCGTTTCTAACGAAACTTACCTAACTATTAATACTTTGCTTCGCTATTCATCTGCGTCATAAGATTTCGTTGTCACATTTTCTGTCGTGTTGATTTTCTGTTTGTGTTGATTTTCTGCACTTCCTTGATATTGACATTCTCACTGGGGTTTTCATTTCTGGCAACCATGCCTTCTATCTTCGTACAGTTAACAGTTATTTCTTATTGCTTTCTTTACTAGTTTTCCGTCTGCCTTCAACACAGTGTCAGCAGCGTATCTTATGTTGTTCAGATTATGTCTGCTGATAATAAATCCTGGTAGGCCATTCAATTCTCTTAGGATCGTCTCGCTGTTTATGTTAAATAAATCCGGTGAGAAAACTCATCCTTGTCTTACTCCTCCTCCTCCTCTTTCTATCTATTCGCTGAACACGTTCTCTATCTAAATACAGTCTGTTTGCTCCCAGTAAAGGTTATGGATTAAAATGATTTAATGCGACTGACTGACTGCAAGGCAAATGGGGTAAGAACGAGAAGACCGACACTGTAAACTGGCGTATGTTGTAGAGCGACGGTTAGAAAAGTAGTATCACTATCTATTGTTAATAGAGTAAGTTAGATCCTCACTGGGTGCCCTCATAAAAGAGGTCTGCTAAGATAGTTGCGTACTTCCCAATAATTACAATGACCACTTTAAGCCACGACCTTAAATACTGATTTTCAAGTTTACCCCCAAATTGTACATTGGCGCACTGCAATCTTCTCATCAATATTTCCCTTCGGTTGCTCTTATAATGATTTTAGTATAAGTATTAAATATTGTCCGGTTCACACTGTTTTTTGAACAGAAGTAGCGGTTTATCCATTGTTCCTTGTTTTGGATTGGGTTTCTGATTCCTTCTAAAGTTTTTTTTTTCTCATTTTCTTTCACTTCCGCTTGCGTGTTAGTGGCATTATCGCCTTACTTGGGGTAAATTGATTTTAAAAAAGTAGTATAAGTAAAAGTTTACTTAGTAGCTGAGAAAGTTGATATTTTTGTCAGTGCCAGAGGTTGGGGAAACAGACCGAATAAAAGTTAGTTTTAAAGGCTGATTTTTTTTAAACAAGAAGAGCCATCTCCGATTAAAATACTTGTGCAACACAGTCTTCATAACTCTCTTTAGTCTTGTTGCTTGCAAAATTGAGCTTAGTAAATGTCAATATATATATATATATATATATATATGTGTGTGTGTGTGTGTGTGTGTGTGTGTGTGTGTGTGTGTGTGTGTGTTATAAAATTTTTACATACGGGCAAAAACAAATACTCGCGACAAAGATGCATTTTTGTTTCGATGCAGATGAGCAGCTCGACGGGTGCGGAACAAAGATATGTAAAATTTTTATAATAAATAACTACTGCTCTACCCCTGGTATTGAGCCCTCTTTTGAATTGTGTATATATATATATATATATATATATAAACACGGCCACAGTGTACTGACCATATTCAGGAATTATGAATATGTCTACTTTTCAACAACTTTTAGACTGCCTACAATAACACTTACACGCCGTTTATTATAACTGCATAATGAAAATCCTTGAAAATGGCTGACAGATTAGCAGAAAGCGCACGGAATCAACAATTTCTACATTCATTGTCCATAAAAAAAACATTCGCATACAAAAAATAGATAAATAAATTTAATAATGATTTGATTTGTTTTTATTCTTACGGCTTATCAACCTGTGTTGTGTTATTTAAAGCCATATTCACATGAAAAAATTTTCTGATTGTAAAAATTCGTTTCTTTTCTTTTTTTTTTTGCAAATGAATATTGAACTAAATGTTTTTGAGAGATAACAATGATTTTTACAGTTACAAATCCTACTATTTAACCCACAGCTGGGGGAACATAGATCCATACCTTTCTGAAGAGTGCGTGATTGTAACGAACTGGCCAGCAATTCGAACATGAATCTTCGATTTATTTTAATTCATTTCTGCTATCCATTAAACCTCCCGCATATCTCAAAACTTAGCAAAAGTAATTTGTCAGTCTTGTTTAACAGTAAACACGTTCGCGCGCACACACACACACACACACACACACACACACACACATATATATATATATATATAACTACTACTAATAATAATAAGTATACATTTTGTTCCTCGCCGTTCGCACAACATATATATATATATATATATATATATATATATATATATATTAAAGAAAAACAAAAACACTGATGGAACTAACGGACAACTTGCCAAAATGAAAAACTCTCATCCAGATAAACTCTAAAAAAAAAAGACAATACTCAAAAAACAAAAAGAAAAGGGTCTCGAGGTAAACCTACCTACTCAGTAAAGTGCTCGAAGCCTAGATTGCCCAGACAGACCAAAAAACGCTTAACAACATTAAATCCTATGAAAGGATGACCTTAGGATTCTAGTCGTCTGAAGATTGCCTGAGAGTGAAACTCGGGTTTCGACTAGGGCCATCCTTTCATATAATTTAACGTTATTAAGCGTACAAATATATATATATTATTTTGTATGTGCAGTATTTAGTGGCAAGCGCTCAATATCAGTGATAGGGCTAACATATTTAGTTGTATGGATATGAGTTTGTGACCCTAGGTTTCACGCTTTTGCGATCATCAGACAAATTGAAAAAGCGTGAAGCCCAGGGTCACAAACTCATATCCATAAAACTGAAAATATATATATATATATATATATATATATATATATATATATATATATATATATATATAAAGCTTAGTTTTGTCATACGGTCACAAATATGGAGCACTCAGTGTGACTCAATTGCAAGGACCAGCAAAGCCTCTTACTACTACTTGTTGGGAGGTTACTATTATTATATATGCAGTATAATATAACATACCTTATGTTTATCTAAATTTCCATTCTATTCATTTCTATCTTGGAGATGGTTCAGTGGGTGAAATAGTTTCGTACTTCAGACCGGTGTTTAAAAGCTTAAATGAAATTAAATATATCGAGTGCTGATGTGCAAAACAGGCAGGCAAGTAGACTATCTCCACTTGGAAAATTAACGCAGCACAATCTTCCTAGCCTCTTTTCCACCATCACCATCCCAGTTCGACTTTGTACTGTTGTAACTTAAGCTTTATAAATATCGATAAAGACCTTGAGCTAAAATCACAGTAACTGCCAGCGTGAAATATTAACTACCCTGAACTTGATGGTATCAAGGCGTCTTTCGTTTTGTGCAATCCTGATGCCGAGGTTACGTTTCATTTACAAAGGAACGCGGGCAAGTTGTTATACGATATATTCACTGCTGGAATTCTAATTTAAAACGTCAGGCTAATCATAGAGATATCAGCATCAATTGACCCATCTGAAGAAATGCTATTTTCGTGAATTTTTCATTGGAAAGACTATACGCTGAAATATTTCCCTAGCAAAGAGATGATTACGCTCTACACTGACTCCCCGAATAGAGATTATAAACCCAGATTTTAAATCAATTTTTCTTCGCCAAGCCAATTATCAACAAGTGTTCTTAACACGTTGTTATGGTACAAGATGGTCGCTTCATTGTCGAATATTTAGAGTTTTACTGGCATGTACTCATAATTCGGCTTATTTTAAATTATTTATTTAATTTGAGCCTGTAAAGGTGTTACCACGTGGGGAGGTTTGGTCAGTTTAGGCAGGTGGTTTCTCCAGATGCTTACTAATTTGTTTGCCATTCATCGTGGGATGCTAGTGACGAGACCTTTTTAAGAAGATAGTCGATGATCAGGGGAAAATGGATTATTGATTTTCCAATGATTATTAATGTGTAAAGGGAACATTAATAGTCGGAATTTATACGCTTTGCGCAAATCTTTTTTTTTTGTTGCTTTTTACGCTTTTATTAATTTTTTTCATGCTTCTATTTTTGTTGTTTTTCTATTTCTATCTTATTTTTGCATTAATTTCTTTTCTTTCTACTTGCTTTTATTTCAATTAATTTATAATCTTTATTTAATCTTTTATTTAATGTTAATTTTACTTTTTTGTTTCATTTTTATCTATATTTTCCCTATTTTCATTTTATTTTCCTTTTTATTCTTCCTCTCTAGTTCAGTCAGTTATGTGTCATACGTGATACACGCTGACGAGGCAGATTTTTTCCTGCAGTAGGTTGCCATTTCTTTCTGCAGTAGACCAGTTGCCATCCAAGGCTATAGAACCCGGTCTGTCCTGCTATTACCCATAGCTGGGGGGGGGAGAGTATTCATACCTTTCCCAGGGGTAGTAGCACGTAAATGATTGTAATGAATTCGACTGGAATTCGAACTCGGCTCTCCGAGCCTCTATCCATTACTCCATCCGTGCCTCTTTCCCTTTCTTTCTACAGTAACCTTTCTAGTTACTGTGTTTTTATATTTTCTTTTCTTTCCTTTATTTATCGGTTCATTCCTTTTTTTTCTATTTCATTCATTGCTTCATTCAATCGTCTTTCAATCATTGATCTATTTTCATTTTTATTTCTATAAGTGTCAAAATAGGCACGAGCCATGGGCCATGCAGCAAAGCGATTCTCCCTTAAGAATTTTCGAGTCCAGTAATGAACACTAAAATCTTGGATAATTCTTTTGTTTCTGTTAAAAATTTTGTATTTCCTGCATTCATTTCCTTTCAAAAGTAGATATATTTACTAAGCCACGTGTAGTCTAAACGAGAGGCATAATAATAATAATAATAATAATAATAATAATAATACCCAGTGAAAATCAAACTCACTACTCACTTCTGCGAAACAATCTTGATAACCATTTCTCAACGAAAGGTGCTTTTACGGTTTTTCTTAGGTACTTAATGTTTTTAAGAAATTTTCCAACCTCCCCGTTTATTACTTTCGCACATTTTGACCTTTGAATTGACTTTCTGAACCGCCTTTATTAACATCCCCTACATTTATTGCATATTGAAAAACATTCCAACAACCCACGCTTGTGTTAGGCATCATAAAGACTTGCTTTGAAGTCAATACGGCTGGTTCACCACGTCATCTAGCAGTGGTTAGCAATCTAGTCTCGCAGAACATTAACACTGAACTGATGTCGATCCTCACTGGGTACTCAACACATGTAGCCTTGCTTCAGACCAATCCCTCGCAGAGTAATGGTTAGCAAGTAGGCACTCATTACTACAATAAGAAGTTCGGTGTTCATTCGATACACTTGTGAACTTACGGCCATGCACGTTCTCGTACGATCACCAAAGTTAAGCAATGTCGAGCTTGGTGAGTGGCCGCTTGGGAATGCCAGGTGCTGTATGCTTGAATGTGAAGGTCGGGTAATGGATAACGGCCCGGAATTTGAAATTAGGGATTCGAGTTCTAATTCCAGTCGGGTTTGTTATATTTACTTATGCGCAAATACCCTTGCGGACGGTATGAATCCACCTCTTGTCTCGCCCTAGCTATGGGTTAATTAGTAAGACTTGTATCCATAAAATCATTATTTCCAAAAATGTTCTTACAATCTAAAAACATTTTCTGGCTTTAAATAATATGCAAAGGGTTGATAAACCGTAAAAAAATAAATCAGTCAATATAGGTGCACTTGTGACTCTGTATGAAACGAAATTATTCTAAGTACGTAAATAACGCCATAAATCAAAGAATGGTTAAGATTAAATATCTTTATCATATAACGGTAAATATCAATAAAATAAAATCTATTTCAGTGTTTTACTATGGAGCAGTGGTTAGAATTTAGTTCGATCTTAAATGGGTTCCTATGATTGTAGCTTTTGTCAAACAAAACTAATATTAATACATATCAATATATAGAAAACTATGACGGCTCCCAAAATCTAGATGACCAGTGCCTGGCAGCTGATCTCTCATGTGACCGAGCTCTAAGCGCCCAATGGGAAAAACTGGTTTGTAATATTCAATACTTTCAAGACTGAACTAGTAATGTTTCATCATCATCGAAAAGACCCTGACTTTTCTCCAGACACTGTGAACCGTGATACTCTCAATAAGGCCCCTTGCTTTCGACGTCTTTTAGGACTCAAGTTCAATCCAAAACTCGTGGAACTCATCTATACGATCCATTGCTCAAGAAAAATTTCCGACTCCACTAGCCTTATTCTGTCTTGACAAGAGACAGATCAGACCAAAAGTGGAATATTGCTGACATATCTGGGCTGGAGCTATTCGATCCCCAATTTCCAGCCTTGACGGAGTTTAAAAGTATCGATGTAGTTTGGGGGGCGATAAAATATTTTCCAGCCCACAACCTCTTTCCCACTGACGAAATGTCGCAAGCCTTTCGCTACTCTATCGCTATTTCCATGGAAAATGTTCTTAGTCCTTAGTTCCACCGGTGTCGATGTTTACAACTAAGACCCGCCATGCCACGTACACAGAGTCGAATCATCCTCATCCCTTTTAGAATTGCTAAGAAGGAAGTTCTATTCGGACACCTTCTTCCCAAGAACAGCTAATTTGTGGAACAAACCCCCAAAAGGATTCTTCCCGATCACTATAATAATAAACTCTTTAAGTCTAGGGTCAACCGTTATCTACTTTCAACAGACTCATTCAGTAACCTTCTAACTTGAATGCTTCTTGAAACCAATTTTAATAATTTGAGACCAAAGAACAATTTTAAAAATATTGAATAGTTCGTTAGTCTAACAGTCTGAAATAAGTTATATAATGGAATTCAATCTGATGTCTACGAATAAAATGTCTGCATTGGTTGTTTTGGGTGTAAATACTTGTCCAAGATCTCTGCAGATATTAACGTGTAGCAATGATTTTCGTATGGCGTTTGTAATGCTAGTAGGCTTGGCAAAGATCCGTTGCAGGAAATCGAAAGTTGGCGCGAAGCTTATCTGGTGATAGGATTCCATAACGCAGGCACCGGATTGTAATTAAATAATAACATATTCTGACACATGGATAAGATGCTAAAATACAGGTGCCTGAGTGAAACTGATTCCATTGGCAAGCATATATATATATATATATATATATATATATATGTATGTATGTAAGGAGGTGCTGAAAATTTCTCAAAAGGCCTTTCAAAATAATCTGATGTTTGTCCATTTGGTTCTATTTTGGGAAGTGGGTCGAACCAAAAACTTCAGCACCCTATCTATATATATATATATATATATATATATATATATATATATATATATATATATATATATATATAAAAGTGGACATGGAAGTCAGCACTTAGAGGCGACAGTCTGTTTCATGCTAGTGCAATCGTCAGGTCGCCTGACGATTGCACTAGCATGAAACAGACTGTCGCCTCTAAGTGCTGACTTCTATGTCCACTTTTATATTTACACATGCTCTATATCTGATATTGAGCACTTTATCCCATAAATATAGCACACTTTAAGACTATATTTCTTCATATATATATATATATATATATATATATATATATATATATATATATGTCTGTGTGTGTGTGTGTGTGTGTGTGTGTGTGTGTGTGTCACAAAAGGAAAAGTGTTCTTTACCCATGTGTTTCTGAGAGATTTATGTCTTGATGAAGTCCCTGAGAGAATGCATTCCTTTTGTCAGTAGAATAAGTCTGAATATTTTTGGAACGGCAGGGCCCGTGGGACGCTCACGCTCATTTATGGTATCTATATCGTCGGTTCTCCGAGGACCAAAAACCTTCAACTGACAAGATAATCATTGGCCCAGGCATATCGTTGTTAAAAATGAATGAATGTATTCTCACCAAGTACGGGCCAACAGCAGGGTTACTGTACCATTAGTTACAAAAATCTTTAATCACGTTGAAAGAAAAAATATACTATAAATGGCTCCTGGAAGTATAGAAGTGCGTATTTGCTGCCTAGTCAGATTACTTCTGTTAGCCAATCTCTATCACCAAAATAATCTTCTAATAATAGAAGTTACGCCAGCATCGGAACTGGACTGTATATCAATAATTGAATGCTGTCTGGTCTTATGTGTCTTATTGTATGCGACCGAGGGGTTAGAACTTTAGGATTCCAACTATGAGACCGGGGTTCGAATCTTACCGTGGTCGGTTTATCAAGGGGGTGAATTCTTGATAATATCGGCCTGGGAAAACAATCCTAGCGTGCGGTACTATTAAGTAGCTGGAAATTATATCAGGAACTGACGCAAGCCTTGTGAATGAAATTGGATAGACGGTGGTTATGACAGAATGAAATCCCTAAAGGCTTTAGTGCATTGGCCTTATTCAACTACTGATCCCGCCATATCGTACGGTCTCTCCCAGAAACTTTAACTAACGTCTACATAACTGCAGTATAAACCAATGAGCAGGTGTCTGCATCGGTGCTTAGCTAGACACCCTAGTAGACTCCACAGTTTCCTGAGACTGACAGATGCCTATTTACTATATAAATTATATAATCGAAGATCTATACTTCCTTTTAAATCTTGTGATAAGGTTGGTAAATATAATTTATGTAGACTGAGAGGCCCGGTTAGTGGTTGAGATAGTTGCGTATTTTCCACTAGTGAAAAGCTAAGATTTCTAATATCATTTATCAAGTCATAACTGGAATATTCTTATCCTCCTCGACTTCATGGTTTCTTTTTTGTTTGTTTGTCATATGGTCAGATTAAAAAAAAAACAGAATAAGATATATTTAATAAATGTCGCCGGACATAGGTAAGCATTGCTTGATCTTCCCAAGTTTATTTTTATTTTTATTTATCTTGCATATATTTACGATATTTCATTCTTAGCTCCTGTATTCTTTTTGTGTTTCCCACAGTCGAATTCTTATGCTGGAAACGGCGGGAACTCTGTCTGCGGCTCTCCTCAACCTTCACTGATACTTGTGAGTAAGATTAAACCTCCTTGTCTCCTTTTATACTTGTGTTTAGTATGCAGAACCACTTATAATCAGAATGTTTCTTGAAGAAATTTAGTATCGCTTGAAATAATCTGTAGCTTGTATTTTAAATCGTATTATGTTACTCTATGAAAGATAGATATCATGATAAATTTATAGTTTTAAGGTATGCTATATTTATGGGTAAAAGTGCTAAATATCAGGCATAGAGCGTATGTAAATATCTAAATAGGTAACAGAGGTCAGCACCGAGCAGCGGCACTGTTTCATAATTGAGCATATCTTCTGACTATGAAGATTGCACTCAAGCATGAAACAGTCTATCGCCTATATAGTGTACAAAAAAATTATTAGTGATGCGTTTCGTCCTGGGAAGGAACTACTACATACAAATAACATTTTTATTGAACACACGTTTTAAAACAATATGCTCCAAAAATGATTGCTCCATTGAAACCACTTCTGAAAAGATCACTTTGTGTTCAATCTCATATATATATATATATATATATATATATATATATATATATATATATATATATATATATATATATATATATAATTCAAAATGGGAGAAGGTGGTGGTAAAATACATGCCGGCTGCATTTTGTATTATTTTTAACTCTTTAAATTTTAATTTTGAAATTTTTAATTGATTTTAATCGAAATCTAAAAGAAACAGAAACTTTCAACATCTAAATTTAAATTTTGAGATTCGATGTATCTAAATGTTTTACTTAACGTTTCTGAATCCTGTTCTTTTATTGTTCTTTCGCCTCACTAAAGTTTTCACATTCCCCCTCACTCTTAGTAACCCTTTTGCGTTTTAGTGGCATTATCGCCTTGCTTGGGGTGAAATAATCTTAAAAATTCCATTTTGTTTTTATCATTATTGTTCTTTATTATCTCACATCGTATCACACTTAGAGGCATTGTATAATGGGGGACATAATTTTGGTATAATTTGGGACATAATTTTCGTATAATGTTAAACATAATTTTGGTATAATTTGGGACATAATTTTCGTATAATGTTAGACATAATTTTGGTATAATTTGGGACATAATTTTCGTATAATGTTAGACATAATTTTTACTGCAGAAGGTTCTGAAATTACAGCACTTCGAATACATTTTCGCCGCCTGAAAAAAGAATTCTTACATTTTTAATCAAAACCTCAATATCGAAGATTTATTAATAAAACTGTTATTTGTCTGAAAACTTTCTTTCATGGAATGAAACTAATCCTTCTTTAGTTTTCTATGTTGTCATTCATTTTCCCAACTTACTCTATAAAAAACAGCGTCTGATAAATCTAAAATAATGAAAGCAATTGTGACTTGTATTTAAAATTTAACAGGTTAATTTTCAATAATTATAGCTTGATCGTTCAATTATTTCAAGAACATTTTTTGGTTTGTTCACATAAAAACCACTTGGTGAAATTCCACCAATCAGCGTAAAGGAACAACCTGAATGCCAAAAAAAAAAAAAAAAACTCTTCATAATCGTCTTCGAAGATGCAAGGATTCTTTTATAAAGAAACTCTTGCCAAAAGTTCTTCGAACGCACGTTTTAAAACAATATGCTCCAAAGATGATTGCTCATCACTTCTGAAAAGACCACTTTGTCTTTCGTTTAGTCCCCACTCGATTTCATTCCCTAACAACTCGAGCTTATTTTTCATAGCCACTCTGAGCCAACGTATTGCATTCGCTTATTAACAAATATGGTTGAAAGTTGTACCTTTAGCTCTGCATCGTCTATAATTGCCATTTGGGATAATGGTCCGATTTTGTCGTTTTTGGATACTTCATCTTTCAAAGTTAAAAAAATAACACTCAGTTATAATACACCCTTACTACTCCCGCTCATGAGCAGAGATAACTACTAGCAACTCGGGGCTGCCTAAATGCTTAAGTAAATGTGTGGTACTGAACGGGATATTTGCCCATCTTAAATCACCAAGAAAAAACATGAACATATTAACGCCTCCAATCAATGATCAGAAGCAATATTGACCCTGTCTGGTATAGCATCAAAGCTTTTCGTTTCTTATTATTATTATGATTACTACTACTGCAACTACAAATACTACTAATTATTATTATTATTAATAATTAATTAATTAATTAATTGAACTTTCAGGTTAGTTGTATCCCCAGTAGATTTCACTAGAGACAGCAAGTCTCCTCAATACTCTAAGTGCACTAATCAACATTTTTGCTAATCTTTTACTCATTCTGTTATCGAAATAATTTCGATTCTTCTTCAGATTTCTATTTCTTTTGTTTTATAGTCAGTCATTATTATTATTATTATTAACTCATTTTTTTTTCTTCTTTTTGTATTATTATTGTTATTGTTGCAATCAGTTATTACAAAAGAAAGATTACTGGTAATTTTGACTAAATTCCTGCTCTTAGTCTAAAGTATGCGTCCTTCGATGTAACAGCAAAAGTATTTAGCAAATGAACAGAATATTTGCTTCGTAATATTAATAATTAAGTTTAAAATTTTAGAGGAACAAAATCTTTTCTGAAAGGTTAGCGTCTATAATTTTCTAATTTTATTTCTGCTATTGTGAAAAAACCTGAAAGCAATGGCATTTGAAATATCCACCTCCATCTCATTATCACTATTTCTTTCTTTCTCTATATATCTCTATATTTTTACCTTTCTCTGTCTCTTTCTACCTTTCTCTCTCTCTCTTTCTTCTATCTCTATCACTCTACTCCCCGCCTCACCATCTAGCCTACTCTATTCTTTTGTTATCTCTTTATGCATCACTTCCAATCCTTTCGGTACATTTTTACATTTTTCTCTATTTGTCTATTCATCGAACTTTTATTTCAGATTTTATCCCTATCTATCTATCTATCTATCTATCTATCTATCTATCTATATATATATATATATATATATATATACACATATATATATATATATACACATATATATATATATACACACATATATATATATATATATATATATATATATATATACACACACACACATTTTCTACATTTATATCTATATTTCTTTCATTCTGTCTTTCTTTTTCTGACTTACCTTCCCTATCGCTATTTAATTTTATCTGACAATTAGTTTCTACTTGTACCATATATATATATATTTTATTAGTTTCAAATACCACATGTTTTTTTAATTAACCGGTTCCTTTCGCTTTTTTATTTTATTAATTTTTAACCAATCCTTCATCAGCAATTCAATTTAAATATTTTTTATGCAATTAACCAAAAACTAAGAAAAAAAAAGCGGCATCTCTGATCAAACAATTTCGGTGAAAATAAATGAAGAAAATTTTTTAATATTTTTTTATTTAATTATGTTTAAGGTCAATTCTCATGACGAGTGTTGTGACGGAGGAAGAACACAGGTGAAAAGCTACTCAGGACCCAAGAAAAAACGACATTATTGAATTTAATGGTCAGGATTAAATGCCAAGCGCAAAATGACCTAACCGAAATAATTTCCGGATATGATTATTTGACTTTCCGGAAATTAAAAACGTAGTTTTTTTTTGTTTTTTTGTTTTTTGTTTTTTTTCATCTTCTTTTTCGAGATGTTTGCCGATGATGAAGATTATGCTTCGAAATCATTTTCTCGTATTCTCGAGGATTTTTAACGGAAAAAATTTAATAGATCTTTTTTCTTTGTCAAAAGCGTAAAATAAAATAGCTTAATTGTGAGGAATTCAGGACCATTTTAGCATTTAGATTTATTGTACGATTTATTGTTCCCGATTCGGTTAAGCTAGGGGAAAATAGTATTTTACATGCTCTGAATGAAAATATATAGAGGGTGAGTCGAATTACAGAACAATACTAAATTAGACCTAAGTTGTGTCCGTTTTTGTGCGACGAACGGGGTTTTTTTTTTTTTTTTCGTTAGTAATTTTAAAATACGTGAGCCAAAAAATTTAAAAAATAATTACATTTTCTTTTCTTCCGTAACTAGGAATTCAATTTGTAGTGCTATAAAAAATATTAACTCCAAGGTATCTACACAACTCTAAATACTTAACCATAGCCCCAAACTTTAATTCTAACCCCTAAACTTTCTTTTAGGCTTCCATACACTAAAGGCACACACATATTTGTGTATGGGTGCAAAATCAAGGTCCCCTTTAGCAGTACATTACAAATTGAACATTCGAGGTTATAATGGCGGCCATAAATAATACAGGGCGTAGTTTAATACATTTTTAATCGAATCCACAATTGAATCACTTCCATCTTTTTTACTTTAAAACTTCAATTTTCTTAAATATGAAAATTTTCCCAAAGACATGAAGTTCGTTTTCCTAAAGAACAATAAACTACATCAGAGAAATAAATTTTTCTACAATATTATATACTTTAGCTTTTAACTGATTCATTAATTAAATAAATAAATTTTGTTCACGTTAATGATTACATGTACAGTGCGGGAGAAATACTTCTAACGCTAAATTAGTGGCAATGGTGCCTTCATCTAGCTAATCTCTTACCATTATGTGGGAGGTATTTCTGAAAGGTATTTCAGTCGTAACATATCTAATGAAGCTCGATAATATGACCGGTAGAAGGAAAATTAAATAATAGTTATTTTTCGGAAATTTTCTTTTCTTTCAGAAAATAAAACCTGCTGCAACAGTATTTTCTCTATTGCCCGAATTTATAACGAAAAAGAAAAAGAAAAAAATGAAAATCAGATTCAATTACAAAGAAAAAACATTTATTTCTAACCAGATAAATAAGGGTTTGCAAAAATTCGTCCCTTTTCGCTGAGAATATGATAACCTATTCTCTGAGTAACACAATATAAAAAAGCATAGCAGAAAACAAACTTTAAAATTACAATGCACAAAAAAAAAAGAATAGCGTCCACCTGCTGTGACAATGATAACAATAAAAAAAAAAGTGGGGAAGAGCCTTAGCTCTACAGTACACTTTCAGTCCTTTCAAGGTTCAAAAGTTTTTATCTTTTTTCTTTTCTTTCTTGTGTAGACAAAGTTCTCCTCCTGGTGACCAAACTCTCTTCGTTCTTCTCTTATTTTCCTCTCGTCCGCCTGGATTTTACGCCTTTCTTTTACGGCCGCTAGAAGGTGAAAATTTACTTAAACACGCGCTAAAAACACTTTTTGAAAACACACGTGTCTGCTCCTTCTTCTCAAACGGCTTTAACTCCAAACTCCACTTATGGACTTCTTTTCAACTTTCTTTTCTGGGGCTTATTCAAGAGGACTTCTCAAAATTTTCTCCGAAGGGGAAACTTGCCCTCAGCAACTTTGTTACCCATGTATCCTTCACATATGGGAAAACGCTGCCCGCCTTTTCAACAGAGAGAGGGAAACAACCTCCTAACTCTAAGCGGTCTCGTTTCTAACTGCAGCTAAGGTTTTTCCCAGTTCTTCCTTCCCCTTCAAAGGGGGGGGGGCAGTTCACCTTTGAACCGTCCAATCACAGTCCATTAAAAAAATAAAATATCAGCAGATTCTTATGGCCAGTAACACATAGAGTGTCTTTTGTTCTCCCTTGACCTAAAAATTTTCAAATATGGTCTATATTTTTTTTTTAAATTTTTATCCACTGACATTGCCACTCCTCCATCATTTCTCAAATATCCAACTCAACGTGATTGGCGATAGAGGGAAAACCACAATGAATTTGCAGTTTTTTACGTAAAATTTATTTGCATTCAGTTTCTGCAATTCGTGGTACATTGAAAAAGAGGAAAGAATGGAGAATTTAATATCAAAATTAATATAAGCTTTACTGACAGAACAAAGTCATTATTTTTATTATGTAAATATATTGCTAGCGGATTACTATAATGAAAATATATAATTTAATATATTATAATATATTGTAAATACTTTGACCACAGAAATGGATTGTGCTTTTCTATAGGAATGCCTTATGTTCAACGGGCAAGAATTAACGCAAGCATTACTTACAGAATACAGATCGCACACACCACACTTTATACATACATTATATATATATATATATATATATATATATATATATATATATATATATATATATATATATATAAGTATGATTTTGATGTTCCCGCCAGTGATTTCTATAGGCTGTTACCTGGGATCAAGAGACAGCAAATTCGTATATATTACTCTTGTTAGTATCCTAGACAACCCCAACTGTGTCTTAAGCTGTGTTTTTTTCATTCTTTCTCTGATTTCCATTTGTTTCATTATCATTATTGTTATTTTCAGACGGAATCGAGTCAAAATCAGGACGATATACCAATTCGTCGAGATTCATTGACAACAGAAACACTTGTGAGTAATATTTGCTTTACTTATTCCTCATATATATATATATATATATATATATATATATATATATATATATATATATATATATATGAATGTAATCAGAACGAAAATAATATATAAATTCTAACGTTCACGGCATTAATTCAAAAGAGGGCTCAATACCGATAATAGAGCAATAATTATTTATTATAATTTTTCATACAGACAAAAACAATTTACTCCTTCTTAGAAGGCTTGAAAAAGCTGTGCCTAAACACTTGACCGTTGTTGTCGAAAATAAATTTTTCAGGTCTAGCCATCACTTTAACACCTCAACCATCCTTCACCAAACTGCTATCAACAAGCACTATTGTTTGACTCCGTCACCTTTTTTGCTTTTATGTATTTTTTCAAACAAATGAAAAAAAGGAAGTGACGTTTCACATGCGGCTTGCTTACAAACAGAATTGTTCATAACCATTTCGGTTCTCACCAGTCGAAGTGCAATTAAATGCACTGAAACGAAGTTGCATCTTTGTAGTGAGTAAATTGTGTCTATATGAAAAAATGATAATATATATATATATATATGATAGGATAAGGAACAAATAGCAAACGTTTATAAATTTAATGTTTCGCTTTTATTTAAGCTTCATCATTGAATTAAATATGGAGAAGAAAAAGTAAATTCTGCTGTTTTTAATTTGTGTTGTTTGTTTTTCATTGGTTAAGCAGACCTTATGTGCATCTGTCTTGTCAAGCAAGGGAGTTCTGATAAATATATTACCATCTATAAACACACATATATCACCAACTTTTATAAAATCCATACTTAAAGAATCTAGAATATGTCTACCAGCTACTACTACATCCGGTGTAACTTAAATTCTTTCACTCTCACATAAAACGTCCCCAAATCAACATCCGGAAAACCAACAAATGGATAAAAATGCCTACCAGACACGCACACACATAATCATCGAAAACCCGCATAGACGAACTAGAATTATGATACACATACACACGTGAATTATGCACACGAACACTGCTTGACAAGACAGATGCACCTGAGGTCTACTTAACCAATGAACCACAAAAATTAAAAATATCAAAATTTTAGTTTTCTCTTCTTTATTTCATTCTCTGATGAAGCTTTAATAAAAGCGAAACACGTTAGTTTTATAAACGTTTCCTATTTGTTCCTTATCCTATCTTTCTATCGGATTCGAAACCCTATTTGATCTATATTCTATTCCAATATATATATATATATGTATATGTAAGCAAATATGTGGATGTAGATCCGACGGTATGATGAAAATGTGGAAAAGACAAAGCAAAATCCGATTATGTGAGTTTACTGATTTTTATTTTGTTTTTGTTTTTCAGTCGACGTCAGACGTTTCAGTCAAATAGACCTTCCTCAGGACATGGTTAATGGAGACATTTATATTAGATTTAAGTTAAATGAAGAGACGATATATACAGGACTAGTCAGAAACAGAAAAACTGAAATTCTAAAGTCAATGTATTCTTTCTTGGAGTCGGATACGCTGGCGCACTCCAAGAAAGAATACCCTGACTTTAGAATTTCAGTTTTTCTGTTTCTGACTAGTCCTGTATATATCGTCTCTTCATTTAACTTAAATCTAATATAAATGTCTCCATTAACCATGTCCTGAGGAAGGTCTATTTGACTGAAACGTCTGACGTCGACAGAATAACAAAAACAAAATAAAAAACAGTAAACTCACATAATCGGATTTTGCTTTGTCTTTTCCACATTTTCATCATATATATATATATATATATATATATATATATATATATATATATATATATATATATATATATTGGGAAAAATGTATGACAAAGTGAAAAATTTTTCGCGTGACGTGTTTCGTCCTTTAGGGCTTCATCAGACTAAATTTGTTATGTTGGAGCGCACGAACGAGTTGGATATCTAATAACAAAAGTGATAGAAACAAAAAAAATGGAAAAGAATCTAAATGAAATCGGCAAGATTGTATATAATTTTTTTTTAAATTTAAAATTCCCAGCATCCCTCGTTCGTGCGCATGTGTAGTCGCGCCAACATAACAAATTTAGTTAGATGAAGTCCTAAATGACGAAACGCGTCACACGAAAACATATTCCACTTTGTAATACATTTCTTCCCCAATATTGTTCTTGATATATAAAAATTTATATATCGTTATCTCATTCGCTCATATATATATATATATATATATATATATATATATATATTCCAAAATTATAACATAAGCTTGTTATAACATCACTACAAAAATAGCCATTTTGTTTCAAGATTTCTGTTGTCTTGTCAAGTGATGGTGTTGATTAAAACATAAAGAGTTTTTAAAAGTTCAAAACAAGCCTAGCCTCCCTCAATAGGGGGAAGCATTGTTACGTAAGCTATGATGTCCAAATAAAATACAAGTATATGAGAATTCAAATAACTTAACAACGGATCCTAGATACAATGTATTAATGCTTTAATATTAATATTAGATTAGATTGGAAATCAGTATAACTAATTAAATTTTAATTTCTCTATACAGTTAAAAAATAAAAATTACGAATTATGAATTTTAAATATATATATATATATATATATGCATGCTGTTCCTTTAAATTTTAATATATATATATTAATGTGTATATATGCATCTTTAATATATATATATATATATATATATATATATATATATATATATATATATATATATGCATGTTTTTAATTTTTTATGTTATACCCTCTGCTTGTTTTGTCTGTTATACCCAGTATAAATATATTGTCTGTTATACCCAGGAAATCAGTATAACTAATTAAATTTTAATTTCACTATACAGTTAAAAAAATAAAAATTACGAATTATGAATTTTAAATATATATATATGCATGCTGTTCCTTTAAATTTTAATATATATATATATATATATTAATATGTATATATGCATCTTTAATATATATATATATATATATATATATATATATATATATATATATATGCATGTTTTTCCTTTTTTATGTTATACCCTCTGCTTGTTTTGTCTGTTGTACCCACTTCTTCCTTAATTTGGTACCTCGGTATTATTTTCGTTATTACACAAATCCTGAGATCCGTTCTCGATTTCTACCTGAAATCCGATGTTGTTCCCATTGGTCTGCCACAATACTTGACAGAGAAGAGGGTGGGTGAGCGATCACATCATCAAATCCCTGTCTTATAACGACCTTGTCCGGCTAGCAACAAGTGTCAGACCCATGTCAAGTTTTCCCTGTTAGCAGCGGCTGGTATCTCGCATTCAAGATTGTCTGGGTCGGTGCAGTACAAGTCTTAGTTCCTTGGCAACTTTTCCCGGGTAGTAGAGGCCCAAGTAGCAACACCTACTCAACCCTGTTCGGGTAGTAGTAGCACAAGCATCAGTGCCTAGTAAAGTTTGATACCAATACCTAAAGAGAGAAAATGTCTCTCTGACGGATTATTATGGAATAACTGAAAACTCCGAATGAAGAATCTGTTATACCAACTTTCCAATCGGGGAAAATCAGCATTCGAAATCCTGAACTTGTCTTGGCCTATAAATGCTAAAGATCAATAAGAAACGTAAGCCACTATAAATAAATATATTCTCAACGATCGATCTGAATAATTATTCCAGAATCTATCATACATATCTAAGTCTATCATTCATCGATGCTTAGAATATTACTGCCACATATGGCCTGGTGCTCCTGCTATATATCTATAGATCCTTGATAACATCCAAAGAAGAATCAGCAATATAATTGGTCCTGATCTGGCGCCTCGGCTTCAGTCGCTTTCCCACCTCCGTAAACTTGCCTCCCTGTGCCTTTTCTATAAATACTTTCGTGGCAACTATGGTAACTAGACTATGAATTTAAGCGCAGTACTAGATTGGCGGCAAAGTCTCATCAATTTACAGTTTAATTCGTTATATGTGATCGTAAGTTCTATGCTAAAGTTTCTTTCCTCGCACTTATCGCTTATGGAACTCTCTTCCAGTTCTGTTTTTCAGTCAACTTTAATCTTCAAAAATTTAAATGTAATGTCAATCGTTATCCGCTGTTCTCCTGATTACTCTTCTTTTTTCTCGCTCATTCATAATGTTTCTGTTTTCTAATTCTTCCACACCCAGTAACCACTTCTGTCTTAGTGGCTTTACTGCCTTACTTGGGCGTGAACTCGATTAAAAAAGAGAATATTTTGCAAGTATAAGAATGAACTGACAGCCGCTTCTGTAAGAAAACTGTCTTGTGCCAATCTTCCAAATAGGATAGACAATTCTGTTTTTAAAACCATCATCTACAATCCTAACCCTTACTTGAACTCGAATACTCGCCACTGGCGCCAGATTTAAATGTGTGCCTCTTTCAGCCACCAAGTACAAACAGAATAAGGTAGATCGATTTAAAGATTTGTATTTAGTTTCATTTACTTATTCGAATATGTAAACGGACAGTATTGGTTTCTATAAAAAACAAATATTGTTGCTTTATTTTTCTATCCCTGATAATGTTTCATTTAAAATTGAATTTTTGTTCCCTAGTTGTTTATGTTTTTCTTTGTTTTCCAGTCGAAGTTGGGACATGGAGCAAGTGCAAACACGAAGGACGAGGAACTTCTTCAGACATCAAAGGAAGATGTAAGTATTTCTTCTTGTAACTGTCATGTCTACATACGCCTTGTTAGAAAATTCAAGTGCTCAAAAGACGTATTGTTCATAGTCACAAGACAAATCTAAATGAGGTTCGTGTCTATCGCACTTCTCCGAAGCGTTATTAAAAAAACTCTATTTGAGTTTACAAAAGGCAATCTAGCGTAAATAAACTTTACAGCAACGTAATAATAATTGTATGGAAAATTTACTCGTTTTTATACATTTCTGAGAGTTCTTGGGAATCCACCTTCAGAGTTCCTGAGTATGCGTGAGTTTTTGTGCTTTTGTAGCGCTGTGCATTCGGTATTTTTGTTGATACTGTTGACAGTTGCAATCTTCTCTACCCTTCTTTTTAATGCATCTTAATCGATATATCATGGCTATCCATTTTCAAAGGATAAGTCATTAGCCTTAAAATGCTTGAACCAGTTTAAGCTGAAGTAACCAGATGTTGTTTCATTTCCTTCCACTTTCTGAAGTCTGCTACCTTGAAGCCCGGCTTAAAAGCATACGTCAACATTGTCAGAATCTCAATAAGCCTTATAACATCTGAATAGTATTGAAATTGATATATAATAATATTATAGTAGATTCACAGATAGACTTTAGACGTGCAACTGAAATAAATTTTGGATAAATTTCGGTAAACAATTGCTTTTTAAACACGATAACAGTTTATTTAATTACGTTTATTCCATTTTTATCATTATTTGTAGTAGATGTTCTCTTTTTATTTTATTTTATATTCTTATTCTTAGATTACATTCTATTCTTATTCTGAGATTATATTCTCTTATTCTTAGGCGATATTCTATTCTTATTCTTAGATCTTCTACTTTTATTCTTATTTTCATTATTTCTATTTCTTTGTTGCCACTCTCCGTTTCTCTCGAAATTTCATTTTGATAGCTATTAATTTTAAGCTTATACAAACAGCAAGAAAGTCAAGGAATTTGTGGTTATAAGACATGTTATCTTAGATTCTATTCCGAGATCAAGTAATTGACAGAAAACGAGCGTTTTAAAAATTACCTCTATTTTGCCGAATTTTATTTTATTTGTTAGATGTATGCAAAAGTGCACAGTGACCATTTTTGTGTGTGAAAACTACAGGGGGAATACGCAGCAGAAAACTGTCTTAATAATAATAATAATAATAATTATTATTAAATCTAGAGACATTTGTGCACAACTAATAGTAGGTTCGACTTCCATTGGTGACTTTTTTGCTAGGTTTGTTTTCTTATTAATACTTAGCAAGATGATTTTAGTACAGAAGAGAGCTAAATTAAGGAAAATCCAAATAGAAAGATTGTGTTAGGCCAAAACTTTAAGCGGGAAAAGTTCATCCACTTTGAAGATCAATACTCGAAATCTTGGTTTTTAGCTAGGCTCAAACACGAATCACAGGCTCCGAACCAAACAGGCTTTGTTTAATCTGGTACAAGGCCACAATACAGGGCATTTACGACAAACTTGTAAAACACTGCGCTACAGCAGGCTACATATGTTTATCAAAACATTCATGATGAACTTTAGATCGTTTTGCTTGATGAATTAATATCAACTTCATCATCCTCCTCCTCATCATCATCATCTGTAACATGACTGAATGTGGTCGTAGGGTCGCGGCGCAACTGAGCACCTGACTAGTTCAATCCACATGTTCCGGTTGTGGGTGAATATCTGAGTCTCTCTGGATGATCTTCTAATGCATTCAGTGTACAGACAGGGATGGGCTCCGCCAGATCTTCTCTGCCCAAGACACACTACACATGAATGAATATCTTTCTTGCCAAGTTGCTTACAAACAAATAATCGTTATACGTAAATCATCATTACCGTCCACTTCAGCATGACGTAGTAGTTAGCAAGATCGTCTGTTAAACACTAACTGCTCCAATCAATTCGTTCCTTCGTGGTTGACCCAAAACTTGTGACCTTGTACGGCACAATCGAAGCTGAACAAATGGCAATAGGGAAGCTTTGTTGTGGAATAGGAGTTGCTACATAACAGGTGCAATAAGTTCGATCCTAATCGAGTGCTGCACATTTGTGACCGTAGTAGCAGATTAAGTTATAATTAGTAAATATCAATATACATCACCGTAAAGTAGAAGATGGTATTATACTCTCACAAACCTTTGCTGCTGTAAGGAGTTCGATCCACACTGAGTGCTCCATATTTGTGTCATTTTGTTAAAATAAGCTACGGTTCAGTAAATATCAATATCTTAATCCTGTTTTCACGGCAGAAGTTGAAGAAATGGTGTATGTGTTTTTTTACAGTAAGGTTCACGCTTTACAAGGCCCAGGGCAACTCGGTGTAGAGGGTTACATTAGGAGATAATTTGAGAGGGTAGGAGGGGAATATAACAATTAACCATCGCTTTGAACAGGTTAAGATTGTTTTAATCGGGAAAAAAATCCTCTTGGGCGTCGGTTCCACTGAGCAGTGTTTCGCAGGAAGAAGCTGTTCGAGTGGAACTTACTTATTGCTGATGGAATACAGAGAGAATGTAGGTGGTTTTCTACTTTGTAAGTTGCCTGGCGTGTTCTTGCTGTAAAGGTTTGAACTGGCAGGCCCAGGGAATATAGTTCGTTTGAGCACTTTCCGTGGAAGTAGCGATAGAGCAGTGAGAGGCTTGCCACATATCCCGCCACTGAGAGAGAATGTTGAGGGGAAAAGATAAGATCAAATAAAAAAATAAGAGCAGCTCAAATGTCCAGAATGACAGGAAGATAAAAAGTAACAGGAATGAAAGTGGATGAGACGTCACATGATCGCAAATGGGCAAGAAACAAATGACAATGATTTTCTCATTATTTACATTATTCGGACAATTGTCCTTATTTTTGTTGCCATATTTATCACGTTTCGGCCGTTGTACGCTCCGGCCTTCTTCAGATGGTTGGAATGTCGAACTGAACCCTTTATTTTGCTCACTGGGGTAGGCTGTTCTAGTTCCACGTGCCATGTCTAATCGATGTCCTTAAGGAGACATGGCAAAGTGGATAAAGGCGTTGGTTAAATCCAGTGACAGGACCCAAAGAGTTGTGAGTTCAATACCTGGTTAAGGCAGTGGAGAACTTGGAGAGGTGAATTAACAGGAGATAACTGAAAACTGACATCCATCAGACATGGCACGTGGAACTAGATCAGTCTACTCCAGCGAGCGAAATAAAGGGTTCAGTTCGACATTCCAACCACCTGAAGAAGACCGGTCCGTACAACGGCCGAAACGTTGTGATAAGTATGGCAACAAAGATGAGGACAATAGTCTGAATAATGTAAATAGTGTACCTCATCTCAGAAATATAGACAGATACTGAATGATTTTCTCGTTAGTAACACGTCACAATGGTTGACGGGAAAACGAATGTACGAATGATCATTTCGGCAAACTACACTTCCAAACTTTACCACGCGAGCAATTTTATTTATTCGGTCGAGCTATCACAGACATTCATGATTCTATCACACCAACCACCATAGTCCTGTATCAAGGTCAAAAGGTCATTAGTGGAGCATTCTGTGTCATAACATACCCGGTCAATGTAGGTGGTTGCTGGGCGATCAGCCGGTCTTGCTCTATGGCTAGATGTCCAGAGCTGTAGATAACTCGCAAGTTCTTGTTTTGCTCGCCAGCAGTGTCCTGCAAAGTGCATTCTCCGTTCGTGTAAGACTGCAGGAATATCAGGGATGGGTGCATAGAACTGTGATTTAGTAGGATGTTACCTCCAAGAGATGCTGAGTATAGCTGTCAGCATCCGAGTGTAAGTCCCATGAAGCTTAGGCTTTAGAGTTTTAGTTAATTAATAACAGTGAAAAAATAACTATTACAACTATTGACAACCTTGACAGAAACAAGTCATATAGACGTGTGTATTTGTCTGTCTGCGTATGCATGTGTGTCTCTCCGTGTCTGTACGCGCATAAAAGAATTGAAAAAGTTCTCATCCCAGTCCACTTCCCCGAGCAATCTGAGCAAATGACAAAATATCAGTTATGGGGAGGGTGATGGGGGCATCATTTGATCAGATTTTTGGAAGTAGGTTGGGCCGAGAACTTTTCATCAGACAGGACAAAAGCTGAATCTGCATCTGCACGCATCTAGCCCGTCAATATTCCGATAAAGCAAAAGACCCTGGCGATATTGTGAGTTATTACTGTGGTAATGATGTTTCTATCCCGGAACCATGCTTGACTCCAGAGTCATCTGACGAAGGCTTCGACCCATGAAAACCCACGAGCAACATTAACAGGGTTTACAAAACCGGCCGGTCCGACAGGAAAATTCGGTTATATTCTCCAAGCCTTCTTGCCTCATTATGTGTTCTAAAAAATTCCAACTGTCTCTGAATAATTCTCCTTAAAACATGCTCTGTCCATGGTATTCTCCGCATTCCTTGGTAGAATTACGTCTCTGTCTCTTTGCATCTTTCATCTGTGAGGAAATTGTCCAAAATTCAATGCCATATTTGAAGATTAGAGTTTCCATCGTTTGTTATCTCGTTTGGTTTTATCGCTGGGATGCATAACTCGCACCTTGGGTTGTCTCTTTAGATGACAACTGTGTATTTTGTCTTTTCACATTTAATGGTTAGTCCCTTCTTCTTGCTTTCCTTGTCTAACTTGTCAAAAAGTTATTTCACTTTTCTTTCTAAATCTGCCACCAGCACAATATCAACTGCATGGTATGTGCTGTTACAATTATGTTCACCGATAATCAATCCTCGTAAGTCTTCTAGTCTTCTTAGAATAATTTCGCTGTACCAGGTTAAATAAATCCAGTGATAAATTATATCCTTGTCGATATCCTCTTTCCAATTTGTCATGTCTGAACAATATCAATTTTATTTGTTGGAGACACGATTACGGCACATTTAATACACAAAATTTGTCTTCGCATTTGTACACCTTAAAATATGTCATCGATTGTAGAAAGTGAATCGGCCGGGAAAACTTCCAACATCTCTGAATATATGTTTGTACGTATGTGTACATATCGACATACGCGGATTGTAAAGAAGATAAATAGATAGATAGATAGATAGATAGATAGAAATGAGTAATAGATAGGTAGATGGATATAAATTGATAACAGATGCATAGATAGAAAGAAAGAAATTAATAATAGATAGATAGATATGAACAAAATGTGATAAATAGATATGAACAGAATAAGATAGATAGATAGATAGATATTAATAATAGATAGATAGATAGGAATCAACACTGCCATTGGTCTGATGATCACGTTGAAGCGTGAAACTGACGTGCGTGAAAAACCATGCAATGTTGATCCATATGCCCACACTGTCTACTGTCTTTAAATATAAACGCTCTACCTCCGGTATTGAGTACTGTTCATCTATAAATATAGTCAATTTTAACACACACACACACACACACACACACACACACACACATATATATATATATATATATATATATATATATATATATATATATATATACATATATATATATATATATATATATGGAAGGTATATGATATACTTTATGCAGGTGCGCATGCACACTATTTTTTAAATGCAATACTGTGCAGGTATGAGACTGCATGATCCTAAGTGATTCAGTATGCTACATTCTGTGCGTATGTATATAAATATATATATATATATATATATATATATATATATATATATATATATATATATATATACGTGTGTATGCCCACGCACATACATGCCTATACGAAGTGAGATATGTGGCTTCTTTTTCTTAAATGGCTACAGGTATATTCCTATATTTGTGGGGGTGGTATCGATTTCCTTCTTCTTCTTCTTCTTCTTCTTCTTAAAGGAAGGGAGCAAAACAAAACGTAAGAGCAAACCAATACTCCAGACCCCGACATCATCCCCACGCATTCCCAGTCATCAGCCAGCTTCGGGTAGAGTTTCACTGCACCACTGCGTCAAGGCCTTCTCACTTCAACTTCCTCTTCCCGGGGATCCCTTGATATTTAGAGCTGCAAAAGCAGCTAATCCACCCCAGACCTGTCAGATCGACAACAACATTGCCTTAAGTGGCGCTCCCTTCAAAAGTAGGCTCACCACTTAAGCCTACCTGCAACTGGGCTGATCTTGCTATTTACTAAGTTACCTTGGTACAGACGGCACAAAACTAAATTACAGAGAATGAAGATTGCGTTTCGCCAATCTTCTCAAAAGGTGAACATACCGAGAAAATCAGCATTCGAGATTCGAACTTTTACCTGGCTTGAATATTGACCGTTTGTCTCAGTGACGAAATACGTAACTTTTTCTGATATAACACAAAGCCCAGTCGGGAGATAAAAATTATGTTACGATAACCTTCCAAGTAAGGAAAATCAGTCTACCTCAAAAATCAGCATTCAAATTCCTGGGTTTGATCTCAACGTGAGCACCCATCTCTGGCTACTGTGGGAAATGTGCAACTATCTTAGCCACAGGGCATGCCAAGTATAGGCATTTACTTAACTGGCTCGACCTTGTTTGTTTTGAGATGAAAGCAGGTTTCACTTTTGATTGAAGGAAAATAATTCTTGACATCATACCTACCTTAGAAACAGGAACTTTTCAATGCACCAGGGAGGAAGAAGATGGTTTCAATGTTTAACAAGTTGGTCTCATTTTCAGGCAGTAGCAAAAGAATTTCTTGTTATCGGGGTCTGCGTAACAGATTCGTTGAGAAAATGCGAAGCAGACTGGCAGACAGGAGATACATATGAACAAACTGGGTGAGACTGAGAAAGAGGAGAGAGTCTCGTGGGTATTGTAGATTTTGCAATGAGACTATTGTATTGACTCTCAGACGAAAGACAGAAGATTTTTTATCATCAATTTCAAAGTGAAGATAATCTGGCAGCTATGAGAAACAATAATCTAACCTTTCTTGGACTCGAACACTTACTAACACCGGTGGTGAAATCATAACTCTAAGTAAATAAAACCTAGATAATTATACCATCTATTTATTGCGTATTTTACTAGTATGCAAACCGCTAATAAGAAATTGCCAGATTGCTTTGAAAATCAGCATTCAAAATCTTGGATGACACCTGGAATCGAACATCGAATATGAGGCTATGTCAACCACCAAGCAGATCCATTGAGTGAGTGATAGATAAAGGGATATATTTATCTGAAGAATTGGTCTGATACATAGAGACAGGAAAATAGATAGAGAAATTTCCCGTTTACCTTATCCTGGCACAAGGTCTCAGTGACCGAGCATTCAGTTGTTACCGAACTTATCAGTGGCGTATTAGATTCGCTCATTAATCGCTACTCTACAACAGAGGAAAAGATAAGGGATTCTTAAATCTCAAAATTTTATAAAAGCGTGAATAGTCATTTAGCTCGTAAGTCCAGACTGCGATTTTCAGTTAATGTACTTGTAAAATATCTGATCACCCAGTTTCTTATTGCACTTTTGTGCCGCTTCACGCCGCATTGCAGCATCTCGACAAATATTAGAAATTGTTAGAACTAAACAAATTCTGAAGTTTGAAATGTTGCTATTTATTATACCTTAAGAAATAACAGAATGTAACGTGATCAATTTTCGTGTGAAAATAAGATGTTTGATGTTTAACTCATCAGTCCAAATTACGACTTTATGGACCTCAATTAGTCTACTTGTAAAATATGTGGTAATGCGGGCGATTAAATATTTGCTCGGGAGTGACATTGAGAGTAAACATAAAATTTACATTGAGGTAAAAATAAAACCATAAAACACTGAACCAAATTATCTAGTTCAGGGTAAGGTCCCTACATGAGCAGAACTTTTACAGCAGAGTTATTCAACTTTCCCGCGTGTAAACAGATTATGTCAGCCACATTAATTTTTGTTTATTTTCCTTTTTTTAATGCTAATACAAACTACATATACGAAACAATGGCTGGGAATAGTTTTGTAAATCTCACTAGTGCCAAGAGTCAGTATTCGCACTCGGATAAATGCCAAAATTTCATATTACGATTTCAAAAACAAATAAACCTTTCCCACTTGTAAGGTTGGTGCTACACAATCTTTCTACATTTCTTCTATGAATATTTATATTAAAAAAAACACGTTAATGTGTACATTCATAAATAGTTCGGCATTTACGAACTTCAGTTTGGTCTGGCAAAAGACCACAAAACAGAGGAACACTCAGTGAAAAGCGAATTAATTACTGTAACTATGATCTAGGAACACTAGCTTACTCTCAGTCTACAGTAAATGCGCGCTCTCTCTCCCTACCTCACTCTCTCTCATATAATATATATATATATATATATATATATATATATATATATATATATATATATATATATATATATGCGCGTTGGGATATATGGCGATGCGAGGCATATCATGGCATAGTCACATGTTTCGCCATCTCACATTTGAAAATCATAGAAATGTAAAACCGGTAAAGTTACTGTAAATAAAGATTCTTAAAGACTCCAGTTGCCTGTTCAACTTCTTACATACACACACACACACACACATATAAATATATATATATATAGGGTGATTGAAGAGTAATTCCCTATTTTATGTATGAGCGGCCAGCTAAGAGTCCTGACGTAATACCCTTTGACTTTTTTTATTTGGAGTTGGTTAAAGGAGCAGGTCTACTCTACCAAAGAAAGACTTTGGAAAAATTTGAAGGGCGAATACAAGAAAAGAAGTTATGTCTTCCATACCACAGGAGTTCCTGGTGAAATCAGTTGACAAGATTCCTGGACAGCTGGAGAAGCTGGTAGCGAAATCTGGTGCCCATATCAAATTTTAAATAAAACCTCATGCTAAACGCTTTCTTCTCATATTCATTTCTTGTAAAAAATATTGTTAATAAATAAGTCATAAGTATTTTAAAATGTGGAGTTACTTTTCAATCACCCTTTATATATATATATATATATATATATATATATATATATATATATTAGCGTTTATAGTATATAACAAATATTACCGGCTTCAAAAGATCCATTAAGTGAAGTAGAATATACTTTTTTCTCTATACGTCATTCTCTGATGAAGCTTTAATAATAGTGAAGCATATTAGATTGATAAATGTTTCCTATTTGTTCTTTATCATTCTGTCGGATTCCGATCCATATATGATCTCCAGTTGATCCCAATTTATAGAATATAGAATATACTGTAGAAAACCCTTCCTTTTTTTCTTTTTTATTCAAATAAAATAAATGCTGGAAAATTTTAACACCACACACCTGATGTGTGTGTGTCTAGAGTGTCGTCTCACCTACCATTGCAAGTTGTCAGTGTTGGAGACCATGTAAATAACAGTGTTTCGAATGCTATTTTTTTTTAACGTTATCAGACCACCACCACTGGGAAGGTTGCTGCATCACAATCTTCCTGACCTGCGTGCAGGAATTAAACTAGACTAATCTTAATAAATATCTACATCACCTTTGTTTTAATGAGAATCGGCAGTTGTGCCATTCTCATTAAGATAGTCATAACGTAGTCTTTTTAGGTAAAGATGAGGAAAAGACAACAACGAAAAAAAGCCCTCGAAATATAAAAGGCTCTGAGACCCGAGCGTGAGGAAATCTAAAAAAACGCTACCGTAACCAGGCAATTTGCGGCGTATAATTAAGCGTTTTTAACGATGAAGAAAAGGAAGAAGGGAAGAAATGCATCTGCTAGGTACTCAGTTCTCGGTAATCCCTGGTGAAATTGACACACCTACCTGGTGGAATGTGCATCCCTTTTAAGCATCAGTCGAGAGGACAAAGAAAATGGGGAGGTACTTCAGGGAATGCACGGGAAACGATGACGCAGAAGCATTGAATAAAGTGTCAAATTTGGCGCATGCGCAGAAAACGAGAGAGAAAACATGTACACAACATTTTATTTATAAATTGGGCAAAAAGAATTAGATCGAATGACACAAAATGAAATTAATCTGAAGAAAGTGAGGCAGGTAAATATATAAAGAGACTGAGTTAAGTAGAAACGAATATAGATACATTAACTTACGAGGTTATTAAACAGCGATATTGACTGAGACAGATTGATAGCTAAGACATCTGACCGTGGTGTAAAATTTAGCGAGTTAGTCGGGCAAACCATTACTATTAGATAGATAGATAGATAGATAGAAATGAACATCCATAGATAAAAATGAATATCTATAGACAGATATAAACAAAGAGGAGTGGGAATAAGGTAAGATATATACTGAAGTAAATAACAAAACTGGCTGGATATGTACAGACTTGGACAGAAATATAGTTCGATAAAAGCTAAGAACAGACGAAAGGAACCTGTTTACATATACATATGAAAATGCAATTCAGATCCCTTTCTTCGTCATTATTAATCTGTCTGACTAGGGTTTTTTTTTATTCTTTCTAGTGTTTTTTTTTTTTTTTTTTTTTGTGGCAGCAATAAAAATATCATCAGTTGTCAGTAAACGCTTTTAAAATCTCATTTGTCTCTTACTTTGTGCCCTGCAAAGGCCGCACTCATTATCAATTGTGAAATATCTAGCGTCAGGCGATCAACGGCCAACTAATAACTTATTCAACGTAGACTATCTTTTCTCTTCGACCTCGCCCCACTTTTATTTTAGGTTTGCGACTGAGAGAATAATCATGGAAATGAATACCAAAAAAGCAAACCAAAACAACGTTCACTGAAATGGTTATGGAATAGTATCAGACGAAGTGATATTGGTTTGCGTTGCCGTTCTCGACTGCAGATCGAGGCGTACTCTGATCTGACCGATCTTCGAACGATCTAACGGCCTTCCCAGTGTTAGATTAAGTTCTGAAATAAGGCATTGTATTTATGTGAATTGTCCGGGCGAATACCCTCATCTCTCTCATAACATTCGTATTTGTACATTGTTCTAGTCTAGTAGATAACCACTTCTAAAGAATATAACATACACTCAAAATAGCACCATAAACTCTGTTGAACAAAATGGTATGTTAAAAACAACTGAGAAACGAAAGCAGAAGTTCCAATGGTATAAGTTGTTATATCTATTAGATAGATAAAAAGTTCAACGACTCATATTCCAACCCGAAACACATATTCCTTGATCTGTGTCGACGAAACTTCACAAACACAAGTCAGTAGATATATGTGTGCGAAATTTCGAGTCGGTAGATAAGTCATTGGAAGGCACGGTGGAGTATTGGATAGCGGCTCGGATTGAGGAATCGGAGAGCCGAGTTCGAATTCCAGTCGAATCCATTACATTCATTACGTGCTAATACCCTATACCGGGTTCTATAGCCTTTGATGGCAATTGGTCTACCGCAGAAAGAAATGGCAATCTACTGCGGGAAAAAAAATCTGCCTCGTCAGTCATGTATCGAAAGATACATGATCGCCTGAGCGTGTATCACGCATGACACATAACTGACTGAGATAAGTCATTAACTTTTAATTTATCTATTTACTATTGATGGTCTACTTTTTTATGTGGAGCACTTTATTTGCAAAAATATGCTTTCCTTAAACGCGTTATCCACCAATAATTTACTGACTGACTGACTTTGTTACATATAAACTATATATATATATATATATATATATATATATATATATATATATATATATATATATATATGAAGAAATATAGACTTAAGGTGTGTTATATTTATGGGATAAAGTGCTCAATATCAGAGAGCGTGTGTAAATAGAAAAGTGAACATTGAAGTCAACACTTAATCTGAAGAAAGTGAGGCAGATAAATATATAAAGAGACTGAGTTAAGTAGAAACGAATATAGATACATTAACTTACGAGGTTATTAAACAGCGATATTAACTGAGACAGATTGATAGCTAAGACATCTGACCGTGGTGTAAAATTTAGCGAGTTAGTCGGGCAAACCATTACTATTAGATAAATAGATAGATAGATAGATATGTCTGTTTCATGCTAGACGCAATCGTCAGGCCACGACGATTGCGTCTAGCATGAAACATACTGTTGCCTCTAAGTGTTGACTTCAATGTTCACTTATATATATATGCGTATGGGATATATAATCTCGCCGATTTCATTTAGTTTCTTTTACTTTTTGTTTGTGTTTCGATCGCTTTTGTTATTAAATATTCCACATTGTGATAAAAGATCCGCTACGAATGGTGAAACGCTGTAAGGACCTGGACGCAAATTTACTGCGGATGATCGAGCGATTCAAGCACTTTCTATATACTTTTGTCTTAGTAAATTGTTAACGAAACTGACCACAATTTTGATATAAATATGCTACTCTAATTAAAAGGCAAAATGCGTCATATATATATATATATATATATATATATATATATATATATATATATATATATATATAAACATTGAAATCAACACCCAGCGGCGACAGTTTATTTTATGCTTATACGCAACTGCTATGATTGCGTATAAACATGAAACAGAATATCGCCGCTGGGTGTTGAGTTAAATTCCAAGTTGATTTTTATATTTACATTTCTTTAATATTCTGATGAATCTTAATTCTTAAGTTAGTGATTGGGTAAGCTCATGGCGAGTTCTACGACAATAACATTTCCGATATATATATATATATATATATATATATATATATATATATATATATATATATATATATATATATATGCACATTTCATTGAATGCGACAGACAAGGTGCTTTGATTTTGATTTTTATACAATTTCTCATGCGATCTAATAATTTTTTCTTTTCAGATGATAAATTATATAAAAACTGTCCGAATGTTCTTTTAATCCGAGCGCTTTCGGCCATTTTCAATATTAGAACGCATGAGAAATTGTATAAAAAAACTAAATCAAAGGACCTTGACTGTCGTATTCAATAAAATGTGCATGAAAGAAGGATTTCTGCCTAAATACACTATATATATATATATATATATATATATATATATATATATATATATATATATATATATATATATAGAGAGAGAGAGAGAGGGGGGGGGCTCAGCAGATAGTTACACCAGCTTCATTATTATATATTTCACTGTGTTACCTTTTTACAGAACAGGGGTTAGCAAACTAATAAGGTAGGTCATTAAAACTATATTGAATAACTGTAGGGACTTAAATTTTTACTCGATGCCTCACACCCAATGAGGATTGACCACCGTCCACCGAGATAATAGCTTAATGACCATTTCTCTAAACAAGCGTCTGGCATCGAATCAAATAGGTTTGCTTCCAGATGGAAAGGGATTACCAGCATTTACAATTTGGGTTTTTACTCCGTCTCGAACACTGGTCACGCCGGTAAATCTCAGTAGTTATCTAGCAAGTTCGGCTGTGTCTGGCACAAGGCTAGTATAGACTCGAACTACTACCCTAACAAGTGGTTTGTTAGACTAGTTGCTGACCATTAATCGATGGCAGTAGTTGTTGTTGTTGTTGTTGTTTATTGATTATCATAGTAGTAGTTGTGATAGTCGTTGTTTTTAATTAGCATCGGAATGAAGACTAGAATCTTTAGAATTATTTTCTTTCACACAATTACTGAACGGCATGAATAAAACTTGGATAACAGCATGAATAATAGCTTGGATAATATCACTTTGCTTTGATAGGTTGTGCATGCGATACTTTCTCATTTTCGTCCATAGAAAACAATATCCGATTGGTGTCCGATTACTACTTCAAAAAGGTCTTTTTTACAAGATTCTGTAAAAGGTATGTTAAAACGATTATAATTTGTATTTAAATGCTTATATACTATAATACGCCTCATCGCGGTAAGTATATTCTATGACTCATAATTAGAAAAGTATTGTTTTATTGATGGCGAGCGTCTATTAATACTTACTTGTCGATTATTGATATCTAGCATAGACCATGAAGCTGGGGCACTAAGTAAATAGCGAACTCACTACAGAAGTAATGATATTCAAGTCTTGCTTACTCTAAATGAAGCCGCCCAGATATTTACTAAGCTTAGCATAGTCTGGCTGAAGGCTAAAAGTTTGAGATCCTCACTGAGGATCGAATTCATTACAGAAAGAATTCGTAATCAGCAAAACTAGTTTGCTGCCTCTTGCTCCACGGCGAGGTTCCTAAACGCTTACCAAGCTTCGCATAAATCTACAACTGTAGGGTACCCAGTAAGAATTAAGTTCCCTTCAATAGTAATTATTCGTTGATTACAGCGTGGCACTTGATATTTATTAAGGTTAATCTAGTCTGGCACAAGGCCAGAAATTATGGGGAGACTATGATAATTGAACTCACTACAGTTGTAATGATCTGCGAGACTAATTCGTTAACTGCAATGAAAGACTCTCTAAGTTTAGCTTCTTCTGGCGCTGTATGTAAACTGATTTCAGTCCACCAGTAATGGTGTGCGAAACGAGTTTTTCCAAATTTGCGGGTTCTTCTAATTATTAATGTCGATGATTTTGGTATTATTTTCTTTCAATGTATTTTTATTGTAGTGTTTAAGTATTACTTAAAACAAACGCTTTCCATCGTTTGCCTGCTGGTCCTTCTGTCTACTGATTCATTTGTCTTAATTCAGTTAACTTGTTTGCATCCTTGTAATATGCAAACTGTTTTGTTATTTTAGTTCAATTATCATCGACAATCTGAAACAGCGGCTATTGTGAGTCCGCTGCTAGGCATTGGTCTTTCTCAACTATTTCCATGAATGACTGTATATGCTAATCTCTGCCATGTCTTACCATTAAACCTTTCTATCTCCCAATCTTATATTTGGTTTCTGCTACTGCGTCTCTTAACTATTGGGAACCTACTGCTCCGTCTGTTATCCTTCCTTCTTGACATGTGAACTGATCGCTCTCATACGTGTAACTTAATCACTTTTATATCTCTTTCCTTGGATTGTTATAGGATCCCAGTTCATCTTTTTATATCTCTTAGAGGTATTCCTAACGTCGTTCTTTCCTTTGATTCAAATGATTTCGTCAATTTCCATGTTTAACATCCGTACATCATAGCTGACGTTATACACTCATTGCACATTTTACGTTTTAAGCAGATTGACAGGAAGCTTTTCATTACGTCTATATTTTACGGAATTTTTTCCAACCAATAATCATGCGAAGGATGCTGAAAAATACTCAGCTCTCACAAAATTTAACCAAATAACCAAACATCTGACTCCTTTTTTAAAAAGTTTTCTGATCGAGACTAAAACGTTTCAGTACTCCACGTATGTCATTTTATTTCCTATTTGGGATGCGCCTTTCTGAATTTAACGTAATTTAACGTAATTTTATTTTAATATATATATATATATATATATATATATATATATATATATATATATATATTCTTGTTACTATAAATATTATTTTAGTGTGTACATCTGTTTGAGTTGATATTCCCGTTTTTATTTTATTAAACAGCGAAATTAATAACAACGGGTCTAGATTGGGAAATCCTACAAAACAAAAATTGTGCCTTCGAGGGGGGATAGCAACTCAAACACGTGTACCCACTAAAATAACGCTTATACTAATAAAAAATAATGTTGGTTAAAAAATTCTTTTATATATATATATATATATAATTTATTCGAAAAATATAACGTAAATATGTTATAAAATCACTACAAAAATAGCCATTTTGTTTCTACACACTCTGTGTCCCAAAAAAGAAAAGACTTGTTGGAACACAAGAAAAATTAAGTAAAAAAGCTTAATCGCAGTAACTTGTCTGTTGTTTTTAACGAAACATGCACACACACACACACACACACACACACCACACACACACACACACACACACACACACACACACACACATATATATATATATATATATATATATATATATATATATATATATATATATATATATATATATAGATAGATAGATAGATAGATAGATAGACACCATTTGACCAACACAAGGACTGACCAAAATTCATGTTAAAAAAATTAAAAAAAAATTAAAACTACAGACAAAAGTTCATTTTCTCCATCAAGACATTCATATCTGCAGTTCACTGCTACTAGCAAGCAGAAAGTTTTTTTCTCCTGATGATGGCCATGTTGGTCGAAACTAATCGAGGAATATAACTGAAATAATAAAAACGAACGAATATTAATATACAACCCAGTGAAGATTTTGAATTTTAATATATTTTATTGTTCAAAACATATATATATATATATATATATATATATATATATATATATATATATATATATATATATATATATAATGCCGGTTGTTATTAATTTCGCTGTTCAATAAAAAAAAAAATTTTTTTAAAACAAGGAATCAGATGTTTGGTTATTTGTTTCATTTCTGGGAAGGCCGAGTACTTTTCAGCAACCTTCGCATCATGATTGGTTGGAAAACATTTCGTAAAAAATATAGATGTAATGAAAAACTTCCTGTAATACGTAAGATAAACAGAAAATAAAAATAAAACCGAGACAACTTAAGCTTTCCCCTTCATTTTCGAGGCCGAAACTTTAGTTTCATTGGTTTTATATTTTATTCTTTATTTATCTAACGTTTTATAGGCCCTACGTTGTATTGAGCACTTTTAATTTCAAACATTATTACAGATTATTATAGTTGGAGCTTACCAACTACGATTGTGTTCCGTTATATATATATATATATATATATATATATATATATATATATATATATATATATGATTTTATCTTGATTTCTAAATTGCTTGTCATTTTGATTGTATTTCTCATCATTTGTTAGCAAATTCATTTCTCATTTCGGAACATCTTTTTCATATTTACCCCCTTACCTTCTGTGTGTAACCGAATTGTTCATTAAAAATCCCTACAGTAATTTGTCTTGTTTTGGTATCATTATTATCTGTTGATATCAAGTGACCAAAAAAAATCGTTCGTTTTAAAACCTTCAAAATTCAGCATCACCAGTCATCCATCATTTACTACGTAAAGAATTTTCATTATAGTAACGAATGAAATAATGATGGCGATCTTAAAGTTGACTGTTAGTACTTCTTTACTGCATAAATTCAAAGCTGGTGAATAGCAGCGATTGCATCTCTTAAAAAGAACAATGCTTAGAGAAGTTAATATTAGTGGCCGTACAGCGCGGGAGGTTTTCAAATGAATCATTTAAAGAGGCGCTTCATAAGGACATATGGTAAGCATTGGTAATGACAAAGTAAGCGTTTGTGTTGAATCTGTTGATTCAAATATCATTAATGTTCAACGCTAGCAATGGATTTAAACGTTTGCACTTGCAGCATATCGCGAAAAGACAGAAACAAATATTCGATAAACTCAATGAATTAAACAGAAAAAAAAACAATCTTTTTTGGTTACCTGATATTTTTGTCGCTGTTGACGTCATAATTTATGTTGCTTTTCGTGTTTTTTACGTTTTGTCCATGTTCTTTTTCTCGACACCTTTATTGGTTAAGATATCTCTATTCTTGAGCTGCATTATATAGATAATGAAGAGATTCTTATGTCTGTTCGAGCTGAACATAATACAGATGAATGTATTATTATTATCACTGAGAGAGGGAGAGTAGTAAGCCAACATATTGACGCTGGGAGACAAATATACGAAACCTTGTATACCCATTATGACACCCAATCTGATAAATGTATACCAGCACGGCTTCACTGCCAAATATGCTCGATATCGCTACAGATCTTGATAAAATCAGTGCATAAACTTGCAAATGGAGCTCAGGTAAAAAAATACCTTCAGATTGGGTACCCCACCCCACTTGTACTGTCTCTGACGATGTTCCCAAACATCTGACTCTCCCTTATCGCCTTGGCTGTCTCATCCTTCAAACTTAAAAATAACAACCCTCAACCCTCTAAAACTGCTTACCGTGATGCTCCCTCCTACCCCCAATCATGAACAGAGATGCGCAGTTATTATTATTATTATTTATTCATTCACTCACTCATTCATTTATGCACTGAACTTTTCACACAAGTAATAACTGATGATCATCACTGGAGATCAAAAGACAGCAAATCTCCTCAATACTCCAACACCCTTTTCTCGTTATTCTAACAGGTTTTAGTAATACTTTTGTCTAGCTAAATGGTTTTATTTCATCCTCTCATTTCAAGTTCTTCTAATTTTTCCATAAATTTTGTGGAACTGTTCTTTCATTGTCATGAGGACATCTGTGACATTGATATTGCACAGATTTTTCAAGAATCTTTAATTATTGCTGAGGAAGTCTAAAAACACGGGCGACCGAAACGTTGTGATAAAAATAAATAAATAATCATTAAATAATCATTGTAAAACAATAACAGAAACACGTTTCAGGAACTCAATAAGTTGCCTGTAAGGCGGGCCGACGACAATCGTGTAGAAATCACATGCGACCGACTTAATAAGAGTAACTCGTTGCTCTCAGAATTGCGAGGTGGCACGGCGGTCATCGCCAACAAAAACAGAAGCGTTGAACTGCGTTCAAATTCCTGCCGAAACCTCGTGTTCTCTTTGCTCTCAATCCTCTAGTAGAACTCTTGAAATCATGTTCCCCTACTCTCTGCCCTGTCGCCGCACATCTTCAAGGATAGTCTCGTCACTCATCTGCCAAATGGCTGCAGAAGAAAAACGAATGCGTCCGAACCAGGATATGTTCTGTATAACTTATCCCTTTTTAATTAGAGGAAAAGCTAGGCGCCGCCAAATATTCTACCTAACTCTCAATATTTAAAGAAGGACAAGTCCAGCACGGCAATTTGACTATATGCTAGATACTGGGTCCAGTAACACGACCAACAGTTTTAACACTCCATATTACGTTAGGCCTGTATCAATGTTGTGTTCCAGTTTATTCCAAACCTTCCTACCGTCAATGACAACAGCATTATTATCATTCTCATTACCTTTATCATCATCATCTTCATCCTCATCATCATCATTGTTGTTTTTACAATTATTTTTGTCAGTCTATTTTATTAACACTAGAACTGCTGGCGAAGTGCATAAACCTGGAACAGCCATGGTATCGTTTTCTATACTTATGTAGATACATTAATAAGCTGTATATCAATAAAGTACATAAATATCCCCCATAATCATTCATTTTACACAAATATTTATCTTTCTCCACCCTTGTCAATGCGCTTGACCCAACACTTCTCTGTTAATCAAACTGATAGAACATTATACAATAACATTTTTAGATCGAAATTCTGCGTGTCAGACTACGATTTTTGAAAAATATACTCTTGTATCTATCCCCATACATGTATGCACACATCTACGAAGGGGGGGATGGAAAGTTTTCAATCTAAACGACTTCCCATAATCAGTATTCTGAAGTTTGGTTATCGAAATACTAATTTATGGAAAGTAATTCAAGCCAAAAAAATTTCCATCAGCCCCCTCGTACATGTGTGTGTGTATGTGAGTACACGTTAACATATGCATACAGATATTTATATATGAGCATACTCACGCACAAACATCATTATTCATTCACTCAAAAACTCTCTCTTTCTCACGTTGCCTTTTTCTTTTATTCTCTATCTATCTACATACATACATACATCTCTGTTCATATCTGTCTATCTATCCCAGTTTTATCAATATTATCCTTTCGACTCAAAAATGTAATATACTGCTTTCAAATATTTTCTTTAATCCCAAAGAACTGATTCCCTTTTTAAAGATTCTGCTTCTTGTAGCGTTACCGTTTCTAAAGTTCCGTTCTCTGAGTGATTTTCGAAATTGTTTTCGATTTTATTACATAAGTATTTTATCGCTATAATACTCTTTTCCTTAATATGACATCATTACAATATTAACTCTACTTGAGTTAAACAGTTAGAAGTACATATCTATACACACGTACATATAAGTATCTAACTCATTAAGCATATTAAGCGTTAGACCTTAAGAAACGTCTATATACAAAGTAAATTAAAATAACCGTGGCTGGCAGTTCTTGAAAATAACACGTTATATTCAGTATGTTAAGCACGCGTTGGCAAACAATATAACAGAGTTTGTATTGTTTTTCACAGTCTCAAAAAGCACACGCTTCCCAACTGAGTCAGGCTGGCTCATCACGGCAGTTCTTCAAGAAGTTAAATGAAGAGAAAAACAAATCTGAAACCGATTCAGGTTTTAAATCGACATGGAACGCTCGAGGAAAAGCCACGGAATCAAGTTATTCGACGTTGGGCCATTCTACCGGCAAAAGAAAGACAAAGACAACTCGAAGGGAAATAACTCCGATGCGGGCCCGACTTTGTCTCCGGTACTGTCGACTTCATCGTCAACGTCGACTACGCCGTCTCCGGAGAAAAAATCGAGACCTTTCAGCAAATTACTTTCCCGGTCGAGAGACAGAAAAGATGAGTCAAAACACAGGAAAGAGAGAAGTCCGTCAGCCCAACCACGGTCTGTCAGCCATGACAGGCACCGCAAGAAGGACGAGTGTGACCGCGGAGGAACATCTCCGACTGCCGGCGAAAAAGACAATCTCGGATCAGAAAGAGACGGCTGCCCCACGCGGAACCGTAACTATAACACACTGCCATCGCGAATGTCAGTGTTTAGCAGGAAGCTGACGCGACCCAAGAGCAGCTTTCTTAGTGTTGACGACGAAAAGCGCTCTTCACCGTTAATACTTCGTGCTGGGAGTCGACTGAGTATGTTCGATTTTCGGAAATCGAACCTGAGTCTTAGCGCCTCTTTGAAAAGTTCCAGTGATCGAGGTGAGAGTGACGGGGATCGGGACTCGAGACGAGATGGCAAGAAGAAAGGACAGAAAACCGATGAGGAGAAGAGAGAGGTCAGAAGAGAGCCAGAGGAAGAAACGAGGAAGAAAGAGAGCAAACAGAATATTAAGAGCTTGGGAAAAAAGATAAAGAAAGGAATTTCGTCGTTGTTTCACCAGAAGCGAGACAAAAAAGATAAGGATAGCGGTGTAGACGAGATTCGTGAGTCGGACGAAGACACGACTTCGGCGCTGGCTTCGGCCTATGAGAAGACAGACGAATCTGATATGGACAGTGAAAGCATCGGCAATTTCTCCATGTCGTCTAACCGTACAAGCATTTGCGACGACAGGAAAAGCGTAGATACTGAATCGACTCTTTCGCGCCAAGAGCAGAGGAGCGTTGTCAGTACGTCAACCATATCAGACGGCGGAAGCCGTAAATTCAATGATAAAAGAGACTTTGCGTCAAGAATTCCAATCATAGACGTTGTCAAAGATTCGAAATATCAAAGTAATAGTCTAGAAATGGCTAGAAAGGTTTTTGGTGCTTCCGATCAACAAAGAACGAGTGAACAAACTAAAATTCCTCGGTCTTCGGGCGTACATTCCAAAACTGTTAAGACGCCGTCTGTTGAGAGTACAAACGATAAAAAAGTTAACGAACGAACAGTCATTCCTAACATGGGCATGCACGTCTATGAAAAAAAGACCATTACTCGGCCCGTGAGCAGCGGGGTCTACGACCTCAAGGGACCCGAACGAATTATCCCTCCAAACATGGGAACAAATATATGTGCCAAGCGAACTCAAGAAGTTGCCACTGCTTCGCCGAAGGTCTTTGGTACTAGTAAAGAAACGAAGAAAGGAATCGCATCGTTTTTGGATAGTGCCGAGGTGCGATGTCTCTATTCCAGTGAGAACGCGTTAAAATCTTCAGAAAGTCGCGGAAGCTATGTGAAACCATCTTTTGGTAGCAATTCAGATTTGAGTTACAAAAGAAGTCCATTATTAGGAGTGAAGGACTTTATCCAACGTGCAGAGAGCGTCAGCGAGAATAGCAGGTCCTCTTCAAGCCCAGTATACATGGCAAACGAGAAGAATAATCGAAATGAAAGGTTTTCTTCACCGCTAACCCGACCTGCGTTTGATAAAACTAACATTCGCAGTATGACGCATTCAAACAGGAATACAGACCAACATGACAAGACCTCAGACTGGCTTGAAATTCATGAATCAAGGAAAGACTATCTCGGGTGGTCGACAAAAACCAGCGAATCAGAAAGAATTCTTGACGAAAACGAAATGGTGGCAAGATCTTCCCAGCGAGTGTCTAGCTATCACGGTAGAGAAGCTGATGAAACGACGACCAATGTGAATTCTTCACGAGAAGTGGGTTGCATGTCGGTCGGTTTGATAGCTGAAAAGAAGACGAATTTTCTAATTCCGCGTCAGGGAAACGATTCGGGTAACGGCGCCGACAGCAGTTCAATAACGCATACACAACTTCAACCCAAGAAGATTGAAACTTCAGCTTCTTCAGACACCGAAGATACAAGTTCCTCTACTGACCCTAAAAACAAAACAACTGGTAGTGCCCCCGACTGTAACAATGATGCAGTTGCTGCCGCTGCTGCTGCAATCATCAGAGCTCTCAAAGATAAAGGTGTTAAAGATATAACTGAGGATACCATTAAGGATGTTCTTGCTTCAACTGGTATAACTGGATACACTAGTGGCACACTAAGAACATCCTCAGTCAGAGATTCTTCGGTTACCAATGCTTCAAGTGAATTGGAGTCCTCTGACAGCGACGAGGATCTGGAGTTTTACGACAGTGTTGACGCATCTGAATTGAGCGACAGGGACGAAAGTCAACCGAACGAAGACACTGCTTACACGATACAGGAAGCAGATTTATTTGCGAGGGTCACCAAAAAGTGCGACGTTGAAATTGTGGAAAAAAGGCCGAATCTTGACGACGCATTTGATAAAACGAAGAACACTGGTTCGCGAAAATCCGCGGAGGTTTTTGGTGAGAGTTTAAAGGTAAATGACAACAAGAATAGAAATAGCAAACAAACTGAATTATTAAGTAAGGATAAAAAGTCGAAAGATCACAAAAGCAACAGTGGGTCACCGGAATTTTTCAGGACGAAAGACGTGAAAGCTAATTCCAAGATCGACGATATTGAAAGAGAATATTTGCTAAAGACAAGCGTCGAACACCTAACTAAACACGTGGAAAGGGTTCCAGTGTCACCCCAACTAACAGCGAACGACATGAAAATTAAAGACAATTTCAAGCCTGACTGCATTGATAAAGAATATCCACGTTCTTCGTACACTTCGGAGCCAGCAAAGTTGATTAAAACCGAAGAGTTCTCTGAGAGTGACGAAGATGAGGAGTTTATCGAAGCGACGTCGAATAGCGATGATCTTAACTCTGATATGGACAACAGGCTAGAGAACTTTGTGGACCAAGATATCGAACAAAAAATGGCATACATGGATTCTGAGCCAAAATCTAAAATCGAAACGTTGAACATTGAAGAGATACCATTCAAGATCGAACCATCTCATCCGTATATCGCTGTTGATAATCGGGCTTCCCCAGAATTTAATGTCCATTCAGAAGAGAGTACCTGTGACATTAAAAAAGCAAGTATCGTCAGTTCTATTGAGCACAGGGACTTGTCATTATCAGTGTCTGAAAACCAAAAACAGGTTTCAACATCTGATCTCACACCAGAAAGCAGTGACCAAACTCCAACCCTTGACCAAAAGAAAGAAATTACAGCGGCTAAAGATCTGTGTCCAGAAATCATAACTCCATTATCTGTAAATGATCCAAGTACTTCAGACGCAGAACAGGATCGGGTCGTTTCATTAGAATGTGTTTCTAATAAAAGTCAGAATGCTGACGACGTTGCCGTCCTTAGACGTTCTTCAACCGGACGGCAGCGGGATTACCAGGATAATGGTAACAGATTCTGCGCAATTATTGAAGTGGCGTCAAGCAGCGACGATAACGAGGACGAGTTAAATCTTGGAAGTGCCGGATCGAACACTGTGTTGCGCATTGGCGCTTTCGGAACCTCGCTGAAAGGTGAGGAGAGTGACGATACTGGTTATCTCGAGTCGTCGGATAGCACAACTACGTCGGTTAGTTGTCTTGAAGATGAAGAGTCGAAAGTAGTACCCAAGAGAGATAATCGTGGTAACGACACCCAAAGTGGTGATATGCATAATGTTAGAAATTCTCTTGCAGAGAATGAATCGGAGTCTTTTAGAAAACGCAAGAACAGTAATGATGTTGACGCCATGGAATTTGTTGACAGCATTGTGGACCTTGAAAAAGTAGGCAGCACAAATAAGCACCTAAAAGACAGAAACGACCAAAAAGTTGAAGAGTTAAATGTGTCTAACGCTTCCTGTCAAGAATCGGATCAGAATATAAAAGTGACGTCAGTTGTTGCCGAAACCGTATGTCCCGTTCAAATGGGCTTTGAGGAGAAGCAAAAGGCAGAAATCAATGAAGATAAACATACAGAAACGATACATGACGATAACAGTGTATCACAAAGTCAAGAACCAAAGAATAATGATCGGATTAAAGTTGGGCAAAGGAACGACAGGGACGAGGGCGATCAAAATCCACCCTTAGCGTTTTCGAAGACCGACGCTTCCGCTGATGTCATACCTCCCAAAAGAGAAGCGAAAACATTTGAAAAGCCGGTCATCTTTTCCGATAGAGAAAACCAAGAAAGTTCTAAGCAGCCGGCTAGTCATGAGAAAACCTGGATACGTGAAGACCTACAAGCAGACAACAGCGAATATTCAACAGGCGCTGACCCCAAAGATTTTGTTCCAGCAAACGAAATCGAAAGGTCGGCAGAAGTGAAAGCTGAGGAAGCCGTCAGACATAGTGACAAACGAAGCGAGATTATATCTTCTGAAGAAGATAAATTTCTCGATAAATCAAATCCGAACGTGATCATTACAAATGCTGACGAAACGCTGGTGATTACTGAAAAGACAGAATGTATCAATATAAATAACGAAGTATCAACCCATGCCATTGATGCCGAAAGGAGAGCTTTACAGACAGAGGATAAATGTGTAAAAGAAACAAATAGCCAGATTAATGACGTCAAAGTGACGGAAAATTCCGGTTGGACATACAAAGATAGGCAAAGCGAAGAAAGCGTATTTCAATCCCCAAAAGAAAATATCAGCAGTAAACAGATTGATCGACATTATGGCTCACATACAAATTTAACCATAATGGAAGATGCAATTGTGGAGAAAATTACTAGTGAAGACGACTGTGGCGTTTGTCCGATCGCAACACCCGCGAACATTTTAGACAATAAAAGTAATGGAGTCGATGCGTTGTCCTTAGTTTCTTCCATTGAAAACGTTACGAACATTCAGAGCCAAGAACAAGCTTCGCTTTCAGGCAAAGAAGCGGAAGCGATAAACAGTGAGTTATCAGCGTCGTCAAAAAATGGCATCATAGAGTCTTCACAATGCGCCTTAGTTTCGGATTCATGTAATAGAGATGATGAAGAAATTAAAGATGGCGTAGCTACTTCGATCAGAGACATACAGAAAACATCGTCTGAAACATACAGCGAACAAACAGCGTCCCGAAATGAAGACGTCGTGGATTCAGCAGACGCCCTTGATTTGATATCACGCGACAGTGATAGCAAAGAAATTAAAGATGGTGTAACTACACCGAGCGGGGACGATAAGGAAGCTGAAACAAACTGCAAGCGAGAAACGTCCATAAAAGAAGACGTCATGGAGTTATCAACGGACGCACTTGTTTCGACGACGGATGACAGTGTTAGTGAAGAGTTTAAAGATGGCCTAACCATATCGATAGACGAAGTAGACAGTCAATCGTCTAAAGATGGAACCATTAATGTGCTCGCGATAGAGGGCGACACAAAAATTAATAAAGATAAGGATGACGTTCTGCTTTTAACGAAAGAGAGAGAAATATCGCCAGTGAGAGAAATGGCAAAGAACACTGCTTGTAAAATGATTGAGGGAAATATGTCGCAAGAAATCGATACTATCACCGATAAGAAAAACCACGAAGATTTTTCGAGATTGTCTCCAGTGGAAAAAATCTCTGATGAAAGAAAATTCGAAGATTCCTCGGAAGCAGAGAAATGCAGAGAGAAAGAACTATCGCCCCTTGAATTAAAAGAACACAACGAAATGTTGGAACGAAACCTGGAAGACTCCAAAGAAAATGATTTAACAAACCTAGTCAGTGCCAAGAACATCAAAGATACGCAGGAATCGTCCTCGGATGATACCGTGACAGAAAACGCTGACGAAAACATCGAAAAGAAGCCTGAATTTCCAGAATCAGAAAAGAAATCAAGCAGCTTCGTTCCGATTGGTCTTGATAAAATAATGGTGAAGGCTAATAAGGAGAAGGAATCTTTGTCAAAAGCTGAGGACCAGAACACCGGTCCGAAGGATGCGGATATAAAAAAATCTGCAAACTTTAAACACAATGTTTCTCATAAACGTGACATCATAACAGAGAAAAAACAATTTTTTCAAGCCAAAGCGAAAAACAGGGAAATCGTCGGGAAAGACACTAATGATCAAGTACCCTTTTCGGTTACTAAATTTACGAGAGATAATTGCCCTGTTTCCATACAGAAATCATCAGGACAGGAGACGACAACGAAAGCGCTATCATTTGAGACTGAAGAAACAAGATCGGAGGAAGGCGAAGAGAACCTGACAAATGTGCAAGAACATGTCCCTAGGAAACTTGAACAAGAAAAGGACGCATGTAAGACTAGCGTCATGGCTAAACAGAACGAAGGAAAGAAGACTATCTCTACACCTATAGCTTCTCCGGGCGAAGATAGGCCGAAGACTGAAGAAGAAATGGTTTCATCATCTCCCGAGAGAAATATGGATATTGTTAACTGTGATACAGGCGATAAGAAACACGGCCGTGATGTAGCAGTATCGAAAAACGATGTTGTTGGGACGACCGTATGCGAGAAAGCGTTCAAAGATACCAACGACACTAGCAAAAGAAAGAAAAAGAGAAGTTCAAGTAAGAGTGCTTCCCCTCCGAAAAGAGACGCACAGAAAGTGAACAGAAAGGATGAGACAAAACAACAATCTCAACTCTCAGCCCAAAAAAGAGATGTTGAAAATAACGTGAGTGATAAACCAATAAGTGTCGCGAGAACTGAGAAAGACGATGCAAGGGAGATAATTCCGACGTCACAAGAAAAAACAAAATCTGCGACGAACGACACGTCTCAATTTTCAGGGAAAGTTGCAAAAGACAAAGCCCGACTTGTAATTCCATCCATCTTCAAAAAAGAAGACACAAAATTAATGGTGAAAGATAGTGGCAAAACAAAAGAGAAGTCCACATATTCAGTTAAGCAGAAAGGCGTCATTGAGGCAAAACAGATCCATCCAACATCAACTGAGGAAGAAATTAGAAAAGATGAAACAAAAGAAATCTCCACCCTTTCAAATGAAGAAAAAGATCTGAAAGAGGAATTAAAAGAGATCTTCTCTCCTCCAATTGATGAAAAACACAAAGAAGTCTCTCCAGCTTCATTTACAGAAATGGATCGGAAAAATGTTACAGAGGAGACCTGTCTACCATTATTTGAAGAAAGAGATCTGAAACATGCGGCAAGAGAAAGCGCAACAGCTTTAATTGAAGAAAAAGATCTAAAGAAAGAAACCTCTGAACGTCCAAAAGATCTGAAAGAGGGGGCAAAAGAAATTTTTCCACATTCAATTGAAGAGAATTACCTACATGATGAAGCAGATACCCTCTCCCCAGATTCAACTGAAGAGAAAGGTCTCAGAGAGGAGGAAAAAGAGATCTCACAATCCTTAAAAGAAAAAGATTTGAAAAAGGAGGCAGAAGAAATCTCTCAACCTTTTAACGAAGAAAAGAATCTGAAGGTAGAGGCAAAAGAGATATCTGAGCCTTTAAAAGAGGAAAGAGACCAGAAAGAGGAGACAACGGATATCTCGCCACCTTTAAAAGCAGAAAAAGATACGAAAGAAGAGACAAAAGACATCTTGCCACGTTTAGAAGAAGGAAAAGATCTGAAAGTGGAGGCAAAACAGATCTCACAAAGTTTAAAAGAAAAAGACCTGAAAGAGGAGGTAATAGATAACTCACCAGAAAATCTGAAAGAAGAGGCAAAAGAGATCACCCAAAATTTAAAAGAAGATCTGAAAGACGTGACAACATATATCTCGCCACCATTGCTACAAGAAGAAAAAGATCTGAAAGAGGATACAAAAGAGATATCGAAACCTTTAAATGAAAAAAATCTAAAAGAGGAGGTAAAAGATATCTCACCACATTTAAAAGAAGAGACTAAACTAAAAGAAGAGCCGATAGAAATCACTCAAGAAGATCTGAAAGAATTGGTAACAGATATCACGCCACCTTTAAAAGAAGAAAAAGATCTGAAAGAAGAGGCGAAAGAGATCTTTCAACATTTAAAAGAAGATATGAAAGAGAAAGCAAAAGAAATCTCTAAACCGTTAAAAGAAAAAAACTTGAAAGAGGAGGTAAAAGATATCTCTCAAACATTAAAAGAAGACAAAGAACTGAAAGAGGATTTAAAAGATATCTCTCAACATATAAAAGAGGAAAAATTTCTGAAAGAGAAGTCAAAAGAGATCTCTCAACCTTTGAAAGAAAAATATGTGAAAGATCGTGCAAATGAGATCTCGCCAACTTTAAAAGAAAAAGATTTGAAAGAGGAGGCAAATGAGATCTCGCCATCTTTAAAAGAAAAGGATTTGAAAGAGGAGGCAAATGAGATCTCGCCAACTTTAAAAGAAAAAGATTTGAAACAGGAAGCAAATGAGATCTCGCCATCTTTAAATGAAAAAGATTTGAAAGAGGAGGCAAAAGATATCTCGCTACCTTTAAAAGAAGAAACAGATTTGAAAGAGGAGGCAAATGAGATCTCGCCAACTTTAAAAGAAAAAGCTTTGAAAGAGGAGGCAAATGAGATCTCGCCAACTTTAAAAGAAAAAGATTTGAAAGAGGAGGCAAAATTAATCTCTAAACCTTTAATTGAAGAAAAAGATCTGAAAGAGGAAACAAAGCATGAACCTTTGGAAGAAAATGATATGAAAGTGGAGGCAAAAGAGATCTCGATACCTTTAAAAGGGGAAAAAGATCTGAAAGGAAAGGTAAAAAATATCTCGCCACCTTTGAAGCAAGATTTGAAGGAAGAAGCAATAGAGATCGCTCAACGTTTAAAAGAACTGAAAGAAGTGGCAACATATATCCCGCAACCTTTAAAAGAAGAAAAAGATATTAAAGATGAGGCAAAAGAGATCTTTCAAGGTTTAAATGAAAAAGATCTGAAAGAGGAGGTAAAAGAAATCTCGCCACCTTTAAAGGAAGAGAAAGATCTGAAAGAAGAGGCGAAAGAGATCACTCAACATTTAAAAGAAGATCTTAAAGTGGTGAAAATAAATATCTCGCCACCTTTAAAAGATAACGACCTGAAAGAAGAGACAAAAGAAATCCTTCAATCTTTAAAAGAAGAAATCGGTCTGAAAGAGGAGTCAAATGCGATCTCTCAAAATTTAAAAGAAATAAAAGAATTGAAAGACGAGGTAAAAGATATCTCTCAACGTTTAAAAGAGGATAAAGTTCTGAAAGAGGCTGCCAAAGAGATCTCGCCACCTTTAAAAGAAGAAAAAGATCTGAAAGGGGAGGCCAAAGAAATTACTCAACCTGTAAAAGAAGAAAAAAGTCTGAAAGACGAATCAAATGAGATTTCTCAACCCTTAAATGAAGAAGAACCTATGAAAGAGAAGGCAAAAGAGATTACTCAACCTTTAAAAGTAGAAAAAGATCTGAAGGAGGAAGCAAAAGATATCTCGCCACATTTAAATAAGTATAAAGATCTAAAAGAAGAGCCAAAAGAGATCTCTCAACCTTTAAAAGAAAAAGATATGAAAGAGGTGGCGAAAGACATCTCGCCACCTTTAAAACAAGAAGATCCGAAAGAAGAGGCAAAATATGACATTCAACCTTTAAAAGAAAAAGATCTGAAAGATGAGTCAAAAGATATCTCGTCACTTTTAAATCAGGAAAATGATCTGGAAGAGGAGGCAAAAGAAATCTCTCAACGTTTGAAAGTAGAAAAAGTTTTAAAAGAGGACGCGAAAAGTAACTTGCCTTATTTAAAAGAAGAAAAAGATCTGAAATATGAGGCAAAAGATATATCACCATCTTTAAAAATAGAAACAGATCTGAAAGATGAGGCAAAAGAGACTTTTCAGCCTTTAAAAGAAAAAGATCTGATAAATGAGCCAAAAGACATCTCTCAAAATTTAAAAGAAGAAACAGATCTGAAAGAAGGCGCAAAAGAGATCACTCAGCCTTCAAAAGAAGAAAAAAGATCCGAGCCTTTAAAAGAAGAAAATGATCTGAAAGCGGAGGCAACAGATATCTCGCCACCTTTAAAAGAAGAAACAGATCTGAAAGAAGGCGCAAAAGAGATCACTCAGCCTTTAAAAGAAAATGTTCCGAAAGAGGAGGTAATAGATATCTCGCCACCTTTAAAAGAAGAAACAGATCTGAAAGAAGGCGCAAAAGAGATCACTCAGCCTTTAAAAGAAGAAAATGATCTGAAAGCGGAGGCAACAGATATCTCGCCACCTTTAAAAGAAGAAACAGATCTGAAAGAAGGCGCAAAAGAGATCACTCAGCTTTTAAAAGAAGAAAATGATCTGAAAGCGGAGGCAACAGATATCTCGCCACCTTTAAAAGAAGAAACAGATCTGAAAGAAGGCGCAAAAGAGATCACTCAGCCTTTAAAAGAAGAAAATGATCTGAAAGCGGAGGCAACAGATATCTCGCCACCTTTAAAAGAAGAAACAGATCTGAAAGAAGGCGCAAAAGAGATCACCCAGCCTTTAAAAGAAGAAAATGATCTGAAAGCGGAGGCAACAGATATCTCGCCACCTTTAAAAGAAGAAACAGATCTGAAAGAAGGCGCAAAAGAGATCACTCAGCCTTTAAAAGAAGAAAATGATCTGAAAGCGGAGGCAACAGATATCTCGCCACCTTTAAAAGAAGAAACAGATCTGAAAGAAGGCGCAAAAGAGATCACTCAGCCTTTAAAAGAAGAAAATGATCTGAAAGCGGAGGCAACAGATATCTCGCCACCTTTAAAAGAAGAAACAGATCTGAAAGAAGGCGCAAAAGAGATCACTCAGCCTTTAAAAGAAGAAAATGATCTGAAAGCGGAGGCAACAGATATCTCGCCACCTTTAAAAGAAGAAACAGATCTGAAAGAAGGCGCAAAAGAGATCACTCAGCCTTTAAAAGAAGAAAATGATCTGAAAGCGGAGGCAACAGATATCTCGCCACCTTTAAAAGAAGAAACAGATCTGAAAGAAGGCGCAAAAGAGATCACTCAGCCATTAAAAGAAGAAAATGATCTGAAAGCAGAGGCAACAGATATCGCGCCACCTTTAAAAGAAGAAACAGATCTGAAAGAAGGCGCAAAAGAGATCACTCAGCCTTTAAAAGAAGAAAATGATCTGAAAGCAGAGGCAACAGATATCTTTCCATCTTTAAAAGAAGAAACAGATCTGAAAGAAGGCGCAAAAGAGATAACTCAGCCTTTAAAAGAAGAAAATGATCTGAAAGCGGAGGCAACAGATATCTCGCCACCTTTAAAAGAAGAAACAGATCTGAAAGAAGGCGCAAAAGAGATCACTCAGCCTTTAAAAGAAGAAAATGATCTGAAAGCGGAGGCAACAGATATCTTGCCACCTTTAAAAGAAGAAACAGATCTGAAAGAAGGCGCAAAAGAGATCACTCAGCCATTAAAAGAAGAAAATGATCTGAAAGCAGAGGCAACAGATATCTTGCCAGCTTTAAAAGAAGAAACAGATCTGAAAGAAGGCGCAAAAGAGATCACTCAGCCTTTAAAAGAAGAAAATGATCTGAAAGCAGAGGCAACAGATATCTTTCCATCTTTAAAAGAAGAAACAGATCTGAAAGAAGGCGCAAAAGAGATCACTCAGCCTTTAAAAGAAGAAAATGATCTGAAAGCGGAGGCAACAGATATCTTTCCATCTTTAAAAGAAGAAACAGATCTGAAAGAAGGCGCAAAAGAGATCACTCAGCCTTTAAAAGAAGAAAATGATCTGAAAGCAGAGGCAACAGATATCTTGCCAGCTTTAAAAGAAGAAACAGATCTGAAAGAAGGCGCAAAAGAGATCACTCAGCCTTTAAAAGAAGAAAATGATCTGAAAGCAGAGGCAACAGATATCTCGCCACCTTTAAAAGAAGAAACAGATCTGAAAGAAGGCACAAAAGAGATCACTCAGCCTTTAAAAGAAGTAAATGATTTGACAGCGGAGGCAACAGATATCTTGCCACCTTTAAAAGAAAAAACAGGTCAGAAAGAAGAGGCAAAAGAAATCTCTCCACCTTTAACTGAAGAAACAGATCTGACAGACGAGGCAAAAGAGATCTCTCGACATTTAAAAGAAGAAAATGATCTGAAAGAGGAGTCAACAAATATCTCGCCACCTTTTAAAGAAGAAAATGATCTGAAAGAGGAGGCAAAAGATATCACTCCACATTTAAAAGAAACAGATCTGAAAGAAGAGGCAAAAGATGTCTCGACACCTTTAAAAGAAGAAAATGATCTGAAGGTGGAGGCAAAAGATATCTCGCAACGTTTAAAAGAAGAAATAGATCTGAAAGAGGAGGCAAAAGATATCACGCCACCATTGAAAGGAGAAAATGATGTGAAAGAGGAGGCAAAAGATGTCTCGCCATCTTTAAATGAAGAAACAGCCCAAAAAGAGGAGGCAAAAGATATCTTGCCACCTTTAAAAGAGGAAACAGTCCCAAAAGAGGAGGCAAAAGATATCTCGGCACCTTTAAAAGAAGAAACAGATCTGAAAGAGGAGGCAAAAGATATCTCGGCACCTTTAAAAGAAGAAACAGATCTGAAAGAGGAGGCAAAAGATATCTCGGCACCTTTAAAAGAAGAAACAGATCTGAAAGAGGAGGCAAAAGATATCTCGGCACCTTTAAAAGAAGAAACAGATCTGAAAGAGGAGGCAAAATATATCTCGCCACCTTTAAAAGAAGAAACAGTCCCAAAAGAGGAGGCAAAAGATATCTCGGCACCTTTAAAAGAAGAAACAGATCTGAAAGAGGAGGCAAAAGATATCTCGGCACCTTTAAAAGAAGAAACAGATCTGAAAGAGGAGGCAAAAGATATCTCGGCACCTTTAAAAGAAGAAACAGTCCCAAAAGAGGAGGCAAAAGATATCTCGGCACCTTTAAAAGAAGAAACAGATCTGAAAGAGGAGGCAAAAGATATCTCGGCACCTTTAAAAGAAGAAACAGATCTGAAAGAGGAGGAAAAAGATATCTCGCCACCTTTAAAAGAAGAAACAGATCTGAAAGAGGAGGCAAAATATATCTCGCCACCTTTAAAAGAAGAAACAGATCTGAAAGAGGAGGCAAACGTCGTCTCTAGACATTTAAAAGAAGAAACAGATCTGAAAGATGACGCAAAAGATGTCTCGACACCTTTAAAAGACGAAAATGATCTGAAAGATGAGCCAAAAGATGTCTCCCCATCTTTAAATGAAGAAACAGTCCCAAAAGAGGAGGAAAAACATATCTCGGCACCTTTCAAAGAAGAAACAGATCTGAAAGATGAGGCAAATGATATCTCGCCACCTTTAAAAGAAGAAACAGATCTGAAAGAAGAGGTAAAAGAGACTTCTCAGCCTTTTAAAGAAAAAGATGTGATAGATGAGGCAAAAGAGATCTCTCGACCTTTGAAAGATGAAACAGATCTGAAAGCGGAGGCAAATGGTATCTCGCCATCTTTAAATGAAGTAAAAGATCTGAAAGATGAGCCAAAAGAGATCTCTCAACCTTTGAAAGATGAAACAAATCTGAAAGAAGATGCAAAACAGGGCACTCAACCTTTAAAAGAAAAAGCTCTGAAAGAGGAGACGAAAGACACATCTCAACCTTTAAAAGAAGAAGCTCTGAAAAAGGAGTCGAAAGATATCTCACCACATTTAAAAGAAGAAAAAGATCTCAAGGAGCAGGCAAAAGATATCTCGCCATCTTTAAATGAGGAAAAAGATCTGAAAAAGGAAGCAAAACAGATCTCTCAACCTTTAGAAGAAGAAAAGGTTCTGAAAGATGACGCAAAAGAGGAGGCCAATATGATCGCTCAACCTTTGAAAGAAGGAAAAGATCAGAAAGAGGAGCCAAAAAACAACGTTCAACCTTTAAAAGAAAAAGATCTGGAGGAGGAGGCAATCTCACCACTTTTAAATGAAGAAAGAGAACTGAAACGTGAGGCAAAGAAAATCTCCCAAACTTTAAAAGAAGAAAAGTATCTAAAAGAGAAGACAAAAGAGATATCCCAAACTTTAAAAGAAGAAAAAGATCTGAAAGAGAAACCAAAAGAAATCTCCCACACTTTAAAAGAAGAAAAATATCTGAAAGAGGAGGCAAAAGAAATCTCCAAAACATTAAAAGAAGAAAAAAATCTGAAAGAGAAGCCAAAAGAAATCTCGCCACCTTTAAAAGAAGAAAAAGACCTGAAAGAGGAGGCAAAAGAAATTTCTCATCCTTTAAAAGACGAAATGAATCTGAAAGAAGAAACAAAAGAGATTTCAAAGCCTTTAACAGAAGAAAAAGAACTGAAAGAGGAGGCAAAAGAAATCTCCCAGTCTTTAAAAGAAGAAAAAGATCTGGCAAAAGGGATTTTTTCTCCTCTTACTGAGGAAAAAGAACGGAAAGATAAGGCTAAAGATATCTCCTCTGTTCTAATTGAAGAAAAAGAATTGACAGATGAGGCAAAAGAGATTTCTCCTCCTTTAATTCATGGAAAACATATGAAAAATGAAAACAAAGTAATTTCTCCGCCAGCCACTGTTGGGAAAGGTGTGAGGGATAAAGCAGAAGACATGACACCGTCTTCCTCTAAAGAAATAAAAATGAAAGTGTGTTCAAAAAGTCCTTCGCCTGGTCCCGTTGAGGAAAAAGGCCTGAAAGATAAAGTGAAAGAATCATATCAATCGATAGTTAAAAAAGACGAAGTGAGGAATACGCTGAAAGAGTCACCTCAGCTGATTCCTATAGAAGATGGCATGAAAAATAAAGCAAAGGACTTATCTCTATCAGTTTTTAAAGAAGATCTGAAAGTATCATCTTTGTCGTCTTGTATATCAGAGGACAAAGAAATATCTCAGACAATTCTTCATGAGAAAGAGAAGACAGGTGGGGCGAAAGAACCATCGTCCATTGAGAAAATAAACCTGAAAGATAAGACGAAAGAATCGACTCCGCCCTCCATTAAAGAGACAAACCTGAAAGATAAGAAAGAATCGTCTCCCTCCTCCATTAAGGCGACAAATCTGAGAGATGAGAAGAAAGAATCGTCTCCGTCTTCCACAAAGGGGATCAACTTGAAAGATAAGAAGAAAGACTCGTCTCCGTCCTCCACTAAGGAGACAAACCTAAAAGATAAAAAGAAAGAATCGTCTCCGTCGTCCATTAAGGAGACAAACATGAAGGATAAGACGAAAGAATCGTCTCCGTCCTCCATTAAGGGGAGAAAGCAGAAAGATAAGAAGAAAGAATTGTCTCCCTCCTCCATTAAGGAGACAAATCTGAAAGATGAGAAGAAAGAATCGTCTCCCTCATCCATAAAGGGGACAAACCTGAAAGATAAGAAGAAAGACTCGTCTCCGTCCTCCATTAAAGAGACAAAACTAAAAGATAAAAAGAAAGAATCGTCTCCATCTTTCACTAAGGAGACAAAACTAAAAGATAAAAAGAAAGAATCGTCTCCATCCTTCACTAAGGAGACAAAACTAAAAGATAAGGAGAAAGAATCGTCTCCGTCGTCCATTAAGGAGACAAACATGAAAGATGAGATGAAAGAATCGTCTCCGTCCTCCATTAAGGGGAGAAAGCAGAAAGATAAGAAGAAAGAATTGTCTCCCTCCTCCATTAAGGGGACAGATCTGAGAGATGAGAAGAAAGAATCGTCTCCGTCGTCCATTAAGGAGACAAAACTAAAAGATAAGAAGAAAGAATCGTCTCCGTCGTCCATTAAGGAGACAAACATGAAAGATGAGATGAAAGAATCGTCTCCGTCCTCCATTAAGGGGAGAAAGCAGAAAGATAAGAAGAAAGAATTGTCTCCCTCCTCCATTAAGGGGACAGATCTGAGAGATGAGAAGAAAGAATTGTCTCCGTCTTCTGTTAAGGAGACAAACCTGAAAGATAGAAAGAAAGATTCGTCTCCGTCCTCTATTAAGGGGACAGATCTAAAAAATGACAAGAAAGAATCGTCTCCGTCCTCCATTAAGGAGACAAACCTGAAAAATGAGCAAAAAGACTTGTCTCCATCCTCCATTAAGGAGGCAAACCAGAAAGATGAGAAGAAAGAATTGTCACCGTCCCCCAGAGAGGAGACAAACCAGGAAGATAAAAGTTTGGAATATCCTAACACGGTTAAATATAGTAGCAGCGAAGAGCAAGAAAACACATCTGGTGTTAAGAATGACTTCTGTTCAAAAGATCTTCAAGAATCTGGCCTGGATCTCCTAGAAAAAGATCGGGAAACTTCGTTTGAAGTATCAGATTTCGAAAAAATTGATTCTTTTACTGTGTCTGACTCGAACAACGTGAAAAATGCGTCTAGGAGACCAAATGCTGTTCCAGATGAAGACAAACAAGTCCAAAATGCTGAGGATGATAAACATTCCATTGATAGCAAGCGCATTAAAATTTCCACTGATCCAGCGGCAGGCGACTTTGAAGTAATTACAATCGACAAAGCGCCACCAGTGAAAACCCAGACGCCTGATAAGAACTGTACTGAAGATATATGCAATGCTGACGTCGTCAAAGAAAGAGAAATGTCCACTGTTGAAATAGATAAAAAAGACGAGAAGGGTTCTAAAGCTGAAACAGAAAAGAAATCCGGTGTGTTTTCTGCTTTGAAACGTATGTTTGGATTTACGTCGGCTGGAAGCGAAGTCCAAACTTCAGGCAAGAAGAGCCAAGAGAAAGTGTCGGAAAAGTCTGGTGCAAAACATTCTCAAGAGAAGAAAAAGCTCGAAGTATCAGAAACTAATAAGAACCCGGATGACAAAATGCTTTCTAGTGTCCAGCAACATAAGCAAACGGGTACAATAAACAAGATTTCTTCCTTTAACGAGAATGCTAATAATGTTAGTGATACAAGCGATGATTTCCTGATTGTCTCTAAGGATGATCTAGAGAAAGAAAAATCAGAGATCGATGAGATGAATACGAAGACTGTCGAAAATAGTGACAAAAAGAATCAAAATTTGAGTTTGGACATTTTCAGCTCAGAAGAGACTTCTGCCAGTGAGCCTGTGTCTTCGTCAGAATCTAAAAATGACACCATCGATTCTACATCAGTGTTGGATTCATTGGCGACCAAGAAAGACGAAGAAGCAATTGAAGTGGAGAATAAAGAAAGAGAAAAAACTGAGAAATTATCAGAAAACCAGAAAAATTATCCAGAAAAAATTTCAGGGAATGACAACGAGTCTCTTAGACATGAAGATTCAACAGCTTTGACAATTCATAAGGAAGCCCGAGACAACTGTATGGCTGATTTAATCTCAAAAGACCTCAGTGACAAAGAAAAATCACCTTCTCCAACAAATTTTGAAAAAGAGTCAAATGAAAAACAGGTGACTACAAAAGAGGCTACAAAAAAAGACGACAAGGAGAATAACGATATCGTGCAGCAGCAAAACGAAGACAATCTTAACCTAAAAAATGAACTATGTCCCGTTACTCATAATAATACAAACGAATTGGATTTAAGAGACAAAAAATCTGTAGTTAGCCCTGACAAAGAAATTAATTCTACAGAACTTTCGAAGGGCAAAGATATGAAAAGTCTCCAAATAAAAGAGCCAGAGAAAAAAGAACCTTCACAGCTGGACGGGTCTTGCGATGTAGAAAAAGGAACAAATGAAGATTTGTTAACATCGGCTGACAACCAAATTAGCGAAAGCATATCTCTGGCTCGAGAAATCCTGACTGGTGACCAAGATTCACAAAATAGCACGGAGCAAATCATAAATCCTTCCGATGATAATAAGTTTAAGATCCAACAGGAAGAAGAGTCGTCGAATAAGACGATAAATAATAACGACCCGTGTCTAAAAGATTGTCGGGACGAGATAGATATGGGAGTGACGCACCAAGAAACAAGCGTCAGTAGTGAGTACGACGGCGAAGAATTCCAAACTAATCGTACGAGAATTTCTCCTATTAGCCAAGACGACACTAGCGAGTCACCAGACTTCATGAAAGAAATGTCAAGCATGGATAATGATCACAGGCGTATCAGTGACGAAGAAAAGGAACCCGTTGAAATGAGTCAGGATGAACAGCCGAAAGAACTAAAAAGCGAGACGGAAAGAAAACGAAGGTCAGACTCTAGCAGCGGCCATGACAGTGACGGCTTCATAAGGGAACGCGATGCGAAGACCCAAGAAACGTTACAAAGTAAAGAGAGCTTTAAAGATCAGGAAGATGCTCAAGGAGTGAAACATGAAGAACACCAGCATCTCAAAGAAAATGATGAATGTGGCGAAAACTTCTACTCGGATGAAGAGAACAATGGTGACAAGTCAGAGGCAAGTCTGACCAAATATCATGAGTCTTCATGTATTGGCAACTCTGAAAATAAACTTCACAGTCAATACAGAAAAGACTTCGAAGAAGATCTAGAGTATTTCTCTTCAGATGAAGAAATCTGCATAGAAAGCAACAAGAATTCGATGAACAAAGATGTGTCATCATTACAGACCGATAACAATGACTACGATGATCAAAGGCAGTCTAATAGTGATCAAACAGATGTCTGTTCAACAGATCATCAGGAAGACGACATTTTCTCAGACGATGAATTACGACGCCGTAACAAACATAGAATGAGAAATCAATCACGGAACCAGCAGTTACAAAACGCCACTGAATTCACGGATACAGACGAGTTCAAACGGGAATACCCGGAAAGTGGCGAAGAAGATAGAACAGAGCCAAGATGCCACCGTCAGAAAAAATCTATCAAGATATATAGCGAGGACAATGAATACGACAGTTTTGAATCTGTTGACGATAATGAAGGATTTTATTTAGATTGTGATTCCAAAGAAGATCGCAAAGAATTGGTTAACGAAGGAGACAGTACTGAAAATAGTTCTATGAACGATAGCGAGATGACTTCCGGCAACGAAGAAAGAAACGAACGAGATGGAATTAACGTAAAATCTGACATTCAAATGGAATCGTCTTCAAATATTTCTGAGGTGAATGGTGAACTCCAGGGAAATGACAAGGAATGCGGAAGGGAAGAGCCTATAAACGGTGATGATAGTCAGCATTTGAACGATACCGTGAGTTTGGAAAGAGAAGCGAAAGAAAGCACTGTCGTGTCACCGAATGGAGAAGCAGAAGCATTGGACATACACGACGATGTTAAAGAACCGTCAGAGAATGAACAATCGCAAGAAATAGTTGACCTTAAAAGCCGGCTTAGTATGCTACCACCAGAAATGGGAACAGGAGTAGCATTGAAAAAGAAGCCACCGGTACCACCTCCGAAAGCTGAGAAAAGCAAACCGAAAGAATTAAAACGAGAGCCATCACCTACAATCGATACAGCCGACGATTTGAAAGACCTGAAAAGCCGGCTGAGCAAGTTACCAGCAGAAATGGGCGTCAAACTGGACTTTAAAAAGAAGACACCACCTCCAGTTCCAGCCAAGTTGTCGGACGACCAGCTAAGTGATCCCTCTTCGAATATTTTCAGTGAAGATGACCGTTCCACGCGATCTCGAAGCAGTACACGAGAACGCTCGCCAAGTGTTGACAAGGCAGAATATCTGGTCGGTTTGCAGAGTAGGTTCAGCATGTTACCTCCAGAAATGGGCGCAAAGTTGTCATTCAAGAAAAAACCACCATTGGTAAGGCCAGAAAACATAAGATCGAACAGCGAAGACCGGGGCGATGACACCGGTTCAGAGACAATGTCCGTTGGCTGCCCCTCGGAGGATTTCAATCTCAAACATGACGAAAGTGGGAAAGAAACCTCGCTGGGAGTCGACGAAGCTGAACACCTGAGAGGTCTTAACAGCCGCTTTAATTTGTTACCCCCGGAGATGGGTGCCAAACTGAATTTCAAAAAGAAGCCACTCGTTCCTCCGCCAAAAACCACCCACACCGAAACTTCAAAAGCGGAAACTTCTGGAAAGGAAGAACCAATGATTATCACGACTTCTACAGATGAGAATGAAATCACCGTTTCAATATGCCTGGATGAACCGTCAGCGGAAGCTGATGAAACTGTTGAACCAAGAGATCTGAGGAACAGGTTCGATCTTCTGACCCTGGAGACGGAGACAAAATTGAGTTTTAAAAAGAAGCCGCCTGTTCCGTTGCCTAAAGAAATCCAAGAATCAAAGAATTTGACTGAGGATAAAGAAGAAATTGATGTTAGAAGTAAGTTCAACTTAGCGCCAACTGAACTGGGAACAAAAATTAATTACAAGAAGAAACCGCCGGTCCCATTACCGAAACCAACAAAAGGTAACAAAGCTGAAAGCGCTGTGTCTGCAAGTGGTGAAGAAACCGCGTCCATTTTTGCCGAGTCCGGTAGTGATAGTGCAGAGGTGGGTGCTGATTCTGAAGAAACGTTTGTGTTTACCATCGTCTCCGACGTAGATAATTCGTCGTTATCTCTGGAGGATAGCACGAAATTGGAACAGCAAGAAGAGGACGAAAATACTGAAGATAACGTTTTCGTTTTCACCCTATGCGACGAAGGTATCATGGAAGAATCAACGCCTCTCAAGCTCGAACCAGAACTGCACGAAGTGAAACCGGAAACTCCGAAACCAACACGAGAGCTGGACAAACATGGAGTGGAATTATTGAAACAGGAATTAGAAGTGCAGAAGCAAGAAGCGGAACTGCCGAAAGAAAAAGTAGAACTGCGAAAAGAAGAAACGGAACTGCCGAAAGAAGCAGAACTGCCGAAACGAAAAGCAGAACTGCTGAAGCCAGAAGCGGAACTGCTAAAACAAGAAGCGGATCTGCCGAAGCCGGAAGCGGAACTGTTAAAACAAGAAGCGGAACTGCCGAAGCCAGAAGCGGAACTGCTAAAACAAGAAGCGGAACTGTTAACAAAAGAAGCGGAACTGCCGAAACCAGAAATGGAACCACGGAAAGACCCAGAACTGCCGATAGAGGAAAAAGAATTGCCGAAACAGAATGCAGAATCTGAAGAGACAAAATCCAAAGCTAAATATCCTCGAAGCTACGAAGACGATGAAAGGTTAAAGGAATCTAAGCTTGACACTTTTAAACGAAAGTTTGGCGTGCAGACGGTAGCCGCAAAGCCTACTGTGCCTCCCGGGGCGCGCCGACAAAGCATGCCTTGCAAGGGCGATATCGAGGAGATGCAAGCTAAGAACGAAGACACCGGGATGAAAATTGAAGTAATGAAAAGACGTTTAAGTTTGCTAACTCCGCCCACGCAGCCCAAACCAAAAGTGAAAAAGGAAGTAGATTTCCTTAGCACTCTTCGCAAAACGGCCGAAGAAAAAAAGAGAAAGGAGAGGGAAGAACTGGAGAGAAAAGAGAGAGAGCTAAGAGAAGACAAAGAGAGGAGGGAAAGAGAAGAGCGTGCTAAAAGGGCAAGAGAAGAAAAGGAGAGACGTGACAGGGAAGAAAGAGAAGAGAAGGAGAGGCGAGAAAAGGAAGAAAGAGAAGAGAAGGAAAGGAGAGAGAGGGAGGAAAAAGAAGAGCAAGAAAGAAAAGAAAGAGAAGAGATGGAAATGATGAAGCAAGAAGCGAAACTTCAGAAGGAGATGAAAGAGCGGAAAGAGAGAGAGAGAAAAGAAATGGAGGAGAGAATTGAAAAAGAGCGTCAGGAAAAAGAAGAGATGGAGAGGAGAGAAAAAGAAGAAAGAAAGAGAAAGAGAAGAGAAGAAAGAGAGAGAAAAGAAAGGGAAGAACGGGAGAGACAAGAGAGGGAAGAAAGAGAGAGACTAGAAAGAGAGGAAGAAAGAATCAGACAGGAAAGAGAGGAGGAAGAGAGAATAAAACGAGAAGAACAGGAGAGAAAAGAGAGAGAGGAAAAGGAGAGAATGGAAAGAGAAGAAAAAGAAAGGAAGGAACGCGAAGAACGAGAAGAGAGAGAGAGAAAAGAAAGGGAGAGGAAAGAGAAAGAAGAAGAAGAGAGAATAATTCGAGAGATGATTAAAGAAAAAGAGAGGAAAGAAAAAGAAGAAAGAGAGAAAAGAGAAAAAGAGGAGCGAGAGAAAAGAGAGAGACAGGAGCGAGTTGCGAAAAGAATGGAAGAAATGGAAAGAAAAGAAAGGGAGGAGAAAGAGAAGCGTAAGAATATAGAGATCGAATGGAAAGAGAGATCTGAAAGACTTAGGAAAGAAAAATTAGAAAGACAAAGAAGAGAACAGGAAGAAAAGGAAAGACTAGAAAGAGAGGAGAAAGAAAGAGAGGAAAAAGAAAAGAAAGAAAGAGAAGAAAGGTTGATCAGAAAGCGAGAAGAGAAAGAAAGGAAAGAAAGAGAGGAGAGAGAGAGAATTGAACAAGAGGAGAGAGAGAAAATTGAACGAGAAAAGAAAGAAAAAGAAGAAAAGGAGAAGAAGGAGCGTGAAGAAAAAGAGAGGGTAGAAAGAGAAGAAAAAGAAAGACTAGAAAGGGAGGAGAAAGAAAGACTAGAACGGGAAGAGGAAAAGAAAAGAGAAAAAGAAGAAAAGGACAGAGCAGAGAAGGAAAAATTAGAAAGAGAAGAGAAAGAGAAATTAAGAGTAGAAAGAGAAGAGAAAGAAAGAATAGCAAGAGAAGAGAAAGAAAGAGTAGAAAGGGAGGAGAAAGAAAGACTAGAACGGGAAGAGGAAAAGAAAAGAGAAAAAGAAGAAAAGGACAGAGCAGAGAAAGAAAAATTAGAAAGAGAAGAGAAAGACAAATTAAGAGTAGAAAGAGAAGAGAAAGAAAGAATAGCAAGAGAAGAGAAAGAAAGAGTAGAAAGGGAGGAGAAAGACAGACAAGAACGGGAAGAGGAAAAGAAAAGAGAAAAAGAAAAGAAAGAAAAATTAGAAAGAGAAGAGAAAGAAAGACAGGAAAAAGAGAAAAAAAGAGTAGAAAGAGAACAGAAACAAAGGTTAGAAGAAGAGAAACAAAGGTTAGAAGAAGAGAAACAAAAGTTGGAAAGAGAAAAGAAAGAAAGGATGGAAAGAGAAGAGAAAGAAAGAGTAGAACGAGATGAGAAAAAGAAAAGAGACAAAGAAGAAAAGAATAGAAAGGAAAGGGACGAGAAAGAACAGTTAGAGCGAGAAGAGAAAGAGAGGAAGGAAAAAGTGAAAGTACGGGTAGAACAAGAAGAGAAAAATATGAGAGAAAAAGAAAAACTAGAAAGAAAGGAAAGGGAAGAGATAGAACTACTAGAAAGAAGAGAGAAAGAGACGAAAGAAAAAGAGAACGTAAGAGTAGAACGAGAAGAGAAGGACATGCGGGGAAGAGAGGAGAAAGAACGACTAGATCGTGAACAAATCGTGAGGAACGAAGAAGAAAAGGGAAGAGCTGAAAGGGAAGAGAAAGAAAAGCTCGAAAGAGAAGAGAAAGAGAGGATAGAAAAAGAGAAAGTAAGGGTAGAACGAGAAGAAAAGGGAAGGGGTGAAGAAGAAGAGAAAGAAAGGTTAGAAGGTAAGGAAAAAGATAGAGAAACGATAGAAAATATAGAAACAGAAGAGAAAAAGAGAGAAGAAAGAGAAGAGACGGAAAAGATAGAGGGAGAAGAGAAAATAAGGAAAGAAAGAGATTATGAAGTAAAGATAAAAAGAGAAGAGAAAGTGAGAAATGAAAGAGACGAGAAAGAAAGGGCAGAAAGATCAGAGAAAGAGTTAAATGAAGTAGAAAGAAAAGAAACAAAAGAAAAGAAAGAGAAGAGAGAAGCGATAGAAATAGAAGAGAAAGAAAGAAAGGAGAGAGAAAATAAATTATGCATAGAAGAAAAGGAAGAAAAGAAAGAAAGAGATGAAAGAGAAGGAATAGAAATAGATTTAAATGAGAGAGAGAGGGTAGAAAAAGAAGTGAGAGGCTTAAAGGAAAGCGAAGAGATAGAACGAAATGACCGAGTAGAGAAAAATAGAATAGCAGGAGAAAAAGAGATAAAAGAAAAAGAGCAACTAGAAAGAGAGGATAGAGAAATGAATGAAAGTGAGCGAGAAGAAAAAACAGAGAGAAAAGAATATGTGGAAAAGGTAGAAGAAATGGGAAAGAACGAAAAAGAGAAAGCAGAAAGAATTGAAAGAGGAGGAAAAGAAATAGAAGTAATAGAAGAAAAAGAACGAATTGAAAGATTTAAAAAAGTAAAAAAAGAAACGAAAGAGAACGAAGACGGGGTGATTGTGACGGAGGAGAAAGAAGAAAGACATAAAAGGCAGTTAGAAGAGAAAGAGAGGGGTGAAATAATGGAAGAGAAAACAGAAAAAGAAGATATGTTAAGAGAAATCGAGGAAAAAGAAAATGAAAAGCTGAAAGAGAGAGATATAAAATCCAATGAAAATAAAGAGAAATCTACGGGTGAGACGTTATCTTGTCATGCAGCGAAAACCCTATATGAAGACAAGGCACATGCAACCAGAATTACAGACGACACCAGTAATACTACTAAAGAATTAACAGATGCATTGTCAAGCAGAGAAATGCCATCAACTGTTGAGAAAACAGAGCGTCCGGTGTCTGAATCTTTAATTCTAATCGCGGATGTTAACGATACATCACCGGAAACAGAGGGTTCTTATATGGAGAAAGAAACGCTAGAGATAGGTGCAACTAAAAATAACCTTCCAATAGATAGCACTGTTAAAAGGTCCAGTAGTTTCCTTATTGATGAAAGTCCTCTTATAGCCTTTAAAGGCGTCCTTACAGATAGTATTTTCGAAAAATCTCCCCAAAAAGAAAATAATACAGAATTATCCAAGAGAGCTAATGAGAATATAACAATTATGATTTCTAATGATAGCGATTTAGAAAAGTCTAAAATGTTGCAAATCGGGCAAACTATCCAGGAAACATCTAAAGGTGATGTCTTTGATTCTAGGAAGAGCGATGATGTCATATCTGTTGAAAATAGTGAAGACGCTTCTGTCGATAAGATCACTACAGAAAGACCTGCTAGTATCCCAGTCTCTTCTGAAGAAGTAAAAGGACGTGCCGAAACGAAATTCTTAGGGGATGAAAGCCGAGCAAAATCTGGCAGATCGCCTGGTGTTGAGGTTAGATTTAAGAATGATAGTGAAGAACTGTCGAAAAATCACTCGCTTGTATATCAGTCTAATTCTAATCAGAACAAAGTAAATTTTAGTGATGAGGATAGAGCAATAAATGAAACTGAAAAGAAAGCTCGGGTGTTTGACAGAGTTAAGAAACAAAAATCAGCAAAAGTCAACTATGCTTCAGAACAATTCAAAGATGACGTAAATGAAAATAGCTTTGTTATTGGCCACCCTCCAAGCGCTGTGTCTGTTTCGACCCCGACTTGCCCAGGTGACCACAAAACAATGAATACAGAATTACAACCATCTCGGGATATATCTGAAGTTAGAAAGAAACAAACGAGCGAATACTTAGAAAGTAGCTTCGACAAGACACTCACTCAGTCTCCTATGAGCAAGTCTCTTGAGATTAAACATTCAGATAATAGGTTGGGGCCTATCATGACTAGATCGCTCGAGGAAGCTTACGATTATCAGAAGCAGCTAAGTACAAAGGGCACTGTAGAAGACTGGCTCGGCTGTACCCCTTATCGTGCCAAAAGCCCCTCGGTCGAGAGCCGGCTGAAGAGCAGCTCCGTCGGCTCTCGACATAGTATCAATACGGAGGACATGCTGGAAGATGAGTCTTTACAGTCTTTTCCCAGTAGTGTCATCGAAGGACAGTTCGATGACGTCTCCTCCGGCTCAGGAACGAGCTCCCGTGAGACTTCGCCCGAAACCGACCATGTTGACGAAGCTTCGGAAGGATCTCAAGAGAGCACGTTCGGCTCTGGTCAGTTCGACGACGCTGACACAGACACGCGAGTAGGTATTCCGTTCCCAAAAAAGAACACGCAAACTCACAAAGGTGACGCCGTTTTATCCGAGAGTTCGACGGCAAAGAGCGAGAAATTAAGTAAGCAATCATCTTTCAACAAAAATCTCTCGGAGACTGCGTCGAAATCCTACGAGTGTAAGGACGAAGATGGGGACTATTCAGTGGTTAAAAGTTCGCAGACTCACTTCAGTGATTCGAGGGAATCGTTGGGAATAAAACTAGAAGATAAAAAGCTGGAAGACACAATCACCGTTGAAGATCTTCGTGATGTGGAAGAAATGATTTCATTCCACAAAGCAGATGACAGTCAGCGTGTAGAAGTCTCCAAGGAAAAGTTCTACAATCCGCGGAGAGAGTCAGTTTTGAGTGACACCATTGACGACGAATTTTTCGATGTTATTACAGAGTCTCTAGTTAAAAATAAGTCCATGACTGATTTAACCGTGTCTCTAGAAGATAAGGATAAACTAAATCTACTCTTTGCAGAAATCATAAACGGCACGGAACTAGAAATAATAGAAAACATCCCTTCTCTACAAGAACAGTGCAATTTTATGGAAGTTGATCCATTTAAGGATATGGTGTGTGAAGAATTATGGAATCAAACATTTGGCTTGGTGTCGAGAGAAATGGTGTTTTCGGTAGAAATGCTAAGTGATGAAAAATTCGATTCAACGAAAGATTTCGCGGACAATAGAGATGACTGTTGCGTCTCGGAGGTTGAACTGCCAAAATATTATGCTTCCGAAGAAATCTGGGATCCGAAATTCGGGTTAATATCACGAAATACGCTGTATTCAACGGAAATTCTTGATGACACCAAATTCATCTCCTCAGAGGAATTCACTGTTTCTGAAGACGTCTGCAATTGTACGGAAGTAGAAGTCCCGAAATATTTTATCTCCGAAGAAATTTGGGATGCCAATTTTGGGCTGATATCAAGAAAGATGTTAACATTTTCAGCAGACATACCGGACGAAGACGGACTTGATTATCTCAAGGAGGTTAATGTTTCTGAAGACGTGTGCAATTTTATCGAAATCGAAGTACCTGAATATTTCGTGTCCGCCGGATCATATAAGATGACCGAACGAGATTTGCTATTTACAGTAGAAGCATCACAAATCATAGATCATCAATCGACAGACAAATACGAGGTTCCTGGAGAAAAATGCGATTTCACAAACGTGGAGCTATCTAAGTATTTCATTCCGGTTAACATCTGGGATAGCATTTTATCGCGAAAATGTCTGGTGTTCGTTACAGAAATATGGGATCATTACGAAGCAGAATCGGCTGAGATCTTTGAATCACCACAAAAAATTTGCATTTCTCTCGAAGTTGAATTGCGGACAGAAACTGCCGAAATTGCCGATGAAATTGAAATAAAATTCCGAGAGGAAACGCCCGAAGAGCGGGAAGAAAGAGAAAGAGAAGAGAGAGAGAGGCAAGAAAGAGAGATTCGGGAGAATGAGGAGCGACAAGAGAGGGAGTTGAAAGAAAGGAAAGAGAGGGAAAGGAGAGAGAGAGAAGAAAGAATCGAAAAACAGAAACAGGAACGGGAGGAAATGGAAAAGAGAAAATTAGAAGAGAAACGAATGAGGAGGAGAGAGGAAAGACAGAAACAAGAGAAGGAAGAAAAAGAGAACCTGGAGAGAGAAGAAAGAGAGAAAAAGGAACGGGAAGAAAGATTAATCAAGGAAGCAAAAGAGAATGAAAAGAAAGAACGGCAAAAAAAGAGGGAAGAAAAAGAGAGAAAGTTGAGAGAAGAAATAGAGAAAAAAGAGAGAAGAGAATTTGAGAGATTAGAAAGAGAGGAACGGCGAAGAAGAGAATTAGTAGAAATAGAGAGAAGGGCAAGGAAAGAAAGAGAGAGGAAAGAAAGAGAGAGGAAAGAAAGAGAAGAAAAAGAGAGATTAGAAAGAGAGGAAAAAGAAAGGAAAGAAAGAGAAGAAAAAGAGAGATTAGAGAGAGAGAGAAAAGAAAAGGAAGAAAAAGAGAGATTAGAAAGAGAGGAAAAAGAAAGAGAAGAGAAAGAGAGATTAGAGAGAGAGAGAAAAGAAAAGGAAGAAAAAGAGAGATTAGAAAGAGAAGAAAAAGAGAGGAAAGAAAAAGAAGAAAGAGAGAAGAAAGAAAAAGAAGAACGAGAGAACGTTGAAAGAGAAGAAAAGGAGAAAGAAAGAGAAAGAATACAGAGCGAGAGAAAGGAGAAAGAGAAGCAAGAACGGTTGGAAAAGGAGAGAGTTGAAAGAGAAAGAAGGCAAAAAGAAGAGAAAGAGAAAAAAGAAAGAGAAGAAATAGAACGGATAGAAAAGGAAAAGCATGATGAGAAAGAGAAAGAAGAACGAAGTATGAAAGAAGAAAAGGAAAGAATAGAAAAGGGAGAAAAGGAGGAGAAAGAGAGAACAGAAAGAAATATGAAAGAAATAGAAGAAAGGGAAAGCATTGAGAGAAAAGAAAAAGAAAGAATAGAAAGGGAAGAGAGAGTGGCTAAAGAAAGAAAGATGAAAGAAGAAATGGAGAAAAGAGAGAGAGAAGAAAGAAAAAAGAGAGAAAGTGAAGAGAGTGAGGAGAAAGAAAGGGAAGAAAAAAGGAGAAATGAAAAGGAAGAATTTGAGAAAAACAAAGAAGAGAAGCGAAAAATAGAAGAGCAAGAGAAGGCTGCACAAGAAAAGAAAGAAAGAGCAGAAATAATTTTACGAGAAGAGAAAGAAGAAAGGATGAAGAAAGAAAAGGAAGAAAAAGTGATTAGAGAAAGAGAGGAAATACAAAAGAAAGAAAGTGGGGAGAAAGCGAATAAAAGTATTGTAGAGATGGAAAGTGAGATGCAACGAATGGAAAGAGAAAGAAAAGAAAGGGAGGAGAGAAAAGTGAGATTGAAAGAAAAAGAGAGAAAAGAAAGAGGAGAGAAGGAGAAAAAGGAACAGGAAGAAAATGAGAGAAATGAGAAAGAGACAGACAAGATGACAAATGCAGTCAAAAAGCAAGATGGCGGAAAAGAAATGCAAGAAAGACGAGATGTTGAGTTGCGAGAGAATGAGACGAGTGAGCAATCGAAATCAAACGAAAGAACGAGTGATGTGAGTGAGAATGAAGAAACTTGGGAACAGAAACGAACGAAAAGAGCTCTCGATTTTCTTCGCGCCTTCAATGATGACGCTCAAACTTTCCCTGACACCAATGAAGAGCACGTAATACATTCCGCTGGTGCAGACGACAGAGAAAACGATAATAAGCTGCACTCGGATGGTGACCACGATAAACATTCCAATAAATCAGACCCGAAAGGGAGCACCGGACATTCACGTTATTTGCCGAGAAGACGGTCATACCTGTACGTAATCGACGAAACCAATGAGTCTACGAGCTCAGGATCAGAAGAAGAGGTTCATGGATCAAGCCAAACGGAGGGCAGTTATGAGGTCAGTACTAAAAAAAAAAAGAGACCATTAAAATTATTAAACATATACATCACAATTCCGTTTGTACATATGCATGAATATATATATATATATATGTGTGTGTGTGTGTGTGTGTGTGTATATATATATATATATACACGCAATAACAGGGTAATTTTTATTGCTTTTTATTTATTTTTCACCTATTCATTGACCTTTTTGTGTGCGTTTTCTCTGTGTGGATTGTTTTGTTAAGGAAATTTAAAAATCAAGAAAAGTCAGATGCAGATATGAGATTGAGTTATTATTTTTTGCGGTGGGGTGGCAATCACCTGTAACTTTTTGACAAATAAAGTTGATTATGATTATTTAAGGCCTAACCTAATAAATACGTATGTACTAGGTTGTCCAAAAAGTTCGTTCCCTTCATTAAGTAGAAGATTTCCTTAATAACCGAACGAAATTTTTGGACAACCCAATACAAGAGCGGCGTAGAAAAGTTCTCGAACAGGCACATCTCCCAAAATTCGACTCAATGTTTTTTTGTTTGTTTGTTTTTTTTTAAGGGTTTCTTAATCAAATCTAAAAATTGCACTTTTCAAGGAGTATTTGAAAAAAATCAAGGATTCTAAAATCATATATATATATATGTGTGTGTGTGTGTGTAACCTTATAACCTTACACAAGTTCACTAATGTGGGGGATGTGCAAGTAGTAATGGTCCACGAGACTAGCTAAGTAACTTGGGTGTCATCCATTTGCAGGCAAATCACCAAAATTTAAAATGCTGATTTTCAGGACAACCCCCCCCCCCAACATGAAAAACTGTTTACGCCAGACAAAGATGAATAAATATCCATTGGGGTGATATTTCCGATTAAACATTTCACTCTTAACAAGATGTTATCTTCGAAATCAGAACAGTCATCTGCTATGATTAAAAATCATTAGTTGGTCTTAATCCTTAAGATAATCTTCTATGTTACTTGTAAGTGGGTACGTTCTTATCGCTGCTCATCACTCAAACATCAAACCATTGATAACACCCTGACGTGTCAATACCCTTCTGAGATATTTGCCAATACACCTCGTGCAAAAGTGGTGGATGAGTGAACACATCCGTTGATAATGTTTTCCGTGAGGATCAAAATCACGCCACCATCTTCGTCTATATACGTTCTTTAATGCCCGACCATTAACAAAAGTGCATTTCTATAGTACAATCAATTACAATGTATTTCTACAGTAAAACGATTAGCAAGGCATTCATATTGAACATATTCCGTCAATAACGCTTACTTTAATTTCTGATCCATATTTATATTGTAAGAAATTACAAAATGTTCTTACATTAATTCCCGACCACTGACAATACATTTTCTCTAAACCCGCTCAAACAAATTTTTGGTCAAGAAATGAAAAATCTGGTGTTCAACCGTCGGAAAGGGTTCGTTTGTTAATGCAGAAAAAACTTAAATCGAAGTCAGGAAATGAATGACTAAGTCGGTGTCATTTAGAAAAGAGGGAATGTTAGCGCCGTCTACTGGTCTTTACTAAAATACGACTGTCATTATTGCTTCATGTTCTCCTTAATGATCCAAAAATTTATTTCTTAAGGTTTTTTTTCTGTCTTTCGGAACATTCTCTTAATTCTCCCCAGAACTCCCATATATATATATATATATATATATATATATATATATATATATATATATTGAACGATAAAAATTATTTAAAAAATTAATTAAAATCTTCAGCATACTGGGTTGTAGATTAATATTCTTACGTTTTTATCATTATTATTTCATTTAGATTCCTCGACTAGTTTCGGCCAACATGGCCATCATCAGGAGAAAAAATGTTTCTGCTTGCTGGTAGCAGTAAACTACAGAAATGAATGTCTTGATGGAGAAAATGAACTTTTGTCTGTAGTTTTCATTTGTTTTTTTATTTGTTTATTTTATCTTTTTAACATGAGTTTATCATATATATATATATATATATATATATATATATATATATATATATATATATATATATATATATATATATATAAACAATGATGGATCAATTCTTACAGATTCGGTAATTTTAGAGTTATAGCTTATGGTTTCGATTCAATCCTGGAATGACTATGTATTTAATCCATATCCACGATTTTGCTACTAACCAGCTGTTGTTTCATTTTCATCACCAATTTTATTTTACATGTAATTTCGCAAAGAATAAATGTATACATAAGAATCACTCATGGCCAAATGATACCCACTGTTCATCAGTCGCCCGAAAGTACCTACTGTTTTTTTTTATTTACTAATCTTTATGTTGCCGAGTTCAAGGCAACAAACTACCTTTGGTACCCGGTGTTCATAAGAATTTAACTGCTGACGTTTTTGACAATGTTTCTGTAGAATTGAGAAAAGAACAAAAGAGATTAATACACTTCGCAAAGACGCAGCTTTTCTCTTGCTTCTCTGTTTATTTTTATCAAGGAACTGACCTTATATTGATCCCGGATGTGATCGTCATTAAAGGAATTACAGAACCGATTACCGAAGTATCATATTAACGGAAAAAAATGATGGTGTTTGTTTGGGAAATTATTTAACGTCGACCCCTAATATGGAATGGCAAAATGTGTAATCTGAGAGCTAGTTTCCACATAACGTTAAACACTATACTTGGATTGCTTATATGTTGAGTAATAATTATGATCGTTGATCTCAAATCTTTAGATAACACTGAAGTCAAACCTATCTTTTTCTGTCAGACGCTAATTTCTGACTGCTGCGAACCTTGACGCCTGGTCTGGTAAATAAATGCCAGACTACATAATTTACGTTATTTAACACACTATTTAGACTAACATCTTCTTTACTTTTTTATCACAAAGTTTCGACCGTCATAGCATTTGACCTTCATCAGATGTATGTTGCAGGAAGTGGTCTTTCGGAGTACGTTTTTTCTTTGTCTTTCTCACTTTAACAGTTTAACAATGGCACAGAACCAAGCGCTAAAGATTCGTTCTAACAGATCTTTCAGACAAGTCTAGAAAAAGCAATCTATTCTTATGATGTTATTGATCGGCCTGAGTACTGATCCTAATATGATTTTAAAATTTAATGCCGCTTTTTTTATTGCACGGCTAATGGATTCATTCATGCATGCATCTTTTTTTCCTTTGCATATTTTCTATGTTGCTTCCTTATCAACTTGTAATATGGCCACACTCCATATGAGAGATGTTTGCCATTCTCTTCGCTAAATCTGATTTCATCGTTTTCAAAACAACACAGAGGCAAAAGTTAGCTCTAAAAAAAATGTGTGGTTCAATGAAACTCTCAGAAATTTTGAAAAACACTCTCAACATGCGAAATGCGAATTCCAGTATCATCCGAAGCGATTTCTTTTGAATTCTCGTTAAATTAATTGCAAAATAATGACTCAGTTAAAGAACGTTACGATAAAATTCGTCTTCGATAAAAGTAAATAAAATAGAAAATGAGTCAAATTCAATATGACTATTCAAAACTAGTCAACAATTCAGTATTGAATAAAGTAAGGTTTAAATGACGATGACAAAAGACTGTCTCAAATAAGAAACCTGTTTAATCATGACAGTCTCGGTATTCGTAGGATTCGATCTCGTATCCTGTCCAAGTCTTATTTCTTTAATCTGAATTCTTTCAGTTTAGGTCAACAGCTGTAGAATAGATCAGCTAAAGAATGTTGCGATAAAAAGCAAAACTATTTATAAAAATTTGAAATAAGTTGTGTCTATGTGCTTCCATTACGTTAAACCACTTCCAATTGATATTCACAGGAAAGCTCCTTACAGAACGAAGCCACCATACAAAATAGAAGCATTCCCCAACCGGTAGAGACGACCCTAGTAAGTAAAATCAATTTTGTTTTTATTTTGTTCAGATTAAATCCGATATTGAGTCACTTAAAACGAAGATTGTAAGCTAGAATTGAGATTTTCTATCTGGCTAACTGATAGCATCTGTTGTTTCTGTTCCTTAATTGGAATACGTTCACCTTTTCTAAAATGAATATTACCATATCATTTATGACCTTTCATAATTATCACAGGGTTTTTATTAATACACAACGATTCAGAATATCCCAGGTTCTGCTCATGATAAATCTATCAAAGATTAAAAAATTATTGCCAAAGCTCCGAAAACTGTGGGGATATATCTCTTATATAACAGCCATATTCTGTCAGCAATGTTTTCCTTCATTCCTGACACTGAGGCATTTCTATAATGACTTAATTAAAAATACATTTCTAGAGTAAATCATTTACGTTATATATAATTTATATCATGATCATATATCATATCATTATATCATGATATATATATATATATATATATATATATATATATATATATATATATATATATATATATATATATAAAGAGAAGAGGTTATAGTTTTTCCAACAAGAGAAAAGTGTATATATCAAAAAGAAGAGAGAAACCGCAAACGTTTTTGATTGTAATTTAGAATTTTTTAAAATATATATATCATGTTTATTTTCCATAATTTTGCAACCAGTGTTTCGGTTCTCGCGACCTTCTTCAGACAAAGAGTGGATATTTCCACATATTATTAAAATGAATTAATTTTCCTTATGATTGTCGATGTTAAACATTGTCTGTTTTTGTGTGGTAGTGACACAAAAATAAGCCCAAAAATATTGATATAAAAATCGTATATTAACGTACTTTTTTTAAAGATTATACGCAAATAATGTAAATAAATATATCACTATGACTCCTTCCCAGGCTTTATCAATGAGATTTAAGCAATTTAGGATATTGAAATGGTCCTTTCAAAATTCTCTTAGGTTAAGGTTTGTATTTTTGATTACCAAAACTCTTCTGAAACAAGGCAGCTTTATCAGAGCTCGCAGTCTCTGCATGTCTCACTACACTGTAAATGCCGTTTTTTCTTTTAAAATTTTTAAAACCTCTTTGGCTTGCCTTAAATGCATTTTCATCTTCAGAAGATATGCCAGGTATTTTTCTGATAAGATCCATGTATAGTGCTCTTACCTTTGCACATGTAATATCTTCAGACACAGAATCACCTTGTGGCAGCCTCTAATTCATCCACACCAACAACAGCTTCTCAACATCTAGGGTTTTTGAACGATGCTTGGTAATTATGCTAACTCCTTTGGCTAGACCAAGCTTTTTTATTTCCATATTCTTTAGGAGAGTGTAAGTTGTTGATGCTGAATGTCTGTATAGATTGGCAAGGTCAGAAACACGGGTACCTTCTTCGTGCTTCTGAATGATCTCCTTCTTTATTTGCACGGATATTTTTTCCCTCTTCTAAGTAGGAACCAGCCCTTTGGATGACATAGTGGGCTACGAAAATTATCAAAAAATTACCCACCAAAACTTAAAATTTATTGTACGTATACAGTAATATTTACAATAACACATTAAACTGTACAGTACAGTAACTGTATGGAAAAATGTAAAGGAACAAACTACAGCGATGAAATGTAGCGTACAAATCAACCTGAACTGGATCCGTAGTTTATTTTACTGCATAGTTTACGTGCTGTACCTGCATTTTATACATTTTATTTTACTCTAATTAAACTTTATAATTTTTTTACATTTATCTACTGTACTGTATTGATATCAATTTAAAAGTCAATGATTATACACTGTATATTAGACTAAAATAAACTTTACACAGAGATTAAGCGAAACAATCTCAGCATTGTCACATTTTACTTATTTTTAATTCAATAACATTTAATAAAATTTACATGTTACTGTAATGTACTGTAATGTACATGTACTGTATTCATTACTGTACATAAAGTTTTGCACATTATTAATTTTTTTGTACTTACACTAATCATAAATATGCGTACACTACAAATATTTATTCTATGAGGTAACAAAGAGGACTGAGCGATATGATGAAATGCTCGTAGCATCATACTACATCTAGTTTGATGGAACTGTATAGAAATATGTACTGTGTAATAACATAATATAGTACTGTATATAAAATATAATATAATAATGTACACTTTATATAAAACATAAAAATATAAGGATAAAAATACAGTATAAAATATATCTGCAAATATTTAGTAGAGTACAATACAATATAAAAATACAGTATAAAAAAAGTATTGTAATACTGTATAATACTACACAATTATATTATTATATATAAAATATATAATAATATAATATACAAAACATAAAAATATAAAATACAGTATATTTAGATCAGATTAAAAAGTATTTACGGTACATTTATATCAAATATCTAGTTTGAAAGGCAGTGGCGGGAAACCCATTCTTAATTTCGTAAGTCGAAATTAATGGGTAAGTGGAAACTAATTTTCTGACAAATTTTTGTTCGTATAGCGAGTTTTTCTTAAGTGAAGGTGTTCGTAAGTCGAGCTTCCATTGTATTAACCTTATTCTGAATGACAGAACGTATAATCATTAGAAAGAGGAACAGCTCCACATGGGAAGTACTAACTGATGTCAAAGGCTTTAACAGAGGTCGGGAAATATGACCCCGAAATCCGAAGGTGCATTATTCTTCTACATGCCTTCAGGACATGGGCGATCATGGTTCTCCAAAACTTCTTATCCCATAACCTTAGCAGTGTTTCTCCCTTTCTCTCACCCCGCCACTTATCCGCACAAACTTGTCGGGTAGGTGGTTCGCTGCCTTCCCCTATCTCTCTTGCACTTCAATATGCCCCTTGTGAGTTAGGTTTTCTAAACCCTCTTTCCTCATTATGTGTCCAAGAAGTTTCAACTCTCTTTTCCTGATTCTAAGTATAAGTGTTCTTTTTGTTGCCATAGGGAAAGATGCCTTCCAAGAGCTAAGCAAAGAATTAAAAAGCAGGAAAATGTTAGAAACAAACATAAAAGTAATGAACGGCGTTGTAATATCAATCCTCCTATAAGACACTGAAGACTTGACAATTTCCTCACGGATGAAGGGGAAACTTCAGACAACAGAGATGTAGTTCTGCAGGGATAAAGATGCTGAGAATGACGGATCATGTGAGCAAAAAGTAAATTTGGGGGAAAATAGAAACCAAAAAGAACCTTATACTTTCAATCAGAAAAAAGAAGCAGTGGAAGTTTTGGGGACACATTATGAGAAAAGTGTGCTTAAAGAATTTGACACTCACAAGACATAATGAAATCAAGCAGAAACATAATATAACTTAAGTAATGAGCTTGTGAAAATTGGTAACTGAGAGATATTGATTGATTAATTTGTTCTCTACGGCTTCTCAATCTCTTGCAGGTTATTTAAAACCAGAAAATATTTTTAAATTGTACGAATTAAAAATTACAATTATTTTTTTCTTACTTTTTTGAGATAATAATGATTTAGTGATACAAGTCTTACTAATTAACGCATAACTGGGGGGGGGGAGAAGAGGTTGGTTCATACCTTTCCCAATGGTATTTTCGCGTAAGTGAATATAATGAACCCGACTGAAATTGAACTCGTCTCTCCGATTAACAATTCCGAGCCATTATCCATTACACCACCTACACATCCAAGCTTACAGCACCTGATATTCCCAAGTGGTCGCACATCTAGGTACTGACCAGATGTAATATCACACGTTACATTAGTGCCGTGCCCCTTCAGAAATTAGATGATCACGGACCTCCATAACTTTCTGGTCTTTGTAGCTCTAAGTAAATTTTAAATCATTTCAACCCACTTAAGACAAATAAAGTCACTAAGACTCTCACTAAGAGAGAACTGAGTGTTAGGGAATGAGAAAAACACCGTTGAGGAGAGAGAACAATAAAAGAACAGAAATTAAGAAGACAAAAGATAACGATTGATATTGCATTTCATTTTTTGAGGATCAAAATTGACTGAGAAACAAGAAACCGGAAGAGAGTTTCATAAGCGAGAAGTGCGATAAAAAAACTATTATCATAGAACTTATGGTTAAATCTAGCCATTTCAACTGTAAAGAGGAGAACTTGCTACCAATTTAGTACTGCGCTTAAATTCATAGTCTTTTTTTGTTTGCAGTTTTGATGTCCTTCCCACTCTCTCACCTGCCATTCGTTGACACACCCTTGATAGATAGGTTGCTTTGACCTTCTTTCTTACGATATATCTTGGAAGGATCAAATTCTCCAAGCCCTCGTTCCTTGTTCTATATCATAAAAATTGCAATTGTCTTATTCTAAATACAAATTTCTTCTTTTTTTTATTTTGTTAAAATTTCCACTCACCGTTAATGGTATTGTGAGCATTTCTTCTGTAGAACTACATCTCTGTTGCTTCAAGTATCCTCTTCGTCTGTAAAGAAGATTCCCTGCTATATAGGAGGATTGATATTACGTAGCAGTTCAACACTTTTTCTTTATTTCTAACGAAGGTTTCATTACATTCTAACTTCTATTAATGCACCTCTTCTCCCCCAGACACGGGTTAATTAGTAGGACTTGTATCAGTAAGTCATTATTATCTTCAAATAATTCTTACAATATAAAAATATTTTCTGGTTTTAAATAACCTACCAGTTGATAAACCGTAATAAAACCAATCAATCACAATTATTAACTCTTATTATAATGTTTCCAGTTCATGAACTGGTGTCGTCAGAATTGTTGTTATCATTCTATAAATTATTCGGACGAGTATCTTCATCTTTTTTGCTTGAATCTATCAGCTGGTTCCTTTACCGAACTAATTAATATTAAATTGTAAAGTTAGTTTGTTGACCAGAGCTCTCCGCCATGCGTCCATGGCATCTGAAGTTAATATCTGAATGAAGCCAGACACTCCCTTATATACACGGAATGTTTTTACCGACTAAATATTAATTTGAAAGAACTTTATTTCGTTTTATTCCATTCTACTGCGCACAGTTGCCTCCAGATTTATCCAAATGTCTGCTTGCTTAATTAAGAAGATGTCGTTTCTTATACTTAGTTTCTTGTCTCAAACTGTCACTAAGCTCGATTCACAAATGACTACTGCGATTTGCTCTTCTCTCTGTGAAGCGAGATTCTGTCATGTAATTGGTTGGATATTCTCTTACGGCACCAACCTGGGATTTGGTGCTCATTACATTTTCTCCGTACTATAATCAAAACAGACATCTCATTTGCGTCAGAGACCAGCTCCTTTCGCCAAGCATGTGTGCATACATACATACTTGCCATACTCGCGTGTAGAGACTGTCCGTTGACTGGGATAGTGTATTTTCCAGGGGTGCCAGTGTTTGGTGTTCGAGCACGAGCGAAAGTGTCATTACTGTCTTTCCCCAAAGCTCACTCAAACTATCTGATAACTCTCTCTCCTTTCTGTTCCTCTTTCTCTCTCCTTTCTCACTCTCTCATATATCTCCTACTATATATATATATATATATATATATATATATATATATATATATATATATATATATATATATAGATATATTAAGACATTTTTTATGTTTATACGTTCTTTTTATAGATACAAATATTTAAGTAAATGCTCTGTTTATAATAAACAGTATTAACGACATTTACCGGCCTGAATGTCCGAGAAATTTTCATAGAAAATATGCGTTCTCCGACAGGAATCGAACCTGTATCCTATCAGGAACCATCATATAGCCTGACGTGCTTTACCGATTTAGCCACAGAGGAGCGTTTCGGTTAGCAAGATCGATTTTACTGTTTTAAACTACAATTACGGTCCCTTATAGGATACAAGTTCGATTCCTGTCGGAGGACGCATATTTTCTATGAAAATTTCTCGGACATTCAGGCCGGTAAATGTTGTTAGTACTGTTTATTATGAGCAGAGCTTTTACTTAAATATTTTTATCTATAAAAAGAACGTATAAACATAAAAAATGTCTTAAAATAATTGTCGGACTTTGTCCATTTCATGATATATATATATATATAATTGCTCTCTCTCTCTCTCTCTCTCTCTCTCTCTCTCTCTCTCCAATGTTTCAAGGCTTGATAGCGTATCTGTAACAAATTATTATCTGTACCTGATCAGGAAATAATAATTGAACATTCGCAGTAACTAAATATGAAAGGCACACACCAGTTACCATTAAATAATGTTCACTATGCTATATTTACAATGGTAATGAGTGAAATCAATATGCAACACTGAAATTGATTGTGAGAGCTTGTTTAAAGTATAAATTTATACGTGGAGCATATGGCGATATATTTGGCAAAGTGAAGTTAGAGACATTACGACTGCACAGTTGTTCATGAGATTTTCAGTTGAAAATGTCTCTCGAATATGCACCCTTTAAAGGACGGTAAGTATTAATGAACTGAATACATCTTGCGTTACTTCAGACGTGTAAGATGCTTGCATTTGGGCTCAACAGAAGCAATAAAGGTATGTCTTCACCTGCGCTACAATGGAAAAACATAGACGTTAAGGAAATGGCTGACCTCTGAAATCATTGAGCAAAACAAGCAGCATTAGATTTAAAAAATTACCCTTTCTTCTTTCATGCAAATATATTAATAGATGCACATATACGCATACCTGCGTTTTGGTGTGCAACTTAAGTTTCGTTGGTTTTTCCAGGTCATCAGTCACAAGGTATATTTTATGTTTTTATAAAAATACACAGATGTCATATTAGAAGAACGCTGTTTATAGTCAAAAAATATAAAAAAAAATGATTACAAAAGATGCAGGAAATGAAATGCAGATAGTGTTCAATTTCAAAAAAGGGGGGATTTAAAAAAATTAAAATAAAAAAAGGAAAAAAATAGAAATCTGTGTATTTTTATAATAACATAAAATATACCTTGTGCTCGATGAGCTGGAAAACAAGCGAAACTTAAGTCGCACACCAAAACATAGGCATAGATATATATGTATTTATTAATATATATATCTTTGCTCTGTCTAACCACATCCGGCACTATTAATTTTACACCACATGAATTAATTTAATAATTATTTATTTACTTGCTTGTGTATGCACGTCACACACACACACACACACTCACATATATTATATATATATATATGTGTGTGTGTGTGCGTGTGTGTGTGTGTGTGTGTGTGTGTGTGTGTGTGTGTGTGTGTGTGAGTCGTATCCAAGAATTTCTTTTCTTTTCTGATCGTTTTCTTTATGATGATGACGTCAATGACTAAGTAGACCAATTCTTGCATAGAAGAGCCGATGGTATTGAGTGCTTAGTAATGTTGGTGGAGGACGTGGTTGATTTTGTCGAGCCTTTCTCTCTTGTCATTTGACTTTTTCCTTTTCACTTCTGGTGGCTTCGAAGTTTTTGGTTTCGATGGTGATGGAACATCACCAGGTGGTACGGTCTTGTGCTTGTGTTTCAAATGATTTAGGCTCAAGGCCAATGGTTTTCAGTGTTGTTCTTTGTATCTTCGAAGAGGGCAACCCCGTGGTCTTATCCCTGAAGTGAGCTCACGGAATAAGAGTTGACGTTAAAACCATGACGCTTCCATTCTTACTACATGCCCTGACCATTGAAGACGGGGGTTAATGATCACCAATTCGACGCTTTGACTGTTGGCTCTTTCCAGAACTTTTGGTGTTGGTTACATTGTAATTCCATTTGATGTTCAAGATTGAACGAAGCTTTTGCTGGTGAAAGCGTTCTAATTTTTGGATGTCGCGGCGATATAGAGTTCAGGTTTCACAACCATGTAGCCAAGTTAAAATGGCCATAATTTTTGTTAAGTTCAGATCATTGTTCTTGAAGGCGCATTTGATTAGCTTTCCAAATGACACACACATATATATATATAATGTGTGTGTGTGTGTGTGTGTGTGTGTGTGTGTGTGTGTGTGTGTGTGTGTGTGTGTGTGTGTGTGTGTGTGTGATTAATAGTGGGTAAGCAAGTGATAAACTGATAATACTTTTTAGTTATGTGTTTCGTTCCGAGAATGAAATTCATCATTAATCTGAAGAACTTCCTTCTCGGAACGAAACGCATCACTAAGGAGTTGTTTTTTCTTCTTTCTTTTTTCTTTTTTTTCCATAGATATTCCATTAGGCAAACGAGTGTCGTACGAATTCAGTGAAATAAATAAAGAGCAATAAGTCATAATACATTTCCCACTTCTTTACGCAAGATAAATGAACCGTTTTTAATCTAATATTGACCCGTGATGAGATAATCATCGTAAATGGCAATGGAAAGCGAGCACGTATCACGCAATTAACGGATTATATCAGTATTTTTGTTTCGTCTTTAATTTCTTCCATATCAGAAAAAAAAAACGTTTTTGTTTACTTAATGTGTCTTTTGACTGTGCTTCAAAACACCAGGTGCCATCTGCAACAACCCTACAGTCTGCAGAGTGCGCGCTCTCTCTCTCTCTCTCTCTCTCTCTCTCTCCACACACACACACACAGAAACACACACACACACATACGTGCTCCTTCTTTCTACCATTTTCTCTACTGTCACTGCTTTTATTAAACTTAGTATTTCTTTATTCTTGCTTGGCGACTTTATTTCTACACAATTGTCGCCTTTCTTTTCTCTCCCACTCCTTACACTTGTTTCTATCGAAATATTTACTGGACGTCTGCCAGAGTGAAATTATAAACACGCTCGTCTCGCGATCTATTAGTAAGTTTAATGTGATCGACATTAACTAATCCATCACTACTCCGGTCTTGTATCAGACAAAGTTAAGTTTCATAAGCATTTATAAAATAAATATGAATTATTTATAAAATAAATATGAATTATTTTATATTGGTTTTACTTGTTGGGTTGCTCGAAGACATTTCTATCAACAATACAACATAAAATAGGGAATCGCTGTTGCTGTGAGCGTTTTGTTCCAATTCCTCTTTTTCTGTTGAGAACTCAGAATGAGGGTGAATCCAATATTGTCTTTACTGGAGTTTATTTATCTGCAACACTGACTAAAGACAACACCTCAAATCTCAACTTGAAGACTCTTCAACTTATTAACAACGAAGAAGCTACAATAAAACAATATTATAAATACATAATATCAGTCAGTTATGTGCTATACTTCATACACGCTTAGGCGATCTTGTATCTTTCGATACATGACTGACGAGGCAGATTTTTTTCCCTGCAGTAGGTTGCCATTTTTTTGCGGTAAACCAGTTGCTATTCCAAGGAACTCGGTGTGTCCTGCTATTTACACAGAGCTGGGAGGGGGAGAAGAAGAGGATTCATACCTTTCCCAAGAGTATTAGCACGTAAATGAATGTAATAGATTCGATTGGAATTCGAACTCGGCTCTCCAATTCCTAAATCCGAACCGCTGTCCATTACTTCACCGTGCCTCTTAAATATATAATATACAGATACAAAATATGTCGTCTGTCTTTCTTTTAATCCGTCCAAAACTTGATCCATGCATTTACTCATTACTGATTATCTTTCTATCCATCAATGGTTTAGGTACGAGTCCTGTAGTCCGACATTCTTTTCATTCGAGTAAATTTTGATCTCAAAATTTGATTCATATTTACTACTGTTTTGTTCTTCTATGAAGTCATTTTACTTAAAAGGGTTAGTAAGTTTATAATAAGTGGGTCAAAAATGTTTTGTTGGACTGTTAATAAATAATAAATCATGTAACTGTGAACATTTGGTAATACGAACAAAACGGCTAGTGGCTGTAGAACCAATGATGTCGAACTATCGGGCTTCGGTCTATATATTATAAAAAATATGAAATAAAGTTCGGTAATAAGGAAAGCCACGTGATTAAATGTAGCTTAACATATTACTCACATACCAATCACCATGACAGATTAAGCCAATCAAAGTTTGAGAAAAAAAAAAGATTGTGCGCTTTTTACTTTTTTTTGTTCTTATTTCTTGTTTTTCATTTACGTTTTGTGGAGTGTTTACAATTCTTGCACTTGACATACGGATCAAAAATGGTGGTCCAGTCAACGAACAAACAAATATAAACAACTGTGATTATGACAGGTGTCGAATTTACGATTGGAAAAATGTTATACTTTTCATTTCTGTCTCTAAATATGTTTATATGAGAAAAGCATTGTCTTTGCTTGGACACCAAGAGAGAGAGAGGGATTTGAAAAGAAAGATCAGAGGATTTAGATATAAGGTTAACTTAGTACAGTACAAATGAAAGAAAGACAATTTACTTAATTTCATCCAATACAAGGCTCGAAAGCAACTCAAGGTAGAGTGTTACAGTAAAAATGTTAATGATTAACGAGGTCTGTGATATGAATAGAAGAGAAGGTGGGAGGAAGTGAAGAGCCTGAATCCAAAAAGGGAGGATAAGGAGGATAGATAGCGATTAACCCTTGACGAAAAAGTCAAGATTAATGCATTCAGGGAAGCACCCACGCGGAAGCTTATTCTACAAAGAGACAGCTCTTGTAAACAAAAGCTTTCTGAATTAAACATATGGAATACGAGGATATGAATATGATTCGTCTCCTTCAAAATGGCATAACACTGTCTGAACTGGCGGAACTAAAGTATGGAGCAACAAGAAATGACGATAAGAAAATTATATTACGCCAAGGAAGGTTTACAAGCTTTTACGTTGTTTCCTTGATTACCTTGATTAGTGCTGGATTTTTTTTTATCAAAATCATTAACTCAAATGTATACTTATAATATATAGTAAACATCCGTCTGTCTAGGAGACTACGGAGTCTAACAGATTGCCTAGCTAATCCCTATTGTAGACGTCTGCTCAAGCATATTTGTGCTTCTTCAACACCCATGGTTTATGCTGAAACTACGCTGAGCAGATCTCAGTTACAGTTTATGGTAGCGCATAATCTGTTGTGATCATCAGTTTGAACAAAGTATGTTCAAACCTTTGGTGATGACGACTTGTGATTTCGTGCTAGCATAACCATCGACGGCTTCTGAACAATTTAATTTACACAGTTTCACTCACATATACACAATCACATGTAATAATATGACTTTGACTATTAATTTAATATTTTGAATGTGTGTGAAAATGGAATGTTACTATGGGTATTTTTTGTTGTTGTTTGTTTTTCGTGATAACTGGTAGATAGAAAAATGTCTCCCGTTGGTTTAGGCCCGAGCGTAATTCGGTTTGATATTTGAATTTTAATGAAAAAATTTTTTTTCTTTTTCTAGTTTGACGAAAAGAGTCCTGAAAAAGTTACTGAAAATGAGATTCTCAAAAAGGCCGACCATGATCAGGTAACATAGCTGTGTTTTTTTTTTTTTGTTGTTTTTTGATTGAGACAGGACCGGAAGTAATCCCGCACAAAGCAAGATGGGTCCTGCTTGTAAAAGCATTTGTCATAATGATTTGAGACAAGGTTTTACAAGGCCAGGTGACTCTTCCTGACGCTCTACTCAGACACTCACGGTGGCCCAAGTACACCGAGTGTTTTTATCGAGACACCATCTCTAGGAAGGCTGCCATTCAAGGCTTGAGAACCCAGCCTAGCCTTATATATATATATGACAATATATACGCACCCGAAAAACTTAAATTCGGCTGTGCACTCTTGGAAGATAAGTGTGAATTTGTAAACAGTGACTATTACTACTAACATTACAATCTCCCCCTTCCCTGAATTGAGCTCTCTCAGTCATTGGTGTGTTTATTCAATAAGTACGTAAAAATTCGCATTTCTTTCAACCGTACGCCGATGGCTTGAAACAATTGGATGTCTAACCACACTGATGAGCTGTGATATAGCGAAAGAGTGTCTGTGGATGACTATATATATATATATGTGTGTGTGTGTGTGTGTGTGTGTGTGTGTGTGTGTGTGTGTGTGTGTGTGCGTGTGTGTGTTGTCGTTGGATCCTATAAGAAATTCATCCGCTCTTTGACAGGTCTTGTTTTTAATCCTCTAATTCGGACTTTACTAACCAGACGCTTTTTTGTAGTTGAATGGTTAACAGTATATCAGATCAAATGATGGTTCCCTTTGGGGTTACAGGTTCGATTCCTATCGGAGAAGCACATATTTTCTACGAAATTTCTCGAACATTCAGGCCGGTAAATGTAATTAATACTGTTTATTTAAAAAAAAACGGAGCATTTACTTAAATAAATTGTATCTATTAAAAATAAGGTATAAACAGATAATATATTAATATTTGTCGGACTTAATCCATTTCATAATATATATATATATATATATATATATATATATATATATATATATATATCTTCCCAGTTAACAATGGCTGACCACGTCTAAAGTTTTCATGCATTTTCACGCAACTGTTTTTTTGTGAAAATGGACATTTCATACGCTCCCGACCCCAACAAGATGTTACAACGTGAGTAGCTGACGTGTACATAATCTACTCACATCAACTAAATTCACAGAAATGTCGAAAATCACAATCACTTAAAAAAAAACAACAGAAAATAAAAACAAAGCATGCCTAGAAAGTGCTCGATAGTATAGGAAACAGTGTATATATATATATATATATATATATATATATATATATATATATATATATATATATATATATATATATATACACAGTAGTGTGCAAAAGTTTAAGACCACCTAATGATTTTTATGTAAAATACACAATGCAGCAATATAATGTGTACTGTAATAAAAAATTATCATGCAAAAATTATTGAATCACATAAAAATACATAGGACTTCAAAAGCTAAATCTATAAATTTGAGAAGCAGTCATATTAAGCAGTTTTTTCGTGAGGATCTAGCAATTTTGGGAATGTTCAGTATTTGTATGCCCGACTTTGTTCTTATTATAGCCTGTAGACGACGAGACATGCTGTGCACTAGACTTTTGCAGTACTCAGCAGTTATATCATCTATCTAGGCTTGTTTTATAACATTTTCCAGTCTTCGTCGCTTGTAGGCTGTTTTCCCGCTACCCCGTCACAGGTTCTCAATCGGATTGAGATCGGGAATGTTACTGGACCAATCCAAGATTTTGACTTTCTTCTTCTCCAGAAAAGCACTCACTATCTTTGAACGGTAACAGGGAGCACCGTCCTGAATGAATGAATCACAACCATGAACAGCCATACGAAGTTCAAGCATTCCAAGGTACTTGGTGCCATTCATTGTCGTTCCAGTGGATAAGAAGGAGAGTCCAGCTATCCCTTTAGTGGACATAGCCACCCAAATGACACTGAGATGTTTCCCCATAGCTTGGGTATAGTTGTCATCGTATCTCGTACCAACAGAATCAAAATTTGAACTCTTTGTATTTCCGACAAACTGTTTTTTCCTCATTTTTTTACATTCAGGGAAACTTGAAAAAACTGGACTAATTTTCGAAGACAATGCATTCACTGAGCATTGGTTTGTTAAGATGACTGATTAGGATTATGTCATATATGATGATGCAATCATATACATAATCTGGTGCAATCACACGCCCGGAAATGAAAAATCATTTTTTTGGTTAGGCGGTCTTAAACTTTTTCACATGACATATATATATATATATATATATATATATATATATATATATATATATATATATATAGTTTAAAATTTATATATAGTTTTACGTATATAATGTAACCTAGCAGTCATTTGTACTGGATCAAAACGGTTATCGGCATGGAAAGGGTGTTTGGCGTGATGAATTCAAATTCCAGCCGCTTTCACACATGCTTTTAGAAAGATATCAGTACACGTTGTCGTTAATAGCAGCACAGACAGGGTTTTCTATCTTTGGTTGGCAACCAGTTTAGGAGAAGATCAAAACCGCTTGGACGAGGAGCTAACCACTTCATTCCATAAAACCTACTTACTTGGGTAACCACATCAAAATCTAGCATGGTGAGGCTGTAACCCCATACTCTACAGGAAGTAACATGTATACCTGTATAGTCATTAGTGCAATGGGAACACCTACTACGTCAGCCGTTGTTTGAACTCTATTGCCTTACTCTATATAACATGCAAAATTTATTCATCTTGACATGGAATTCTTGAGAGAAATCTAGATTATGACAAAGTGGCATTTTCCAACGAACATTTTTTCCACAGGAAAGCTATTGTCTTCAATATGGCGCTGAGGAAGGCAAAGAGAAAGCACTCGAGAAAGCGGAAGGCGTGGAAAACACAGAAAAGAAAATAGTTGAAGAGGATGAAGAAGAAGATCCTGAAGTTGCCGCTGTATTGGCTGCTGCTGCTGCTGCTCTGGCGCGAACGAGACGATGGAGTCAAGAACTGCAAGAGCAGATGGTAGTAAGTTTTATTTGTTATTGCTTTTTGTTTTGTTTTATTTTTCTTTGTTTTTTTTTGGGGGGGGGGTTGTTTTGTTTTTTTAATTTTATTTAAGAAAGTATGTGGTTGCATTTTATTTACAAGCTGGTGCTGAAATGTTCTCGACCCGACCCATTTTGCAAAAATCTAACCAAACATCACAATACATTTAGAATCCCTTCTTAGTCGAATCGAGAACGTTTCAGCACCTTACCATAGATATTGCTTTATACAGCACACAGTGGGGTGGTGTTGCCTTGGAAATCAGTTTTTAACATCATGTTTCGGGGTTTGTTTGTTTTTTTAGCGATTGACGTTACATTGATTTTTTTTAAGATTGTAGGTGGTAGGGAAGCAAGAAGGGAGTTCCACAGGTGAGAGGTGCGAGAAAAACTATTACAATAGAACATATGGTTACATATAGCTAGTGCAACAGTAAAATGGTGAGACCTAGTTACCTCTCTGTGTGCTTAAATACATGCAGTCGAGATACGTCGGAAAACTTAAGTTGAAAAGTGCTCCGAGACAGATTTTGCATGTCCCATCATTCGAGCTGGAATTCTTGACTATAGTATTTGACGGAGAAGCCAAAGTTTTAAGTCCACTTGTGAATTCGCATAGATACGTTGAGAAAGTCATAGACAGTTCTGAAGACATTTTAGTTTGTATAATTTATATAGACTTTTCCTAGAAAATCACGACGTAACTGAGGAAACTTTATGAAGGGTTTCTTGATTAGGTCGTAAAACCTGAGAAAAGAACTAAAGGCTTCATTCTTCTGGTCGTAAAATTTACTGTTGTTCTAAATTTCCGACTGATTTAGTGATTTGAACGAATTTTTTTTTCTTTTTGATCTGACTCAGTTTTAGTACACAAACTCTTTTCTTTGTTTCTAATTATTTTTTTCTATTTCTTAATACTTTGCTTAGCTTTTTGAAGGCCTCTTTTTTTATTCCAATGCGCCTACAGATTTCAGTGTCACACTTTCCGTCCTCCGTTAAAACATTTCCCAGATATTTAAATTGTTTTGCTTGTTTGATTTTGGTATCTTTACTTTCTAATTTACATGTCGAGCTGTTCCTTTCGCTGACAAGAAGACATTCTGTCTTCTTGCAACTGATGTTTAGTTCGTTCAACTCGCTTTCATTCACTACCTTCTTGTTCTTGCAGTTTTCTTTCTATGTCTGCTATCAACACTGTATCATCTGCATATCTTATATTGTTGAGATTGTGGCCGCTGATAGGACCCCTAATTCTTTCAGAATCCCCTCACTGTATAGGTTGAATAAGTCCAGTGCGAAGACATATCTTTGTCTTACACTCCTTTTTACTTATGCATGTTTACTGAATTCATTTTCTATCCGTACGCATGCGCTTTGCTGCCAGTATAGGTTCTGGATTATTCTAATATCCTCTTCCTAAACATGTCAAGGTTTCCTAGGAGTTTCAACATTTCTTTGTTGTTTGATTGGTTGGTTGTTTTTATTTAGCGGCATATCAACCTCTGTGGTTTATTTAATGCCGAAATCTAAATAGTTTAGTGATACAATTTTTACTAATTAACCCATAGCGAGGGAAGAAGATGTGGATTCATAACAAGGGTAGCTGCGCGTAAGTGAATATAATGAACAAAACTAGAAACGGGATTTGGCTCTCCGATTAATAATTCTGAGTCGTTATCCATTACACAACCTGAAAATCCAAGCTTACAGCACCTGGTATTCTCAGGCGGTTACCCACCTAAGTACTGAACAGGTTCGACTTTGCGCGTAAATGACTATAACGAACCAGCAATTAGAATTCGGCTCTCCGATTAACAGTTCCGATCTATTACCCATTACACTACCCTCACATACAAGCTTACAGCACCAGGTATTCCCAAACGGCCACCCATTTAGATACTGACCACACTCGACGTTGCTTGACTTCGGTGAACGTACAGGAGCCGGTGTTTCAACGTGATGTGGCCGTAATCGATCGTACTTCTTCCAAACCGCCTATCTCTTGTAGCTCTTAACAACTTTTAACATCCATTCACACAAGCTCGTCAGGTAGGTGGTCCATTGCCTTTCCCTGCCCCATCGATTTACCCAGTGAGTATTAAATTCTCCAAGCCTTACTTCCTCTATAAATTTCTACTGTCTTTCTGATTCTGACTATAAATGTCATTTTTGCTTCCATTTTCGTTAAGATATTCTTTGTTTGCTTTCTCTGTCCATGGTATTCCTTTCCGTCTCTCTCCAGTTTCCTCTTCATCTGTGAATAGATTGTTCAGCATTCATTTCTGTAAAATTTTTGTTTCTTAACTTCGATGATTTATACAGAAACAGGTGTTTTAACGTGATGTGGCCGTAAGCCAACAGATCTTTGTGACGTACTTTACCAAATGCTTTTACATAATCTATAAAGCATAGGTATAAATCTTTTGACATTTTATTGCTGTTTATGAGCAACAATAATTAATAATAAGACATAGCAATTATAATAATAATAATAAACTGTAATAAAATTTATTGGACAGAGAGAAGATTCGTTCTTACCGTAGATCTTAGCAACATCAGCATATGATTTTTTTTCTTTACTTTTTAAGTCTGAAACGTCCACATTTTCTTATAAATGAAGCATTTTTTTTTATTTCTCTTCGGCATATCCGAATTCACAGCAGCCAATATTCTGATACTTTAGAAGAATTATTAAATAAAACTCATGAATTATTTATTTATGGAATTGATCGCGGTAAATGTGACTACTGCACACTAGTAATAGTCTGCTATTAACGTTCTACAACAGGTATCAAGAGATGAAATTAGTAGTATAGTGTTTATACTAAGATGAACTTAGTCTGACACAAGACCACAATAGCGAGGTTGAAACTTACTTGCAACTATGGGATTTATTTGCTGTGCCTCTGAATTTGAGATCGAAAAAAAAAACAATTATAAATATTTACTATGTTTAGATTTGCTAAAGTGGTGATCGAATTCGTTACATGAGTAATAGTATGTGAGTTCTGCATTTCAGCTGCAGCTATACAGTCCTCAAAGAAGCTACTATATTCTTAGAAAGCCTCAAAGCCGCAATAGTAGGGAACACTATTGGGATTGCACTTACTGTATTAATTTTCTGCAAGAAGATTTGCTCTAAATAGCTTTACAGCTAGTATATTAGATGGTTACTAAATTGTGTGAGACATCTAGCCGAGTTCAATTTCTTTACCCTGTCAATGGAATACATCGACGAGAGTCGCGTAAAATGATAATGATGTGTGTGTGTGTGTGTGTGTGTGTGTGTGTGTGTGTGTGTGTGTGTGTGTGACGAGTGGTGAATCTAATCTTCAACTCCCTACGCAGGGGTGATGGTTGCAAAATGAGCCTCTTATTCATTACACAACAGCGAAATGTCCTGCATGTACGCAATTAAGAAGCTTTGTTTTGTCAGACGAAGACTCCCAATAATGCCAACTGAACTCATTTTACCTGTAATGGTCTACGAGTCTTCTTTGTAACCTGTCGCTGTACGGCCAACGACCCTACCACACCCAACAAAATAGCAATTAGTATAAAGAATTATTAAGCTTAGATTAATACAATTCCAGTCAGGGATTACTTCTTACTGATGATGCCATGTAACCCAGTAAAACTTGTTTGTAATTCCCATTGCCCTGAAAAATGCTATTACTCTGCATGGCGCCTCAACAATCTCGTAGACCAGGGTGATTTTCTAAATGTAGCTTAGGTTTAGCACATGGCCGAAAGCATAGGGCACTGAGTGAGGATCGAACTCATTATTCAGTTTTAATTGATCTAACGAGACAAACTTGTTAACCATTATACCACGCCAAAGTACCAAATCTCGTAGTTCATGAATTGAAGTAAAGATTGTTTTCGAGGCGCACTGGTGACGATTCCAATAAGGATTCGTTTGCAATAATACTTCATTAATTATAACTATTTGGTAGCTGCACTCTATGTTTAGTTGTGTTCTCCTTTTAGTCTGGTAACTGATATTCAGTACCTAATGGTCTGCAAAACAAACTCGCTGTATTTGCAAAGTATTTACGAAGTTACTAGTGCGTAGGAATCAGTGAAAATCGAACTCACTCCGCAGTATTAATGCTTGCTAAACGAGCTCACTGACCATTACCTAACGGCGAAATGTCCTACTCATAGGTAATTACGAAGCTTAGCATGTTAACCTTCGGCAAGCGCAGTGCCTGTGCATTTGTATAATTCGGATTCACGTGAGTCTTTTTTAACGTTATATTCAGGTGCACATGCACAAGTGAGTTATGTGAGCAAGTGTAGAAACTTGTATGTGTAATTACGTCACGGCGATATCTAATTTGATCACGCTAGACACTTGCTACGAGCGATATTAATACAAATGAATTGCCTAATCTTTCAGTAATGGCTCCCTGATTATATTTTCTGGATTATTCATTTGAATGGAGATTTCAAATACGTCGTTCAGAACCTGGTGCATTATTTTGGGGTCATCATTAATAAGATTACCGTCTGAATGGATTTCGGATCTTCACGGTCTTTATGGTTCTACGTTGTTCGATTAATAGACAATAAATGGTGAGCATTTCCTTAAGTGCAATACTTTCTTAGGGACTATAAGTAAGTTATCCACTTGAAATTGTTTCTTATCACTCCAAGTTATAAAAAAAAAGTGCGAGTCTGAGTAATCCTACCATGTTCTGGGCGTGCGAAGCTCGAAAATTTGCTGACGAGTCTCATCGATCGGTAACTGAAGCTATACAACCTGTAGCTTTCTTCAACTGGTCTAAAACAAAGAATTTGATTAACATACTATTTGGGTATTACAGCTTTTTTTTTTTCAATCGCCGGTCTCTTAGCAAAAGTGTTCACTACTTCACATGTACGGTACTAAATAGCGTCAAGTAATGTCCCCTTTTTTAAATTCGCGCCTCGTCATCATTTTTCCTACACTCACTATTATGACTAATACTAGCTTTACAACAATATTATTTGATGTCTGGAAAATTCAACAGTTTCATTCCTGTCTAACATTTTTATTTTATATGCACTGTCCGTTCAGAATGTTGGCGATCATAGCTCTCCACAACTTCATTTCTAACTCTAAGCTTGTTCCTGACTACCCCCTCCTAGAACTGTTATGTTATCCATTTAAACGAGCTCGTTAGGTAGGTTACTCAATCTTTCCTTTTTAATCTTCTTGCTTTCAATATGTCCTCAAAGTATCAAATTCTCCGAGTCCTCATTCCTTATGTATAAATTTCAGCTGTCTCTTTCTGATTCTGAGTACAAGTGTTCTTTTTGTTCCCATTTTCTTTAAGACTTTCTCATTGTTCACATGCTCCAGCCATAATATTCTCAGCATTTTCTCGTAGAATCACGTCTCTGTTGCCTCAAGTCTCATCAAGTGCGAGAAAATATTGCCCAGCATTCACTGCCATATGGGAGGATTGGTTAGCAAGATAAATGTTAACGCCGAAAAAGATATTGTGTGTGTGTGTGTGTGTGTGTGTGTGTGTGTGTGTAGGTGTAGCAAAATTACTGGGTGAATTGAGCCGAATTTTAAGCTACCTCTTTTGTCTTCAGAAGTGCGATATGCATATTATTCTCGAAAAGAAAGATATTAGTTTAATGTGTAACTGACAAATGGTTATTACCTGCCATAACAATATCGGAGTTACTTGCCCTTCTTTTCACTGTAGATGTTCGTAGAATTTGAATAAAACAAAATAAATTTTGATCATTTGATGTGAAAAAGGTTCTCAGGAAATATACTTCTTCTATATGTCGTGCTCTTTAAGGACGTAGACGATCATGGCTCTGATTAATTGATTGATTCGTTTTCTACGGATTATCAGCTCTTTTCAGGTTATTTAAAGCCAGAAAACTCTTTAGATTGTACGAATTTCTTTTTATTTTATTTTTAGATAATAATGGTTTAGTTATACAAGTCTTATTAATTAAACATTAGTCAGGAGGAGAATAGGTAAATTCATACCTTCACCAAAGGTATTTGCGCGTAACTGAATATAACGAACCCGACTGAAATGGGAACTCGGCTATCCGATTAACAATTTTAAGCCATTATCCATTACACCACCTGCAGATTTAAGCTTACAGCATCTGGTATTCACAAGTGGCCACCTTTCTAAATACTGACCAGGCTCGACTTTGTATGTAAATGAATTTAAGGAACCAGCAATTGGAATTCGGCTCTCCGATTAACAATTCCGAGCTATTATCCATTACACTACTCTACAAACTTACAGCACTTGGTATTCCCAAACGACCATCCATCTAGGTACTGACCAGTCATGTTGTTTCTTAACTTCGGTGATCATATTGGAACCTGTGTTTCAACGTGATGTGGCTATAAGCGTTCATTGCTCTCCCGAACCGCCTATCTCTTGTAGCTCTTAGCAACTTTTTAAACATCCCTCCCAACCCTCGTTCCGCCATCCATTCACACAAGCTCGTCAGGTAAGTGGCCCGTTGCTTTTCCTTGTCCTATCGATATATCCTGTACTCTCCAAGCCTTACTCCCTCTATGTGTTCAGTAAATTTCAACTGTCTCTTTCTGATTCTGACTATAAATGTCCTTCTTGTTTCCATTTTCCTTAAGTCTTCTTTGTTGCTTACGCGCTCCGTCTATGATATTCCTTTCTTTTTCTCTCCATTTTCCTCTTCATCTCCGAGGAGATCGTTCCGCATTCACTACCATACTAGAGGGATTGATATCACATAACAGCTCAACTCTTTTCTTTGTTTCTAACAACATTTTCCCATTCCTTCGTACTTTGCTTATCTTTTGGAATGTATCTTTTGCTATTTCAATGTACGTTTGGCTTTCGATGTCGCATTTTTCCTCCTATGTTAAAACACTTCCCAGACATTTACATTTCTATACTTATTTAATTATGACATCTCCAATTCATAGTTCGCAGCTTGTTTTTGTTTTTTCTCTTACTAACAGCTATACATTCTGTCGTTTTAATCTTCATGGCTAGTCCTTTCTAAATTGTGTAGGTGGTCCTGTAGTTTTCCCTCTGTGTCTGCCATCAAACGCCTTCACTTTCCAAAAACATATTTAACTGTGGCAAAAGTCACGTTATGATATCGTCGACGAAATAGAAGTCATGGTCACGTGATATCAGAAAGGATAACGGGCCTACTGAAGAGCATCAGATGATCCGTGTTGATGTGGATTGTCGTAGAAACAAAAGTGTATGTATTTTTGATTTCGGTCCAATGATGCGAGTCCATTTCAAAATTAAATTTGTCTTTTATTTATTTTATTTCATTCGGAAGAAATCAAACCCAGATACACACGAGGTAGCTCTCTGATAATATCCAAATTTAACTTGGAAATTAGATACTATCATCTCTATTTTAACAAGTTATTAATTTGCTTCGAATTTTGTGCAGTATTGTAATTAAATCTCGTGTGACGTTATCACATGTCCTTGAAGCATGACGACTCTCACGAATTCTTTCAATGTATGTTCTAAAGCGTTGGTAAACAAGTCAGTCTTACAAACAAATATAAGTTCGATCATCACTGCGCATTCCACAAAAATAGCTTTATGCTTACGCTCAGTTAACGCTCAGTTAACGCTCAGTTAACGCTCAGTTCACTTAATTTTTACATATTGTGGGCGTCTTCACTAATGCTCTGGTGGACGAGCTGATCGCATAGGATATTATTATATTCAATCTTCATTATTTAATCTGACCTTGTAGTTTTTAGTCGAAACTCAGTTCATTCACAATGACTACCTTCAAGCAGTAATTACCAAATTAGTCATATACAACATTGTTCTTGAGTTCGATCCTCCCTGGTAAAACAGTAAGGGTAGTTCTTTGGTCTTGGTAGGGCAAAAAGCACAGGAAAAGAACAACGCTGAATTCAAAAACGGAGAAGGTAACGAAAACCACTACACCATCTTTTTCGAGAATAGTTATGGAAATTCAGATATTTAAAAAAGAAGCTATTGAGAGCCATAAACGCCTACGTCATGAAGTGATATAGCATTTTTTATGAAACTTTGTAAGTAGTAATTTTCAAAATCTCACAAATCTAACGTTTTATTTCTGAAATGATTTTTATATAGTGTTCATAAAAATATGTACGAGAGTGTGATCAAATTTTTTCATTTTAATTTTTAGCTTATTTACGCACTTTTCTTTAGCCTTGCAGTGTTTAGAGTTTGAACAAATTAGGATTTTTCTCTTGGAGAAACTTTCTTTTACTTCGTTGAAAATACATGCTCCTGTAATTTCATTGAAAGAATTTTGAATGAATATTAATTCCCTTAATTCTTAATTAGTATCTAAATACTCAAACAGATGTCATTGTTTTGGGACTGTCACTCACCAGACGCGAGGAAGTCGATTAAAAATATTAACTCTGAATTAGTTTTCTTTAATCATAAACTAATTGAAAAGAAGGAGTAATTGAAAAAAATGTAATTGAAAAAAGGAGGCACGGTGGAGCAATGGATAGCGGCTCGGATTGAGGAATTGGAGAGCCGAGTTCAAATTCCAGTCGAATCCATTACATTCACTTACGTGTTAATACTGTTGGGGAAGGTATGAATCCTCTTCTTCCCTCCCCAGCTATGGGTAAATAGCAGGACAGACCAGGTTCCTTAGAATGGCAACTGGTTGGTCTACCCCAGAAAGAAATGGCAACCTACAGCGGGGGAAAAAATCTGCCTCGTCAGTCATGTATCGAAAGGTACATGATCGCCTAAGCGTGTTTCACACATGGCACATAACTGACTTAATTGGTAAAAAAAAGTGAAAGGTAAGAAAAAAATAATTTCAAGCTGTTTTTCGTTCACTGATCTAGTAGGCATCTGTTTATCTCGCGAGATAAAGGTAGCACCTTCTTTAGTCAAATTAAGTCTTTTGATGGTGACACCGGAATGACCTCTCCAGAGCGATGGTATATGGAAGCCGTGCGCTGCCCAGACTACATGCGCCTCCTCCCTCTTGGCCGTACCGAGAGCATTACATTTGGGGCCGGCTTGTCTGCAGGAGTTGCCGGAAAGTTGTCAGTGTTAACAGCTATTTTTCGGGACCGCACTTTAGGTTTTCTATCTGAATTTACTTCCATAGCCTTTTCTGTATTTGGATATAACCGCAAGGCAGCATAAAGGCATTCATCACAAATTTAACAAAACGTTCTTTTTAAAAAAACGAAACAAAATCACTTTCCTACTCCTCCTATGTACCGCGTCCCTTCGGGTCGTTGGCGATCGTAGCTCTCCACAATTTCCTGTCCTTTGTAGTTCTTAGTAAATTTTGTCTATCATCTCTTCTAAATGCTGTTCTGCCATCCATTTACACAAGCTCGTTAGGTAAGTTATGCGCTGTTTTCCTCTACCCCCTCGTTTTCAATATGTCCTGTGAGTGTCAAATTTTCCAAGCTCCCGTTCTTCATTATGTGCCCTAGATATTTCAGCGAAAAAATATACCTTAAAATAGTTTTAACGGCTACTTATGTTCGATATAGCACAGAAAATGTTTCTTTAAAGAAAGAGCCAATTCTCAGATTCTGATTTTGACATTTATTTTTACATCTAGTAATGCAGTGGTATAATGACAATCTCTAACACAGTAAGACTAAACAAGTTAATAATCTCGAATCAAATTTACCCTCCAGTATCTTTTCTTATCAAAAATAAAAATCCAGAAGTCATCACATGAGCTACCATCATTTTCACCGAGCAGAAATGACCATTGTTTATGTGGAAAAATTAGGTTGTTTTATTTACCGTATATTTATTTACTCGTATACGTGAAATTTTGAACGAAGATTAATGGCAAAAAGAGAGTTCGTATTATACACAAGTAAACGTTTTCAGAAACTTTTACTTAGCTTAGAAAAAAAACTCATTTGAAACCGCAAAATTGCATATACACTCAGCACAACGGATAGTAAAGCACAAAGTAGGCAAGTGTTGATAATAATTGTTTGCAAAAGGGATTTGATATGCCGGCAATATTTATTCATTAAGAATCAGCGTAATTGAACTTTTTTTTTCCTTTTTTGTTTGAAAGACAGCAAATTCACTTAAATTGATTAAAAAATTAATAAAGAGAATACCCAAGATCTGTCATGTTTTGATAACATTAATATTACAACAACGCACCTCAAAATTCGAAAATAAGTTTTGAAACGGAAATTAGGTGAAGAAACACGCAATTGCTAAATATCCGGTTCATTTCTATTCATTAACATCGTGAAAAAAATTAAATATTTTAGTGAAATATATGCACGACATTGAGATTTTAATGGATAATATGGTACAACTTTTCTAAAAAAAAAAATTACATATGGCTGGTTGTACTACGGGGTCGCATTATTCCCAAGGATGTAATCTATTCCCTGCTTTTAGCTTCAGAAACACGGGGTCGTATTATACACAAGAAAATGCGATACATATGATCATTATGCCGCACTTAATCTTGCTTTTCCAGTCATTTGTTTTAGGAAACATCTTCGATTTCATATTATTTCTTCTCTGGCCAGAATAACGGATTTGCATTTCTTTCGTGCCAAGTTTGTTTTTAGTAAAAATTCAGTACTGATCGCTAACGTTAATGACGAAGTAAGTTACCGACCAACCTCCAATTTGTTCCATACGTTTCCACGACTTCTTTAAGTGTCATATCCCTTCATAGCTTCCTATTTCTTTTCATGTCTGTTAGCTGTGCGTTGCCATGATTGTTCATGGAAAAGTTTTTATTTTATTATTTAGACTTGTTCTTCGATACTGGTTGTCAACCAAGACTATAAAGTTCACTTTACCCTGATGTTTAACCTATAGCTGGGGCGTGAGGTGACGGATTCATGCTTTTGTTTTTAGTGCATTAGTGAAAATTGAGTGCAAACTGTCTCATCTGGAATTTGAACTCAGCACACCGATTCCATCTTCTGTGTTGTTAACCAATGCCTTCACCAGCAGCTCCTTTTCCACGCTACCTAACGAAAAAAAAAAGAAATGGTAAAGTGCTATCAAAAGTATTTAAAAAATATAGGTGTACCGTTAAGTTAGTCGCAATTACTTTCAATGTTAAGCGTTCGGCCTGGTGCAACCTCACGTTTTGACGTGGCTATTATGCAAAGGAATGGCCAGCTCTGTAGTTCAAGTGTCTAATCGACCGCACATTCAAACTAAAAAGAATCGATTTCCGGCACGTGTCGAGATCGACGAAGAAACGGGCCGCGGGCTTCGTACGACGGAAGTACGTGCCTTGGGCGAGGTAATTCCTTTTGTAAATGTAACTGTGCCAAATACTTGACGTTGTTGTTGTGCCGGTGGTGCTCGGCTGTTTGCTAATGCAATAAGGCGGGAGAAAAGAGATTCGTAGTTTGTGAGACAACGTTGGTACATGTCACCGAGATAAAGAATTCTCTATCTAAGTTTCAAACTGTTCTGCAACACTGTAGGTATGCACCGAATCGTAAATGACCGGAAGCCTTCTCCGATTTTTGTCATTAAAAAAAAAACGGAAATTGGAAACCTGAAATGTATTATGATCAGTCAGTCATTGTGTGCCCACTCAAATAGTAACTGGTGGTTTAAGTTGGGGATTAATTGCCAGCAAATCAGTATTCCAGCATTCTTCTTAGTAGTATGGATATTTTCAGTAACGCTGTCGTCTAAATGGTTCTGATTGCAAATTCCACTGCTCTTTTTCTTCGGCTCCCCCAACGTTCTGATAACGACTGAGACGACTTTCAACTTCTGGTTCAACAACTTTCTTAACTCATAAAACCCTGATATTAATTATAAAAAATTCGATATCAATTATAGGTTTTATTTATAACCCATTAATTCCAACCCTACTAACAATGGGATACAGTGAACATTAATAGATTAATTCCTTAACTAAATCGAGATACCTTTCTACCATTTTCACTTTCTTTCAAAACTACTCTTTGGTCTGAAGAAACAATAAAATACACTATTTAACATTTTTTTTCTTGTTTATGACGGCTAGATCCGGTCTTCAGGCCTGGATTTAGTAATCTGTTTGAATCTCAAAATCTCTGTGGATTTTATTTTTCATTCTCTAAGACAGTTTCGACTGTGCATATAACAATGTTCTATCTGATCAAGATTCACCTACTTAGGCGCCATCTTGTTTTTTGTTTTGTTTTTCTGTGTTAATTTGCTACATTGGCTGATTATGTGGTTCTCTGTCATGTCTTTATTTCTACACAGTTTACATTTTATGTTTTTCTCTCCTGTCCTTTATAGTTTTCCTTGATATAACCTTCTCGTTTTTTCTTATCCTCTTCCTTTAATTTTTGAAAACCGACTACAAAGTTTCGTCGTCTTTGTTCTGATTATTTTTTGCTGACGTTGCTTATGTTGAAACTGCCCAGTTGTAACAAATTTCAGACGCCATTTGCAAGGCTTCAGCACAAATCTGATTTGTTTGATCTAAGTTAACGAATACAAATTCATCATCAGCTTAATTGATATCACTATCATTTTTATGATTTCGCATTTGCAGATTATATTGTTAGTTTATTTTGTTAATTATATTTTGCTGTTATTATAATTGACGATTTCTCACATTATTTTTGTGCGAGATGATATTTTTTCTACTATTATTAGGATATAGGCACGTGGCTGAGTGGTTAGAACGTTCGCTTTCTGATCATGAGATCCTCACCAGGGTCGATTTGGCAGGAATGTAACTTCTTGATGTTATCGGTCTGGAGGAGGCGATAACATCAAGAAGGAAGCGATCCCAGCGTGCGGCACCTTTGAAAAGTGCCTTGTGGTGGTAGATGGAACCTTCGGGAAGCCGTTGTTGGTTATACTAGCACGAAGTCACAAGTCATCGTGACCGATTGTTTGAGCGTGCTGGCTTTGTTCAGACTGTTGATCACGCTAGATAACGCGCTCTTTCCCAGAAACTATAACTAAGGTCTGCTCAGCATAGTTGCAGTATAAACCACAGGTGGGCTCTGTGAGTGTTGAACAAATACAAATGTGCCTGAGCAGGCGACTGAAACGGGGATTAGCTAGCGGACTTAGTAGACGAGCACACTCGGATACGAGTGGTCAGCCACTACTACAATTAGTCGTATAATCTTATTTAGTTTATTTCTTCATTATTTTATTTACATTCTAGAGTCAAACGAAATCAAATAAAGTCTTTGAAAAATTAATTAAATCCAGGTAACACGAGCGAAGATATAGACTTTTTTATTTTAGCAATGTCTGTCTTCTTTTTCCATAGAAAATGATAGTTACTCAGTCATCTTTAAGTTGATGCTTCTTAATGACGCTATGGAGTGAAAATACCTAGAATCCGTGAAAGTTTAATTCCATTAGAAGCGTCGATATATATTTGTTTAAATTAAATACTTACCTCCAAAGATTCGCTAAAAATGATAAAAAATGATTTTTTAAAAATGGTCAAAACCTATTAAAAACAAAGTTTTATCGTCAAAATCTTTATTGTTAAGAGGAAAGACCAAAGGAGTTTTTGATTATTAAATTTTATTTATAATCCTTTTTAAAACCGTCGAAATTTTGTTTTCTTTTTAAATACAGCAAATTATTTTGCTTATTGTAAATATTAAATTTAATCTATTAGCTTGGAATAAAAACTTCAAGAAATATTTTTTTATTTTTAATATGCAGTTTAAACTATAAATGTAGCTTTGGGGCGGGGGAGCAACCTATATTAACATCTGATCCAGTGGAAAAAAATAAACAGAAAATAGCTCCGTCGTCTACAGGTAAATTTATTTTTACCTTCCACCTCGGTTTTATATACCGAAGAAAATGCTTCTTGGTAAGTAGAAATAATTTATTCTGTTTCTTTTTTTTTTATAGGAACAGACGGAATCTCAGAGAAGGTCAAGATCAAGCCTAATACAAGTTACTGAAGAGGTACGTAAATAGTAATAAATATTGCCTCAGTTTTATTTAGACCGTCATCCAAATGTTGTGCGATGAAAATAAGACTGGGAATGTTACCTTGCATCAATCATTTTAGTGGAAAGAGATTGATTGCCTCTAAAACCACAATTTCAATTGATGGCATTTACCTGGGTTCGATCAAGTAACACCAGTGAAGAATACACAAACATTTAACCCACCAAACAAGTTAAAACCCTCTTTCACTTACAGTAAATTTTTTGTCACCCATTTTATTACTGCTCAGACTATATCCGACTTAATTTCAGCGATAAGACTAACCCACTCCAGTTGAAACTGTCTCAGCTCAACACATTTATTTAACATTTGTATCGGGTTTGCTAGAACGTCCTTTCAATTTATTAAGTAAAAATAAAAGATATATTTAACTGTTGTTCTGTTATCTTTCAAGCAACATCCGCTTTCCAAATTTCTAAGCAAAGAATTGCGGTAGGTGCCATTTGCAGTCTTACAGAAATTATTTCCATTAACCCATATAATCCAGGTTCCTTTTTTTTTCATATATCTTAACTATAATTATAAACTATATTTTTTGGAAAATATATTCCTGAAATTAAAATAATACAAACTTTAAGCAAAATGGTCATAATATATGGAAAAAAGAAGGCGGAGTTGGATAATTTTTTTTTTTTTTAAGTATGATATACCCAAAATGTTACTCATTTCTTCTAAAATCAGTCAATTTTGACATTTTAGTGCCCACTGTCAAAATAAAATCAAAGTCGGCCTTTTAAAATGAAGATGATTAAAACTAAAAAGTCCCAGTTCAATTTAAAAACTAAACACGAACAAATCTTTGAGGTTGCAATTCCTGCAGCGGACCATTTGCAATGCATCTATTTTGATAATTATATATGCAATTCACTCTTGCTGCGATTCATTAGCGATCGGCATGTTGGCATCTTCTTGCCAAAGAAATCAATTACGTTTTGTTCCTACTGATATCTTTCGAAATTCATTTGTTTCTTATAAATTGCTGGTATCTCTACAAGCTGTAGTAGAAGGTTGGTTTTCTTTTTAGTATATTTTAATGGCTTTTCCGCTTCGTAATTTGTCATAAAAACTCTATATTATATGTTATTTATCTATTGCTTCTTCTTTCAGTTGGATTTTGTCGATGCAGAAGGTGAGGCTAAACCTTTGGAAACAGATACGCAAGAGACAGAAGATGTAAGTAGACTCTATTGTATTATTTGTTTATAAAATATATATTCGACATTTGTGAAAAATATTTATTTCTTGTGGGCGTTTACCGAACTCGAGGTATCACGTTATTTTGTTCTTGTTCTCTGTCGTTAGAAGTTAGGTTATCATTCCGATTAAAGCAGACGACAATTATATATTGATGCACGGGTTCGATTGTACTATTCAAGAGAGTCGAGAAGGTATCCATTGAAATATGCACGTCACTACTATCATTCCGATTCAAACGATTTAAATCTCTGAATATTGCTGAAGTGGAGATGAATGCGGTTTCAATTCAACATTTTTAAATATCGAGCTCATATAATTTAAATTGTGCGTGAAATGAAAATGTGCGCGCGCGTGTAGTTAGATTGGACTGATCGTCGAGTTCACTCGCTTTCTGATGTTTGTAGGATGGAACTAGATGATGCGGAAGCGAAAGTAAAAAATAATATAACAAATCTAAAACGGCGTATTAATACGGCCTTTCACTTGAATTGATTCAATCTTTTACTGCTTCCTCGATGTATCGTTCTACACTTCTCTTCTTTCTTTGTTGCTCCCAATTTCAATCCTTTGTCTCTTCCTCTGTTTCTCTGTCTATTCGCCTCTTCTTTTTTTTTTCTCCCCAATAAAATTTAGTTATTATGCTTTCCTTTATACGGCATTAGGATAAATGGAGGGTATTATGATAAAAAAATTATGTTGGGTTAGTTTTCCTCGTGGAGAATGGCTAATTCTCGAATTAATATTCGAGATTATGAATTTAAATTTGTGTTTGACTGTCGACCATTGGCGCTAATGTTGGTTACGCAACTCTCAGACATATCAAGTCGGCTTTTTTCAATAAGGGTCTTATCCTTCAAATTCCGTTACATTTACTTAGACAAATACCCTTGCAAAAGGTATGAATCCATGTCTTCTCCCGACAGCTATCGATTGAATAGCAGGACACACTGGGTCCTATAGCCTTTGTTGGCAACCAGTCTAGGGCAGAAAGAAACAATAACCTACTGCGAGAAATGTTCTGCCTAGTCAGTCATGAATCGAAAGCATGTATCACGTATGGCACTTTGCTTTAATTTTGACCCTTTAAATTAATTACGATTGAAAATGTTAACTGAATGAAAATCAGCTTATTTGTTATAATAGTAAGACTAGCAAAACTACTCGTGGAATGACAGAATGATACACACACTGAAAAATGTTATATACCTGGGGAGGGCACAGAAAAGTATGGATTCGACCAGGAAATGGATCATTCGATCAAGATTAAATTCACTAACAATGACTTGTGAGAGTAGCTTGCATGTCTCCCACGCTAACCATCGATCTACAGTGGACACCCTAAAATATTTATTGCTTATTTGCTAACCCTGTACATCAATAATAATAATAATAATGGATATGCGAGTAGCCTAATGGGATCAGCGAGCCGTTCAAATTCTCGCCTTATCCGTTGCGTTCACTTTCATACAAATGTTCTTAGGAAAGCCATGAATCTATTTCTTCTCTCCCCATCTATGGGTTAAATAGCAGGTTAGGCTGGTATTTGATGATAACCAGATTAGGAGAAGTCTTCTTTGAATTCGAAACCATGGAGAAGACAACGAGAACCATTTCACTATATTTCCCAGGAATTCACGACAGTTCACAGAAAATGAAAAAAAAAAAGGATATGTGAAGAGTCATAATCGCCTACGTCTTTAAATGGTTTTCAGATAATAATAATAATAATAATAATAATAATAATAAAGCCCTCTATGATTCTCATTACTTCTGATATTGATTGATTGCAGGTGTTAACATTGTCTTGGTGAATTAAGATGGGCTACAGTAAATCTTCCATTCAGTTACACAGATTTGCATGTCAATTGTCTGTCCATAATGATTTAACCATATCCTCTAGGGGTTGACGCATTGTGCATCTTAACGAGTGGGCAGAGTGGGAGACCACCAGAACTGGGTGTCGATGGGTTTTTAAGTTTGAATGATAATGCAATAAGTGACTCATATCGAGGTAATTGGAATCACCTTCAATCGATGACCGTCTGAGCAGACTGGGTTACCCGACCTGAAGGTATTTTTTTTTTTTAAATCATCCTTAAATTTCAAATTCCCAGCGTCTCTCTTGTTCTTGCGCAATTGTAGTCGCATCAAAGTAAAAATAAGTCCGATGAACGATGAAGGCCGAAACGCGTCACACGAAATCTTTTTCCGCTTTGTCATACTTCTTTCCCCTAAAAATGTTCTTGATATATACAAAAATTATATATCGTTATCCCATAATTATGATATTATAATATATTATATCATATATATATAGTATTGACTGATATCGTTATCCCATAATTATAATATATTATAACATATATATAGTATTGACTGATATATTATTTCAAGCTCGCACTCCAAGTGTCGCGACGGAGAAAAAAAAAACTAATATAACATCATTCCAACCTCGCACTCCTCACTTTTTTTCTATTTTCCTTCTTTCCTTCCTTTACATTTCAAATTATGTATGTATGTATGTGCGCATGCGCAAAGCGTAATGATTGTGAGCATGGAAAGAAGGACCGGCCTGCTGAATTCCGGTCATGATAATTGCATTCACTTTCACACAAACACCTTTGGGAAAGGCATGAATCCCATTTCTTCTACCCAAGTAGGTGAGAACTGGATTCTGTAGTAATAATATTTGTTTTACAATTCTTTAAAGTTGAATAAGTTCAAAAAGGGAAACAACTCCACACACTTCAGATTTTCTTACAGTTAGATAACCGCCAACTCAAACCAATGCATATTTACAAAGTTTCGCCCAATTTGATCACCACAATCGAACACCTAGTGGTGTCAAAATTCACTAAGTACAGTTTGAGAGGCCAGGTTATTACTATCTATGCCAGGCGTTTAATAAAGGCATATATGCGTGCTTTTGTTGGTCAGCAATCAGTCCTCTCGAGGGATGAATATGTTATTTCATGGTCCATGTATAACTCGGTCAATTTTTACTCGTTTGTTTAAATCTCTTGTTGTACATGTCTCTCAACTGATGCGTGTTCCCTGTAATCTAGTTTCTTCTTCTTTTATGTGCCGTGTCCCTTCAGGACGTAGGCGATCATGGCTCTCCAGTTTCCCCTATCCCTTGTAGTTCTCAATATGTTTTCTCCTTTTTCTACTTCTCCCAAACCCTGTTTTGGCATCCGGCTAGCTATGTCCCGCATTGCTTTCCCTTGTCTCTCTTTCCTCTATTCGCCCTGTGAGTATCAGATTCTCCAAGCCCTCCTTTCTCATTACGTGTCCCAGAAATTTCAGCTGCATCTTCCTGATGTTAAGTATATGCTTCCTCCTTGTTTGCATTATCTCCAAAACCTCATTGTTGCTCACATGTTCAGTCTATGGTATCCTTAGCATCCTTCCGTAGAGCTATACCTCCGTTGCCTGCAGTTGCTTCTTCGTCTTTGGGGAGACCGTCCAACATTTTCTGCCGTTAAGGAGAACAGATATCATGTAGCAGTTCATTACTCTTTTCTTTGACAACGAAATCCTCCTGTCTAGTAATACTCTGCCTGACTTTTGGAATGCGTCTTTGGCCATCCCAATACGTCTTCGGATCTCAGCGTCGCACTTATCATCCTCTGTCAGAACACTTCCCAGATATTTAAATTTCAGCACCTGCTTGATTTTAGTGTCCCCGACCTGTAGATCGCATTTCGGACACATCTTTTTACTAGTGACCATGCATTCTGTCTTCTTGTAGTTTATGTTTAATCTCTTCTTCTCGCTCTCCTTCGCGACCTTCTGTAGGAGGTTTTGTAATTTTCTTTCCGTGTCTGCTATCATCACTGTTTTCTGCGTATCTTATGCTGTTAAGCTTGTGACCGCCGATGATGAATCCTGGTAGGATTTCCAGTTCTCTCAGAATTGCCTTACTATATAGGTTGAATAAGTCCGGTAAGAAGACACATCTTTGACTTACGCCCCTTTCTATTTTTGTATATCTACTAAACTCCTTTTCTATCCGTATGCGAGCCGTTTGCTGCCACTGTAGGTTCTTGATTATTCTAATATCTTTCCTAATTATATCAAGGTTGCTGAGCAGTTCCAACAGATCTTTGTGGCTTACTTTGTCGAACGCCTTTGCGTAGTCTATAAAACATAGGTGCACGCCCTTCTGTATTTGTATTGCTCTTTCTGATAACATTCTGAGCATGAACATCGTGTTCCTTGTTCCGGTGTCTTTAACAAACCTGCACTGTTCTTGTCCTATCTCTGGCCTGATTCTGCTACGTGCTCTATTCATCAGAATACGGATGATGAGTTTTGTTATGTCACTCATTAGGCTAGTTGTTCGGTGGAGTTCACATTCGTTTGCGCCTGGTTTCTTAGGCAGTGCGATGAAAATAGATCTGCTGAGATCTTCCAGTATATCACCACTGTCGTAGATTTCATTTATTATTTATATGATCTTGTCTATGTTAAAATTATCTAAGGCTGTCAGCATTTCTGTTACAATTCCGTCTAGCCCTGCCGCCTTGTTTCTGTTCAGTTTGGCCAGTGCTGCTTCTACTGCTGTTTTTAGAATTTCAGGCCCATCGATAATTCTATGTATTGCTGGTTGTTCTCTTTTGTCGTGGGAGAGTTCTCCACTATATTCGTTCCAGCGTTGAAGAATTTTTTCCCTTCTCTAATTCCATCCTTTGATTTTTATGCATCCTGTTGACGAGCACGTCTCCTGTCCTGTTAGTTCCCTTATTTGTTTATGCATATCTCCTTTGTTTGTAGTACTCAATCTCTCTATTTCGGCACATTTTTGTTTAGCCACTCTTCTTTAACTTGCCTGCATTTGGTCCTAATTTCGTTGTGTAGTTTTCTGTATTCCATTCCGTATCTTGGCAGAGTTTTCTGTCTCCTTTGCATCTTGTCGAGAATCTCATCAGTCATCCATTCGTTGTATCTTCTTCGTCCATTCTCCTTTGGGATGATATCGCTTGCTGATGTCATTAAAGCTTCTCTTAGTGCGTCCTATTTCGAGTTTCGATTTCCATTGTGTCCTTCGTATCTATTCACATTGTCCATATATTTTTCTTTCGGGCACGGGTCGCTCAGGAGTTTGTTGTATTGCAATTTGGTTGCTGCGTTAGGCTTCTTCAGTTTCCGTAGTTTCCCTCTTAGTTTAAATATAACATGGCGATGGTTGCTTCCGCAATCGGCACTTGGGTAGGTTTTGCAGTGAATCATTGCATTCCTGAATCTTTTGTCGATAATTATATAGTCAATTTGGTTTTTAGTTTCTCCTCCTGGGTTCGTCTATGTCCATAATCGTCTCTAATGTTCTTGGGACCATGTGTTGGCTTTTATTTGGTCATTGGCCGTAGACCATTGGATCAATTTTCTCCACGTTCGTTGCGGGTTCCTAGTTCGAATTTTCCAGCTATATCCCCTGCCCTCTCCCTGCCTACTTTAGCGTTTAGATCTCCCATGACAATTATGGCTTTTGTGATTTGCAATGAGCCTTGGCTTTGTCTAGCATGGAGTAGAAAGATTCGATTTCTTCTTCCTTACTTTGTTCTGTCGGTGCATACACTATTATGATGATTACGTTGAAAGGCTTACCTTTCAACTTGACCACCAGAATTCTTTCGGATAATTGGTAGTATTTCAAAACGCATTTCTTGAATTCTTAATCTAGTATCAATCCTAATCCTTTATCGTTTTTCTCTCCGCCTGCATAAATAATCCTGTGACAGTCACTGACAAAATCTCCGTTGTTTGAGCATCTAGTTTCACATACACCTAAGATGTTGATTTTTAGCCTACTCATCTCCCGTTTTACATTATCTAACTGGCCACAGTTGTTCAACTTCCGAACGTTCCATGCCCCGAGAATTATTTTTTGTTTGATGCTAGTAGTCGCTGAATAACGGTCCGGTGACACCTGTCTCTCCTTTCCAGGAGAGGGATAGGTTCTGAAGAATTTTATCCCCTTTACGGCGTTTATGCTTGCAGTCGCTGGATGACGGTTAGGTGAAAGCTGTTGCACAAGTCTGTCATTACCGGCCGAGGAATTCATTCCCATAAACTTAACCCACTTCACGCCGTTAGGTTTCATACTGTGTGTGTTATTTGTCATGATATTTCTTGGGATTAATAGTGGAGTGGTTTTCCGTTGCCTTCTCCACGGTGGTTTATGGAGATACTACCTCTAGTTAGCTGGGCTTTGAGTAATCGAGAGTCCTTCCGCCCTTTGTTAGGTCTTATTTTTCTTCCTACTGGCTCGCTAACAACCCGCCTCACTCACAAGAACTTGGAGCTGGGTAGCCGGTTTAATCGCTGACATTCCGACTGTGGAATACTTGCCCAATATATATATATATATATATATATATATATATATATATATATATATATATATATATATGAGATTAGACATAGTCCCCCACCTCAATCTGTTTGCGAGTAAAAGGTTTGTGGGTCAGAGTTAGTAAGATGGGAGAATAGAATAAAATTTAACTTGTACTAAGTTCCACTACCCACTATTAAAACAATACGCGATTATCGAGGAATTAATTAGAGCCACACTTAAACCAAAATGCCAGACTACACACGATATATATACACGGAAAATTTAAATTTACACATTAACCTAACAGGTCCGACAAAAAAATACATCCAAACGTCATAGAAAAAGGATTTCTTATTACAATTGGAATTTCATGTTAATCTTGCTAACCTCGTATCAATGGTCATTTAGTGAAAAGTGTGGCAGACTAAATACGTCTCGATTTCAGAGACCAAATGCGATGGGTTTGATGGCAGGAGGAGGGGTAAACTAAGACGAAGTCAATTGGTAGGGTCGGGTAGCGATCAGTTTTTACCCGACATTTTTCTTAGGATATATGGTCGGGAGGTGCTCAACATGTGGCTTCGAGACGAGTTTGAGCAAGCGTAGTAAATGTCAGTCCCACTTTGTTATAAATATTGATAATGAAACAAGGACGTTACCTACAAGCAATGAAGTATTGTAAGCAGTAAATTCGTTTGCTCGAGATGCTATTTTTTGTGGTGTTCTCAAGTATGCGTAAGTCTTAACAGCCAGAATAGAGTTTCTTATTCTATCAATCACAAAAAAAAAGAATTACCCGTGTAATTAACTGGTCTATTAAGAGAGAAAGGTGCACTAGTAAAAAAAGAAACACTACAAAAGGTATTTAATGAACGTGTTGGTAAGATCACGTCAGAAATGTATACATCCTACTCTCTTTTTTGCTCTCTCTCTCTTTTCTTTCTCTATTCTTCCTCTCTCTCTTTCTCTCTCTTCCCCTATCTCTTTCTGTCACTTTGAAATTCTTTCCTTCTTTCTCTTTTCTTTTTCTTTTCTTTCTTCCTTCTTTCTACTTATTCTTCCTCATACTTTTAAATTCTTTTCTTTCTTTATCTCTTCCATTTTATTTATTTTCCCTTTTTCCTCTCGATTCTTCACGTTTTTCATTTCTTTCCTTATTCTCTCTCTCTCTCTCTCTGTACTCCCTTTCTTTGCCTTACTCTTACTTCTTCCTCTCGTCATACTCTCTCTGTCTCTCTCTACCATTATTTTCCATCATTCTCTCTTTTTCCTCTACTTCCTTCCTTTCTCTTTCCTTCCTTCCTCACTACTGATTTCTCTCTCTCTCTCTCTCTGCTCTCTAAAATTATATATCTTTTGTTTTTGACATTTAAAACAAATGACGCCAGATACATCTACTTAATATAGACAACCATACATTAAACTGATGTCTCGTCTCATTTTTCTTTCCATAGGCAAAATTTGAAGACGCTGTTGATGATCTGGACACTGAGCTGAAGTCGACCAACTCGGTACTGCCCGTGAAACAGGTAAATAAGCCGTCCTGCTAAAAATGTTTCAACAATGATGACAACCGACAACAGATTTGCGTCACGGAATAATATTGACTTTTAATCTCTGCCGTGTGTGTGTGTGTGTGTGTGTGTGTGTGTGTGTGTGTGTGTGTGTGTGTGTGTGTGTGTGTGAATAACTGAGAGTGAAAAAAAAATGGTCCGAAGTTTATTTTAGAAGAAATATGGTCCAAACTTTTGACTTCAGTCATCGTCAGGATATGTAGAGACAAATGGTGAGTGTTGTGATGTAGGCAAAGAGATAAGCTCATTTCCCCATCAAAAATAATTTTTCTTAAATAATTAAATAATATAAAACAACCACTTATCAATAATGGGTACTCTAATTATATAGTCTACAAGTAAATCAGATTTCATTTAAATAACAATTTTAATAATAAAAACCATAGTCATAAACATAATAATATTGACAATAACGCTATTAACATATATTTCCAAAATCAAATTCTCCACAATTAAAAAAAATGATGACACAATAATAAAAAAGCATCATACATAGATATATAAAACCAGTCGATAAAAATAACTACATTAGATTCATTATTTGCCACAAAAAATTAAAATTAGCACCTTAGTTATTAAAGATAATATATACCAAACTCCTTATATAAGATCAACATTGTATATGAATATACTTGCCCATTCAGAGAATGTTTCGCTGTAAATAAATAAAATACACAAAACGTCTTGCATACCACAACCACACTCTAACAGAAACTCACCTGTCACATATCGGACCAAAGTGCTATCAGAAAACACATTAATAAGCAGCATAAGAATCATAGTAACATTAGAGGGTTACTCACAAACAATACCAAAATACTAGCCAAATCACATAATAAAAACAGACTTATGATCCTTGAATCGATCAGTGTAATTCCGGAAGACAAAGCCTTAAAGTATTAAAGTCCAACAATTTTGGCAAATACAGGCCCCAATATAATAAAAAATTAGAGCCATAATAATTATTAATAACTAAAATAAAATAGTCCACTAATCGTTTTTCAGTCCATATTAAACTTCAGAGTTTATAGAAGTTCCGTTCAATCGTCAGCAGATTTTATTGTGAACTGAGTTTATTTTGATTTGGAATTTTCTTTTCTCTATTGAATAAAGCGTCATTTTTATGACACAACTTGTTTATATATATATATATATATATATATATATATATATATATATATATATATATATAGCATAATGAGAAGCCACGTATACTTTCTTGATATGTATATAATATGGATAAAACAACTGAAAAGTTGCAAATTAAAAGAAAAAAATTGGGTGCTTTTTTTCTTTTAATTTGTAACTTTTCAGTTGTTTTATCCATATTATATACATATCAAGAAAGTATACGTGGCTTCTCATTATGCTATATATATATATATATATATATATATATATATATATATATATATATATAAAGAGAAAGATAGAGAGACAAACAGAAGAGAATGAGGAATAAAATATGTCTATGACAATAATAGACCCAATTTTCATAAATATAACAATTTCAGATTTTTTGAAAACTCGGCCAGAGGAACAGGAATGTAGTTCCAATCCATGAACTATCCAACATACTTTTCTTATTATTCTTTGCTTCAATGTGAACGATCTTATATGATCATTGGGTTTTTTATGCCTTCGAATACAACAGTTTCTGTGCACCTATTTTAATGTTAATGTATCTCATCTTTTCTTTTGTCATTTAACAGAGAGACAAGGAAATCAAAGAAGAAAGAGAAGAAATAAAGGAAAAAGAGGAAGTAAAAGTAGAAAAGGAAGTCAAAGAAGTAAATTATAAAGTAGAAGTTAAGGAAAAAGAAGAAAAAGAAATACAGAAAAAAGAAATAGTAAACGAAAAAGAATTAGAGGAAGACGTAGTAAAAGATAAAGAAGCAGTAAAGGAAGAAAAAGAAGTAAAAGATAAAGAAGTAGTAAAGGAAGAAAAAGAAGAAGTAAATGAAAAAGAAGCAGTAAAGGAAGAAAAAGAAGAAGTAAAAGATAAAGAAGCAGTAAAGGAAGAAAAAGAAGTAAAAGATAAAGAAGCAGTAAAGGAAGAAAAAGAAGTAAATGAAAGCGAATCAGTTAAGGAGGACGAAGTAAAAGAGGAAAAAGAAGAACTAAAAGAGGAAGACGAAGAAGTAAAAGACGAAGAAGAAACAGCTTGCAGGCCTTTGCAGGTAGTTGAAAAGGTAAAGATACGTTTCATTTCCTCATGCTAGAAACCCTCTCTAGAAATGGGATTTTGTTTTGGATGCTAAGTTTGTGCGTAAATTGAAGAAGGGAATTACTTTCAAAAGCTTCTTCGAGATCAGTTTTTATTATATTTCGATGAAGTCTGTAATATAAATTATGGGTTTAGCGAAGTGTTTCATGAATGGGTATTCTTGATACGACCGGTAATAATTGATAATAGTCTAATGTACAAAGTCTTCATGACGAACCTGTGTGAAAATCATGTCCTTCTGATTGTAGAAGGAAACCTAAAAGTTGCGCCCTTAATTCAACACATTTTTCTTAATATTCTTTGATGGAATGGTGGGGGGATATATACCATGAAATATGATTATTTCTGCTCAACGAAGTTAGTTTCTCTATCCCAGTTTTTTTTCCTTTTATCATTTAATAGAGATACAATGATACCAAAGAAGAAGAAGAAGAAGAAACTTGCAAGGCTTTACAGGTGGTGGAAAAGGTAAGTACATGTTTCATCGCAGCATGCTAGACATCATTTTTTATTTCATTATTAAAATCATACATTTTTGGGCCCATGTCACCATATCTTCCTCAGTTTTAATTCTAAGATAGTCTTGTCGATTCAGAGTATTAAAGACAGTGGGTAATAATAAAACCTACTTATACTGGATCCAAATGCAATCTTCGCAAAATTTACAACCGTGATATTTTTAATTCCGTTCCTACCGCGAGAATTTGCAGTCAATTAGATTCACTATAAGTTTTGACATATTTTTTTTAATAAAACCTATCCGGGATAAGACAATGAGTTAGCGTGTTCGTCGCTAATTCAATCTGTCAGTAGCATAATTTTTTTTTTTAATTATTTTACGCAACAATATTTATTTTTCAATCCCCTTCCTTGTTCAGTGGTGAACGTTAATCCTGTTTCAATGAAAAGTATTAATTTTAAACTAAAATTAAGCTAACCTATCAAGCTGTAGATCTATTGATGCGCTCACGGTGTAGTATCCACGATAACAGGATAAAATCAAATTTCATCTTGTCGATTTCTTTTAAAGTTGATCAGTAAAGTTGTTGAGGAAAATGTATGTGAAGAAAATATTTTTTCATGGCGTTTTTTTATCAGAACCTTTTTGCTTTACAAAAAGATGATCGCAGAAAGGCCAGCGACATTTATGTTCGTAACAAATGTTTCACATTCTATTTGCTTCATACTTTTCGTACAATGTTAAAAAAAATTGTTACGTCTTTTTTTGTATGTATGACAGTACCTTATATTTTAGTCACGTTGATAACTAGCATGGGGGGTAAATTTGGAAGATCTTATTCTTAAGGGATATCTGGCTTGTGATTGCAATTTTTTATATTAGCCAACAAGTCTTCGGTAAATTTATTTCAGTTATGAAAGTGTTCACTATAATAACATATATATATATATATATATATATATATATATATAGGCATTGTCAGCAGTGATAACTTTATCGACTTATCTACGAATATCCATGATGTTTTTTTTTTTAGTTTCTAGAACTTCGTATGGACGTCGAAATTGTTTGTTGTTCAGAATTGCAGTTTTCATCAGAAACGCGCACACGCATGCACACAGATCATTAAAAAATAATGCAGTCATAATATGTCTGTGAGTATTTGTGTGTGTGTGTGTACATACACATACACACACGTATATGCATGTATATATGTGTATATATTTACATATGATTATATATATGTATACATATATGTTTATATATACATATGTATATATATATAAGAGATATATATGTGTGTAAATGTATATATTTTCAGTTATTCACACACACATTTTTTCAGTTATTTTCATACACACACACACACATATATATATGTACATACAATGATGCTCTGCATATGTGAAATTTATATATATATATATATATATATACTGAAATAAATTTCACATACGCAGAGCATCATTGTATGTACATATATATATGTGTGTGTATGAAAATAACTGAAAATATGTGTGTGAATAACTGAAAATATATACATTTACACACATACATATATATACATATATCATATATATATGCATACATCTACATGTATATGCATATACAAGTGTGTGTGTTTATATATATATATATATATATATATACATACATCTACATAAACTTATATATACACATTGACAGCAACAACACATCAGTTCCTTCTTTGTCTTTTGTAAACTGCAGAAAGATCATTTCTTGTTATAGTCCAACAATAATCAGCCTGTATTGATGGACTACACATGCACTGATACCTTTTTCCATTACTGCAATGTCTTGGTGAAATCGATCATCATGCTTGTCGCTCACAGCAGCACAGTTTTGGAGGAGAAAAATCATGATGCTAGTCTAAGAAATGAAATTTTTAACGACATGTTTCAGTCAAGATGTTTGTATGCCTTCAGGAAGTTTCCACCATTTTTGTAATCTTCTTCCCTTTCATTATCCAGAAAGTTTGTTGCCATTGACTTGAAAGCTTTCCATGCCATTTTTTCCTTTCCCCATTGTACTCTGTCAAAGTTTTCATCCAAAGCAAGTTTACAAACTTGGGGACCAATAAAAATGTCTTCCTTTATCTTTGCTTTACTTATCCTGGGAAATTTATTCGACGCATACTTTATGCTGCCTCTCTTTTGTCCATAGCCTTCACTAAAATTGTGTCGTTAGGTGACACGAGTCGACATAATTCTTAGACAATCTGCCCCATGACGTGTTTGATTGATTTATTTCTTTGTGACATTTTCGGCTGTTTGCTAGTTATCGAACTTTACTAAAAGGGAAACGTGAGTGTTCGTGAACATTTGTTTGATTTTGAGGAATATTGCTGCCGAAACTGTAATGTTTTGTGAGTCTTTTTCCGAAAGAGATTTTGTATAAAGCACAAGTGTACGAGTAATTTTCGAGTTTCAAAAGATAACTGGAAGACTAACCACGTTCTCAAAATGGCGAAAATCTTTTTTTAACTACACCACTCAGTCAATGACAATTTATCGTCAGTTCATTGTTAGATATCTGAAGTAATTGATTTGTTTTTGAGTTCATGCCAGCGAATGTTTATGGAAGATTTGAAAATTAAATTTTAAATGTTTCCTCAACCTCCATGTTTTGTTTATTCACGGAAGCGCAAGAAATCAACTGTTCAAATGTGTTACATCATTTTAGGAAAAAGCTCTAAATGACCCACAATTTCTCTCCCAAGCTGTAAACGAGAATGAGTTTTGGTCAGCTTCATGCTGTACGAGTTTCAAAATGAACACTTGTTTCTTTGTTCTGTGGTTCTTCTTATGTTTTTCAAAAGGAATGCATCAGTATACCGACATTTTCTAATAATTTCATTGCTTTTTGTCTATTAATCCACTCACGTTCTTTGATTCTATGAGTTTCGATTTCTCCTCCATACTTAAATAATAAATTATAATTTCTACCTCTGTTTATCTTTTTTTATTATATACCATTGTATATACCATTATTATACCATTCTTTTTTTATTTCCCATATATGTCACATGGTGGTAGTTTGATATCTTTCAAAGTTGAATGATAGCAAATGTTTTGCATATCTTTGTAAACTATCTCCTAGTTGCTCTGATCTAAATCCTCTCATCCTGTGTTGTCACTTTCACCTTATATCTTACCTTCCCGGTGATTTCCTTGCATCAGACATTTTGTTTAGATTCTATAATTACATTTTTATTAGTGTTTTTGTAGTGTCACTATTTAGCATTTTGTCGTTTCGTTTTATTTTGGTTTGCTCAATGTTATATATATATATATATATATATATATATATATGAAATGAGAATGAATCGAATATAAATTCCAACGTTCATTACATTAATTTAAAAGAGGGCTCAATACAAAAAGTAGAGCAAAAAAAGTTTTTATTTTAGTATATTACATACCGCTATGTAGCGGTTATTCGCATGTTGATGTAATATCCTAACACATATATATATATATATATATATATATATATATATATATATATATATGCAGAAATATAGTCTTAAAGTGTGCTATATTTATGGGGTAAAGTGCTCAATATCAGAGATAGAGCGTGTGTAAATAGCCGAGAAAAATAACAGCACTAGTCGCCTGACGATTGCACTAGCATGAAACAGACTGTCGCCTCTAAGTGCTGACTTCCATGTCCACTTTTATATATATATATATATATATATATATATATATATATATATAGTTTCTCAAAACGCCTACAGCAACAAATTGTAAATGTCTAATGTTACCAAGAATTAGTAGAAGTGATTAAAAAAAGAACTAGAGAAATCCAGGATTGTTGTTCTACCATGACGCAACGGTGACTCATTCTGCTCTGACACGGTCTGTTTTGCCGCAATTCTCTGCTCAGATGAGAACTAATGTTGCCAACGCTATCGCGTTATGATTAAAAATAGTTTTCAAAGAAAAAACATCATTTGGTTACGAAGAAAATAATGCTTGCAATAAGTCAGAAGAGTAGGCATTAACTAAAAGGGGTCATCCAGAAGTACATACATTAAGGCTTTTAACAAATCCTCTTGAGACGATAGCGTGAAAAGAATATAACGTTTCTTCTCCATAAATGCATTAACACAAGCACACATACACAAACATAAAACCATATATGCAGCCATACAAGTACAGATGCACACAAGCGTGGTGTTGTGGGTAACTAAACTTGTCTGGTTAATCTTATTACCAAGTAGTGATTTCGATCCTCAGAAAAAAAAATGCTAAATTCGACATTAAAGAGTCAAACAAGAGTTGCTATATCGTAAAACTAACCAAGATAGATAGATAGATAGTTAGGGAACAGAAGTAGATAGATAGATAGAGTTAGGGAACAGAAGTAGATAGATAGATAGTTAGGGAACAGAAGTAGATAGATAGATAGATAGAGTTAGGGAACAGAAGTAGATAGATAGATAGAGTTAGGGAACAGAAGTAGATAGATAGATAGAGTTAGGGAACAGAAGTAGATAGATAGATAGAGTTAGGGAACAGAAGTAGATAGATAGATAGATAGAGTTAGGGAACAGAAGTAGATAGATAGATAGATAGAGTTAGGGAACAGAAGTAGATAGATAGATAGATAGAGTTAGGGAACAGAAGTAGATAGATAGATAGATAGAGTTAGGGAACAGAAGTAGATAGATAGATAGAGTTAGGGAACAGAAGTAGATAGATAGATAGAGTTAGGGAACAGAAGTAGATAGATAGATAGATAGAGTTAGGGAACAGAAGTAGATAGATAGATAGATAGAGTTAGGGAACAGAAGTAGATAGATAGATAGATAGAGTTAGGGAACAGAAGTAGATAGATAGATAGATAGAGTTAGGGAACAGAAGTAGATAGATAGATAGATAGAGTTAGGGAACAGAAGTAGATAGATAGATAGATAGAGTTAGGGAACAGAAGTAGATAGATAGATAGAGTTAGGGAACAGAAGTAGATAGATAGATAGTTAGGGAACAGAAGTAGATAGATAGATAGATAGATAGAGTTAGGGAATAGAATTAGATATAGTCAGAGAATATACATAGATATAGCTAGGGGTCAGAATTAGATACATAGATAGAAATGAAAGAAACATGCATGTCTATAGATTGAGAAATATGAATAGAATAAAAGAAACTAATGGTGGTGTATCAATATTCATCGATAGATAGATGTAGTAATTTTTAAATGTTTCTTTTTTAACCATGATATTTTATCAGACATTTCTTATTGCTATAAACGTTATTTTTGTTGAGTTCAAAATAAATAAATTTTAATAATACGAAATAATTTCATGCTAAACAAATATCATTTATAAATGACTTTATATCTCGGATAGAAAAATAAAAGCAGCAGATTTATATTTTGAAAGATCCAAGCGAAAGTTGTGTATTCCTTAAGTAGTTGAGGTTTGCTTTATCATGGTTTCCCGTGGCCTAATTGGTAGGAGCACACTTCAGCAGAAAGAGGGTTTTCCTTGATGAAAAAAGTGAATACAGGTTCGATTCCTGTCGGGAAGTATAGTTTTCTGTATTAAGGACTTTTCGGGTCCTAGGCCGGTTGCCATCTACTTCACTGTTTTTCAGCGAATTATTAAATAACAGTGAATATCGCTGCCACATCTTGTCTGGTTCTTCTGCTATGTATTTAGAGATTCTTATTAAAATACAAAAAAGAATCTGCAATGTTATCGGTTCTGATCTGGCACCTCGGCATCAGTCATTTTTCTCACGGTCGTAACGTAGCTTCCCTGTGCCTTTTCTATAAATATAGTTATAATTGTTCTGATGAGCTTCCTTCTTTCTTACATAGACTTTACGAATTTAATCACAATACTAGATTGTCGCCATGATGGTCTCATCATTTTGCAGTTGAAATGGCAAGATATAACCATTTAACTTAGCATAGGTAAAAGTTCTATGCTAACAGTTTCTTCTGTTTCACTACTCGCCCATGGAACTCTCTTCCGGCTTGCTTTTCAGTCAACTTTGATCTTCAAAAATTTAAATGCAATATCAACCGTTATTTTCTGTATTTGTAATTCCTGGTCTTTTATTATTCTCTCCCTTTTCTTTTTCCTCATATTCTTTCACACTCAGTAACTCTTTGTGTCTTACGAGCTTTATTACCTTGCTAGGAGTAAAATGACTAAAAAATAATTTGGACATGTACATAAATTTAATTTTTTTTATTACATCACGGTCTATATGATATAATTATATACAATTCTTTATTAATTGTTAATACTACATGTAAAAACAATAGAAGACTTAAAACTTTTTGGATATCATCTCTAAAACGAATGTAAGAATGAAAATATGGCCACTAATAAGATACTGAGAAACACAAAGTCTATTTATCCTGTTGATATGCATCTGAAATGTTTCTCCCGTTAATCCTTATCTTTATTCGAACCTTTGTAAATTTGACGTGGTGAATATAAAAATTATTATTGGAAACATGAAGTTAATAAATTTACTGTGGACAGGGAATACATCTGTCTCAAGAGTGGTGAACGGGGAGAAGAGATATTAAAATACATATATGCAAAAAAACAAAAGTAAATATAAATTTAATTTGACAAATGTTTTTGTGCTTAAAAAATATAGCCCTAATCCTGATATTATGATTTTCATGAATGAATTGAAATATTAGGAATGAATGACTTTAGCGTTGTCTTTTCAAACTTATACACACTTATTAAACTCTCTTCCGGCTTCCTGCTTTCCTATCACCTACGATATTCAAATTATTAAATGCAATGTCTCCTTGAATCCTGTTCTTTCGTTGTCCTCTGTTTCTTTCACTGTCAGTAACCGCATGCGTCCTGGTGGTTTTTATTCTTGCTTGGGATGAAATAAAAAAACAATGTCTAATTGGCAATTGTGGAAAGACCTGGCATTCAGCTTGACCCGAGTCGTCCAGACATGATAATAGAGACAAGTATTCAGTAGTCACGTTAGCAATACAAAAGGGACTGAATAGAAAAAAATAAATGTATCGTGTCCCTTCAGACCGTTAGCGATCATGGCTCTCCACACTTGTACTTATTAATAAATTTTGTCTTTTTGTTATCTCTCCTAAACCCTGTTCTGCCATCCATTTACTCAAGCTCGCTTTTGGAAGGCATCTTTCGCTATCCCAATACGCCTTCAGATTTCAGTTCCGCACTTTCCGCCCTCTATTGAATCACTTCCCAGTTACTTAAATTGTTGTACTGGTTTGATTTTGATATCTCCAATTTGTATTTTACACGTTGGGCTGTTCAATTAAAAAAAAAAAATTAAAAATTTCAAATTTGGAACAGAAAATACGAAACAAAAAAAAAAATGTCACTAGGTGATTACTTTTCAATTTAGAGAAATACTTCATGTCTATACGAAGTCTGATCAAAAAGTATCGGGATTGTTGCTATAGTAACGGAACTAAAGTACACAGAGCGAAGCTGGGTGACAGAACTAATTTCAACTCGGAACCTCAAAAGGGCAATTTGCATTTCAAACCCCGCGCTCAGTTTCTAATAAAAAATTTCCCGAATATGTCCATTTAGGTGTAAATGTACATGCTTAATTCGAAAATAACAAAGAAATTTTGATTAAAAAAAATTGCCGTTTTGAAGTTATCGACAATAAAAGTTCGGACTCATTCGCGTCGCGGTGGGTGAAGTTGAAATTCGTTCTGCACCCCGTGAAGCCGCTAGGCACAGATTGACCTTGACCTCTGTCGCACATACACACTAGGTTATAGCGCTCTTGCGCACTTCTCTTGTTTATAGCAGTACTTTGAAGAAAAGTGTGTAGAGTTTAGTTGTTTCACCACACCACAGATACGGCCGTTTTTGGCTAAGCACAATATTTTCCAGGTCCGACAACCACCATATTCCTCAGATATCGCTCCTTGCGACTTTTTCCTCTTCCAAAATCAAATCCCACTTGAAAGGTACAAGGTTTTAAGAGTAAATCCAAGAGAATGCACGCTATCCAAATTAAAGAGTTCCAGGAATCAATAGAAACTACGTTGGATTAAGTATGTGGTTTAAGAAGGGGACTACTTCGAAGGGGATTAAATACCGAATTGCTATATGTTGTAGTTTTCTTTTTACAGCACCAGTTCCGATATTTTTTTATCATACCTCGTATAAAAAAATTTCTTGACCGATAATGAAAATCGCTAACAATATGAAATGTCATAAGAGAAGCGCATCAATAAGATTTTTAACTCATATTTAAATGTCAGACCAAAAGAAAAAGTGAAGCCTAGAATCTTAAAGAATATAACTAATGGATTTCGGTTATTCAAAAGCAAATATTAGAATTTTATTACTAAACTTATAAGAGGATTATATAGGAATCAAGTTCGAAACGGAACTTGATGAGCTGAGTGTGACACGTGGCAAAGAAATTAGGATGTCGGCTGATACAGGTCATGTGTCAGAAATTGGGGTTAGAAAAGAGAAAAACTTTTCTGCCTTTGTCTAGAAGTCTAAACTCGATAATGTTTACTGAAAATTAATCAGCGATCTGTCAACCTACCAGTCGCATTTGCGATTCTGTCGAAATCGTTGCTACTCGACCGAGGTTCCGTTACTAATCGAAAAATGTTATGCATTATTGGGAGAGACGCAGACATCGTCTCCGACCGTACAGACGTGAAACGAACGTAGAAGAAAACTACTTCTCTAATAGATGAACAAGCCACAGCCCTATCGACTTCGTTGCAGGTTCGAATGAGAATATTTTGTTGAGTCAGCGACAATTTCTTCGAAAAGAAATCAATAGGAATCGGTTGGCCATCTACCATTTGGAGTAATGCTGCACCGACAGCATAATTAGAACTGTCTGTGACAAGCTGAAAGTTATTAGCTTTTGAGTTGAGGTAAGGGAGAGCAGTTATGCTTGACAAACTTTCCTTTATATTTTTGAAAAAGAGTCGATCTCCTCTTTTTTTAGTGTTAAGTCTTTCGATTTTGGATTCACACGTATGCATTCTGTGAGTGGGAATACTTTATCGCTAATACGTGGAACCAGTTCCCTATAGAAATTGGCCATGCCAAGGAATCGATGCAATGACTTGGAGTCATTTGCGGGAGGAAAATCATTTGACTCGGCAAATTTCCTAGCGCTGGATTTAATACCATCGCCAGAAACGTTAAATCCCGGAAATTCAAGCTCGTGAGAACCGAACAAACATTTAGAAAGAGAATTTTTTAGATCGTACTCACAAGGTTTTTATAAGACTTTGTCGAGGTCCCTGGAATGAGTTTCTTCGCCTGAAAAGATGTGATCGATGTATATGAACATACAACTGAAATCACGGAAGATGTTGCCCATCATCCGCTGAAATGTATTTGATGCGTAGTCCCAAAGGCGTATAGTTGTACTCGAACAAACCAAAAGGTGTTGTAATGGCTGTTTTACTATACATTGTCCAGATGGATTGGCACTTACTGCTAAACTGATGCTAAATCGATTTTTGAAAAAATTTTCTTACCATGCAGCTTAGATGCCAGTGAATTTATATTTGGCACTTGGTATCGATCTGCTTTTATAATCTATATGCGCCATTTGACTTCGGTACCATATGTAAGCCTGAACTCCATTCCGATTTTGAAGGGGATACTATTCTTGCATTTTGGAGTTTGCTAAATTTCTCCTTCGCTATATCGAATTTCTGGGATGATAGTTGTCGTGGTTTAGGAAATGCAGGAGGCTTGCTACCAGTCTCAATTCTATGAAAAGCGTTCTTTTTTTTTTGCATTAGGATTGCGGTGAGGTGATATTAAGTTTGGGTATTTTTCCATAATTTTTCGTACAACTGCGTCGTAGAATTATCCTGGTTCACTGTGAGATTCATAATTTCTGGTGTTGGTGTCGCGTTAGACAGTCTATTGGTTATTGTATCAATCAGTCTATTATTGTAGCAGTCTATTATCAGACCGAAATGATTTAAGAAATCGTAACCCAAGAGAGGTTTTGTGATATCTGCAATCACAAATGTCCAGGTAAATTCACGTCTGAGTTTGTTCAACACCAAATTTAATGTATCTTGTACTGTGCATTCGAACTTTTGACCGTTAGCCGATACAACGGAGACATTCGTAGGGTAGATCACTACACCACGTAAATATCTCCTTGGGACGATCAATATGGCAGCTCCTGTTGTCCACAACGAAATTAATTTTTCTAGCCCCTAGTCGAACAGCAACTTCAAGAAGCAGTGAATGGGTCGAGGCTAACACGTCCCGCTGATTTAGTTTTCCGTCATCATACTAGGCACATGTGAAAGAGGGCGGGAACTAGGCTTCATTTTAAAATTCTTTTTACCCGGCCACTTGCACAACGGCTTGCTGAACTTTGCGTGCTCCGCAAAGTATAAATGTGCTCTACAGATTTTTGGTTTCTGATCTTATTGAATAGTCGGACACTGGGCGGGCAGACGATATTCTTCGGAAACGGAACTTTGGTCTTGTTTATTCCTTGTATTTGGGACACTTGTACGTGTTGGATACTCTCTTGCTGTCTAAAATAAAGAAGATTGTCTGCCATTTTACCCAATCAAATTGTGTCAAGGTCGATTTGAGCTGCTAAAACTGGTTTGATGCTGGTAGTGCCTGTAGGAATTTATGCCGAACTACATCATCACCGACATCAATCCGACTAGCTAGAGACATCAGTTCACTTAAATATATGAACCGACGACCTGCGATGACTAGGGCTGATATTAATTTGTCCAACCTTTCTGGTTTAGATTTTCCATACGAAATAATGGTGGCTTCCTTCAGTATCTCATAATCGGTTTGTTGTAATACTGCTGGTTGCAGTTTCCCAACAATATCCGGAGGTAGAGAAGCCAATATTTCGTACAATCTTTGTTTTGTCTCCTTTATGCGCACGATGTTATATTGGGCTCTCACTATGGAAAACTACGCTAGCACGTTGGATTCGATGAAAGCAGGTGGTTTGATTGATATCGCCTGTATAGAAATGATTTAATTGGAAGATACTGGTTCTACTTCACTGTTGGACATTGTACTTTTATGTGTCTATATATGCGTGAGGTACGCCAGAGTTTACTAATGAGAAAGTTTACGTGGGGGGGGGGTATGTGTTTACAGGTGGTTATCTTCGGATAACGTCCTTAATCCAATTATACACCAATTTTTGATCTTTTTAAATGCATGCAAAGGTAATTAATACACAGATATATATTGCATGTACTGAAAAAATATTATCTCTTAAAATAAAGTATACAATATTCAAAGACTTCATAAGTTCATATCAGAAAGTTCTCGTGTTAAATGTCTAAAGTCCTTTAGTATATAATAGAGAAGGGAATCCTTGTAAATGGCTATATATATATAAAGTATCTTTTGATAGTAATAATCCTTTCGACTCTGTGGGATTTTTAGGTGTCCGAAAATTTAAGGCATGGGAGAACAAACGAAATATTTCATCGACTCTGTTTGCCTTGCCTGGTCGTCTCTAAGTTTATCACTTTTTCTAGACAAAAGAATTCATTTCAGAATTGTCTCTTGATTTCTGATTGGTTCACAGGTCTCATTTGACTATCCCTTTTTTTTTTCTTCGCCTCCATTTAGGAAAGTGACCTTCTGGCCTATTTTATTTATTTCTCTTATCTTTTTCTTTTATTTCTTTATGGCAAACCAGTTTTAGTTTTCTAATTTTTAAAATAGTGAATATTTTTTCATTTTTCTATCGCTACAAAGCTTTTCCGATGACAAACCCTGTTTCGAAGTTTTTGGGTATCACTTGATCGAAATACCTTTTCTTGCTATAGCTGTTCCAACTTTCATGGTCTTGTGGCGCTGGACTGGTAGTTCAGAATTGTGTTGTTGCTGCACGATTGACGTAGATTCAGCAATTACGCCCATCCCGTAAAAGATGTTCTTGCCGTCTGTTGTACATGACATTGTCTACAACCCACTGGTTGACACTCCCGGGTACTTAGGGAGGATATTCCCAAGGTTAGATAAGATAGAATTCTGTTTAAACCCTGTGCTTCATCATAGTAGCCCAATCTAAAAAGTTCGTTGATCAACCAATTCGATTTAAATATGGAGTCAAGTTCCACGCCTATCCCAAACAGGAAGAGTGGTAACACAGACCAAGATTTTGCAGCTCACACCAAACACTGTCCAACAGAAGCTCGTTCAATGGCTGTCTTGATGATGGCTTGCAGAAATATCTGCAAAATTGGAGGCAACTACTGATATGCATCATTGATGCCACTGATGTTATGATTTGTTGGATAGGAATCCATGTTACAAGAAATCACATTAACCTGTGCTTTAATGATTTTGACAGCTGCCATGACAATTCTTGCAGACTCTTCTTCAATATTCTCTCTTTTTGCGTCATTGATAATAAGACTGGCCATGTTACGGAAGCAAACATTTTTTCCTTTCGTTCACATCTGTAAAAAAAATAGATGGTCCTTTATAACGTTCTTGAAGTTTTTGTTTCTGCCTTTTTACTGAATATACATCCTCGGTCCTGTTTCCAACAATTTCTAACATTCGTTCATACTACTCACTGAGTATGTACAACTTGACTTCCTCTTCAAGCCAGGCACAATATTTGTTAAATAGTGTCAATATGACGGGCTACTCTGGACAACCACTACTTCTGCGTTTTCCACGAGGAGAAGCTAAGTCCTTACTGGAGCAAAAACGAGTATGACACGATTCATGGTAAACTACCTCTGCAGCAACAAGGTCTATTCAACTCTCCAGGCGAAACTGTACTTGCATGGTCTCCGCGCACACGACTTTTCACGGAATAGTAAAGCCCGAACAATTCTCAAATCTTTATTTTTGTCAGGATGCCTCTCGTTAAACAGAACAGAATTTGTTTAAAAAAAAAAGAAGTTCTCTTTCCAATGGAATGTGGCAGTTCCAGAACGTAATTTCTGCTTCTTAGGGTTGGAAAATTCGGGCTGTTCATCTAACTTTCGTAAGCGTTTAATATCAATGAACTGGCGACGACAATCACTATGAACAAGAACTTGGCCAGGAAGAATAGTACTGTTTTGCTAAGTAAGGTGTTCATAAAGCTCATCTCTGTCATGAAACTCGCTGAACTTGATAAGGTTTGTTAGTCTACGTGTAACTTTCACCTGATCAGCTACTGTTTCCAAGCTGCAAATCACACACAAGTTCTCATCGAATTTGTCTGTCTGGTGTTCTTCCATGACGAGCGCAGTTTCAAACGCTGGAAAAAAATTGAGAAAAGCAAGTTTAAAGTTTGGTTTGAATATCTGGGAAACAAAAACGATGCATTTAACAACCTGAAGATTTCAGATTTCTTTAAGTTTTAAGAAACCGAAGCGCTGAATATTTAACTTTTTTTGTCATAGATGTCCCTTTTTCCTTACCGGATGGAGAAATTTCGTTATGAAGAACTCGTTGAAACAGGCTTGGACCTAATTTCCTATCCTAGGAAAGATTGTGAAAACATATTTATCTATAACTTATAAGTGCATGGATATGCATCACTTACAGATAACAAAAGAAAGAACTTCTTTCCATTTCTATTAAATACATGTATGCTAGTAAGCATCTCGTAGCGTCCTCCCACATCCTCGCAAGAGCCCAGCAATTGGGAATACAAGAGCAATATAGTTAAAATGCAGGCATTAAACAAAATTCCTGTATTCCTTACCATTCACTCTGGGTTGTTCACTCTTCGTTAGTTGTTCACTTCACTGATCCAGACCAACCTAAATAAAGTCCACGTTCACATAAGTCTATGTTTCTTGAATGCTATCTATTCGCTGATACGATCTGATCTACATATCTATTCGCTGATACGATCTGATCTACAAAAATATGAAGCAGTTACAGATTATATTGCACAATCGGGAAAAACTCAACTGCTAAACATTAGAAACTGACATCATGACGTTCGAATAACTCGGAAAACACATTCGCAATGAAATGTGCATGAAAACCACTTACAAGTGTAAACTACTCAAGTGGCTAAGAACCATGTTTTCCCTTATAGCACCTGTGTTTTTTTTTTCAAATGAAGTAATACTCGGATAAACGGTCGTTAAAAAAGGAGTCATTTTTTTAATTTTCTTCCAGAATATAAAATTCCGCTTCCAATGATACAAAACATGTCTTGTAGCATTTTTTCCGGATACACCTTATATTCATTCTAAATCAATCAGACTAAATCTAGAGTAGTTAATAGTTGAACAAGTCCAGTACGCTCAAACCCTCGGTCACTATGATTTGTGATTTTGTACACAACTATCGACGGCTCTTTCGGACAGTGTCATTTACCCAATTTAATTCACAAAGCTTAGGTCAATCCGTAACATGGTTTTCCCAACAGTGCCGCAAGCAGGGTTCGTCTTCCCAAGATATTATTATCAAGATGTCACCTCATGGTGTGATTCGAACCCATATATATATATATAATATGTGTGTGAGAGAGAAGGGGGGTCATCTTTCCCTATTCAGAGTTTCTTGGATATGCTATCCACTCGTCAGGAAGTTTGATTCTAAAATTTTGACCTTTTTACTCCGACGTAGCTTTCCAGATCGATAAATGAACGTGCAAAGCGGACCAAACACCAATATAATTATAGTTACATGCTTTTGTTCTGAATTTCTCAATTTTCTATTATTCCGATTAGAATCCATCACCGTCCGTACACATCCACAAATCAAAACAGATGACAATAAAACAAGCTGATTATAGCTTATACTCTATTCCAATCATTTATGCAAATATGAAAATGACTCCCTTCAAATTTTGTGAACTTTCTTCTACATTCTTATATTATTCAGTTATTTTCTTTTGTCGATCGTTCGATAGAAATTTTTTTTAAAATGCAGACGACATCATAAAATACGTATATTTTAACATATTGCTTGCAGAAAGAATCGATTTGGCCAAATGTTCAGCTTTACATTATTTATGGTCGTTGCTAATTTATTAATAATCCATGAAGCTGTCTGTACAAATTATTTTCTCAACCCGTAAACCAAAGAGAATTTCGCTTCCATTTTTTTTTTGTTTGTCTTGAATTTGTTTATCTAGAATAATGGGCCCCGTAAACATCGCACGATTATTATGAAATATGAGATTTATATATCTGTGTATTACATGAATGTATAATATATTTATTCATGTAAACACATATGGCCCAACAACAGATTTACTTCAAAAGAAATAGTAATGATAAGCATAAAGTAAAAACAAATTCTGCATATATCGGAGAGTAAAAGAGTTTATCAGAGTGATAGCCATGATCTATGTTAATTAATTTGATATTATCTATACAATTCAATGAATGTTAATTTTCGAAAACATAGCTTTCGGGCCTGTCCAGCCATTAAGCTGCGTAGATTTCTTAAAGTATCGTCTATATAAGTTATGGAATTCGTCGTCAGCTTAGTAAAACGCTTTCATATTTTTTTAATATTTTACTTTTTATGAAAAGAGGTGTGTGCGTGTAGGCGCGCATGCGTTCATCTTTCTTTCTTTTTTTTTTCTTATTAATGATAACTACCATAGGCTTCAAAGACATGGGATGCAAATTCAAATCTTGTCGCAAGTTTATTTCATAGTCAGAAATAAATACTTTAACGGAGTTTTTTTTTAAGTAGAACGTTCAAAAAAGTAAAATAAAATAAAATAAAAGGCGATCATAAGATGACGAAAATTATTCATAAATTAATGAAAATACTTTATCACAGAAATCAGTTAATTTAAACTTAAGACTATTCGTCTTCTCACCAGTTGGCCTTTATAGTGTCTAGCGAGGGGATTTTGACACTTATTCAAGTCATGTAACACTAATTCTAATTAGGGGGCGAAAAACATAGTGTATGAAATCTATTAACATACATACGATAATTTTGTAAATCTCTATATAAATACTTATCCTATATTCCAATAGCCGTGGGTCTAGTTAAAAGCAGGTCATGGTTCAAATTCGTCCCTTTCTTAAAGACATCAATCAGGGTGGAAGTAAACACAATAGATAAGACAGGAAATTGAACTCGGCTCTCCGATTCCACTTTCGGGACTGACAACTACTACACAACCCACACATTCTCAATAATGTATACTTGCTTTAATTTTATTGGCTTAGACAAGCAGTAGTAATTGGGTAAGGGTAAAATCGACGAGATCGTAAACACTTAAAATATACCATCAGTAAAGAGACATTTTTATCAAATAGGACATGATGAGCATTGAATACCTCTTAATTGCTGTTGTTCCCAAGTCCACCCTGACCCGGGGTGGTCGCACTTGTTAGGGTCCCAATTATGGGCAGAGTGAACCCCCCAAACAAAAACGACTCACTATGAAAGTATAAAAATACATTTTTTAAGTAATAATGCCAGCAATATATATATATATAAATATAAAAGTGCTGACTTCCATGTCCACTTTTATATTTACACACGCTCTATCTCTGATATTGAGCACTTTACCCCATAAATATAGCACACTTTAAGACTATATTTCTGCATATATATATATATATATATATATATATAAAATTACCAACATATGTAGTGGATCTAAAAAGACAGCGTGAATATTTTAATGTTTTGCTGTAAATGAAAAGATACAACATCCACAAACATAAATTTAAATAAAAAATCAAAATGGTAACGATATTCAATTACGACAAAAATGATTTGATCTATAGTTTGGAACAACAAATAAACTTTTTATATGCAGAATATTACGATTTTGTTTTGTAAAGATTTGTGCATAAGCTTAATCAGAGTATTTTAAAGAGAAAAGTTCTTGTTGCTTGTTTGGAAATGTTCCGTATGTTTGTAATGTAGTTTGGAAAATTTCGTACGTACGTGCGTGTGTAGATCTGTTTTCAGCGTTCGACCGCAATGGGGTCGCGACGCAGTTTCCTTTAAGGTTACATTTTCGTAGGTGAATGAAATCAAGAAAGAAAAGAGAAGGAACAAATTTGTGTCTGATATTTATGATTAATGTAATCACGTGACAGGCTCCTGGAAAAGAAGCGGAAAACTTGACTTGGTCACGCGCTGGAAAAAGTCTTGTCCGTGGGTGGATTGCAACGCCCACTTGTGTGTTTACTGACCAATTAGAAGTTGAGATTTCCTGAAAATATGTATGAAGCTGGGTAAGCTCTTTGATCCACTCTTTGCACAGATTTGTACAAAATCCACCATTGACAAGAAAGTGGTATCGGGATGCTAAACATATAATAAAATTATTAACAATACGCACATACTAACAAATTGTAGCGACTTCACCCAAATCTGTTTAAAATGCTACCAAAGAACCAATATGAAAAAAACTCTTTCATGACATTAATCCATATAATATCCTACAATTTATTAAAGAAATTAAATTGTATTCCAAAATATAACTTCAACAAAACTACAACATAAAACACGCATATCACCACCTCTAGTAATTATGTCCACACATACTCCGTTTTTGTGCATATATATGTATCATCTGCCATGTATACAATTGTGAAAGCAGAATAACATTTTATTACTTCCTAACTTCCAAGAAAATTTAATTTCGGCATTAAATAATTCAATAAAGAGTTAAACAGGCAAATCAATCAATCAACCAATTAAAATAGGAGAAAAAACGTTAGATATAAAAAAAAAAAAAAAAAAAAAAAAAAAACCCTAGCGTTGATAAACTATATGTAGATAAAATAATGAAAAAAGATATTTTTATTTTTTACTTATGGAAGAAAGTGAGATGTTTTATTAGGTTGGTGCAAAAATAATGTCGTTTTTTGACGTTCAAATTCATGTGAGAAAACGTACATTATTTTTGCACCAACCTAATATATTAATTACATATTAAAAAATTAGTTAGGTAGGTTTACCTCATATATATATATATATATATATATATATATATATATATATATATATACTGACCCGTTTTATTGTTTTATGCAACAATTGGTAATACACCGCCTTATTAACGATATCGTGTTTGACGAATTATTCCTGTTCGGTTCGTGCGTAAATGTGTTGCATGTCGCATTAAAAATACATTGATACTTCGTTGCAAGACGACACAACGAAACCGTGTTATCTCGTAATTATTATGCTTTGTCAAAAGTTAAGCTGCTGTCAAAAGCCGGAATTGATTTCAATTGTCGCACGTTTCAGTCTGCTTATAGACACTGAAGCGAGAACTTCCGGTTGTTTGGTCATCATTTGTATAAATTGGCTCCGGCACTAGCTTAGTATCGATCTCCCGTAGATCTTTATAAACTCCTATTAATATGACTTCATACATAATTTATGGAAATAACTTGCATTGATCGTCAAGTTGTTTCTATTTCTGTGCCCGTTTAAGAGATAGTCCGATATATCGAATGGAAACACTTATAAAAAGTAACAACATCTGGCGAAACTCATGCAAAGTCCAAGGTTTATCTACTAAATATAAATTTGTATGTGGATGTGCGGATAGAAAAATGGTTATCAGCACGAAAAATTAAACTCGCAGTTCATGACTAATGGGTAGTGAGTTCAATTATTACGAGGCGACCATGTTTATGCTCTTACATCATTATTAAACTAAGCTTAGTAAATGACCACGGCACATATACAAGTGTGTGTGTGTGTGTGTGTGTGTATAAAAATTCAGATATAACTGAAAATGTATTTGTAAGAGGACAATATGAATAAAAACAAAAGGAAAACTTCTCTTAGCCGACGCGTTTCGTCCTCTGATGGACTTGTAGGGAGTGCGAAATAATAACGCCCTTCAAATTCGGGGAACTGGGGAAAAGGAAGGAAAGGAGTTCGCAATCCTATTTGAAATTATCTTTGGAGATATATATATATATATGCAAAATAGCAGTGCTATTAAATATATATTAATAAATATACATCATACCTCACGCCGACAATATCACTCAGAGTTTCAGCGCATATATATATATATATATATATATATATATATATAAGGGCTTTAACTTGCCATGCTCTGATATGGGTGTGCAGGTGGTGTAATAGATAGCGATTCAGAATGAGAAGTCAGAAAGTTCGGACTTCAATCAGGTATGTTACATTCACTTACCCGCAAATACTCTTACAAAAAGGTAAGAATCCATATCCTCTCCAAATAATATATATCTATATATATATATATATATATGGATAAAATAAATGAAACAAAATTGGGTGTTTTTTTATGAAAGTATTTATTTCTGTGTTTTTGTATATATTTATTTATTTAATATTTCAGACCACCTAGGTCTTTCCTCAGAAATCAAATGAGATACTGTGTTTGTGTGTTTGTTTAGGTGGTCTGAAATATTAAATAAATAAATATATACAAAAACACAGAAATAAATACTTTCATAAAAAAAACACCCAATTTTGTTTCATTTATTTTATCCAGATATTATATACATATCAAGAAAGTATACGTGGCCTCTCATTATGCTATATATATATATATATATATATATATATATATATATATATTCTTGCAATCTAAAATGTGTTTCGGCTTTAAACAACCCACAAAGTGTTGATAATGTTGTGGGCTGGTAGTACGCGGTTCCCAACTTGTTTTGGGCGTTAGTAACGTCGGTGTTTGAAATTGGGAATAACACGCTGTCTCCTGAAATACCCACAATAAACATGGAAGACTCGTGATCCGAGTCCACAAAGAAATGAAAGGAACCACAAGAACCAATATATATGTATTAACAAAGGTACACAAGCAACAAAGACAATAATGTGTGTAACAAATGAATGTGAAAACTTTTTGGGGTTCAAAGTATGTGAAGTGAGTGAATGTGCGTGTGTATGTATGTATTCATGCGTTTCCCAAAGGAACCGCGTTCTCCTCGAGAGGTTACATGTTGACGAATAAGCGGGTAAGGTGAGAAGTGAACGAGAAAATTATCGCAGAGTATTTAGAGTCCTGAGAGCGTCCCCTAGTAGCGGTTTCAAAAATTAGAAGGAGGTAACCCGACAATAAGCCGTAAAAAGCAAATTAATCAATCATCACCAGATCACTCGGATGCCACAACGTCAAACAAAGAAAAAATTGGTTGAGTAACCACTTGAACAAACCGCTTTTCCACAACCACTTTACATGCCCAGGCAATAACAGAATAGCTGTTATCCGTCACCTGTCAAACACTTTAGTCAACCACGACACATTCTAGTATTATTTGTGTAATTGTTACAAGAGGAAATTTATTATTTACGAAACGTACTATCTATTCATGCGTATCAGATCTTAAAACGCTTTTTATCCAAGAATAGATTTCCATTTAAAAGAAAGAACCATGATAACTAAAAAATAAAGTAAATTAATTTTTCCACCACATTACTATCCCGGACCGAGGTCTCCCCACTGTTTCGTATCAACTACATTATGCCGATAATCCATTTTAAAGAATTAGAATTCACTTGGGAGTTGGGTTGGGTTCTTAGCATTAAAAAAAAAAAAAGATAGAAAATGAAAATATCAGCTTTAACTGAATTGTAGATGAAACAGTTTTGCACAATTTGTTCGGATTTCCGTCGTGTAAACTTACTAGTCATGAATCAGAGAAAGAAGATAATTAGGTACCACCACAGAGTTTAATTTCCGTATATGAAACTTTAGGCATTTTTAAAGTATAAATACTTTTTGGTTACTCCTCGAGTCTCCATTCTATACGAAAAAAAATGTAAACAACCAATTTAAACTTCTCTTTGAAATCCAGTATTTGTCCTACAGATGTTTCAAAGTCTATTAGTAAATTTAACGATTAATTGGATTTTCTGATAGCAATGCTTGCCTTTTAAAACAATATGGAAATAATGTTTTATTAAAGCACGCTAGCCTGTAAGGTTGTGGGGCGCTAATGGTGTTGGTAAGAAATTATCAGGTTTTTGTCGAAGGTTGCGTTTTTAAAATTAACACACCACATTCAATTTGCAAAGAAAACACAGAAAAGAACAAGAGATGATTGAATGATCAACAAGTTAAATGTATATTGAAACAAACATATACAATGACAATAAAGATTAAGTCGTAAAAAGTGATTTCCCTTGTACCGTGTGGGAAATACAAGTGTATGTTGTGAGGACTTTCTTTGTTGATATTTGTTTGTTGATATTTAAGAATGTTTGAATTTGAAAGTTAGATGTTTGTGCAGAAGAATGTTAAAGTTCTGAATAGGTCACTTGGCTTTGATAACAGACAGTTCACTGTGTGTGTGAATGTAGTTAATGTCTGTGTGTTTGAGAAGATGGAGAAATACACGTACGTGATTATGGTTGTGAAAAGTTATAATCTACTAAAGTTTCTTCCTTAAACATCTGCTTTTTTATACCAGACAGGTATGCTCCCAGAACGAGCGCGGAAAGAATATTGAAGAAAGTGTCAATTTATGTGATTGGCCAAAAATTGACCAATTGTTGATTTTTTTTTTACTATAGCAAGTTTGGTGAAACAAAACACAAGAAATTTTTATGCGGCTCGTGCGATGCGTAAATTGTCTTTACGAAAAGTATTGTCCAATTGCTGTTGAGTAATTTGTGAGCGTGGTGTGTGTAGGCGTCACTACAAGGTCAAAGGCAAGTAGTAGGAAAACTGACATTCTACTCCTCTCTGAAAAAGCGCGGAAAGCTTAGCGTAATAATAGTATCAAATTTAAATGAATAATTTTATTTTTATACTGATTGAATGGTAGATATGAAATTAGATTAATATTATAATACTCCGATATTGAATAGCAGTAGTTATTCAATGATCGATATTAGAATTATTTCCTTTTGTACATCTATATAAAAAAATAATCTAACAGTTGCTAAAAGAAGAAAATAAAAATAACATTCTTTTTAGAAAAGGTTTACACTCGAAAATGACATGAAACTTTACATTTTTTTAAATCTTCAAACGTGTCTTAAAAGAAAATGTGGCGAACAGCAACGGAATTAATTTCAAAATTTACTGAAAAATTACAACTAATTTCTTTAAAAGTAAATATTAAGTTTAGATTTTTTTATGTCGAATCCGAAAGAAAATGACGTGTTTTATGAAATTATGCAAGCACCAATTCTCAAAATATATATATTGGGGTGGGGGGATGTATTGAATTGTTTTTTGTTAAGATGCGAACCGAATTTTTCATATGTTCACACTCGATATTGCATTATTTATTTTTATTTTTTTTTACTAAAATAATTTCTTTTTATAACTTAATTGTACGAACACTCCCAAAGTATACAGGTGATATTTAAAGGAGTGGGTGAAATATACCCACCACCACGTTTTTTTAACACACACACACACACACATATATATATAATAAAATAACCTATTTAGTAAAAAAAAAAAAAAAAAATTCATTAATGAATAAGTTCTGAAAATTTCGTTTGCATTGAATAAGTCCTTGACTTTTGGCAAATATTTTAAAACACGGGTTGTTAATTTTTGCTTTCATTGCGAAAAAAAAAAAAACCCATTTTTTTGTTGGAGGTATCACGATATTTCTCGAAGATGAAAAATTCGAAAATAATCTTCTAGAAATATCGTGATTTACGATTAAACTTCAATTTTTTAAAGTCGAGTGTGATCGCCCCCCCATTAAAATATATCAAAATCAGCAAAAAGTAGGGGGAAAATTATTGCTTTTTTTTTTATTATTATTATTATTATTATTATTATCGATGTTTTTTCCACACCCAAAACACAAATATGTGACACCCAGTGATAATTGTCGACGAGAGTTTTCAATTTTTTTAAATTCAAGGGAGGTAATTAACTCAGATTTATTTACCCTTTAAATTTGAATGATTACAATTATCGTTTACAAAAATAATACTTTCTTTAAGTTAGTCACCGAAAAGAGAAATATATTAAAAACTGAGGGGTTGGCTAAGTAATATTTGAACTGCTTTAGTATTTTTTTTAATTACTGTAACACTGAAGAAAAAAAAAATGAACAAAAATAGCATGATGAAAAAAAAAAAAAAAAAAAAAAAAAAAAAAAAGGGGCCTAAACTTAAAAACAAAGTTTATCGTCAAAATAAGATGAGAACATTTTTTTTTTCTAATCCTTTCTAGCACGTTCGAAATTTTGGTTAAAAATCTTATTTTTTGCGTCAGCGGTCGACGTATTTTTCGATTTAGTGGTACTGCGCTTTTTCCGGTAAAAAAAAAAAAAAAAAAAAAAATTGATTTGGAAATTCTTACAAAAATCAAATAATTGTCGGATTTTAATGAATCTTTCAGGACTTATTCACAAATGAATTAAATTATTTGTGATTTTTTTTAAACCAAAATTAAAAAGATATTAACATATGTTAAAAATTTAATGAAATTTCGATAAATTAAATTTCAATCTCAACAATTTTTATTAGCTAAAAGCAGACCTTCTCGGAGAATGTAAATCATACATTTTTTTTCCAAACTACTCATTTCCCGAAAAATCTGCTTCAAATTATAAAATGCAGTAAAACTTATTTGATTAGAAAAGCTTTAAATTGCTTTTATAAATAAGGACATATTGTCTTATGAAAAACTATTTTTCGATGAATAATGAATTTTTACAAGAATCCTTTTCATTTTTCAAATTATAATAATTTATAATATTATAATTTGTTTAAAATTCTGCAATACTTCTATCCAGTTATGCCATTGTTATTAAGTGAAAACTATGAATCAAAAATTGAAAAGCTCAATAAAAGTAGTTTTGCATCAAGATTTTTCAACATTTTATTTTTTTTTTTTTTTTTAGTGTATGAACATTAATATTTTTTTTTTTTTTTAAGTATGCTAGTCAATACATGACATTATCCTTATAAGGTCATGTGTTTTAAGTCTTGTTACTATTACATATAGTAGCAATTCTTTGTATATATTGTTTAGAATATTGAATTAAACTAATAAGTGTAAACAATTGCATAATTAAATTTTATTATTAAAGTACTATAAAAATTTAATAAATAAAATAAGTTTAACATTAGATAACCATAACAAAGAATAAAATTAAAAATAATTAAGATATTAAAAAATATAAATTAATAAAAATACCATATTCCTTAAATTGTGTTACCACTATCATGGTATTTCATTAATTTTTATAATACCTCAGTTAATAAATTTTTAATAAAATTTTATATTATTTTAAATTTTATTATTTTTCAGAAAGCATCTTCAAACATATGGCTATAAAGCTAAAGTACCTAAAATTCAATAAGATATTAGACAATTGCTGAAAATGTTATTTTTATAGATTATTAGGTAGTTAAAAAAAAAAAAAAAAAAAAAGCATTCAGTTAGATTTCCTAAATTTATGTTAAATCTGGTCAACCAAACTTAGCTGTTAAATCAATCAGTACATCAGAAAAACAAATAACTAATATGTTTCCAATCAGATTAATTCAACTTTAAATTTGATAGTGTGTCACAAATATATATTTTATTTTTGGAAGATTTTTAAAACTAAGAATTAAATTTTGCTCACAAACATATCAAGATGGACAAATTTAAATGATTTTTGAAAAGCAACCAAAAATTTCTGTTTGAAATATACCAGGGCATTTTGCTTACTTGGAAATAGTAAATTTAATCAATTAGCTTTCAATTAAAGCTAAAAACAAAGCTTTTTCATTTATAAAAACTCATTTTAAGCCAAGCTGAGTGATTTTTTTTTTTTTTTTTTTTTTTTAATTAAAAGTAATTTTTATTACAAGTAATTTTAATTTTTCAAATTTCCTTATAAATAATTTGGACAATTAAATTCTTGTTGCTACATAATGAAAATTGATTAAATCCAACGTATTTTCTGTATATACATTTTTTCATGGATACAGTTATTTGAGTAAATGCTTGTTTTAGGTTTTTTGGGGTTTTTAAACAGTATTAATTACATTTATTGACGTGAATGTCGGCAGTCACAGATTTTCTATGAAATTTCTCAAACATTCAGGCTGGTAAGGTAATTAATACTCTTCATTATAAACAGCGCATTTACTTAAATATAAAAATAACGTATCAATAGAAAATATATATATATATTACACACGCACACACAGAGGTAATAATCCATTGGAATATAATCCAAGTGAATCCTAATTATATAAAATATTAAAACTGGTCCACAAAGAGAGCTCAATGTATTTATTCATATAAATTACATACAATAGGAATTAAAATTACCTCACAGTTTTGATCATTTCACATTACAGACTGAAATCAAGGTAATAAGATAAAACTAACTGAAATGAAACCAGCCAGGACTAAAGCAAATTTTAAAACAAGGCAGAGGAAAAGGAGAAACGATTAAAAGCAATAGGGAAAAGACAAAAAAGAAAAAAAGGGGAAAAAGGAGGTAAAGAAAGGATATTAACATCTAGACATTGGGATGGTAGTAGGAGGCAGATGCATGTAGACATGACCTGACTTATTCACCTCAGTTTCTATCAGGAAAATAGACAAAGGAAATTTTTTGTTATATTAACAAAATATCACTATTTTGTCAGTATTAAAAGATAATTATATATTTATATTAGAAAATATATATAAAAAATTATTTCTATTAAAAAAAAAATTGTTACTTTTCAGGAAATGTAAATTCAATATTCTTCACTTTATATTAAAAAAGAACATGTATTAATATTTAATAAAACTGTTACCATCTATAAAGAAATAAAAAGAAACATCTACACTTAATATATTATAATCAAGTTATTAAATAAATGAATATATAAAATATAAGTACAAACAGAAAATTAAATTAAAGAAACTATATAAAAGAAAAAAGTTAAAAATTATATAATTATTAAATAATACTATAATATATAAATACCTCATTAAATAACACTAAATTATATATTAAATATTATTATTAAACATATTACATAAACTAATATTAAATAACTACAATCTTATACAAATAAATATATAATCATTATACTTATTATATAACTATTATAGATGGAAACTATATAATACACCTTTCTTAAAGATTCTATTGGCCTTAAAGTAAGGAAACTTCTAGTAATTTTTACGTATTTTGATAGGTCTTATTGATTTGTATTATCATTATATTAATTTCTAAGTTATGACAATAATCAGGATTATACTTGTAAATTGCAACCATTATCCTGGTTATAATTTTAGGCACCATATTACCTCCCTTCTAAAATAGTCAAATAGAGTTATTGTCCCTGACACCTAGAAAAATATACGTTGTGGTTCTGTTCATTTACTGCTTTTAACCCTAATCTACGTGTAACGAAGCTGACGCAAATTTACTAAAGATTTTGTCAATTTTAAGCACGTAATCAAAAAATAATCTGGATAAAATTACCATTTCTGTTGCTTTTTCACATCATTCACGTGGATGACGGCGTAGCGTTCACAAAAATAAAAATATTTAACTGTTTCCTGGTAAAGCTACGTGGTCTGATCAGTAAAAGACCGTCTCCCAAGGAGAAGGTATGCTAGTTCCAATCTCGACAAAAGTTTATTTTTGTTTCCACTCCATAAAATGACGACACGGGTTTTGCGATAAAGAAAAAAAAAAAAAAGGACGATGAAAGAAACACATCGAAAATAAATATTTCACCATTCAATCAAACTTTGAATACTTACAAAATCGGTAGTTAAGATAAGTCAATAATTTACCGACTTAAGAAATATATTAGCTATAATATTTTATGATAGAAGTTAAAAACGAAAAAAAAAAAATTTTTTTAAAACAAATTTTTTTTTATTTTAAATTTATAAAAATAGAGGATACGAGCATTACCCAGTCTTCGACCGGGTGTTTCATTACTGGGAATTTTTGAGCCGCAGTTTGAGTTAAAGTCAGCCCACCCGAAAAAAAAAAAAAAAAAAAAAAAATCAATATTAGTAACAATTGGGTGCAACTGAAGCACATACCCAAATGGGGGGTTAACAATTTGAATGGGTTTGTCTCTGAAAAGGGCCGTTTTTGCGTTCTCGATACTCTTCCATAGTCATACGATATTTTTTTTATTTACAATATAATTTTTTTTATAATTCTAATAATCTTTTTTGCGTTAGATTTCAACGCTGTAAACTGATTGTACACTTTTTTTTTTTTTTAGACATTACATTTTGCCTTTGATTTTTGCGCAAAGTGTAAAAAGAAAAGTTTTTCGATTTTTCACCTTCAAGGTTTAATTTTTTCTAGCCAATTTGGACTCAAAACCGATACTGAAGAATTATCTATCAAACAAAAAAAAAAAAAAAAAAAATTTCATCGAAATTGGATGAAAACTGTGGAAACGCATAAATAACACCCAATCACACACACATTTTGGGAATTACAGAGTCAGACTACTTGTCTACAGCACCAATATTCAGGTTTTATGAAAAATCTACATTAATACAGGTTTCCCTCCACCCTCTGAAATAGCTTAAAGCAGATCAGCAATTACCATTATTAATTTATACAGGAAAACTAGTCTAGCATTCACAAACTTAAAAACAAAGTCTGCCTTTCTGTTGTCTGATTTGGAAAGACAAAAAAATACAGCAGTATATACATGGCTGCCTAAGCCCTCAACCTACATTCCTTTTCAGAATGAAAGGGATAGTTTCCATATTCATTGCAACAGTCTATTATGAAAATATGCAAATTTTGGGTGCCTGGGAACAGTCAAACATTTTTCATGTTGGCAAAACTTGGTTTTCAAGTTGCAAGGGAAACCTATAATTTGTCAAAGCCACCAAAAACTATCAATTATATCTTTTCTTCAACTCCTCCATTCAGTCAATTTTAATATTGACATCAGTCGGGGATATTTTGACAAGTAAATCATTTGCACCATTTCTTTTCCCTTATAAAATAATACTTTAAAGGATTATCAAAAAAAATGTCGAAAATTAAAACAATTTAACTAAGATCTAATATTCATCCATTGAGTATTTCAATACCAATCTCAATATTTATTGTATAAAAAATACAATTATGGCACAAGGCCGAAAAGGGGGAATGGGTTGAGGCTGGTCTTCACTATCTGACCTAGCTAATTTAATTAGACTCACGACCCATTCACTCAGCTGCACATTCACCATAAGAACTCATCCATCATTAATCAATCTTCCATATACCATAATGCCACATCCTCTCAGGAGGACCTACAAAACGCACCCCATGATATAAAAATTTTATACATAAAAATTTACGGATGATTTATAATGAGAGGGGAGGGGATGAACCTCCGAAACAAACTAAATATACCAGAGTCTCACAATCAACACAAAACAAATATTTTGCACCACAAATTAATGAAAACCACAATCATTTTATAAAACAAAGTAAAAATATTTTTATTGCATGTTGTACCCATAACCACAGATTTTATCTACATTTGCTCCAGCATCCTGAAACTTTTTTGTAGCAGTGTTAACGGCAGAAGGATTTCTTTTAATCTGATGCTTATTCTTTGGAATATATGAAAAGCTACTTAAGGATGAACTAAAAGCATTTAAATCGTCATAATTTACTACAATAGAGGTAGAGCTCTGTTTTGATTCCTGCATTTCTGAAGGGCTACTTTTTTGGGCTTGCGTATTATCACTGACAGAATTTTTAGTTGGGAGGGCATCCGAATTCTCTTCAGCTTCATATTTTGATTTTTTGGAAGATTTTTTCTTTTTCTTTTTTTTGGGTGGTGAAGCTATAGTTTCTTCATTATTGTCATCAGCAAGATGACTAACATTATTGCTATTATCAACGTCAAAGGACACAGATTTATCTAGAATATCACTTTCGGTAGTAGTTTTGCTAACAATCTCGACTTCATCTTTTGTCCTCTTCTTTTTATGTTTTTTAGGCTTTGTCTCTATTTCTTTTTCAACAATTACTATTCCTTCTTCCACTGAAACTGGTGCCTCCTTTGTAACAGTAATAAAAGCTCTATCTGATGGCTCAGAATTTGTAGAGTTACTAATGTCTCTGTTGCAAGACAAAGAGTTTTCCAGACTCTCACCATTTACTACATTAGTAGATGGTCCATCTTTACATTTCTTATCACGTTTCTTTTTTTTTGGCTTTACCACTGAGTTACTTTCAGCAGCTTCCAATTTGTTATCTGCAGCAACAGGAAGTTCGTCCATAACAGTTTCTGCTATTTCAACAACTTCACTAACATTATCCAAATCTTCTTTTGTCTTTTTCTTCTTTTTTGATTTTTTGAAAAACGTGTTTTCATCACAATTTTCCCCAGCTTCATTTCTTTCACTGTTAAAAGCGTCAACGTTCTCTTTCTCAACACGTTCTAATGATGAATTAAAGCAGCTTTCTTCATGCTCCTTGTTTGCATGTTTTTCTTTGTCTTTAGATTTTTTCTTTTTCTTTCTGCTCTTTTCACTATTAACATTTTCTCTCATTTCCTCATCACTACCTTGAATTTTCGGATCTGCCACATAGGTTTCCTCTGGTGCAGGAACCTCAGCAGGTTCATCTTCAATTTTCTCTTTCTGAGAAACCTCAGCCAACAATGATTCTCTTTTCTTAGCCTTCATTTGGGAAAGCTTCATAGCAAAATATTCCTGAACACTTTGGCTGCTTTGAATGGTTTGTATTCCATGGGTGTTCTCATCAGGAGCATCCTAAATGAAAAACAAGGAAAACACATCCATTGAGTTTTTAGTCAGACAAAACTTTGTTGTAATTCATTGAAAAAGAAAAAAATTCACATTAATTTAGAATCTATGATTTATCATTTTCAACTTTTCCTTTTGCAACATTTGTATTTATTTTTATGCTAAAATTATTAGCAATATATTTACATTGTACATACAATAGTCCTTTTATGATATTAATGTTTGCCTTAATTTCCAACCACAGAGTAATGCATTTCTATAGTAAATTCAGCTGTACTGCAATTCTACAGTAAAAATAATAATTTATTTACATTATACATTTAATAGACTTAATCTGTTTGTTTTATCCTTTTATCTTGAGTGAACCAGCCTTTTTCATTTTCCCCATTCCATAATTTTAGATACCTTTATGAGATCGCTGGAAAATGAGCATAGCAGGATAATAAAGGCCTTAAACTTGACAAAAACGAAATTATCGCCAAAATATTTGTGTTTTCATTAAGAGGAAAGAACAAAATTTTTAATTATTTTTCAAAATTATTCTGTTTTTATTAGAGCATTAACTTTTGATTGAAAAATCTCGTTTCTCAGCATCAGCAGGTGTCCTACTAAATAACATTGCGGATTTTTGTATATTTTTTTTTGTTAATGGCAGTCATTAATTTTGAAAATCTTGTAAAAATAAAAATAATTGTCGGATTTATGAAACTTTCAGAAACTATTCACAAATGATGGAAATTATTATGTTTATTTTTTTTAAGTCATGGTATAATTTTTTTTTTATATTTATTACCACCCCCATAATTAAATTCATTAAAACTCATGAAAATTTAAAACCTACACCTATAGCAATTAATTAGTTAAAAGCACAAGGCTTTGAGGAAAGCAAATCATTTTTTCTTTTTTTTTTAGCTGACACCCATCTCCCTTAAAATCAGCTCTGAAAATTGTAATATACAAAACTCAATAAAACAAAGATATTATTTAATTTCAAAAACTTTTAGTTGCTTTTACTTGTTTGTATGACTATGGATAATATTTTCTGAAAGCAAGAAATGTTTTCGATGAAAAATAAATTTTTACAACAATTATTTGTTATTTCTTAAATTATTTTATTGTTAAATTTATGTTTATTGCTGAAAGTTGTTAAATATTTTAAAATTAATCAAAATCTTGTACACGTTAGTCAATGGTGTTATTAAGTAGATAAATATCATTTACAGATTATAAAATAAAGCTGGTTACAATCAGAAAGTTGCCTCTAGCTAAAAATCTAATATAACATGTTTTTTTTGTGCCCCAAAATAGCTAAAATTCAAATATACGGAAGACTGGAAGTATCATGAAAACAACAGTCCGTCATGTGGTTTGCGTTGGTAGTAACAAACATTTTGACGATAAAATTCTGCTCTCGTCAAGTTTAAGGCCGTTTTTATCATGCTATGCCTACTTAAAAATGACGAGGTAAATAAGTTGTTCACATAAAGCTAAACTGTCACTTGTGACCTTCCGTACTCTAACTTTTCCTCCCGTAAGATGAAATCATACACATGTCACTTTTCAATCAATACCTCTGTTAAGCCCGGCTTTCTATCATTTGAAAGTACATTTTTTTTTCAGCACAGAAAGTAAGTAATGTTTATTTCAAAATACATAAATAAACTTTATAATTTCTAATTTTCTTAAATTGATTTTTTAAACGAATTTTAAACGTAAAATTTAACTATTGTAAACAAAAGTTAAAAAACGGCTGATGATCAATTTTCTGTCAATTTTGCTGATAAAAAGAAATTGAAGATTTTTAATGAAAATTTTGGACGTGCTAAAAATTAAAAAATGTAAAAAATATTCAAAAAATACTTTGATCTTTCCTCTTGATAATAACAAACACTTACACAATATAAAATTATTTTCATCAATTTTAAGGCTCTTATTATCCTGCTATGCTCATTTTCCAGCGATCTCATGAAGGTAGCTACATAATTTGCATCCAGCAGACAAGCTTCTTGATTCTGCTTATCAACAGAATACAGCAACCGATCTTATTTTATTGTGGCCAGATCTTACTAACATAAATTTTTTTATTTCAGTTTGAATGATGTTCCTTTTTATTTTCATTATAGAATTCATCACACACCCCCATCTTAGGTGAAATTTTCATATATTTTTTGAAAAAAAAAAAAAAAAAAAAAAAAAATTATTGTACATATGAAATTTTTATGTCATGAATGTTTCAGTAGGATTCCTACATATATGTGGTATTTAGGTAAATGTTGGATTGGGTGTAGAAGGATGATTTCTTGTAGTGAATGAATCAATTGTAAGAATGAATGGGTCGTGATTCAGATTAGCTATGTGTAGGACAGTCACCAACGACCAACCTTTCCCCTTTGATCTTATGCCATGTAATTGTCTAATTGTTAAAATAAGCAATCTAAATGTTAGTTATAGTTAACTTAATTCCTGACCATTGACAACATTTCTTCTCAGTTTTCAAGGCACAACATAAAATTGTATACCAAAGCAAACTTTAGATAAAATGTACCAGAATTTACTACTTATGCTTTAAATTTTTCCCTACTACCAAAAATAATTTGTGAGCACAAAAGTGATTAAAAATGGAGTAATAGTAAAGTCACGGAGCCAAGAAAAGCCAAAAATCATTTGCAGAGTTCAAATACAGTTGGTACTAACATACAAAAATGTCAGAATTATGGAAGTACTTAAATTTGCAAAAACTTATTTCAGTGGGTATAAAAAAAAAAAAATTAAAAAAATGTTAGCAAATGCAAGAATTTAACATGAACCTAACTTCATATATTTCAAGTATTACCTCATTTTATAAGTATTTTATATGCAGTAATAATTAACTAAATAGAATAAAAAATAAATTCCTATAAAAATAAACAATAACAAGAAAGTAATAAACAGATATCACTTAATAACAGAATTAGCCTTTTTTTTCACTTACTAATCACTTTAAAAAAACATTTTTCATCGTTAATTTTCAATTGTGTAGCATTGCACCTTGGACCAGCACTTGGTTAAGTTTTAGATTCAGCTACTTGGGTGATCACTGTGGATTGATGCAGAAAAAGTGGCACAATCAAAGTGACCACGTTGTTGAATCATAGACAACAAAAACAGCTGAAGAAATGTTTCTGGTTTGTCCTTTGACTTTGTTCAAAGGTGACAAGAGACATTTATTGCTAGATTTTTGTAATAGGAAAAGTGTAGCGTGTCAAATAGGATTCTCCCATGTAGCATTTGCTCGAGTGGATTTAGCATCAGGTAAAACAATTCATCTCTTGTGGAATTTGAATTCCTTTTACTTGTCAGCTTGATTAGGAAAAGTCAGTATTCACAGCTCCCAGACTACACTCATCCGAGATGAAAATGTTTTGGGTGAGACAGATCAGGGATAAGATAAAGATAAGAATGCCAACACCCCCAAGTGTGCTCGAGATGTCAAATCCAATTAAATTCTTCAAAATCCCAGCTCATTTAATGAGCATCATCAAATATCACTGCAAAAAGTAAAACTGTGTCTACATTGGAAAAACAAAAAAAAAAAAAAAAAAGTGAACACCTTAAACGAAATAAATTCAAACCAAAGAAAGTACTCACTTTTGTTTCTTCAACATTTGGCAAAACTTCTTTTTTCTCTTGTGGTATCTTTGATTTCTTCCGACCAAAAATACAGTCTAAATCTTCAGTACTTTGTTGTGATAGATCTTTCCCTTTTGTCTGTTTGTGATAACTAATAACAGAAATAAAATCAAAAGTTATTGTAAACCAATGTTTAAACACTTAATGGTGGTTGGTGAAATATCTCATAAGAAATGTCCCTGTCCGAGTTTTTATTCGTCAGTGAATTATATTAATTAAAAATAGCTCATTGATGGTGATAAAACGGATTGGCTGATAGGATATTTCACCAATATGATTTCACAAAAACACCTTACACCCAAGTGGATGAATAAATATTCACACAAAATATAGACTTTTTCATCTTAAGTAAATTGCATTAGCTTTTTTAATAACAGTAATACAAGTACAAACTTATGGACAGAAATGTCTCAGCAAGAGAATGTCTTGATATGGAAAAACCCCAAAATGATAATGAGAGACATGGAAAATTACCACTTACTGCACTCTTTTTTTAGCAGCTTTAGATTTCTCTTCCAAGCTAATGACCTTTTCATCATTTTCTTGGTCAGGTCTGCCATGGCTTGCATTCAGGTTTTTGAGCAGAGAATTAAAATCATCCTGGTGACATATCCAGTTATCATTGTTCGTTTTTTTAAAACCAAACCCTACAGAGCGGAAGGAAAGACATTTTAAAGAGTTTTCATTTGAAAAAATAATTATTGGTTTCAATCTACAATTTGACATTTTTTTAAATTTACCTTCACTTTGCAATGACAAGTAAAATAAACATCAAATAAGCACAAAGTCTTAATTTAACAGTTTGATCTTGCTTCTAAAAATAGCAACAATGAAATTTCATTGTAAACATTCTTTTGGTTATTTAATATGAAATTAAAAAGATGCTTATTAAGTTTAGTATAGTTTGGAGACAAGAGTCCTCAGTAAGGATTGAACTTCTTACACCAGCAATTAACTTATGAAATGTGCTTGCTAACCAATACTTCATCTCAGTCTGCAGATAACTAAGATATTTTTACAAATGATGAATAAGCTAGGTACATGTTTAACATAACTGCTGACACCTCTATGCATCATGTTAAATATTTTCCCTCTTGTATTAATCAAATTTTAAAATAAAAGAATAAAGTCATTTTATATGTTGGTTACTACACAACCGATCAGTAGGTCAAGAAAGTTTTCAAATCAAACATTTCACCTGTGAATGATCTGCTAGATATGTTAAAGAGTAATAATAAAAGAAAAAAAAAAATCAGAATCATTTGTTAATGACAGATTCCTCATACCTTTTGTATCATTCTTTGCACTGGCTTTCACATGTTCCACACGACCATCTTCATTAGCGCCAAGACCCTTGCCTTTCTGCCAACCAAATTTTTCCATAAGTTTTTGACCAAATTTATCCTCATCTTCAAGATAAAATTACAGAAAACACTAATCAGATACTCTTCCAAAATGTGCAACTGGGATCATTTTTATCAATTTATTTTTTGAATGGGCAATGTAACTCATATCACTGATGGGATTTATTTAAACAAAATGCATCAACAATTCACTAATAATTACAGTTATAGTGACACAGCAAATACTAAAAGCCTACATATAAAATAAGCAGATGCCAAAATGTCCATTGTAAACAAAATGAACTCTAAAAGCTGAATATTTTTACCTTCATCACCTCTTAAAACATTTTAATTTCTAAATTATTAACTTTGTCACCACCAAATTTGGCACTTTTTAAACTGAAATTTGTTTTACCCATTAATCCGTGTTGTGCATTGAAATTCTTGTAGAAAAGGATTGTCAATGACTCAATAACTAATGTGAACATTAACACAGAAAATACTAGAAGCATATACAGGAAGTAAACAGATGTCAAAATTTTCATAGTACATTTAGTGTGTGAACAAATATAGTAAATATAATAGGAATTCAAAAGGTTGAAAAATTCTGCCATCATTATAGCCTTTTAGAATGTTTAAATTTAGGTTCTAAACTATTTTTAACTTGTTCCAACACATTTCATTTTGGTGTATGTCTCTGACAGGCTTGTTAGAAAATGCTATTATTACATATTTACATTATCCAATCAAAGCAATCCATAAAAGGTCATTCACCAGGCTATGAATGAATGAAAAATAATCACCATAGTAACATTAGCTCATAATAGTGTAATGATTATATGCCAAATTTTACATAAAACTATTTGCTTTTGCTGTATTTAATGCAATGTTTTATTGATAAATTCTTCAGCCTTCTACAGGTGTAAGTTACATCAGACTAGTATCTTCAAGGATGAAAATACTGTTTGAAAAATATATAGAATAAAAATACTTCATTTCAAAACTTTCAAGAAAAAGAAATTAAAATTAGTTTGAAAGGCCATAATCTTTATGTAGGGATGCATCTAATGCAAATGAAGCTGTTTACTTTGTGACTGTATCTCCTAAGTGATGCAAAGTCATTAGAAGTCTGAGCCTTCTTCAGACTTGATTCTTTGTAGGGTTTTCTGTTACTATTTATTTGCATATTTGATTTTTTATGGAACATAGAAAAAAAAGGTACATAATCTTCCAGGAAATTTAACAAATTATTTGCATTCGAGTCGCACTGTTTTGTTAATAGGTTTCTCTTAAAACTTGACAAACATTTACTCCAAAAGTGAGTATAAAAATAAAAACTTAAATTGAGCAATACTGAATATTGTCAAATCAAATTATATCCAATCTCAGAGATATTCCTTTAAAGCTTAACTCCCTATTTAATTAGAAGAACCAACAGAAAAAAAAATTTAAATATTTTTATGAAGATTAATAAAAAATTTTCTTCAGTCTCCAAATTAATGCAGAAAGACATTAAGACTTTAAGTACTTTGAATATATATATATTCAAAATTTATTAGCTTATGTAATATCTTCCAACAAAACAAGGTTTTTAAAGCAAGCGGTAATATCAAAAATAAATCAAATGTTTACCACAGATACAGATATCTGAACACATTCCAATAAACTTCATTTGATTGGAAGAAAATGAAGTGTTGTTTGTAACAGTCAAAATACGACAAAATTCAAAGTTACTATAAGCAATGAACACGATTTGTCATCACAAAACTTTGGGTTCTTTGTTAATGTTAAATTAAATTGCCTAATGAAAGTGTAGCTAAAAAAAGCATATGCAAGAAGGTAAAAAATAAAGTTTTTAAATAAAGTCTTACATCATTAATAAAAGAGGCTTCTTGAAAAAGTTAATTTACTGACAAAGAGCTGTGTACAAGTGATGTCATTGATTGTTTAACCCTTTAAGTTTAAAAAAGGGGTCAAAATGCACCTGCAAGTTTTTCACACATACAGTCTGGGAGTGCCTTATGTGCCTACAATCCTGTAGCACTGTAAATACACAGCATTAACACTCAAACAGTAACACTAACACCCATCTCAGGATGACCGAGGTGCTGGAAATCCACATTCACATTTTTTTAAATTCATTTCACCCCCAAGCAAGGCAATAAAGCCACTAAGATGCAAGAGGTTACCGAGTGTGAAATAATGCGAAAAATAAATCTTTGTAGATTCACAAAAAAAAAAAAAAAAACTTTACATTTATTCACAATATTTCGACCTTTCAATAATTCGTTCAGGACTCCAAGGATTTAAACAACTGAAATCTCTTTAAGGGAAGTCTTCATCACCCAGACCTAATATTAAGCACATTACCATGGGTGACTATAATCAGTAAGTGAGTCGAGTATGATTAAAAAAAAAAAATGAGTTTCTTTAAAAATCTTAAATAGGCTGTGTAAATTAATTTACTTAGACTTGCAATTTGACAGAAGCTTGCCCTCGTCAATAGTCTTCCTCATTGTAAATATTTGAAAGTTCTTTTATGTTTATAAAAAATAAAAACCATAACAAAACTGGTCACAGCATTTTTCATTTGTTTAACTTCGTCTGGCAATAGCACAACAGTGAAGCACCAAATGAGATTCAAACTAAACACGCAATTGTATACAGACACTAAGTACTAAATATTTATTGAGATTCTTGCACAAGGCCATAAGTGTGGGACACGTCGTCAGGATCACACTTTCTATAGCAGCACTGGTTAATCAACCACAATATAAGTAAATAAACTTCAATAATTGTGGCAAAATTTAGAATTGTAATTTATTTACGTTTTTTAAGTTTTAGTATGTCAGTTGATTTTTGTAGGTTTATCTTTTCATAGGAAATAGTATTAAAAAAAAAAAAAATGGGCATGTCCTTAATGTCCTACACTGTAGTGTAATGAATGAATGAACCATATTATTTTCTAATAATTCGTAAAAATTACTAAATAGTATCAAGCCTCAAGCAGGAAGATCATTCAAAACTATTGAGGAATTCGTTAAAAATTGTAATGTAGTTAAACATTGTTCATTTCCATTCATTAGTCATTTTTGGTTGCTACATGTTAGGAACAGACGATATATTTTTAGCCTAGGAAAGTGAAACCTGAGCCACAACAGAAGCTTCTTTGCGAGCAGGCAAGCTGAAGATTATATAAATAAACTGCAATTTGTTCACTGGAGTTCATGGTTTAAAAACAGAGTAATTTGTACATGACAGTCTCAACAGAATATTCTCTATATTTTACTAGAGAGTGTCTAGCTCATTGGCGTCATTATTGAACGCATGCTTTGCTAATTCTACGTGGGATAATGCGTTCGATTTTTTTATTATCTTGTTTTAGCCGATGACAATATTATAAGGAGTGTGTCAGCTAAACTGAAGTTTCCTCAATGCTTTACAATACAACACGTGTTTTACACTGTTCAAGAACATTGAACTTAAAGTATAAAAAAATAAATGTTTTATGATTGTAATTATAAATAAAGTAATCAAATAAAAATAGATCCTACCCTTGGACCAATTTGCCCCACGTGGATCTGTAGAATATTTCACTTTTTTGCGAGCCTCTGCTAACATACTCATCGTGATAACTTTTATGAAGTCGATTCTTCAAGCTGTTAGTTAGCGTAGCAGCTTAACTCACAAATGTAAACTTCATACTGATTGGCTGCTGACAAAAAATATTCACCAACCAGAAGACGTTTAGGTTCAGCAGCCTGTCTGTCTGCCTACTCTCTAACCATAAGTGTTTTATGACAGTAAATGTTAGCCAAAAAAAAGAAAAACGGTTTTGGGTTTGAGATTAAACAACAATTCGCTATGGCCAACAAGCATCAGCCAATCAAATTAAAGCAATTGCCTAACAGCCAATCGGAATTGTTGTTTCCTGAGAACCGCAAGATTTAAAAATTAGTAGACAAGTCTGATCTTGTTCAGGTTAATGGAGAAAAATCCTGCGAAAATGTCTTCAAAGCCTGTCTCTACGCACGAAATTCCTGATATTATTGTTGACTCCACTACCGGTAAACGTTATGATAAAGGGAAATTTTTGGGCAAGGTAAGGAATAGATAGAAGCATTATAAATATCAAGTTTTCATATTTATTCGTTATTGTTTCCATTGACCATAAAGTTGGGGTTTTATCGTCATATTCAGTTTAAATAAATTTAAAAAAGGCTATGAATGGTATGATCCTTATTTAGTTTTAATTTCTGTTCCTTTAGGCGATTGCTTCTATAAATTTTAAATATGAGAACGGGACCGTATTTATTTACCAGTCGTAAATTTGTAAATAAAACTTTTTTTAATGCAACTTGCATAATTAATTACTAATTAGTTAGATGCCATTTTTTTAAAAATAAGTTGCAATTATTTTTATTTTTTTAAATAAAAATCGTTTAATGCACTTATTTTATTTTTTAAAGAAAAAAAAATCCGTATTTATCCTTTTTTTAAAGTGACTTAGTTTCTTCCAAAGTTAAACTGCCAGAAGTTTAAAATAAGGTAACGGCTGAAGTTTAGTTTAAAGAACAATGTTTTTTTATCCTATTTTTAATCTTTCATTTATTTTATTATATTGTTATTTATATTGCTTTACGCATCGCATATTTCAATGGTGTTTAGTTTAGAATTAATAAAAAGTTTGTACTGTAACTAAATGTTTATCCCTCACGTGAAAACGACCGAAGTCCGATTTCGTTTTTAACATTTTATTTAAAAAATTTTTTCATTTTGGTATTTTGTTGGTTACCAATACTTTGAGATTAAAAAAATGACCACACCTTCATAAATGCCGGTAAACGACAGCTATTCAAGAATTCCTAGATTTCTTAAATGTTCTCTCTGAAAATCGCGATCAATTTGAAAGTTGAATTGTGACTTTTACCTGTGAGGAAAATGTCATAGGGAATTAAGCACTAAGCTAAAACTAAATAGGTCGTTTTTTTCTTCTAAAATGGAGAAGGCTGGCACGATATCTACTACAACTACATTTTTTTTCTCTCTCTCCCTCTCTCTCTTTTTCTCTCTCTCTCTCTCTCTCTCTCAAAAGCAATTTTTAAAAAGACGTTAGTTTTTCTATTTTGAATTGTAAAAAATCAGTTCCCTTTTTTTTTTTTTACAATATAGAACAAGTAACCGAATTTATAAGAAAAAAATTATGACAGTTGATTAATCTGATTTTAAAATATTTTGTTAATTGGACTACACATGAAGAAAAATTACCTGTTTTTAAATAATTAAATACATTGCAACAAAAAATTTGACTAATTTTTATTCTTGTTTTTATTTTTTTTCTGCAACAATAAAATGTTTTTGGTAAGTAAAAGATCTAAATCCGTTTTATATTCATTTATGATATGTAATGTTTCCTGTTGGTAAAAGTAATGAAATATTTCAAAGAGAAACTGAAAGATATTTATTTACTATTGCAGACTATTTTTAGTATTTTATTGATAAACAAAACATCGTCTTTGAGCGTGGAGAATATTTTGCAATGGGTATCCCAGTAGTAGAGTAATCGATTAACATTGACATCGTGAAAAAAAATAATCTTCACAAATATTCAAATCTGTCTCTTTTCCATGTTTATGGAAAAGCCTAGTTTCCTTAGTCTCGCTCGGAAATTCGTTGCTCTTCTTAAATAAATAAATAAATAAATCCTTTTCGTAAGACAGATTTATTAAAAAAATATCGAATTTTGACATTTTTTGTGGAATCTTGAACTATGTTGGATATGCTCTGAATTTAAAAACTAACGGTTGATTGTGACTGGGAATTAAGTTCGGTAGTTTATAGAAAATGTTCAATCTTAAGTAAAAATGCCAGATTAATCTCGGGTTGTTGTTTTTTAAGTTATACAGATTGCTACCACGTAGTGCGACACAATCTTATTTCGCCTTGTACACAAACCAGGTGAAAATTATAATCAATTAAACTTGTTAGACAAAAAAATGATTAGCATTGATTTGATTGGCTATAAAAAAAAAAGTTTTACTTTTGTTTTTTGTTTGACCCACTTTGTCAACAACAATCGGCGTGAAATTAATTACTTTCTCAATTAAAATATTGATATTCGGCTTTAAAAAGTACAATACTTGAATTTTAAAAATAATTTCCAGCCTCTGAAATGTCTTTTAGTGTACTGTAGCTGAATAGTTTTTAAATTTTGTTGAAGCACGAAACGGTTTAAAAAATATTTACTTTTATTTCCTTCAGTGTTTTCAAGTGGCTTACATATTTCTTTATTGAAATAGCTTTCTAAAAGATTTTGGTTATACAACTTAGGCATGAGTTAATTGGTAATTTTGTGATTAAAATGTTGACATTTTATCATAAATAAAAGTTTGAGGAACTTGTATCTATTTGTCTTACAATGAAAAATAAATGTCTATTTAAGATAGCACTTTTACATAAAAATGCTTCCATTTATAGAGGTAATTTTTTTTAATCCACCCAAAGCAAGGCCATAATGCCACTAAAACACAAGGGGCTTACAGGAGTGAAGAGAATGAAAATGACTTCCGAAGGAATTGGAAACCCAATCCTAAACAGGAAACAAGGGATAAAACTCTACTCCTGTTCCAAAGACTGGAGAGGAGTGTGAACTGGGCAATAGGCGAACGATGGAGTAATGGATGGTGGTGGCTCCAATTGAGTAATCGGTTGTTCAAATTTCAGTCAAATCCATTCACTTACATGCTAATACCCTTGGGAAAGGTATGAATCCTCTTTTCCGCCCAGCTATGGGTAAATTAAATAGCAGGACAGTGGGTTGTATAGCCTTGAATGGCAACTGGTCTACCGTAGAAAGAAATGGCAACCTACTGTGGGGAAAATCTGCCTCGTCAGTCGTGTATCAAAAGATACATGATCGCCTAAGTGTGTATCATGCATGGCACATAACTGACTGATCTACTCTTACTGAAGAAAAAAGATAATACTTGTAATAAAATATTAGCTAATTAGCAAGATATTCAGGTATTGAACTTTAGTTTCACATACAATGCAGATTTGCAACTCTAATTCTAGGTGTTAAGCTGTCTAATTGGAACCCTTAATTGTTAAAATGAGGCTTTAAATATGTTTTTCTTTTATGGCAAAAGTGTAAAAATGTATTTGTGTTGCATTTCTCAAGGATGGCAACATTCCTCTCTTTAAATGAGATTAGTTGGTTAGTAAGGGACTGGTAATATATTTAGTGTTTTTTTTAATGCTTTGACTGCCTTTGATCATTTGGTTAATGTTTTCTTGATGCCAGGTGAGACTGGCTGATTTTATGACTCATGCTTTCCTTATTTACCCAATAATGATGAGCTGATTGTAGTGACCTTTTCTATCACACTAAACAACTCTTTAGTTAAACTAAGTTCAAAAACTGATTGAAGGTTTATTTCAGGTTGTGTAATTAAGTGCAATAGAATTATGGGAAGTTAGTATTGCCTGCTTTCTGTTTGATTCCTCTTTTTCTTTTTTTAATGGGAGCAGGGAAGATATTATGCCATAGCCCAATTAAAAAACTAGCAGTGCTTCTAAAAGTCATAGTGTCCAGTTAAAAACTGGAATGCATTCAAACATAGTCTATGCTCAATTATAAGAATCTTTTTGTTTCTTCTCTTGACAATCTAAGTTTATTTACACATGAAGTAATGAAGGAAATACTTAGCCTGGCCAAAACACAAGAAATTATAGGTAAATCCCTTCTTGGTCAGTCTAACTTTTCAGCACCCACTTTCTACATAGTGGCACATTATTTTTATCACTGAAGTTTGTAGAAGCAGAAATAGTTACAGGGAAAGGAATGGAGGTTTTAATCAGTGATGATATGGAGGTAGAATGTATATTAGTGAAAATATTTTACCCATACTTTCATTTAGAGGGAATCTGGTTATTTTGCTGTGTTGTGTTATCGATGATTTTTGTTTGATCTGAGGATGGATCAAAAAGTACATCACTTAAAATATTTATCAACAGGATTTTGATCTGAATTATTCACTGTTATTCAATCTGCTGAATTACATGTTTTAAGAAAGATTGTTCTGAAAAATAAATTTTTTTTTTTTTTTTTTTTTTTTTCCCCATTAGGGTGGTTTTGCTAAATGCTATGAAGTCATTGAACAAGGAAAACCGAAAGAAGTTTTTGCCTGCAAAATTGTCCCAAAGGCAATTTTGGTCAAGAGTCACCAACGTGACAAAGTGAGTTTGTTTGTTTTTTGTTTTAACATATTTATTTCTACCTTTTAATAGCTGAATCTTTCCAAGATGCCATCTGTTTTTGTTACCTTTCAAAGATCAATATATGTAAATACTAATGCTTTAATTTTACTATATATAATTTTAAACTTTTAAAAATGATACTAAATATTTATTGTACTGACTCTCCACCTTACCCTGCAAAATACAGCTTTTTTTTTTTTTTTGCCTTAAATAAAACCACAAGCATTATTTACCAGTAAATACTGAAATTTTTTTAACAATCCATGTGGTAACCAAATTAATTTCAATGATGACATGCCTTTGTGTGCTTTAAGTTGGCTGTTATAAGATTGAGAACAAATATATTACTATCAGTTTAACAGCCAAAGAAAGTCATCCAGCTAGTAGTGATTGTAACCAATTGAATGATAAAGGAATGCACTAAAATGGTAAAAGATTTCTTACTATTATTACAATGAATAATGAAAGTTTTAACTGGTCATTAATATTTTGTTATAACAAGAGCGTAATGTCTTTTCTTTAGACACTAAAGAAAATGTGATCAAACCTTGTTCTGGTGATTAATAGACCAGTCAGCACCTATCCATTGCACAAAAGAGGAGGATGGATGTATTCCGATATTTTCATGACAGTGATTAGATGGAGATGTTTTTGTGTAAACAAGTATGAGATCCCAGGTTAAACTGACCCTGTGTTGGTTTTACTACCTTGAGAGGTAGCTAAATATCAGTAGCCAAAGGAGTTCAAGTGTTGACATTTGAAGTGAAAACAGCAAAGTTAAGAAATTAATTGGAATTAAGGCTGTGCAAAGGTTGGTAGAACATCAAACAAAATGCTTTCTCTAAACTAAATTTTTTTTTTCTTTCAGATGTTCCAAGAAATCAACATCCACCGATCTTTATGTCATAAAAACATAGTGAATTTTTTCAGCTTCTTTGAAGATGACCATTTTATTTACATTTTGTTAGAACTTTGCCGACGAAGGGTGAGTCTGTCTTTGCAGTTGTATATGTATAAAATACTTTCAGTTTTGCAATATGTTAATTGGAAAGTGCTGAGTGCACCCCATCATTAATTTATCTGCATGCCAAAATCTGCCCAAATGAAGAAACTTCTAAATTTATTTTAGGATCTATTCTTGGTGAGACCAAGGCTTTTTTGGTGCTCCATCATATATATATACACACACACACACTGTAATAATATTCAATTGCTTGATAATTGTTACAGCTTATTTTGGTTCTCTTGTTAAAGATCTATTAAATATTTTCTTGTGCTTTGACAGGTAACCTGAAATTCTTGTACATTGATTTTTAGTTGATTCAGCTTGTATATAAGAGGGAGCACCAGATTTGTCAAGACAGACATCTGCTTTAGATTTTTATAATTTGTAAAGTTTAAATAAAATTGGAATCATTTTGTGGGTGCTGATAATTTCAACAATTTCTCAATGTTCAGCTTTATTTCTGTCAAGTCACTGTTTTTCTTTTTTTTTTTTCTCTTCGTCTCTTCCAGTCACTGATGGAAATGCACAAACGGCGAAGAGCCATCACCGAGCCCGAGACTCAATATTTTGTCAAACAGGTGGTGGAAGCTTGCCAGTATTTGCACAATCGCAAAGTAATCCACAGGGATTTGAAACTTGGCAATCTTTTCCTTGGAGAAGATCTGGATGTCAAAATAGGAGACTTTGGTCTTGCAACCACTTTGGACTTTGAAGGAGAGCGAAAAAGGTGAGTTGGTGAAGAGAATGTTGTTAAAGGTGATCTTTGGGCATTTTGCTGGAGAAAAGGTTTGAGAAATTTCAAACTGGTCCAATATGGTAGTGCTGCATGTTAACCAGAATGGCCAGCTATCATGGGTCATTGGAGTTAGATCCTGTCAATACTTAAACATCAATAAAACCTGTTCTATACTCCTTTTTGAAAAGCAGCATATTAAAAATTTAGGCAAATATCAATTTTAGAAATTCATAAATGTATGAATAATTATTTTATAAAATAAAATTCAGAATTTGTGTTCAGAATAATTTTCTCAGTAATGCTTCCATTAATTCTTTGCTTTACTCCCTGCTCATAAACCTTTTTTTTTCTCCAACTATCAGATGTTTGTGAAGGAAACAGCTAAAGTGAATCACCTTTTCTTGTGGTCAAGTCAGGAAGGTAGTGAGGACAATGTAAACCGCATTCAAATGCAATTGGTTCCAAAATCCATGCATGTCGTTTCTATTCATCTAGTGCACTCTTTTTTTATATAGTGGACAAATGAGTTCATCACTTGAGGCAGTTATTAAATGAAAGTGGATTCAGCATTTATTTAAGTGCACTGACAAAGATTGTTATTAATGTAGGTGTTGCATTTAATCATCAAAATGAATATTTTGACACATTTACTTAATCCTGTGATATTACATAAAGAATTGAATGAAATGTTTTTTCTTCTCTGCAGGACTCTCTGTGGTACACCTAATTACATAGCACCCGAGGTGTTATCTAAAAAAGGACACAGTTTTGAAGTGGATGTTTGGTCTCTAGGTTGTATTGTGTAAGTAATTTTTCCACTTTCTCCCTCATCTGTCATAGCAGTGCAGGCAAGAAAATAGATCTCTCGTAAATTCATCCAAGTCATAAATGCTATAGGATTAATAAGTTTTGGAAGCCAGGCATTGAGGGATCTTCATAAAAATATAGATTCCATGTGTGTAAGATAGTTTTAAAATCTTATGTAAAGTGACATTATTTTTCTAAATGAAGAAAAAAAACAAATAGTAACAACATATCCACCAGATATAGTGGGGGGGGGGTCTTTCTAGAATTGAAATTATTTGATATCTGTTTATCTTCATTTTTGTTTAGTCATTGTGTGGTCTTTGTTTTCTTTTTCTTTTTTTACCCATAAACCCTCTCAACCCCACACCGTTGCTTGGCTAACTATATTAGCGCAACTTGTACTCACAGTGCCTAAGCCAGTTTAGTCATGGAGGGCTGTAGTTTCAACTTTCATGCTTTTTCCCATAATGTAATACATCATTGCACAGTACTATATAAGGAAGTCAGTTTCTTCACTGGCTGTGCACAATATCAGATTGTACTATATTCATTATCTCTTGTGTTGGGCTCTTTTTTCTTTTTGCCCTTCAGTATGGCTCCCAAGCATAAGGCAGGTTCATGGGCGCTTATGTAGATAAGTGCCAACCTATGTTGAAAAACAGGTTGTCGCACTGTGGGAACAAATCTCGGTAAGTCAAGGGCCCCCTGTATTACTAAGTAGTAAAACTAAATGTGGTCTGAAAGTTTGTGCATCATGTAATCATTCAAAATGGTTGTCAAGTATGCTTTCCTCGTGCAGTTGTTGAATTTTTTCTAGGACTATTCTTTTTTTTTTTTTTCCTCCCCTCTCCTCTCAGGCCTTCAGTGTTCTGTTGTGGGGTCTGTTATCAATATCAAAATATTGCTTGACTCATGTTTTGGTGCTGGAATCTATTAATTTCTTGCAAGCAAATGAAGTTGGAATGTTTCTCACCTAATCTCCAAGTATTCATTTTTGTTTTCCAGGTACACACTTTTAGTTGGTAAGCCACCCTTTGAAACGAGTTCCTTGAAAGAAACTTATTCTAAAATCAAGAAGAATGAATATGACATTCCCAGTTATGTCAGCTGGAAAGCTCGAAGTTTAATTCAAAAACTTTTGAAGTCTAATCCAAATGAACGGCCATCAATGGATCAGATCATTAAACACGAGTTCTTCTCTGGTAAGCATCTTATGCATCAGTTTAAACTACATAGTATTGGAGTGTATCTTTTGTGATATTAGCTGTTGTGAAAGTGTTAGTCACTGGGTTCTCTACTACTTTGCATTTTAAAGCATCACAATAGACGATTCATAGTCCTCCACTTTCAGGTTTTATTTCAAGTGACCATCGTATATCAGGTTTAGGCATTATGATCAGATATGGTTTCATTTCCTTCTGTTTAGCAAAGTCTGCAAGCGACTTTTAGGCCCAGTTTAAAATTGCTGAAAATTATCAGAATCAAGATACTTATATCTGTTATAATGTGTGAAACTAGCTAGGGCAGGATACAATTGGTTTTACTTAGTCCTAGTTTCTTGATGTTTGCATGAAAAACTGGAGATTGGAGAATGAAAATAGTTTTGATTCACTCTAATATTTTTCTAGCAGACCTGTTTAAATTACATAGATTTCATAAGAAATCTTAATGCTGCACTCTACTTGTCAACTCTTCACTATTCCTAGATCGTCATAAGAAAAATGAGTCTTAAAAATAGTGAAATGTGGTGCGACATAGAGCATTGCTAATCTAATTAAGTTGCTCACAAAGATTGTAATGTTGCCCCCATTTTTTTATATATATATATATATATACACACACACACACACACACAGTGTAACCCGGATATAAGAGAGTTGTCAGGACTGGAGAAGTCTTTTATATCCGGGTTTGGTCTATTATATATACATTAACACAGGCTCTAATTTGGGACCAGAAAAAATCTTATATCCGGGTTACACTGTATATACAAACACACACTAAGGTCACATGAGAACATAAGTAGAAAAATGGAATTCTTCAGAGGTTTGTGAATAGAGAAACAATGGTAGAAGTTGCTACACCAAAAGTGGGATACTAAGATAGACCTGGGCACAGGACCAGAGTTTATGAGGAACTCTGCAAATGGACTGTTCCCCTAACATGGCTACAGAGCCAAGTAATTGGTATCATAGTGTTTCATCATACACAATATTTCTAGTCTATAAACACAGCCTTGTGCCTTGCATGTTATCTTTGTTGATTTGTTGCTTGCTTTCTATTTCCTTGTATTCATAACAATGGCCTTATTGAATGTACATTGTGAAAAGGCAAATTACATACTACATTTATATGCTTTAAGTCATGATTGCAATACAAATTCATTGTAAATAAAACTGAAGATGGCATTTACAGTGAAATTAAAATCATAATCATTTTGTAATCTAATAGTTTCTTCAAATGAAGAATATCCTATTAAACTGAGTATCGGAAGGATTGAACGAGTATTTTTTGTAGTGACTACTTAAACCTGGTTTTGGTACCTAACAATCTGTTGAGGACAGTCATGCCCAAATTGTGAGTGACCATTTGAAAGTAGGAGATATATGAAACCTGGTATTTTTCTCTATTCTGTTTTTCTTTCCCCAGGGCCAATCCCGTCACGCCTGCCTGCAAGTTGCTTATCCATCCGGCCCAGAATTGACACTTTATGTAAGCAGGAAGTGGATGTGCGCAAACCTTTGGCCAATGTAAAATTGCAAGGTGAGTTACTTCGCCACACACACACACCTGGTCAATCTTTACTTTTATAGCTCTTTCTACAGACATTTTCTTCTGCATTCTGGCAATAAATGAAAACTGAAGGATCCAAATTTAATTTAAACTTGAACAAAATGTGCTGACAATTCTCAGATGCACTTCGTTTATCCTCAAGTTCTTTCCGTTCTAATTGCTGATTGTTGAAAGTCGTTATTGCTCCTGAATTTTCTGTACTCGTAGTTACACATTGTATACAAATTATAGAGTAATTCATCTCGCTATTACAAGATTATTTTTTATATTTATTTTAGTTGTAATATTGTTGATAAAAGTTTCTATTTTTAATTGTTTTCAATTTCTACTTACTGTTTTATATTGGTTTTTATCTGAACTCTAAGTAAGCTTTGTAGAACAGAACTAAAAAGTCTCCAGTGATAAGAGCTGATTCATATTTAGCCATATAGCTAATATTCTTTTCTCTTAACACCAAACCTTGCCATATTGTTTGATATTTTGAATTCTTAGTACTAAATGTAATACTTTTGAGGTTGGCTCTTTCTATTTCAGTTGATTTTTATCTGACACTTCCAATCATTAACACTTGCGTAATGATCATCAGTTGAGTAAAAGTAACAGGAAGTAAATTGAAATACTTAGCATAGCTTTCCATCTTGCTTTTGGTAAAATTGGCAGAGCTGTGCTATGCAAATTTGAATTTACATTCACCACTGCATCGGCTATTGAAGTAAAAATTTTATTAGAATTCAAGTTTTCTTAATATGCCTAAAAAATTTGCTTTACTGCAGTCTCTGTTCAGGAGTCATTAGTAATGATGAAATATTTGTAATTTCTCTGCTGTAAACACTCCCATTGTGGAGCCAAAGGGACTGTCCAAGATCCTTTTTTTTTTCTTTTTTTTTTGTCTATTGGCTTGTTCGGAGATAATCTTTCTAAAACATCAGCTTGGCACCATAGGCAGTATAACTATAGTACTATACTTTTGCAAGATGAAAGTATAACATATGCTAATGTGACAGTAAATGTTTTCATATGTTGCCTTATGTGTCAATAGATATTTATGCTCTTTTAAATTATAAAAATCTTTTATCCCGGACATATCAGATGTACTAGATGTCCTATGTTTGTGGAAAATAGCCTCTTTTTAAATTTGACCATCATTAACATTAAAAAATATACTTGGCAGTGAAACAAGTTATGGCATCTTTTGGAAATAGAGTAAATTACTGGGGGAATTATAAGGGAGACTAGTTATTTGGGAAAAGTTTTACATGACATGATGTATGGCGATGGACCGCGAAACTAAACTGGTTGAATAAAAATCCCTACTTTTGTTTGCATTTGTCATGTTTATAATACCAATGTTAGAAATTTTTATGTTGAATTGCTACAATATTTCTCATGAGATTGACAAAGATATTAACTTATCCACAATAATTTATCAAATGCATGTCATACAGAGAAATAAGTTCAACCACAACTTTAAACTAAAGAATGCCACACTTATTAGAAGAGGATTAACTTTGATGAATTCTTACTAAAATATAAATCTGTGCCACAGACTTTTTTAAATATTTTCTTTCCTAAGCCAACATACATGACTATAAAAAAAATTAATTTAAAACTATTAAATCCAAAATCTATTTAAAATGTATAGTACCTAAATTAATCTCTAACTAGAATATAAGTAAATTATTCAACATTTACTCACTTTTGTTTATTAGACATTAAATTTCATCACTTAGAATCCTTCATAAATTTCAAAAGAATATTTTTTCTTAGTATCTATTGTAGGCCTCATTGTGAAAAGTGTGAACAGATTTTCTGTAGGGTTTTTCAAATGGCAGGGGATTCCTCTGCTGTGTGAATGAGAATGTATATTCTTTTTCTTGTGTGAGGTTTCTTGGCAAAACTTCACCATGCTCAGATGTGTCAGCCAAACCAGTGTCTAGACTTGACTCCCAAGGCTAAAATTACCATTGAAATACTGTGGATGAATGTAAGGACATGAGGCAGTTGATGATTATCCTGAACAGATTTTAGACTGTTGGGGTAAGACACTGGCATAACTGATGTCTAAAGATTGGCTAGTTTTTATCTCCACACTGAAAATAGTCTATCCATATATTGTTTGCCATCAGAAGTTTTCACTATATAAAGATTAGCAAATTGCGTATCATGAGTGCAATAAAGATTAGCAAACATTTTCTCACTTTCATTTCAGATGGAGGCATTAGGACTTGTGAAGAGAAGGAAAATGTTGGGCTCAAGAATGAACAGATGAGAGCTTCAGAGAATGCAGAAAGTAAGTTTTTTTTAGTTTTTTTTTTCTCCTGTTGAATGTCTGTAGAGTTACTTCTAATGTCAAAGTTCAAATGAGGTTTCTAACATGTTCAGCAGTCTGGATGATGTAAATCTGGTAGTCCATAAGATTTAAGGAAGAAAAAATAATACACTTTTTTGGCTACCAAAAAAATTATCAAAGTACTGACTGGGCTTGATCCTACTTTGGTGATTGAACAGTGTTTTCAGCCTGATTTGAGAATAATTTACCCTTTATTTAATAAATGCTTACTGACCATAGGCACTTATTAAATAAAGGCAATTTTTTTTATTATTTATATATTTTATACAATTAATGGATACAAGCAAATCTGTTATGTGCATGCACACACACTGAAATTTTGGACAACTGGCCTTGAGATAGTCTAGATGAAATGAGTTTCCTGGCAAGATTTTTTTTCTTTCTTTCCTCATCAAGGAATCAATTCCTAAGTGTGCATTGCCATGAGAAGGCACACTTAGCTTATGAGTGGTTTCTTTGATGAGGTGGAGGAGAGAAAAGGAATGCGGGTTCAATTTGTCTGGAAGCACACTCTTTTAGTAAAATTCTGTCTCTGCCTCCCTTCCAAAAAAAAAAAAAAAACACAAGTTAGTGCAGCATTAAATCAAATATTGGAGTTTCCAAGGAGAGAAAAATTTTCAACTCTTGTCATGTGTTGATAAAAAATAACTTTAGTAAAAGTTTTAAAAAAGTCTTGTTTAAAATTTAACATTCCACTAAAATTAAAATATCTTTAAAAAGGAATTTTTAACATTTGTTTAACTTCATAAAATATAACAAAATTAACTCCACACATTGATAGGAAAAGTCTCTCATTTTGTAACCCGAATGCAATTTTGTGTGTAATGAATGTTAATAAAGTTGCAGGTTATTACACTATTTACATTGTTCGAACTGTTGTCCTCATCTTCATTGCCATATCAACAATGTTTCGGCTGTTGTACACTCCAACCATCCTGTTCTTTTTGTTCACCTCTGCTGTAGCCAGCTATTGAACTCACAAGTCATTGGATTCAACCAATTCTTTTATCCATTGGGCCATATATCCTTGAACAGTCCGAGCAAGGTAAATAGTGTAAATAATTACAATACCTCATCTCTGAAATGTAGACAAAGTTGCAGGTTGTATCCAAGTTATGGTTAATATAAAATTATTTTTTCCCCAGCTGACCAAAGTAACTTGCATGTTCTGAGCAAATTGTTGGATTCTGTGATAAATGCCAAGAATTGTGACCGAGAATGTATTGAAGGTAAGTGGCTGCATCTTTTTGCTCTTCAATAAAAGCATCTTTTTCAAATGATTAAATTTTCTAGTATATTAGCAAAATGTGAAAGTATATTTAGATTTCAAGAAAGGCTACTATTACTTTGTACTAAAACAGATGGCATTGTTGATCAGAAAGTGTAGCAAAATAGCTTTAATTTTGCACCAATGAAGTACTTAAGGTGACTTCCATGAAAGGCAGGCTACTAAACTTTGGGATACAAATAGTGTTACTCTAATTTCTTTGCAGTTTGCTCAAGCAATTGTAAAAGTCTATTGGACTAATAATAATGGGAAAGAATTTGGAATAAAGAAAAAAATTTTTTTTTAAATCTTTACCAAGGCAAATAACTGTTTATTTATATATATATATAATTTTTTTTTTTTCTTCTTCCAGAGGACTTAGAAGACCCAGCAGCTATTCCTTTATATTGGGTTAGCAAATGGGTTGACTACAGTGACAAATATGGTATTGGGTATATGCTGTGTGATAACAGCTTTGGAGTGCTGTTCAATGATTCTACAAGGCTTATACTAATGGCAAATGCTGAGTAAGTATTGCAAGGATTTAATTAGTAGGGTCAGATTTTTTATCTTCCTATGCAATAAGATATGTGGTAGAAAATAATTTAGTCAAGGAGTTTGAAATTAATGAATGGGGATTTGTCTGAAGTCAGAAAATTTCCTCAAACATTAAATGCCAACCATTATAGTAGGTACCTAAAAATAACAGCATAGCTAGAGTGGATGACATGGTGGGGGAACTTTTTGGTTTGTATATTTTAAAAAAAAAAAAAAGCAAGAAAAGTTTCTGTCAGGAACTAATTTTCATTTTAGAAATTAAAATTGTCCTTAATTCCCACCACCCCACCCAGTCTTTTTACTTGGCATGGTTTTAATGTTTGTATTTAAAGCAGACTAGTATAATTGAGTATGTGAAATTAGTATTATAATGGTACACAGACTTAATTAAAATGTGCAATACATTGAGGTGGGGCATCCTCCCACAAAAGAAAGCATCTTTCACTTTCTGGTTTACTCTTATCAGACTAAACTTAGCTTGGCGGAAGCATGGGGGAGTAATGGATAGCAGCTCGGAGAGCAAATTCCACTTGAACCCGTTACATTCAGTTACATGCTGATACTTTTGGGAAAGGTATGAATCCTCCTCTTCTCCCCCTCCCCCATCTATGAGTAAATAATAGGACAGACTGGGATGGCAACTGGTCTACTGCAGAAAGAAATGGCAACCTGCTGCAGGGGAAAAAATCTGCCTTGTCAGCCATGTATAAAAAGGTACATAATCACCTAAGTGTGTATCACGCTTGGTTATTATTTTTTCCTTTGATTTCTGGCATGAACACATTTCTTTCCAGGTCCCGCCCAGGGACCTACGGTTAGAAATGACATCATGACACTTTCCACTGACAAAAAAAAATTTTACATAGATAACGCCCTTTGTAAAGTGTGGGCTGTACTTGAGGACATTTTTTGTATTTCAATTATTATTATAATTATAATATTAAAAAAAAAAAACTAAGCTTAATATTTAAACTTTGTCTAGAACATTGTGTTAGAGTTATATCTGTATTTCTGACTTTTAAAATAAAAAAAATTGAATGCCAGTTTAGCCGAGTCTGGCAAAAGACTAAAGTTGTTGTAAAACTCTGAGAACATTCTTTGGCTCCTTCAGAAATATGGAATATATTGAGCGTGATGGTGCGGAAAAATATTTCACCATGACCAACTTCCCTGAGAGCCTAACAAAGAAAGTGACACTACTGAAATATTTCCGCAACTACATGAGTGAACACTTGTTGAAAGCAGGTGCCAACATAACACCACGGGACAGTGATGACTATTGCCGCTTACCCTTCTTGAAGACTTGGTTCCGTACTCGAAGTGCTATCAATCTACACTTAAGCAATGGAACTGTACAGGTCAGTAGGGTTTGTTTTATTTTTTCTCTCCAATATATTTTCACAGGGAGACAATTTCATGTAATATTTTGCCAAGTGCATTGTTACATGATAGTGTATTTCTTTTTAAATTTAACCGTACTATGGCTCATGAATTAAGCTGAATCAAAAATGTATTTTACAAATTTTTTGCATGCTGATATTTCTATCCCTCATCTTCAAACAGTTTGTATTTGCAAATAATCTTGTTCACTTAACTAGAAATACTTCCAAATATTGGAGTTATTTGTAAATGTTAGTGTGATATTTGGTAACAAATATAAACCATTGTTGGTGTTACAAAAATCTTTTAGTCCATTTGTGTGACTGCTGATCTCAAAAGCTTCAGTTTAAAGAAGTGATTTGAAGCATAAATTACCAAAAACGTGTGTGCGCGCGTACTTATTAGTTAATCTGCGCGTTTGTATAAAAATCACTTTCATTATCTACTTTACAATTGTTCCTTTTCATAATGAACCTTTTTAATTTCAAATTTTAATAGATGAGGGAAATTAAATTTTTTAAGATGAACTTATTTTTGTAACTCTGGACAAGTCCTTGGGGGGGGGGGGGGGTAATAGTTATTTAGTCACTAAAAATGTTTCAAAAATTTGAATCCTCCAAATGGTAAATTTTAATTTTAAACCAACTCTTTGGACTGCATGTTAAAGACTTGGTAGATAAATTGTAAGTTTTGGGTGTTAAGAGAAAAATGAATTTTCCTTTGATGCAAGAATTATTCTCTAAATTTCTTAATTTTCAAAATAGATATTTGTCTTAACTACAGAGCATAGCCAATGTAGAATAACTTTAATTTTTTTTTTTTTTTTCTCTGTCAGATAAATTTCTTTGAGGATCACACCAAACTGATCCTTTGTCCTGTGATGGGAGCTGTGACTTATATTGATGAGAAGAGAAACTGTAAAACGTTCCGTGTACAAACATTGCAAAAGTTTGGCACAACGAAAGACCTCTACTACAGACTTCGGTATGCCAAGAATATGGTTGACAGACTTGTCACTTCAAAGATGCCCCTTCGTCCCAAATTGGCAACAGCGCCTACCCCTGCTGCCACCAAGTGAAATGGAATCTCATGATTGCACTAAACAAAAGAGAACAAATCCAGAAGGTATGCTCATTGAGCAAATTGACTTTCTTCCTAAAGTTTTTAATTGTTAAAACAAACTACAAATCTATAAACTGGTGGGCATTTAAAGAACTCCACCCCACCCTATTTTTTTTTTTTTTTTTTTTTTTTTTTCTAGACTGGTTTGAACTTCCTGTGTTCTCATATTATTGGATAATGTAAGAAAATGGATCAATTTGATGGAAAGTCTGCTGATACAAGCAGCTTCTGAAATATTGACTTTAAAATGAAAGACAGAAAAAAAATCGAGTTAAAAGCTTTTTGAAGTTGCTCTTTTAGTTAAATAATCTTAAATGATCTGACTAAATCTTATTAGCCTTGGTGAGGGCCTCACTTGACATACCATGATGCATGCAAATATGCACATTTAGAAAAACTATACATTTTTTCTTCCTCATTCATAACTCCTTTTAACAATATGTATATTTTATATTTGGCCCCCTTTTTCTCCTCCTTTTTAAAAAAAAAAAAGGAACTGTTGAAATTACTTGTGTGAAAATGAATGTTGCCTGAGGAAAATGACTACTGGTTGACTGTGATCCTGGATGTCTTGTTCTTTCTTCCCTTGTACCCCCCCACCCCCTGCCGATGAAATTTGCATTTTGTGTGAATATGGGGGATTCGGGTTTTAGACTTTATTTTCTACATCTTTCTCTTGTAAATTACTATTTTGGATAAGATTAAAACAAATCATATTCATACGTGGTATATCTGCATTGGGTTGCCTGTCTCACCAACCACCACTACCACTTTTGGGAATTGTTTTCACTAAAATTATGGCTGTTAGAAAGTTCTAATATGGTATTTTTAATATATTAATACTTATTCTTACATTGTTGGCAATGAGAAAAAGTGTTCTAAACATAAATATCTATACACATAGTTTTTGACATGTGCATGTATATAATTTCATGACCTGAATAAAGAGGATTACTTGATATAGTCTGTAGGCTACTTCTTTTTAAGGTCAAAATAGTTATTCATTCATCTGAATCAAAGAAAAATGAAAAAAAAATGAATACTTGTTTTTAAACTCTTCCTTGGCAAATGTTCTGTACTATATTGTTTCTGAGTTTTTTTTGTTTTTTTGTTTGTTTTTTTTTGTTATATATCTATATCATGAGGGGTCACTGGTGACCCTGGGTCATTTTAATATTGCTTCCTTCCGTTTTTCGTATTCATTGATTGGAATTGTCGGAAGTCATTGGATCATGGCGGACCGCTGGTAGGTTGCTAAAGTTGACTACATTAAAATGGTGACCCAGTTTTCCTCCACCTTACCTCTCTTAACTCCTCTTTTTCAAGGGATGCACTTTGGACTTTGCGTAATTGTAACTAAAGAGTATAATTGCCTGCCTTTTTCCTTTTAAGAAGGCATTATTTATCTATTAGAAAACTTTTATTGGAATACATTTAAATAAAAATGTAGAATTTTTTTTTTTATGCAAGATAAGTTAGTGTTGCAAGATAAAATTAAAACAAGGAGAGAAGTTTGTATATTTTTCACCAGGAATATTGTTTTAAGAACTGGCTTATTTATGGTAGCCATGGTACAGTGGAGGTTGAAATTTTCTGAAAGAAAAAATTTGTAGACAAAAGAAAAAATCCTTTTAAAGTGTTAGATTGAGTTTTCTTTAGAAAACTAACCATTATTTACAGGTTGTGAATGTACCTTGTAGTGTTACTTCCAGGCAACTTAAATGCTTTACTTACCACAATTGATATGATGAGTGATTATCATGAAATTTTAATCCCTCACTCTCTATCTAACAAGAGGAACTTTGTAATATGTTCCAAATAAAAATTTTACAAAAAACATTGTCTTTATTCTTTTATGCTTTATTTTTTTTTTATCACAGCCTAACCTTGTGAGCAGGATCCACAAACTGAAACAAAGATTTAATATTTGATGGTGAGGAAATATTGCTAACAATTTAGATCTGTCAACAGACCAGTTTTTAGTTTTCCACGTAAAATTTCCTCGCCTACCAAATAATTAAGGTCTAGTATCAATTTCATAATTGTTAGATGTAAATTAAATTGAGAAACTTTATTATTTAAGCATGGTTATTTTCATCTATACACTTTTCTCATTTAATTTCTTTTATAAAGATATTTACTGTGCACTGTTGGGAATTTTTAAGATTAAGCATTGTCAATTTTGTCTGAACCAAAATGAAATAGAGCAGTAATGTAAAGTGAAATGCAACCAAATTGATATCAGGGTACAGTGTTTAGTTTTTCTTTGTAATATGAATTTAAATTCTTGCTTCAATTGATTTTGTTAAAAGTACTCTAAAGATTTCTTGTCCAGTTGGTGGAATTTTGACAAGAACCTTAATCCATGAAGTAAATTGTTTCCCTGTTTGGGTGATACTTCCAGGTTTGTTCACCTTTTGTGTTTCTACTTAACCTGAATATATATAATTGTTTTAATCAACACAAGGGAGCATACTGTACAAATGAAAGTTTAACTGAGGGTATTGCCATTGCATAACATGGGAACTTATTCTTTCAGTTGACTTATCTGATGTTGTACTAACTTAACGACTATTTTTCACTTGATGTATGATCTTAATGTCTTGACCATTCAGAAGGAATATGCTTTACAGTAGTTTGTGACACTATTTAGCTATGGTAATTGGCTAACTAATTAACCATAGAAATTAAAACAGAAAATAGACTTTCTTAAAACGAAAAAAAGAAGCTATAACGAAAGACTGACTGACTGATCAATGTTAAAACAAAGATTTTAATTTGTTTACAAAAAAGTCACGTGTGCAGTCTAGCTGAGGGAGGTAGGCAAATATGGAATTATCGGTCAAAACACGTGCCAATACAGGGATTGGTTTGAGATATCAATGTGAGAGAGAAAGTCTAGAAGGATAGCTCTCTGCCGACCTTCCCTCGAGAACTTGCTTTTCTTTATTTATTTTTTTTTTCTTTGCACTTGTGCAATGTCACCTTCAATTTGGACCTAAGATCAGTCATGTGGGTAGGTTAGACTTAAGATCAAGGCAGTTACTCCAGTAACCAGACGTTGCAAGTGAGCTGTGAACAATAGAGTTGGCATTGAACCGGTACAACTGGTGAAGCCGTTAACATCAACGACCAAAACTCAACCCTGGTGCCACATGTTTGTGCCGTAACCAATGGATTTTACCCTGGACGGCTGAGTGTCACATATTGGTATCCTGACCAGGGGATTTCACTGAGTAGTGACGACCACCAAACGACTGGTGGCAGCAACAAAGAGTCAACCCCAAAACGCCAGTAGAAGTAACCTTACTGCTTTGCGCCGCAACTGGGAGTTGACCACGGGCCAACAGCTTGGTGTCACAAGTTGAAAACATTACTTGAACAACTGACAAAATCAAAGGTTGACAGGGCTAGTTTGATGTTCTTACACTTGCAGATGTAGTTTGCAATTATTTTTAAGATCCTAGTGGGAACAAGATCTGTTTTTGAAGAAAAATGGATGAGTGGTATTCTTGAATTGTTATTGAAAAGAAAAAGTTGCTTTAAATTTTCTTTAGTACATTACTTACTGAGTAGTGATTCAGGAAAGAAAAAAATACTATTGTTATTATTACTAATATTGTTATATGTTCTATGGACAGGAGGTTGGCTATCCACAAAGCTTCCTGTTCTTAGTAAATTGTTTTTATAATTTCTTGTAAACTGTTGTTAAACATTTACATTACATAGCATATAACATACAGGACATATTCCAGGCAAAAAGACAGGTGAGTAAAATTTTCTAAGCCCTCTTTCCTCATTATCTGCCATAGGTTACTCTTTCTGCTCTTAAGTTTGGGATCTTTTTCTTTCCATTTTGTGTAAAAGTTCAGTATTATTTTCTTTGTTTCTGACAAAATTTTCCTCCTTAATACTTCGCCTAGATTTTGAAAGGCATATTTTACTATCTGATTGCACATTGTTAATTTTGGTGTTACACTTTCCCCAGATAGTTAATTTGTTGTACTAGTTTGATTTTGGTATTGCATATTTGTTAGGCTGTTTCTTTTCCTGACCAAGATGCATCATGTCTTAATTGATGGTTAATGCATTGCTTCACTGTATAGGTTAAATAATTTCAGCAATATGACCCATTGTCTTACCCACCCCCTGTATATTTGCTTAAATCAGTTTGTATCTGCCAGTATAGGTTCTGTCAAAGTTGCATAAGTTATAACAGTTCCTTGATGTACATTATCAACCACTTTTGCATAATCTATAATACATAGGTATGCATCTTTGTACATTTGTATTGTTCTGTTGGATATCAGCCTGAGCATTTATTTGTTCCATTGTCTTTAATAAACGCGTACTGGAATTGTCCTCTTTCTGGCTTAATTCTGTTGTACATTCATATATTGTTACATGGCACATTTCTGCTGATAGTTCATTCATTTACACCTGGTTTCTTATGCACTCCTCCTGCTTAGCAATAACACGTTATCTAAAAGACCTGATTGCTACTAATGTTTTATGACTGTGTGGTTGGTATTGCTGTCACACGTACAAATAATGTGGTATGATCCTGCCAGAGTAATTTTATGTGCCTAAAATGTGTACTCTCAGGGAATTATTTGTTAGGTATATATTTGGGATGTTTTGTGAAGGGGAAGGTTTTGCAGCTGATGAGTGCACTTCCCCACAAGCTAATTTTTGTAACTAATGTGTCCAGGCTGAGATGCTGATAGCCTCATTAAGTTCACTTTCTACTATCAGATGCACTCTACTATAATACTCATTGGAACATATTCCTCAAGATTGAATGTTGTACTTCATCGCCTTCATTAATTCTTAAGTATTAACATTATTATAATATATTATATTTTCATTTACACCTCATTTGGCATATCTTGCTGTGTCTCAGCTCTGCATTCTACTTTTTACTGAAGTATGCTATCAGTATTTAAATATACACTGAAGAAAAACAAAAGGGAATTAATATTAGTTGCCAAACCACACCCAGCCTACTCTTTGACATGTCCACTGTTTTTAGTTTGTTGTTTTGTATCACATTAATACCTGCCTCTTTCTAAATGCAAGACAAAAGTAATTAATAAAAACCAACAGCTTTAAACAGAGCAGTTTCAGTTTATTTACATTTAAAATTTAAGGAAAAAGAAAAATCATGAAAAGTTTTCTTAAACAAATTCAATAATAATAAAAATTCCAGAGGAAAAAAAAAAAAAATTTAAAGTCAATTGTGCATTAGAAGAAATTTCATATTATGAAACATTAAAATTGGATTTGTTCTTGAGCAGTTTAGAACTTGAAAACAGAATAAGAAAAATAAAGCTTAAGAGCAGAGCAAAAAAAATTTCATGGCAAGTATATTTTTTTAAGTTCAGTTTTACTGATTCTTTAATATTGGGACACTCAAATGGACAAATTACACTCAATTTTTAATAGATCTCAATCATCTGATGATTGATCCTCCCAATGAGTTCCCCTCTTTATGTGTAATGATTATGTATCATTCATTTTGGAATGTTCCAGAAATGGAGTCTCCTCTGTAAATAACGATAGCTTAGCTGGGGGAGAATACGATGAGAGCCTTAAATTCATATTTCCACAAATTTTACAATATGCACTCAAAACAAACTTTAGCCCAATTAAGGTTTCAGAGTTCCTCTAGATAAGTGATCTCACCTACTTAAATATCAAAATGAATTCTTAGACTCTTTGTTGCCAACTAGTACTTCAGGTGGGTTCTTACTGATTTAAATGTTTATTTTCAAGCAATCAATGATTTAATACAAAAATTTTTTTGAAAACAATTTTTAAAATCAAAAATATTTGTAATGACTTAATTAGCACAATGCTTTAACAATGTTTTTCTATAAAACTAAAAAACTCCAATTGAGTGGGATTTTTAAAAATTAGGTCTCATTCATCTGACAGGTAAAAAATATAACTGATACATTTTTTTTTTTTTTTAATGTTTTCACATAAAATTTTTAAAAATTGTTGCTGATCACAACTGTTACAGCAAACAGTAGCCACATCAGAAATTATAAACTAACTTACAAGATTTGAACTCAACATTTGAGAGCACACCTTTCATAAATACTGTCTTAGCCCCATCAGCAATTGAAATAAGTCAGGCATAAATCCATAACCTTACTGATAAAAATAAATAAGAGCCCAGTCCATCCTGCTATTTGACTCCTTCTTTTGCAAACCAGTAAAAGAGTAGTACTTTGATTGCTCTCTGCTTAATCAGGACAAAGGGTTTATCAACTCAGAGCATAAGAAAAAGGCACAACAGTAAGAGAATAAAACTACTAATAAAGTAAGGCAATTAATCAGGTGAATTAAAACAGCTCTAAGTCCTATTACACTTATTAGGAGTGGGGGTTGATGAATCACTGGAGATAACTTTCCATTTAAGTACTAACTCATTGTCACAATCTTCAAAATGAAGATTTTAATTGGTAAGTATACAAGCAGAACTCATTCTGAATTGGCTGCTCTTATTTGCATCTTTTCAAACCTATTTTGATTTTCTACTAGATTTTAAATACAAAGCAAGACAAGCAATATCTGTCTTTACTCTTGTTTTGTAGTCCTACCAAATCAAATATGCTTCACTTTAAATAGTTCATTCATTTTATTTACATTTCATCCATTTGAATAGTCCAATGAAAACAATTCCAAATAGGAAGAGTATCTGGTTTGCATTGGTATACATTAAGATTTTTTCATAAAATAAAGGAATAAAAATAAAATTAAAAAAAAAATTCTACATTCAACCAACATTCATGTCTTTAGCCTGACAAATTACTTCACAATTAAGACACTTAAAATGGAATGAAAATATATTTATAAATATATGCATGCATTTATGAAAGACAGGGGAAGAAGTTACAGAAAGGAGAGAAAACAGGACTGAAAACAACACAGCAGAGACAAGTCAAGCAAGAAACGGTAAAACAAGATCATTAATGTGCATGAAATTCAGTCTTCATAAAATGTCACCAACATGTTGACTCAAATATCCCCATTTAAGTTTAAGAGGAGTCAGCCATATTTGATTTTATGAACTGCTTTTAAGAGATGCCTTAATTTAACTGCTGAATAGTTTCCATGAAGTTTTAAATGAAAGTTTTTGGTGGAGAGAAAAAAACCAAGTATGTATCTATAACATGAACAAAAAGTGAAAGAAAAAGATAAAAGTATTTACATTTGAGGGTCAACCTGATCTTTTCATCATATTCTGATTCATATACTCTCTAACCATCTTCTCGCTGTAAGTCTGGTTTTATAGAATTTCTTTTAAAAGAATTAAAGTAAATTAAATACCAATAAGCAGATTACTTTCAAGAAAATACAAATATTTAGAATATCTACTGAAATATTTAGCAAGCTAGGTTTGCAAATGAACCAGTTTGCTAAGAGAACGAGTCTCAGAGTGCCTCACAGCTAAGCTTAATTGGCAAAAAATAAAAACAAAAAAACCATTCATCAAGAGCAAAGCAGATTCTGAAATTCAAAACTGGTGCACACAAAAAGCTGCTTGACAGTAATCAACATGTCAAAACCATGCTTGTGACATTTTATGTGGTTTATACAAGTATTAGAATGATCTGACTTGGATAAATCCGTGTGTGTATGTATTTTACTGCCCACACAGGACAATTCATATGTAAATAATCCAGTCACTTTTGCAGATCTATATAAAACAAATTGCAATATCAATCAAATTTTACATGCTATTTAATTAAAATAATCACCTGGTGCAGATTGATAGATTGCTTTGCTTAATAAAGTTTCAAGCTCATTCAGTACCCTGCTCATGTGGCAGACTATGCTAAATTGAATATATTTGTCCCTCCACCCTATCCCGATTTATTTTTAGCACTCACTTCCTGTTAGAAAAAAAATACAACATTTGGAACACAAAATCAGAAATATTTTTTGAACAAACCATGGAATCCTGAAATTTTTCCACTTTTGCTCTCAAAGCTCGGCCACCCTTCATCTAGGTTAAAAGCTACTGAGAGACGGACAAGTATATGGAGTCAAAATATAGCAAACTGATAGTCACAAGGATAGCAATGTAAGCAGAGTGTTAAGGCTTAATGAACATTTATTTTGTCTATCGTCTGAAAGCAACTAGAGAGAAAAGAATATAATAAATAACTTAAAAACATCAATAAACAAAAAGAGTTTTCTTTATTAAATTAAGGATAATGAGTCCCCTTAAAGTGGTTCATTGGATAGCCCCAGTGGAACAGAACATGTCAGTCAAAATAAACTAGTAATCCACATGCTGCTTCCAACTCCGTCTTACAGTGATATTAACCAAGACAACAGAAATAAAAACATTTTTCTACCTGTCTTAGCCACTCCAAACCAATTACTCACCAACAAACCTTGATATTCTTTTACATTCAGAAAAATAACACCACAAACAAGTCACAACAGCTTCATGTAATCTATTGGTTCCCACATCAAGACAATTTGCTTTCTCTACAAAAGCAAAACATTTCAATTTTTTAATACCAACTTATACTATAAGCAGGCCAGATTTTTTTTACATTCAAATATCCTGTTATATAACAAGTACAAGTAAGATAAATCTCACCCAAATGGCAGGCAAATATTTTATTTCATGGATTGAGATATAAACTACTAGGGAATTTTTCTGATTTAAAACATAAATGTTCAAATAGTAATAGGACTTTTAAGTGTATCAATAGAGACAAGTTGTAATGACTACATTCTCATGACCATAGGTTTCTACGGGAAATAAAGCAGGTACACATTTACACCACTTTAGTAATACAGAGCCTACAGGCAAGTCAAGGTTTGAATGAATACTCTTTGGCATGACTCTGAGGCAACTAGCCAAAGACTACCCTTTGGAAACATGGCGCATAGATATGGGTATTTTATCTCTACAGTATGAGAAATTTTACAAGTATACAAGTAGTGTGACAGTTTTATTTGAACTTACATTGCTTATTTCAAGATTAAGTGATGATAAAGAACCTAATCACCCAATTCAGCGAATAAGAAATCCTACTTTCAAAGGAAATTTAAGTATCTCTGTTATTGTAATTTGGGATATAAAAATTGAAGTTTTCATGCTTCAAGGAACAAAGCTATGGGATTTACCAGTTCTACACACCAAACCAAAGAACAAGATATCAACACAGAAACAGTCTTTGTAATCTGGATAGAAATGGTTCCACTCTTAGATTTATTTTCTTTTGTAGAGAAATTTTTCTGAAAAAAAAAAAAAAAAATCCACTAATCTTATAAGGAAAATATAGTGTGAGTGTGAAAGAGAGAGCACACACATCTCCTTATAAATAAGTGGTGGTAATTAAAATAAATAAAAACAGCATTATTAAAAATATGCACATAAATGTTTATGCACATCTGCATACATATTCCTAAGTTCCATAAAGTTATATCAACTTAGAAATGATAAAAAAAAAAAAAACAAGTGATAGCTGGTGAGAAAAGGTTTGTGTACTAAAGACCAGAGTTGAGTGCATCATCCAAATGACTTACGAGATCAATTACCCCCGCCACAAAATTCAAATTAGTTTTTTTTATTTATTTATTCTTTTTCTTTCTTATAATATACATGCTTTATAAAAATCCAGTAATATAAAATAGCAAAATGATCACTTTTGTTAGTTTTGATTACTTCTGGCATTATATGAGGGTAAATCAGAAAATAAAGGCAATTTTGAAATATAGATGTATGGAAATTGCCTTTACCTTTTGATTTTATTTATTTATTTATATATATATATATATATATATATATATATATATATCTATATATATCTCTATATATATCTTTTTGGGAGGTAGATTTTGCATGCTCTTCAATACATATTTGGTTTTAATGAAAATCTTTAATGATTTTGCCATACGAATAAAACTAAGGCAATTCTGTGTCATTGTCATCTATTTTGTTATTGGTTAAAACAAAATCCAGTTCAAATTTTCTTGACAAAACTTAGCCATTATAAATTTGTTTCAGTTTGTCATTCAATTACTTTACTAAATTTACTCACTAGGACTTTAATTTTTGTAACTAATTTTTAAAAAACAAATTCTAAGGCTATTTTATTTTAAACAATTCTTGCTAATACTTTCTGACAGTCCAAATAAACTATATAAATAAAATAATTACTAAAATATATTTTATTCATTTTGTTGAAATTGAATAATCCTAAGTTGTTTCTGAGGAATCAATCCTGGAAATTCTTTTGCATTTTGGTTTAATCTAATTCTCAACAAATACTTGACAAAGAACTGAATTATTTTAGCAATGTAGAAATGGGAAAATGATGCTAGTCTTATGTTGGAATAATATTTAAGAATTAAATAATTGAGAACTGACTGAAGATTATTTGAAAAACTTCTTTGATAAATATTTTCACCTCTGACTAATAATAAAAAAAATTGTTGCACAGTGAATTTAATATTCAAAGTTTTTTTCTTCCTTTCAAAGTGATAGCAAAGGTATCACACTTGTCTGAAATATGAAAATCGTTTTTCACTACTTTTTTAAAATTTGTGCTTAATTAACTATATAAAAAACTGATGCAACAAAATTTGCTTAAGTTGTTTATAACTTCAGAAGTTAATTAAAAAGGAACAGTAATTGGTAGCATTACGCATGCTAATATGACAATGTCAACCCTAGAGCAATATTTAACAAGTTCAATCCAGGTGCTGCACAAAAGTGTTCAAATATCTATTATATTTATGAATAAAATCAAATGCATGTAGAAAACTTAAAATAATGTACATATTTCAGAGTAATTTTTCAGGAGATATTTCATGGTTCAGTGTGGAATGAGATGACCCAGTTCACTGCTTCATTAGACAAACTTTGAAGGCTCACAAAGTCATATGGAAACATTTCCAATGAAGTAATTTATGATAACAGGATTTAAATTGGTGTTATATATAAAAAATATATTGTCTTTATACTACAGAACTTCTGACCCACTTTGTCCTCAAAATATTTTTCTTTTCAATCTCATTCAAAATCAGCAACTGATAAAACAATTATACATAACTACCTAGAGAGTGCAAGTTTAAAAACAAATTACTTCTCTCACGGAATGTCAAGATATAGATTTTTCAGAAAAACATTTTGGTTTTCAAAACAAGGTGATTTAAAAAAAATCTTTCAATAAGGTAACACACTGAAATCTGCAAAGATATCAATTGACACAGATTATGTTAATGCTTTTTGCTTATTTTGTACAATATTTGAATATAAAAATCAGTTTGGGCATGTAACAATAAGAGGGGGATTAAAAATCTGGATTTTGAATATTGTCAAATCAAAAATAACCTTTTTGACATCACCTGCATAAAATCAACTGAACTCCCAAAAGTGTTCCAAAAATTTAATGGATTTTTATATTTTAAAATTTATTTATTTGTTAAAAATTCAATGGAAATATAACAAGAATTTTGGTTGATATACTTTGTTAGGTGGACAAGTGAGGAACAGATGACACGAACAGTGAGGAAGGAGGTAGCATGTGAATTGGATACAGAGATAAAATGAAATAAAGGCTTATCTTGTCTTACTCAAGAGAAAATATAGATGACATGAGAAAGAATTGTCAAGTGGGGAAATAACGTTGATGAGGAGACTAGTTTGTAATGATGTGGATAGTGATAAGAAAAGTCAAGAAATGTTTGTTTTTTTTAAGTGTGGGTGACAGGAAGAAAGGAAAAGAGAGAGAGGAGAAAAAGTGATCAAAAGACAGGCACAGCTCAAGATAGAAGTAAAGAAAGAGGAAGAAAAAACACGTACACACATCATTGGGGAGAGATGCTATACAGAAGGAACAAATGTATGACTTCATTCAATCATCTTTTCCTTCAATTTCAGGAGTTGTTCCAACCCCGAAATCCATTCTTCATACAACTCTTCCCTACCAGCTTTTAGTTAAAAATCTTTATTTTGTATACAGCACATAAGAGATCATGTATTTTTGTCATGAACAATCTGGAGGACAGACAAACACAAAGACACTTTGGCATCAAGTGATGACGACTTATCTGTCAGGTGTTGTTTCTCTTTCTTTAGACTATCCAAAGTTTGGTCAAAGGCTTTCATTTCTAAAATTAACTTGCGGATTTCTACTTCTTTACGATGTTTTTCATTGCAAATGGCATCTATCCTCCGAGATACAGCTACAATAGAGAAGAGAAAAAAAAGGCCTTGGTAAAAGATTTAATAACTTACAAGCCAAGTAATTACTGTAAGCAAGTAATTCCTTAGACAATAACAATTTTATTGTACACAAGAGTCAATGCCAATGTTTTGGTATGTCAAAAAGGATTAAAAATAAAGTGGAAAAAAATAACTGACATAAAAAGAAGTGCCATAATAATGACCCAAAAGAAATTTCATGTTCTATGCTATTAGAATATATAGCGATAAGTTTATCTTTCATTTCCAGTGAAATTTGTTTCTGTATTACTACACATGTAAATTAAATATATTTTTTGTGCCATATTGTACAAATTTTTCCAATGAGTTGCTGCTCCCAATGCGAATAAATAAAATGGATTGCACCACTACTACTAGATTAAATTTTTTTCAGTAGCACTGTTAATGACAATTGTGAAAAGGTACTGAGAATCTTAAGGGAACACTATCATAAAAAATAATTTCTTTATACACAGAATTAGCTTTAAGGAAACCAACAGCAAAAAAAATATGACTACATGCAAAGAACAGAAAATGTTGCTGCCAATCCTTTAAAATATTAAGAGAAATAATCAATAATTATATTAATAGCCTTTGTCTTAAAGGGAATTTTATGAGATTTCAAGCCATTTGCCACTGTTATCACTAAAAGAAAAAAACAGTGAACAAATTAAAAAGAGCCCTAAGAAGTTCTGATGAAATGAAAAAAACTATAAGACCATAAAGAAAATAATATAATACGGCTATTGTCCTGTTTAGAACTTAGAGCTTTAAACCTACTACTGACATTGCTGCTGCAGCTTGTCATTTACCTTCATTAATGGCTCTCATATTGTATTTATTTCTCTGCTAGCTTACTAAATTGACCCTCATAGCCTAGCATATGGAGTGATTCTTTCACATATCTATGTGCTTCCGTCTAGTATATTTAACTCGTTCCACGGTGATAATTCAGCCTACTGAATTATGACATTGGTTCATGAATTTAGTGAAAGTAATTTTGAGTTCAATCCTCGGGCCAGGTAGTGCAGACAGACTCAGCAAAAACAAGGTGAGCAATAACAGAGCAGTACTAAATAAGAACAAAACAAAATATCCCAAAACAAAGACAGTGAAAGAACAATCTACACCTGTAGATTAAATAAAGGGTTCAGTTTGGAATTCTCTGTAAGAGACCCAGACTGACAACCACTTGAAGACCGAAGAGCACAGTTGTAATAATAAAGAAGCAGACATTAGTCTGAATGTACATAATGATAATTCCTCACCCCTATAAATTCAGACAGAAAAGAACAAAGCTGTGAATTTCCCAAAAAAATTAAAAAAAAACTGACTACTGCATTAATTTCTAGTTTCACTTCGAAATTTATGAAGTTTCAATAACAATTTTAACCCCAAAAAAATCACTTTACAAAATTGACAGTTGGTAGCAGAATAGATATCAATTTGAAAAAGGTTCATGTTGGGGATTTTTTTTTTTTTGTAGATTTGAATGCAAACATATACTATGTATATAACATTTTATAAAACCTAAAAGAGATACTTTAAATACCACCAACCAGATATTTTTTCTGCACATGCAGCAATCAACAAGGGTGCTTCTATTCAATCTGGACAAAGTTTTACCAAGTTGATAATGTCCTGATAGTACAGGACCTAATAATATGTATCTGTACTTTCTGTAAAGTACATTTTCAGAAAAATATGCTTCACACAATTTATATAACATGAAATTTTAGGCTACATATATCTTAGATTTAAATTGTTAGTAAAGTATTAGAGTGCTAACTCTAAATGGAAATATAAAAATACTTGTCATTTTTCATTTCCAGTGAGGTTCGCATGACTATATACTACCACATATGCAATTTAAGCATAATTTTTCTATGTAAAAAGACAGACAAAGCCATGTTGCACACGTTACATTTTTCTTATTTTCACACCTTACTTAAAATCGGTGTGATTCTATAAGAGCATACACCCTTCTTACATTTGTGGTTGAAATGAGCAAGCTGATTTTTATAAAAATGAGGGTTTTTGTATCACAATATTGTCTTTTTGGGAAGTTAGGTTCCAATTTTTTAAAAGTCATGCATAAAAAGGCATATATTAAGTTAGGCCCTTTTCTAAATTGATTTCATTTCAGAAAAATTGCATTTACGCTCTTTTAGCACCACACCAACAAAATGTGAATACTAATTCTAATACTGTGGATACTACTAATATTTTGTTTATTTCACCAACAAAATTCTTTTTCATATTTTAATTCCATCTAATAGTATAAAATGAAATTCCCATATTCAGTACAGTACAAATTATTACAAAGACAATGTTCAAGTACTTTTACAAGTTACTTAAATAAACAGGCTGTCAGCATAAACAAAAAGGAATATCAATTTCAAAGATTGAAAATCTGTTAGGTCATCTAGAAATTGTCAATAATTTGTTGAACCTGTTTAAGTACTTCAAAAATTAATTGCAAAACAATTTAAGTTGATTATCATTTCACAACCAAGTTATTTATTACACTGAATATTTAGCTAAACAACAAGGTATATCACACCAAGTGAGGGTCAATTAAAGATTAAATCATTACTGAGAGAATTAATTCAAGAGACATTTGTTCACATACTTCAATACACACTGATTTTTTAAATCAGCTATTAATCTTACACATGGAGTTAAAATTACAAATTAAAAATAATGTAAAATGCAGAGAAGAGATTCCTACCAGCAATTTGCTCTTCTGTAACTTTCAGTTCCTCCAGGCATTGTTGTTTATCCATATTGATGCTGGCAATCAGATTTTCTCTAGCTCTGTCATTGCACACATGGAAATACTGCTTCAGAATTCCATCAGAACTCTGTGCAGAGCCTAAAAAGAAAGAGTTTAATCAAAACAGACAACTTGGTTTATCAAGATTTTACAACCATTCAATGACAATTGGTTAATGAAGTCAAAATTAAATAAACATTTTTATCAATAGAGGTAGTTTCTTTAGCCATTCTTTGTTATCAAATTTATAAATGTTGGATACTAAAACGCCTATAAATTGTAATATTAGAAAATGTATTAAAAGTAAAATTACATTAAATACCCACTAAATATGTCCTACTTAATGTTTTAAGGGAGTTAAATTTATATTGTGCTTTTTTATGTTCATTAATAGGAATGTTTTTAAATTTTTTTTTAAATCCATGTAACATTTTGAACTTCAAATTTAAATTTTCACAAGCTTCAAATTAAAAAGTATTCATAACACAAGATTTAAAACAAGTTTTAATATCAGCTTGCATGATCACAAAAACAGGATTTAACAGGAAAAAGCATTTTAAAATTGTCAATCCAACAGATTGACAGTGTTTATTGAATACATGTATGTGTAGCTAAATCTAATACCTTAAAATAATTTTACAAATCAAGTGAAAATTTAAGTAGAAAAATGGATACTATAGTTAAAACAGACAGAATTAACCAATTCTGACCAGTTTTCCTAAGAAATACCTACCCAGAGACTTCCACTGTCAAGACTAATGAGAAAATCATTTCTAGTTATTTCTATTATGAAACTTTTTGCCAAAGTGAAATACTCTGAAATTATTTGACCTAGCATACTCACCTTTATCATCTCTATCTTATTCATAGGTTCTACAGCCTTCTTTAGCTATTATGTTGCATCTGCTAAACTTAGTGTTTTAGTTTTTTTTCCAAGCACTTCTATAACCATATCTTCACCAATCTAAACAATACTGAGGAATGAGGAAATAAAGGTTGAGCATAGAGAGCTCTTAACAGTTACTGAATACAGCAGACACATAGGGAAGTTCAGAAAGTTCAATTGATAAAACTAATCAAAATAAAAGGTGAGGATACTAATTCAAGTACTTCCTGTATAAATAACATTCATTTTTTTTTTTTTTTTTTTAATTAAGGCATATCTGATTAGTGACTACACAACATAAAAACTATGATATACAAAATCAATCTCCAAATGAGATACTCACGTTTCCTGATGATATGTTTAACTTTTGCAGAAGAATCATCCCTGGACAAAGCAAATCTACACAAGAGGAAAAAAAACTCAAAATTGAAGTATGAAAGAGAAAAAAAATGGCTTTAATTAAAATCAGCAAATGTTTCCCCAAGAAATAACACTAATATACTTATGAAAATTTAACTAATTTTCCAAATAAATTAATTTATCACATCCAACCTTGTTCAAGTACTCAAATCGTTTGTATTATTTAGTCAACACTGACTGATTAAAGCCTTCATCAGTTGTAATCCAGAAAAGAAAAAAATCCAGACAAATACACAATATTTGATTCACCAAGCTCCCCTATACCTACATTGCTAAGCAAAGAAAGCCAGATGTCCACTTGACCTCATAGGTTTTCATTTATTTATCATTTTATTTCCTTTTGGTCAATTGGGTGGTTGCTTTGAAGATCACTTTTCATAGACTTTACTGCTGGCCATAAAAATAAAATGAAAACAAAATCAGTTACCATCCTTTACTATGTGGGTGTCCCAATCACAGTCAAGCTCCATTGTGGTACACTATCTCCCATTTAATTATGGATTTGTGTTCTTCAAGTTTCATGTTAAACAGAAGACTAGTTTTCTCCTTATATATCTTAATATAAATGTATTTGTGTGTGTGTGTGTGTATGTATGTATATATATATATATATATATATATATATATATATATATATATATATATATATATATGTCACTTTTCTATTATAAGGTGGTCAAACTTTAGAAAGAAGCTTGCAAGTAGATTTGTTATTTTACTGAAATAATGCAAGAATGAACAAAAACATCTCTCAATGTAAAATATCTCAAATGGAAACAATCTCACTTATTTTTAAGTCTATATGCCAAAATGTCAAGAGGACTTAAAGCATACATGCCACCATCTTGACTAATGTACCAGTCATGATTGGGTTATCTTTGGCATCATTCATTATTACTGTGAAAGGATTATAAATAAAAAGCAAACCTAGCAACAATGAAAATAAAAAGTGGTGAGAAAAAATTAATTTAATCAACTTACCGAATAGTATTCTCACTGACATCAGATTCATAGTCACTTGGCTGTTGTTGAAATAAAAACAAACAATCAGAATTTACATTTAAAGAACAAAAATAATCTTAAAATCAGTAACCTTAAAATCTAGTTTAAAATTGCAAAAATTAAAATATTCATTTTAAAGGAACAAGAAATCTAAAAGACATTTTGTCATGCAGAAAACAAAATCAGAAGTTTCTACTTAGAGTTTGCAAGAGCACCAACTCAAGAACTAAGGTAAAAATAAAATAAATTACACAAAGTTTTTTCTTACAGAAATATGAGTGCCCAAATGATCTCACATGATCAATTATTTTTGAGAGCTTTAAGCTTAAATTTAAGCAGTTCCTTCAAAGAACAAAATTCAAATATTTTAAACTGCTGGTTTACCAAATATGTCATTTATTTAGAGATTTAGAATTAAGTAAATAAAATAATTTCTATAATTACCACTCAGAGGAGTCAAACTGTCATTTATTGGTAGGATGATATTAATCCTTTCTAGAAATGAAGTAAAACTTAAGAAATGTAAGTCTCAACTTTGACGTTGAGCATTATTCTGTGAATAGAAAATTTCTACTGCATAACCCCAGATTCCATAACGCTTGAATCAAAAATGAGATTTAAGACCTTACAGCATCTAAGTAACTTTTTTTTTTTTTTACTATTAATTCATTTAAATATGCTTCTTCGTATTTGTATTTTACTAAATTTTAGTTGCTGTAGTTTTTTTTTTCCACCACTCTTTGTTTGTGACCCCATTGGAAAAGTGTTAGTAAATTGGAAAAAATCTAGAAGACAGAAAAACACTAATTTCCGATAGACTGAAGACATACCGATGAACAGACAAAGCAAAATGAAAGCAAAGCATATTTTTTTTTTTTATTGGAAAAAAAAAAAAATAGAAGGTGGTAATTAAATTTCACGTTTGCTGGAGAGGTAAAACAAAGAGACCATCTGTTTTTGGTTAGGACTGAGATTAAGTGATGGGATATTCTTCCCAGAAAGAAAGATATTTTTACAACCATTGAGTGATGGAGAGGAAGACAGACCTCTGGCCATGAGTTTGGTCACTTGACAAGGATTAACTTTTAAAAGCAGACAGGTTTCCATCAGAAAATAGATAAGAGAATGATAATTAAATGCCGAAATGCGATAAAACTACTCAGATCAAGAGATTGTTCCTGTTTTGTCACTTGTTGGCCAAAGGGTTGATGAAGGGATAAAAAAAGATGATAAATAACAGATGCAAAAACGACCACACACAAAAGCATAAGAAAGAATTTTGAACGATAATTAAAATTTGGCTGTTTGGGCTAGACCACACCTAACCCTTGGGAGACATGTTTGATCAAGTGACCAAAGAGGAAAAGGCACAGGTGGAATTTCAGGGAAGCCAGAGGACTTTCCCCACTCCTCAGGCAGTGATAGTGAGAGGCACTCACACAAAGCAGGAAGTAGACGGTTTGATCAGGTGACCAAAAGAAGGAGAAAGCCAAGGTAGAATTCTGAGGGAGGGAGGAAGGGCTCCCCCATACTTTGACATTTGCAGAGAGAGCCCTGTTTGGGGAATGCTGGCATTCTCAGAGCACATCATGCCCCACCCCCTGCACAGGGGTCCATAAAAACAGAACACCGAGTAGATGACGGGGAGAGAGAGACAGAAGAGTCGAGACTCGCCTGATCTCATGTGATTTGCTGCCATGAGGAAAAACCTCCAACTTGAAGCCTTGTTCCAGAAGTCTCGTTCAAAACCATAACAACAGTGTGTCACAATAATCAGGAAGGGTCGACAGTTATTGCATGGAGATCATAGGCCTGCTTGAGCCATCTGTAACTGTACTATCAACTTTGTATCAAGGAATTATACATAAATATTTTTTTTCTTCTATCCAATTTATTTTTTCTTTTACATATGACTTTACTCTAACCAGACCAAACCAAGCCATCGATTCCAGTCAAACATTTGGACCAAGCCAGTCTTGCAATCAATTGACACAATGTAGTGCGAGACAAGACTTGTACCGAAGCAATCAACTCTACAATCAGCCAAGGTGATTGAGCTTGAATATGGAATGACTGGGGGTGACATCATAGATGCATTTGGAAACCATCTGGAAATGTCAAATGAACCATTCATTTGATCGATAGATAAGTTTTCATTCCTATGCTAATCACATTTATTTCACTTAAATTCAGAACCTGTAACTATTCATTTTTCATTATGATACTCTTCAAGATTAATTTCATTTCAGCACTAAATGACCTGAGAACCAAACTCACAATTTACAGATGTGATTTACTTATATTTTTCCTGTAAGAGAAATATGCAATAGTAATATGATTATCTCAGAAATTCATACCAGATTTGTGAACTTGCTTTTAATTATTATATTTCTTTCATGTAAGGATTTCCCAGAATAGTTAAAAAGCAATTAAGAATCTGAAAGATAATAAAATCTTAGGTAATCAAAAATTACTATATTTATTTGAATGCAGTGAAGAAAGACTAAAATTATCATGTTTACAACAAACTATTCACTCTGGCTTTGGAGAAAAAACAAAAACAAAAGACCTTAAAAGGAAATATTAGATTTTTATAAGAATACTGGCACTTACAAGATTCCCTTCGGTTTTGATTCTTTTTGATAAAGGTGGTGTACTTGCATCTGTTTCACTGGCTGCTATGCTTGTGGGACTGGCTGTGTTGTGGGTAATCACTGCTTCATCAGGGGGAGGGATGTTATCTACAGCACTCTCCAAAGGGGAATTTGAAGATGAGGCCCTTGAAGAGGGGGCACTGGAAGAAGGGGTGTCAGGACATGTAGTATTCATAGAGAGAATGTATTTCTCTAAAAACTGAGATATCCGGAGCTGTCCAACTTCAATGGCAAGTGAAAGTGGTGTAAAACCCTGAAAGGTAAAATTTTTTTTTAATTTTAAGAGGGAAAAAATGAGTAAAAAACAACTACAAGAGGATTAACTATGATTCTGACATTTTAATACATGGATTTTTAAAGCATAAAGAATGAGAATTTTTTTGTAATACCATCTATTTTCATTAAGGAAAATGATGAAACTATTTACTTACTATTTTGTTTTGACAGTATACATTTGCACCAGCATTTATCAACATTTTCATAGGAGCCAAGTGTTTATCCTTCTGAGCAAGTAAATGGAGAGCAGTGTCTCCTTGAGGAGTTTGCTGCTTCAACAAAGAATTTAGCAAACCTGAAAGAAAATTAACAAATCAGCAACAATTCAACATGAACATGTAAATCATTTTTTTTCAAGTCAACATTTATTTTAGAAAATAACATCTTTAACAAAAAGTATTTCTAATTACAGGTCAACAAAAAAAAAAATCGTATCAACATTTTTTTTTATTCCAGAAAGGTAGCACGATTAGGTATTTTACAAATCTTAGAAATGACAAAGATTAAAAAAAAAAATAGCCAAACTTTTTCAACAATGTCATAGCAGTTACTTAATAACTTCAAATATATTACAAGTCTATTTTCAAAAAACAAATTATCTTGACTTATGTGAGTGGCTTATGTACTTCCACAGGCTTTGTATACATATAAAATGTTTCTTTTTTCCATCATACAAAGAGATACTTTTGAAAATCTGTCAATTTTCTAATTTAGGACTCCATAGAATAAAACGAAAAATGCAATAAAACCTTTAAATAACATACAGAAGTTGTCCTTGTTAAATGGTTCAACACAGCAGAAAGAAACATTGGTACTGGTAAATATTGCAAATGTTTCCCAATCACTTCATCACTATTTATTCTTGACATAAGCCTGAAAAGCTTTCTTCAATAGGAAAACTGATAAAGATAAAATCTATCTTGAGATAACTACACCCAAACTTTTCCCAAGTTTTATTAACATTCATTTCTGTATCTGATGCTACTAATATTTGTTGTAAAAGGCTGCCCATTCTTCTCTTGGGTAAAATACTGTTAACTGTTAATTATTAGGGAAAAAAGCAAGTAAACTGGAAGTAAATGGAAGCTCACCTAACAAAAAAAATCTTTGGTTGTAAGAAAGAATTTTAAGTTTTTCATTAACTTTTTTCTTTTAAGTTAAACTGCATTTAGTGAGACAAACTTCTAAATAATGCAGCTGATCATAAAACCATTCACATAATGGATGAAAAATAGTTCTGATGTGTTATTAGAATCTAAACTGGAAACTAATACAAGTGTCTTTACTACTGTTTAAGGATATCTGATAGGTTGTTGTTTTTTGGGAAATATGTATTTTATATCTATAGACTGAAAGGGAAAAATTATAAATTAAATGCTAATTTAAAAAAAAAAATAAAAAAATTCAGGAACGGAATTTAACCTCTGTAAAAGAAGCCACTCTCACCTTGTTTATCTTTGGCAAAGTTTAAAATTGTCTTCAAAAGATTAACATGACGCTTGTGACCCCGTAGATCCTGGCTGACCGACTCACAAATTGTAAGAAATGGAGTGAAGCCAGATTTGTTTTTGATGCTCAAGTTCGGTTGTAAAATTTCAAGGAGATCAGAGAATTTCTCCAAAGACACAGGATTGTTTATTCTTACAGCTCTCACACAGAGAAGCACTCTATGTAAAGCAGAATCTCCAGTGCTGTTATGAAGTACATTGATGTTGAACCCATTAGAAGCCATCCACTTGACTACATTTAGTTTACCTGCAAACAAAGAAAATGAGAATTCAAACCAATTACAATATTATTCTGCAATCATCTTTATTCCAAAGACATAATTCTCAACTATTAAAAAGAAAAATATGTGTATGCTTGCATGTCTCCAACTTACTGCTTAAAGTTGGATAAATTAAAATAGAAAAAAATCTTTGTACTTTTTCAGCAGAAAAAAAAAGTACTTTTCACAGATAAAAGAAAAAGTTACTTCTCAAAATCAAATTTTTTAATGACATCCAATTAAAATAGTTTTGCAATGCACAAAACACAGACATAATCTAATAAAATATTAAGACAGATCAAATCTCAAAATAAGCCGTCAACATTGCACAACCACAAGAGAGAAAAAAAAAAAATCTTTAATTCTATATGGTGTTAATAACTAAATGTCAAGTGATAGTGCATCACCCACCCACAACTGGAGGCCTATGTCAAATTTTATTGTTCAACTGGAAGCAAATATTTTTAATTTCAGTTTGGCCTCACCATAGTTTGCTGCTGTCGAAAGTTGAAGAAATTCAAAAAGTGTTGATATTAAAGGCATAATTTAGTCCAAAAATTTAATCCTTTTTTTATTTACTAAGGTTTTGACAATATACAATATGGCAGAGCTTTGCATCTATCACTACCCACCATGTTAACAAGGGTATATAAAATGTTATATGCATTTTAATCTTTCATCCACATTAAAACATTTCTAATGAAACAAAAAAATTGAAACTTAATTCTGGAACAATAACATGACAAAAGAAAAACATCAAAGTAACAGTTACTTATTTTATTGTATAGAAATAAAGTAACTATTGTTAAGATGACTTGTCATAAATATACTTTATGATTATAGAACTATGTAGAAAAAATTGACTCAAAAGTGTGTAGTTTAGCAGTGGGGTAAGGTTTAATGTTTTACCTAACCCTGTTTACAATGTTCTTAAATAATTTTTTCATGAATTTTGTATAAACTGTCACATTTGATCCTAATGTTTTTGTTTGTTTTAATGGTATACTAAACTGAAATAAATCTTATGCTTACTTCAATTAAATAAAGTTATTCCAAATGTAAAAGGTAAAAATTTCTTAAGCCAGCTACAGCAGCAAACTATGACAAACCCAAACTAAAAATCTTCACTCCCAGTGAGTTAACAAGATTTGAGATAGGCCTCCAGTTCTGGGTGAGAGTTATGCCATTACTTGGCCTTCAGTAAAGAAGGATATGATCTAAGATTTTATTAAAGCAAGTGAAGCTCAAGGGAAATAACTGAATATTATCATGGGTGAACTGAAAATATACATCAATTTATTTGGATGTTCCCAAATATAATCAAAACCAAATCTTATCTATTACTGGTTGGCAAACAATAAAACTGACTTACACAAGAAATGACACACTTCCTTAGCCTTCAACCGACTAATAACTAGAGTTGAGTAATAAAATTTCAACCTGACATTCAAGGAAAAAATATTACTATTTTAGCCTAATTTTTTGCTTTGTAGATTCACAGTAAACAAAAAATAAGTTTCTTACCCAATTTATTTATACAAAAACAACAAAGAAAGGGTAATAAATTATTCCAAACTAGCTTAGCTCCTACACAGGACTTTTGCACTTTTGACTTTTTACCTTCAGTGTCCTATGTATGTAAAAGTTATAAGAATTTAGAAATAATAAAATTATTTTATCTTTATTCAACACCTTAATTTGGGATAATCTTTCTTCATACATACCACCAATCTCCGTAGCTTGATTATATTTATTTTGCGTGCAATTTTTCTTTTAAAATCATCATTCTTTATGATCCCTTCACATAAAGTTACTTATGACATTAGGGAACCCAACTACATAATATTGCAAATACGTCATAGTATGTGTGCAAGAAAAAGGAAAAAAAACATGAGCAACATGCTATGCCCCACTTAAGTTTTAATTAGACAATATCAACTGCGACAAAAAGCAAAATTAAAGTTAAACTTTTAATAAAGAATTGTTTTTTTAACCTTTCACTGTTCAATATTTAAAAGGAGTTATTTAGTATTTTTTCAAATCGTGATTACTACAGTAGTTACTGTGTTTAGTATCGAATATTCTGCTTATGTCGCCTGTACCGATTTCTCTTTCTACTACATACCATGAGTGTTGGCTACAGAATTACTACTATCCTCTAGCAAGCAATGTTGCTGCTTATATAGTAAGTGGCAGATGTTGATACATTTGCATAGGTGTGATGTCCATTTCATCAATTCATGGTCAATGCGCACACACACCAAGCACTGAACCAGTTACAGCTGCACCAACTCAAACATGCTTCATACTAGGTAAGAGATGCTCTGCGTTACTACACTCCTCTGATCTGATCACACAGGTGACAGCCGGGGGTGGGGGGGTTGTCACTTCAGTCTTGCGCTTCTCCATAGTGGAACTGAAGAGGTTTGTGCGTCTAACTCGGGAGGACCATCTGTTGATGTGAATCGGACAGAAGTTTCTTCATGTGAGTCTGGTGGGTCATCTTCACCCATCGTGTCACTGGGCGTTTGTGTGGAACCTCTGTGTTTTACTACAATTCATTGCATTCCGAAGACTCATCATCATGGTCCACCCTCTTGACAGGGTAAAGAGGGTCCCCAATATAGTATGGCATCCCATTGACCAGAACTGAGCATAGACTGTGGTATTCAGTAATCACCCCTTTTCCAAATTTAGACATGCAGATGGTGCGCAGGGCCTTCACCCACACTATCTCCAATTTTGTAGGCTGCATTCTTCTTGCATGCCAGTGGAGTTGCAATGTCTATCCCTTTTACCTGCAATTGGTAGGTGTAGATTAGTTATCTGCACTTTTTTTGGAGGAAAGCAGCATAGCATAATGAAAAAGGCCACAAACTTAAAAAGAAGGTATTATCGTCAAAATGTGTTATTAAGATAAAAGACCAAAGTATTTTTAATTACTTTATTAAATTTTTTAATCCTTTCTAAAACGTTCAAAATTTTAGTTAAAATCTTGTTTTGTTTACTTCATCACGGTTGCATAACATTGACTTTTTTGTGCTTTTTTCCACTGAAAACACATCGATTTGGAAATTCTTGTAAAAATCAAATAATTGGACAATTTTAATGAAATTTTCAGGACTTATTCACAAATGAATTAAATTATTTCTGGAATTTTTTTTATTTATTATTATTCTTTTTTTTTTAAAGAAAATTTTGGTAAAAATATTTTTTATACCCTCCCCCCTTACTTAATTTCAGGAAATTTCGCAAAAAAAACATTCTATTTCCTGAATTTTTTTTTTTTTTATTTATTAACAGGACTCCTTGGAGAATCTAAATCGCCTAACCTTTTTTTTCAAACTTGCACTATTCAAACTGAAAATCTTTACAGAAGAAAATTTTATAGTATTTTAAATTTTTTTATTTTTGCATAAAGCATCTTCAAAAGATAAAAAAAAATCAATAAATTATGAGATAATTGTGGAAAATATGTTCATTTGTAAAAATTACTAGGAAGCTAAAGAAAAAAAAAAAATACATTCACTTAGATATCTTAAATTTTGTATCAACTCTAGCCATCCATATTAATTGTCATCACTTCACTCAATCAGCCATCCATTATCACTTCAGATAAGCTATGATAAGTAGTACCAATCATTAAATAAATGTTTGTATATTACTTTTTTATGCTATAAGTAATATTTATTTCAAATCTGATTAATTTAAATTTTCTAATTTTACTCGAATAATGTGTCAGAAATACATATGTATTTTTGAAAGAATTTTAAAGAAAAGAATTTTTTTTTTTAATTTCTTAAAATTAAGAAAATGGCTGCTTTTAAGAAAATTTTAACAAATCAAAATTAAATTTGACATTCCAATCTTTATAATTTCTTTCTGACATACACCAGAATATTTTACTTACTGGATATAATAAATTTAATCATTTAGCTTTCAATTAAAGCTAAAATGAAATCATCAAGAACGTTTTTTTCATTTTTAAAAATTCATTTTAAACTTAGGTATCAAAAATTTATGCCGAAATAGTGGAGGTAGCTTGTGTAGATTCCATTTGCTGGGGCTGTGGAGGTTGATGTATCCATTCAGCATTATATTGTAGAGATACACTGCCTCCTCCACAGAACACTACCTCCTGGCAGCAATGCCCTTGATGGTGTAATGGCACCTTTCCACTATGCCATTTCCCACCGGGGAATACACACATCAAAAGCACAGGTGGAGACTGAACGAGCAACCGCAGAATGCCCCACCATTGTCAGCAAGTAGCTCAGTCGGTGGTCCTCATTTGAAGAATATTGACTCCAGCTGTCGGATGATGCTGACAGAGTCCTGATGAAATAGTGGACACCAGATGGAGAACCAAATAGGACCACAATCAATTAGCGTCAGATAGTGTCTGCTACCAAAATGGGTCACATCCTATTCAGCACCAAGTTTTTGTTACATCTAGCTGTCCAGTCTTCCACTGTACCGGAGCCAGGTCTATGGACTGACACACCTCACATTGTTTCACCACTTTCTTAACTGCAGTTTTGGATATTGCAGGATTGATCTGCCTCACAAAATACTGGGTGTACTTTGTGCCAGGATGCCCACAATGCAGATGAATACTCATTACCTGGGTAGAATCATCAACGGCTCCAGCTCTGCTTCCTTTTGTATTGCGTTAAGCCATCACTGCAGTACTCTGGTGAGATGATCAGCCCAGTTTGCACTGGACTTGACCAAGGACACGTCAATAGATAGGCCGTATTCTTTGGCAAGCCCCTTCAAAGTGCTAAGCCGACTTCTTCTTAGCATCTCTCCGGCTGCTTTGGACTGCCCTTTCGCCCACTTGACCAGAGTGTTCAAGATCCACCAGTGCACACATGCTGAATTAGTTAGCAGATGCAGCACTGTTGCTTCCCATTGGGGTGCTAGATTAATGTCTCTCAACACCGCGTCCAGCTCAGCAAGATTTATATGCTGCGAATTTCCATCCGGATGCAAGAATACATCTTCAATGATGTCCTCATCAACTTCCAATACTACCCTGATAGCCAGCCATCAACCCACACCTTCATTTCCTGACCACACCCACACACACACACACACACACACACACACACACACACACACACACACACACACACACACACACCCCACCACCCCAATTCCCTCTTGCAGAGTCTAGTAACAGCTTTGTTGAGCATGCATTTTAGCAGGGCATTACAGGTCTTGTCATCCCAACCTTTGGTCGTCGTGTTTGCCTGTCGCTTCAGAAACACAGTTGCCAATCTGAGCCAGCCACACACTGGAAAGTGACCAGTGAGGTTCCTACATACAGAAAATGCAATTCAACAACTAATGGTGGCTGAAACTGGTGGGATAGCGCTACCTCGTATCCACTGATGTATACCATGTTCCCCCCTAGATGTACAATCCCAATACTTTGGCTCCATCCTTCAGCTTCTCAGGGTCATTGCACGAGAATCTAAAATTGGTAAAGTGCTTCTGAACTTGTTTCATCAAAATTCATCGACATAAATAAATAAATGCATTAAAAAAGGTGCTACATTCAGTCTGAAACCCAGCCGCATAAGGCAGCACCTATGTCCTCTCAGAAGTACAGTCTGGAATTGCCACAACGCCTTGTAGATATGCACCTGCAGATAAGCTTTTCTTAAATCCAGAAGTGATACATTATTTCCCCACTTTCACTATTCTCTTAATTTATATGCACAAATGTCAGCATCACTTAGACAGCCCGAGCTCCTTCTCAGCATATGGTATCAACCAACCGTTATCAAACCAGATTTGCAGCTCACACTCGTACTCACATCACAGCAAGTTGGACACTAGATATTCAGCCATCGTGCCATGCAGCACTGTTGCGGCTTGACTTCCCATCCACTTCCAAACCTTTGCCACCTGATCAAATTCAGCGCTGAAGTCCTGTCCATCAATGGTTATAACCGCACATGAGTAGTTCACTGTGAGAACTCTACTGCACCTGATGGAGTGATTTGTGTCCCTCCCATCTCTTTTATAGTGTTCATTCCAGTCAGCAGGTCATATATTCCAGTGGCTTCTCATGAGTTACCAGGACGTCAACTTTGACGGGATTACCACCATGTTGACGACCCAAAAAGCGTTAGTCTCTCCATTGATGGTCATCACACCCACACAAAACCTTCTCGTCCATGATCAGCACACATCTTTGCTAGCTAATGATCAAGAGTAACCAAAGTCAACGAGCGCTGTGCATGACCTCCCATCAATTTCGACTGCGATTACTGGTAGTGCCAAGTTTTTATCTGCTTCAGGGAAGAGACTGGCACTATTGTCTATTTCCTTGTCTTGTTTCCTCGACAGGTATGTGCCAGGTGACTCAGAGCATGGTACCGAAAACAATGCATCTATCGTGGCCTTGGTTCATGCGCCTGTAGCCATTTGACAGCCGAGGTAGTCTGCCAGATGGTTCAAGACATTACAGGTGTAGCATGTACCATCCCTACGCAGACAAACAGAGACTCTTAATCTGTGTCACTGATAAACAGCAAATGCACTCAAGGGAATGACATGTTCTGACCTGTTGTGGCATAATTTAAGTGTATTAAATTACAAGAGAGCAAAAAAAGAGAAGCTGAAGTCTTTAACTGTTTGATTTGACATCCAAACTCTTTTACATGTAGAACTTAAAGTCTCCCTTCCTTATTCATGCTCCATTTTTATAGCAAAGCAGATACCATTTCTTGACAAGGGAGTAACCATGGATTACTCCAAACCTGTTACTTCAGGTTGTTTATGATTCGGATGGACGGACACGCATACACTGCCCTTTATTATTATAGATATAAGAAGCTTTTGAAGGCACTCATTACTGTGTAGAAAGATGTTCTGTCAGTAAACATTATCAACAGCTGAAGCTATTGATTGTACAGGTTTTTTTTTCACTAAATTTGTCTTTAATTTATTCTGAGATGCTGAATATTTCTAAAATTATAAAAACAACCAAAAAAGCTGTTCCATGTTTTCTCAATGCCAGGAAAGTTGCCGGAATTTAAACTTTCTTTGATTGTAAGAATTACATCACTTGATAAAAAATCTGTTTATTGGTTCAAATAATGGAATTAAAATATTTGGCCAATTTTTAAGATGGTTATTTTTTTTTTCTTAAGTTAGAAAATAAAATATGAATTAAATGGGTAAAGTGTATCCAAAATAATTTACTGGTATTGTTAATAGGAGTTTAACCACCAAAATCTTCAGCTATACAGCTAGATGGTTGGGATGCAGTCTAGTGAGCAATAACTTAAAAATAGCTTTGTTCAACATGTCTGAGAAGTCAGCCAAACTATAATTCTTGTCATATATATATATATATATATATATATATATATATATTCTATTTTAAGCCAGTTTTCACTACAAATCAAACCAATTTGTTTTCATTTAATCGATTCATAATTTAAATTCAACCACTCATTATTTGATTTGGGTAAATTTCTCTGTAAGAATCACAGTAATTACTTTGAACACGACAAGTCTATTTGAAACAATTATTTTTTTTTTGTCTTAACTCCTTTCAATATGAAAGTCTATCAGGAGATTGAACCTTGTGACCATATCTGGTGTAAACTGACTGGCTGGTGCCATTGGCAATTGGCTTTTCAATTTCAGTTATCCCCTGATAATTCAGCTGGACTCAGTTGCTCTGAGTAACTGATATCCAAAACAGGTTTCGATTGACACTGCAGTGTATTGGAAGTTTATGGGTTGGTAACTTTTGTTGATGATGACTGTTCAGTACTTTGTCTTAGGTGAAAGGTATTTCATTGAATTTCACTGTCTTACTTAGAACAGACCTTGGTAAAGCAGGTTTTGTGACTGCTGGTGAAGTTTTTGGTGTTTTTAATGGACATATATTTTCTTTTTACTAAATGCTGTAACTCTTCCTGGACTCTTTTCTTCAAGGGAAGTGGCAAGCACCGAGGAGTTGCTATAGACATTGGTTGTGCAGACATTTTAAACATATATATTCTGGAGTCTATAATTGCCTGTCATGCAAATTTTCAACCCTTATTTCAGGGAAAAAAAATTGCATCCTTGATGCCAGTAAATACAGTAGTTAAAAGATTTAAGTCAAGAATCAAAATAAATTTAAACCAAATTTAAGCATTTTACAAAGACATTATATAAGCCAGAGAAAATGAAATTAACAGTAAGTTGAAAACATCTGAACAAAAACTTACTCAAGATAGCTGCCCAATGAATTAAAGGATATCGATATTCTGGGTTGACATCAAAAATTGCACCATTCTTCTTCCAACTTTTTTCCTGTCAAAAGTAAACATTTAAGAAATATCAATTTTTGTATTGGCTAATATAAAATTAGCAGTCAAAAAAAAAAAAAAAAAAAAGTCTAAAATTTGAAAATAGCAAAGCAGCATTAATTAGATAGTTTGTGTAAAGTAAAACTCTCAGAAAAAATACAAACCCGCTTAAAATAATTAATAGCTGCTAATAATTCTTTAAATGAAGCAGACTCCTGGAAATCTTCAACATCATTGCAGTTGAGTAGAGCCAGGAGAAGAGGACTATGTTCATCTGTGCAACCCACTGAACAAAAAGGGGGACACCTAACTTCAAGCTTTTTATTTTGACTGAAAAAGAAAATGATGCAAATCTGAATAAATTATACTGAGGCAATTTTCTATTTCAATGTAACTACAAAAGGAAAAAGAACTAAACTGAATAAAAATTCAAGGAGAATGAATGACATGTAAATTTTAATCTCCAATTAAAAAGCAGAAAAAAAAAAGACAAACATAAAAAAAACTTAAACAGCCATGCAGAGATACAGCTAAATGATAACGTGACAAAATATTGCCCAATTAAAGTAGATGAATGTTTCTCCATTTTCAATTACTTGACACAAATATTTGTGGGAAGGATTCAAAAAATATCTAATTCCAAATGAATCTTGATTGAAAACATATATATATATATATATATATATATATATAAAACTCACTCTCACTCTCTCTCATAATGCACATGGTAGGAAAGCAAAGCAGAGACAAACAAATTGGTTTTACAGGGTGCAGCAGAAATACCACCCACATTTTAAACTAATCTGTGTAGTGCTAGTGAACTTAGGTAAATGGCAATGATGTCTTCATCTGGCTCATGCCTTAAATTTTTTTTTTTTTTTTCAGACACCATCATGGTTTAGCCTGGTGCACACCGTGTGTTTGCTGTTGAAATGTTTTTTCCCAGATGGAAAACTTTACAAATCATCTACAGGGCATGGCAAATAGAGGCCACCATTTGGAAAATGTCATTTTTAAAAACAAATGAATAAAAACTGTAGTCTTGTTTAAACAGTGAAAAAAAAATTTTTATAGCAGTTACTTTGGTATATTTGTTAACCTTTAAAATGTGGCATGTATTTCTGCAGTACCATATATATCTTATAAAAGGAGGCCAACATTGGAAAGGGGAAGAAATGTTGCTATGAGAATACTTTCAGTTCCTTAAGTTGAAAATAGTTCTCCAAATTTATTATAGAAAAAATGATTCTGCTATTAAATAAGTAATCTTACTTTAAATTTATTATTAGCTGAATCATTGTCATTTATTAATTTTTTATTTAGTCTTATTTCTAGGAGAAATAAAATGAAAGAAGCTTGCTCATTTTTTTTTCTTCTCTGCTGCTTACTAACAGTAGAATGATGAATAATGAAAGCAACAGAAACCAAAGATCAAATACTACCTCTAGTGATTTAGATGAACACTTTTACATATAACAAGACCAAACATTAGCAAAATATCTAAATATCCTTTCTGCCAACAAGACTATGTTACTTTCTTGTTAACAACTTTAGCATGATTATCTCCTATATGAAGACCTCAATGGATCAGGTCATGAGCTTCAGTTACTTTTCTGCTGCTGAAAGTAATTTTCTCTACCATTTCAATAAGCAATGAATTCTTTAGCACAGAAAAACTAGAGTAAAGAGATTGTTTTTACTTCCACACAAATGTAAAAAAAACTTTTTCAAACTATTCCAAATTATACTTTCAAATAAGGGGGGAAAAAACAAAAAACAAAAAAAACATGAAATCACATTTCGAAGAGAGGTTCCTCAGATACAGCACCACCCATTGAAGCAGTTTCAGATGGAATTTCTGGTTCTGGCCTAAAAATATAAATTTTTAACAATACTATAACATCAAAGCAGTAATAATTATTAAAAACAAAAGAATACATACTGAAATTTTTTTGCATGAAAAAGTTTAGTTAAAAATTGTGTATTTAAATTAATTTATTTTTTTAATTTTATTTTAGAGCTATTAAAGTCATACAAAGATGATCAATTCATATGCATATCATCCCTGTATTTATGTTTATAGGCTTACAATAGAGATAAAAATAAAAATCTCATTTTTACTTTATTCATTTCACCATTGCCAAAGATATAAAAGATGACCTCAGCAACAGCTTACTGACCTCTGCTATTTAAAATTCTAACTATTCTCTTCTATGTAAATTATCCACGATCAATAAATCAGAAATTACTGACTTATGTAATTAGAACTAAATTCTTTTCTTCTATATAAACAAAAATTTTCATTTAGTTATTGGAAAACCAAATATTGATTACTATTTATTAACTATTTATTATTGTTTATTAATTCAGTGTGTAGTCAAGAGTTTTACAATTGAGTTGAACAATGTCTATTTCCATTCAAAAGATTCAACTTGCAAAAGCTTCATGCATTATTTTAAACTTAAAGGAAAAAATGAACAAAAAACTTAACTACCAAATACTTTAGAATAATATTTTTGTCATACAAGTCAATATGTGACCAAGATGGCAAATTGCAAATACAACAAAATTTGAAATTAGATCAAGCATTTTGATTATAAAAGAAAAAATAATCAACTTACAATGGAGAGTCAATAACTGGAGAAGGGCTTGGATCTTCTACTACAACTGGTTGGGTGGAACCGATATTGGAAGGATTTCTGCAAACAAAAAAAAAACCTCTTTTTACTGATTATTGTAAATAATCTGATTATTGTAAAAGAAAAAACCTCCAGTTAGTTTTACTTCTAAACTTAGTGATAATAGATTGGCTTTCTACTATGAAGAAAAAATTGAAAATAGTTAATTTAAATATTGCATCGTTCAGACGGATTCAGAATTTTGCCCTTCTAAAAGTTACTTTCTCAGTAAAGAACTGCTATAAATGTCTTTTGCAATCTTCCAAAGGATTGAAATTTTTTTTCAGTAAAACAATTCTGTAAAAAGTAGAATAAACAGGAAAGTGCAATCTAAGCTGAATATTATAAATGAAGGGAAAACTTTCCAGCCAAGCAGCAACAATGTTTGTCTTGTCAAAGTAATATGTGGGTTAGCATTACCCAGATGGAATAGTATACCCTTTATCTAATTCTGGGCCCTTTTCATTGATTGCTGCATTTTATTGGAAGCAATACTGGTTCAAAACTACAAAAGAATTACTTCCAAACACACCAGATGAACATCACCCTTATCCTTGAATGAAGACTGTGATGTTAATTTCATTTACTTTCCACATTTTCTTCAATAAACAAAAGTTTTTGTTCTGCAGAAACCACAAAGAAACAAACATATAATATGCTGGTTCAAAAGATTTTCAATGCTTGATTTGAATATTTTGAGTAAACTGGTGACCTTCAGCATCTTATGTAGGTCATTCTCAAGTGATGTCTTGATTGCTATCAACTTCAACTTCTCAACCAGACCATGAGGCATTGTTCAGCAGCAAACTGCCAACAAAACATTGCAAACTATTTTTGACACATTTACCAAGAGAAAGGCTGATAGTTGCAGATATGCTCTTGAGAATATCTAATTGAAAAGGTAAATGAGCAAATCAACTGGATAAAGTTGAAGCTCACACCAACATAATCCAATCAACATGGCTGAAGAGAGGGATCATGATGATCACCAAGATATTGAGAATGAGTGTGTCTTGTGATAATGAGGAACAGGAGAGTTCAAGTGAAGAAAATCCAGTAAGACCGAAATCCCCCATAGGCAATCACCATGAGACAAGCAGTGCGCTTCCTGTTGTGATTTGTAGAAGTAGAAGATCTTCCAAGGGCATCAAGCCTCCAAGATTCTGGGGAGTGATGATATGCAAATTAGATTGTAGATAAGTGGGAAGCTTCCTACACTGAAGAGGTAGTTATCTTTCGTTGACTACACCGAGTACTTGTGAGAACAAATACACAACACTACAGTTTGCTTGTCCACTTTTGTTTCTCTTTTTTATTGTATTGAGTGCTAGAGACCACTGTTCCTCCATTTGCATTTTTATCTGTTCATGCTAATGGGCAATTAATATTACGCTCTTCAATATAAGGTCAAGTTGGGAGTTTTTCCAACAAATCCCTATCATTCAGAGAAGCCACAAGTTTTTCTTATATTGATGATTCCTTCTTTGGAAAGAAGACATGTTCCACCAGATCATATAATACCCATATATAGGTTTCTATATTCTGACTAGGTTGTTGATGTCACTGGCAAAACACAGGCCTTTTTGTGTATAATATTGGCTTCCAGATTAAAATGATTAAGTTCTGAACGACATAGTTAAAGGAGTTTTACAGTTGGTCAGGTTTGTATCAATGTTAAAGGATCAATAGATCTGTTTGGCCTCAGGTCCCATACAGCATTTGAACATCCTTATCTAATTTAGAAGCATTTCTATAGGATAATCATTACCTTCATGCAGGCTACTGTTCATGAAAAATCTGCCAGGGGCTTAAATAACATTCTCTTGGCTTGATTCATCTTGGATTTTTTTTTCTACATTATTCTAACTCAGCCACCATGTAACTAACCCAATAAGGAAACTTGAGGCAGAGCAACACTGAACACATTTTATTCACAAACCCAGGATTTAGAAAGGGACTTCTTTTCTTTCTTTCTCTTTTAAACACAAATTCTCTATTTGTTCTTATAGCATTGGGGGAAATGTAAAAAGTATGGTCAAAAAAAAAAAAAAAAAAAAAAAAAAATATCCTATTTTTGAACTGAAAGATTTTAGACAAAAATTCTTATACAATAGAAAATTAATCAGCAAAATTCATTAAGGGGTTATGACAAGCATTGATGACAGACAAAATAGGGCAATTATATTTAAGATTTACAGTAAATATTTAATATTAAATGGGTGTGTGTGTGTGTAAGACAGAGGTCATGAGGGTAAATAACAATACCCAGTGCAACTACACCAAGACATCAAGGAAGTTGATAGTTTGTCTACCTGGGAAGTGTCATCAGTAAAGATGGGGGGATCCAGATGAAGACATCAAGTGCCAAATAAACAAAGCCCAACACTCTTTTAACACTCCGCGGCCAATCTGGAGATCAACAGCCCTCTCACATTACAACAAGATCCAGATCTTTATCACCAACGTCAAGTTGGTCCTACTTTACAGCTCAGAAACTTGGCGGGTAACCAAGACTAACACCACAAACTTCAGACATTTACCAACCGATGTCTCAAGAACATCCTCAATATCAGGTGGCCGGAAATTGTCTCCAACGACTAACTGGGACAGGACCAGACAAGCCCCAATCAAGATTGAAATCAAAAAACAGAAATGGGGATGGACTGCCCACACACTCCACAAGCCTGCTTCTAGTGTCATCAGGTAGGCCCTTGAATGGAATCCACAAAGGAAGCAAAAAGTGGGTCAGTCAAAACATACTTGGCACAGAAGTATTGATTCAGAGGTGAAGGCAGCTGGCATGACATGGGCTGAGCTGAAGAGGATTGCCCAGAACCATGTCCATTGGAGAGGTGTTGTTGCAGCCATATGTTCCCTAAGGAATCTTGCACAAATCTTGTAAGAATCATTAAAATAGCTTACAATCCCATTAGTGTGTTGAACTGGGTGAGTGCTTGAACACATCCAGATAGTCACCTGATTTTAAACTCCTCAATTGTTCAGTTATTGCCCAGTTTACTACATGCAGCCTACAGTATTAAAGTATTGGTAAGTGAATTTGATGACATAACTGAGCCCAAATGTCTGTCCTGTTTTCTACTAAAAACTTTTACAATAGTACAAGTGTGAATATATATATATATATATATATATATCAAAAACTGCAAACTGGAATATGTTTTTGACAATATTCTATCATCTACAACAGTGGTTCTCAAGCTTTTTTGCCCAATGCATCCTTTTCACCAAAAGGTCAGAATTCTCTTTTCTAATATTGCCCAACTCAAGAAATGCATTTTAAATAATATGCATATATTATTGAATATCTTCAATCTTTTCCATATTAGTACATATACATCAGTTATTATGATAGAAGTTTTACAAATTTAATAGAAATAAAAAATGTTGATAGATTTTTAAACTTTAATGCATGTATAGTAACTATTTTTAATTCATAAACTGAAGCATACTTCAATTAACAAAAAGTTAAATAGATTGCCAGGGTATTGTAATTCAATTCTGTAAATAAAAAATAAAAAATCCCCCCTGGTTGAGAATCCCCTGATATATATGAATGCATATAGCTAATTCACCATTTCTGTTTTGCTCAAAGAAGGCAGAGCTCAACACTGACATTTTCATTTCAGCCTGGAACAACATCTGCTTAAGCTTAATCCACTACACCCTTGCTTTGTCACTTAATCCATAGTTTTCTTAAACAGCCATAATTGTTCATTGTAGAGTTTTTTGGTTGTTTTAAATAAACTTCTGTCAATCAGATCTCCCAGCAAATATATAGCAAATGTCAAATGAATTACTCCTCCAATTAAACATTGAAGACAGACCACACATCTTAAAGAATCTTGTAAGTAGATGAGTTAATTACCATTTTCACAAGTTGCTTGAAATCCTTTTGCTATTTATTAATCAAGCTTCTACTTTTAGACTCTTTTTAAGTTTCTCTGTGGTTATCAATCTTATCAGTACGTTTTTCCTTCCATCTTTTGTCATACACCTGATGTTTTTATTTTTGTTTTTTCTACCTTCGCATCAAACAATTCACCAATACCTGAAGTGTTCAAGATTTCTTCTAACTTGTTGCCATCTACATAATTTTAAGTCAATCTAGCCTACAGCATTTCTATGAATGCTATAACAGTTCTGTAGCTTCCAATGTAACTCAAGACTTTAAAGTTAAATGTGAACTCCATTATAGCTGCTGTCATGCCTAACAAACACCTATTCTCCATCACTATCCCCAACCTATGACATTTATTTTCATTCCTTTTATAATATACCTTTTCCATTTCTTAATGACTCCAGTTCATTTGTGAATCTTGTCCTTCATATCCGATTTATTTTAGACAAACTGTTCTTAAGCTTCACGTATAACATTTTAATTCTTCCACCAACTGAAAGATTTAACTCCAATGTAGAGGGTGCACAATTTATTACATCTGGCAAAATTGGTTTTCTTACAAAGACTAAGTAAAAATTCACTAAAATTGTATAATGCATTTTTTGCTACCACAGCCCAAGACAATGCTGAATATATAATTGAGTCTTTAGCAGGTCCATTACTCTCTTAAATCTAAGCTTTTACTGTCAATGAGGTAAGTAAAATCCAGACACACCTACCTAAACAAGTGATTCAATTGATAAACAATGCATGTAATATATTATTTTCTTTTTTTAGTATTTCTAACCCCCTATTGTACAATGCTGCATGAACAAATCAACCAAAATCAGAAAGTAGATGCCATGCCAAAAGCTATGATTGTCACAACCTTATTAAATGAATATGCAAAAGGTAGACAAACTCCAGGCTAAAGCCAAGACTTGTAAACTTTTTGAATATCCCAAGATAAAGATATTTATTTTAGTTTTTTTAATACTTCCTCACACTTTGCATTGATTAATGACTGTTTTAAGTTTCTCAAACAGCTCATATCATTTGACTGAAATTTTACACTTGGCACTATAAAAAGTAGTATTTGTCTGTTTGTGGTGGGAGCTTGAAAATGGAAATATATAAATCCAAAGACTTTACATAACAGCTTGTAATCATTTCCAAATACTTTCATATTCTTATTCAAATCAATCACCATACCAACTTTTTAGATTGACAACTTGCACAATAGTTGTGATATGCAGCATTCAACAGCAATCTATTCTAATCTATTTTCCAGACAGAATACAATAGATGTTAATAGACTTTAAAGCTCTCTACACTTTGGCCATCCCTATATTTATAGAGTGTGAGTGTATATTTTGGTCTGTCTGATTTAGTGCTTGACATGACCAACCGATTGATTTGATCGGGCCTCTCCAAACTCCTGTCTAGCTCAGATAAGGGCCGAAGTGGTGTGGTGCTAAATCATGTCCTCTTTATACTTAGGTCGATTTTTTCAACCACCAGGATCCCGTCTCCAAGCATTATGGGTCACCACCCACGGTCAACAGGTGGCCCCATTGAAGGACTTTTATCCTCTGCAGAGGGGCAGTCAGTGTATTCTGAAGCCCCACCGACAGGGCAGTTTTTGACCATGACACCCTCTTTAATTACTACATGGTTTATATTGGTCATTGTTATATAGGACATCAGCTACACTATTCAGTTGATTTTTCACCAAAATTTGTATACAATCAATACTGAAGTATTTCCATGACTCATATAAATGTCTCCTATTGATAAACAGCATCTTTGTTAACCAAAAATGTATTTCACTTATATTGCAACTTTTGAACTTCCAAACAAGTAGTGTCCAGAAGTTCAACATTTTAGTTTATACAGCTTATTAATACACTTAAACATTCGTCAATATTTTCATTTGGTTCATATTTCAAGTTTTCAAAAGATAAATATGCAATAAAATAGTACCAGTTATCTTGTAACAACAAATGGTCAAGTTTTTTTTACTAATTTGTATCCTTGATCTGTCCTAATTTCATCAACTGATATTTCAGATGTCACTAGCCTAGCTATTCTGGTTAATAATAGATGCGCAGTAATTGCCCCACTCTTTTCATAAACCTATGTGCAGGATGGAAGTTTATATAAACCAAAGCACACTGTCACATAATCAGTTGGTAAAGTGTCTGCTAAGCGTCTTCTAGAAAAGCAAAACAAAGTCTCACAGAATTGTACAAAGAGTGCTTCAAGAAGTACATTTGGATGCAAAATGATGCAAAACAAGACACCTATATCGGTGGTGGGGATCAGTAGCAAGTGGAAACCTCAAACAGATGAAAGATATACCCAGATTGCAACATGTACTCTTCAGTTGGCATTTGGTGAAAATTGCTATCACTGCCATCAAGAGCATGTGTATATTAGTGCCCCAACCCAGTGGATTGGTATAATTGCCGTTATAACCAAATAGTGGGGTATACTTTATACTCAAGCGCTTATTAAAGTGAAAAGTGCTTTAATGATTTTATTCCTTTGCCATATAGTTTTTTTTGTTTTTTTTTTTTTACACAATATTTTTATAGACTGGCAAACAATAAATATTAAAATATTTTTAAATTTCCTCTGATCAAATACTTTGAGACAATAGACAATAGATTTAATGAATAATGTATCAAAATAACTGAAGTTGAATAGCAAATAACTGCTGATTAACTTTCATAGCCTACTCCCAGCCTGACAGCTTACCAGAGTCCAAATCTTGTTGGCTCCTTATTTTCAACCTGTACTGCTTATTTAAGTCATAAAATAAACATAAAAATTACCTGAGCATTGCAACAAGTAATTAAAAAATAAATAAAACAACTTTTCTTTAAATGCCACGTCCCTTTGGAGGGGGATTCATGCCTTTCTCAAGAATATTAATGCAAACGTGAATGCAACAGACTAGCCAAGATTTTGAGCTATTTGCTAATTCACCTTTCCACAATAAGTTACATCCTAAAAGAAAATCAGTGAAAATACTAATAATACTTAAGTAAGCTATTAACTATAAAAGAAATGTATTGGCCAAAGTCCATCTTGAAATTCAAAGCATAAACTTGCAAAAGAAAATTTTGAAAGGCTTTTAGATTACATTTACTTACACAACTTTTGAGCATTTGAGTTTTGCTTTTGAGGCAGATTTGGTTAATGCCATTTTTGGTGATCTGGAAAAAAAAAAGAAGATTTTCCTATTGTATTCATTTGATCAATTCTTAAATGTCATTTTTAATAAGTAACGATAGCAATATTCAGTTCATTTACTGTGTGTGTGTGTGTGTGTGTGTGTGTGTGTGTGTGTGTGTGTGTGTGTGTGTGTGTGTGTGTGTGTGTAATATATATATATATATATATAGCCTAAAGTCACTTATCAAAGATCAAATTCCATCAGCAGATTTGTCTATCCTTACTAACTTAATATAGATCAATGTTCAAATATCATAAACAGACAAGACCCTTGTCCAGCTTTACACCAATGAGCCAATGTTGCATCTCAATTCTCATTCACATCAGTGTGCACTGAAAACTGGGAAAGGCCCACTGCAGTTCCACAAGGTAAGAAAGATGAAAACGTGTGCCAATCCAAGAAAGGATGACGCAAACCCGGTTTACAATATTATAAAACGTTTTTCTTCAGAGCTTCACTTGCTCGATATAGGAGCAGTTAGTGGGTGACACTTGGGAACCACTTCTGCCATAACAGTCTAACAGCTCAGGTTTACACCTCCCCTACCATCTACACAACTGAACAAATCGAATGGGTGGCATCAGAACTGCACAAAGGACAGACCAAAACTTGCTCCTCTGATCCCAAATGCATGTGTGCTGCCTTTAAATCTAGACTTAGAAAATAAATAAATAAATAAAAAGGTATTTACTGGCCATGTGTCATGCACTTCAGCATTTTCAGATGTCAAACATCAATTCAACCTCAATCAAAATCAAGGCTGATAGAAAAAAATTGAAACTTCTGAAGAAACATTAATTTTTAGTAGAGTATCTAATTACAAGATACAATAAAAAATTTTAAAAAACATTGTTATTAGGAAGCATAAAGAATATCTTAATGTTACCTTTGTAATTGATATTTGACTTCTGTATTTAAGTAGGAGAATGCACTCAAAGTAAATACTTACATAACATTCTTGAAAGGATCAGATAATGATCTAGTTGTCTTAACACTTCTGAAATATAAAGCAGAAAAAAAATACATATTCATGTCAAAATGAATAAAAAATTTAAGAAATAAAAAGATCTAATACTCTGAACCATTAAAAGGATGCACATTGGAATGTCCATCAAAATCAATCAATAGCACCCCCCACCACAAAATATTCAATAATATCAAAGGTTTTAAAAGATTTTTAATCCATGAAATGACATCATTAAAAGTATTTTTTGCACTGATCAATTTAAAGATAAATTGTTTACAACAAAAACATTTAAGCATAGACTAAAATACCTTTATACAGTGTATAGCCAAAATACCTCCCACATAAGAATAAAACATTAGCAGCAATGGGGTCTTGTCTTCAACTAGTTAATGTTTTACCATTATGTGGGAGGTATATACGGAAGGTATTTCTGCCACACACACTATAAAAGCATTAAGTGATAAAAAATAATAAAAAGAAAAATTTGTTGTACCAGTACAAATAAACATACTGTATGCATTTTTTTAAATGAAAAAAGGTAATAAAATGATTTCACTGTAGTCTACATGAAGAAAATATAAGATAGATAGATAGATAGATATATATATATATATATATATATATATACACACACACATAATTTTAGGAGGTATATGGATGTTTAGTCACTTTCTTTTTATCTTTTTCTTAATATTAAGAAAAACCTCATTGTGTTCATTTAAACAAATTTGAAAATTGACAGTTTAAAAAATAGTTACAATACAAAGTAGTGAAATCCTACTCTGTTAATGTAGCAATAAAAGATTATTACTCTAAAATGTTTATTTGAAGAGAAGATTTTATAAGAATTATTAATTTAATGGTTAGCAGCATAATAATTCTTTATAAGGCTCCTATTGTCACTAGTGGTTGTGACAGCAAATCTTAATTACTAAATAATGACCAATGTCATCAACCAAACAAAATGATGAAAAGTGTATAAGGACATTAGGTCAGATATTTATGCCATTAGCCTTTTTCCTCAAACCAGTTTTAATAGGAACAGATATTTTAAATTAAATTTTAAAAAAATATAGCAAATAACCAATTCCTTTATCAAGTTTATATGATCTGAATTCTATTCTCAATAACAGTCACTTGATATGAAAAATTAATTCATTCAATTTTCTCGATTAGTTTGTTCTTTTCTAGATTTAAATTTACTGGTGTGATTTTGTACATTCATCTCAGATTTTAGACAGCTAAATTTGTTTTTAAACATTTCAATCTTGAAGTTATTAACTGTAATTAAGAAATCTGACCATACAAATTTTTAAAAAAGCAGAGAATCTAAAATACAACTGCCCCATTTTAAAATGACAATTATTAATGTATTCAGACTGTTTCTCAATTTTAATAATTCAAGTCAAATACAAAAATTCAGTGTATAATATATTCATGGTTATTTCTTTTATTAACATTTATATTTATCAAAGTGTTAGAAGAGGAAAATTTGTCTGTTTAATATTTTTAACAAATTAGCTAAAATATCCTATTAGACTGTCACAACATTAGCTGAAAATTTCAACCTTTCATTTAAAAAAAAAAAAAATCTCTATCTCTCCACATTCCCAAACCAGTCCCTGCACACACACTTAAAATAAATTTCAACAAGTCAATAAAAACTTGCATATTAAATTTTAAATAAATTTTCATGAATTAAATTTCAATCTATTTTCTGCAATGTTTCTGAACTTTATTAAAATTTTTATTAAAAAAAGGGATCTCTCAAGAACCATTTGTTTAAATTATATAAAACAAACCACACATTTACTTTTATAACATTCAATATGAGTTACCTAGCATCAAATAACATCAAAAGACATGAATTCAATATTGAAAAATTAATTCACTTAAAGAATCTTAGAAGAAAAAAAAAAAAAAACAGTGAAACAAATATAAATATATTACCAATTCTAAAAAAATTTTTTTTAAATATATCTATCATTTTTTCAAAACAAAAATTAACTATTTTCCATAAAATTTTATACTGTCATATTTCATTAGCAATATTTGTAACTGGGCATCTTCAGAGCTTGAAATTTTCTTTTAGGATTCTCTTGATTAAAATGATGTCATTAAAAGACCAAGAAAGAATTTAGAGCTATACTAATAAAGTAATAAATACAAACAGGTTTGCCATCAGAAACTTGTTTAGTATTCTATTTGTTAATATGTTAAATAACAGGTAGTGTTTTACATTTTTAACCATTTTTTTTAAAACATTTCTAAAGTGACAAATGAGAAGAAATACCCTTGACAAAGTCATAAAGCCTCTATCAATACTTGATAGTTCAAAAGAATGAAAAGCTTTTCTTCATTTACTTCTGTGACTACAGAGAATAGTTATTAAGAAAATTTCAACACAACAAAAAATAATGATAAAAATCTTACTTTGAATTATCCATAGAGTTTCTGTGAGCTCTAACTGGCCGGACAATTTTGGGCCCCCCAGATTTTATAAGGGGAGAAGCTTTTGGGCTTTTGTTTTTTGAAGATGCTGGTGCAAAAGCTACAGCTTTAGTCATAGGAGAAACAGTCTTTTTGGAATTTCTGGCCACTGCTTTGGCAGAAGGGACAAGAAACCTGTTCAGGGATCCATTGATAACAGTTGATTTTTTTATGTGTGATGAGTTCTTGTGGTTGTTTGGGGATGGTGGTGTCTGACTTGTCCGGTTTAGCAAGCCATTTGGAAGAATTTTTTTAACAGCTGTACGAGTGACAGCTATGTGTTCAGAGGATGGAGACAAAATACCATTCAGTTTGATGTTTGCCTTTGCATTGCCTATTCTCGAGATACCTTTGCGTTTGTTAGAGGGCTGAAAAGCTGTCAACGAAGAATTTTCACTGGGCAAATTGCCACGAGATGCAGTGGCAGTCAAGGGTTTTTTAGGCCCTTTGCCCTTGATGCAAGGTTGATTGACTACTGGAGGTATAGATGCTTCTCTTGGGACGTCAACCACAGAGGCTATAGAGCGTTTAGGAAACTTACGCTTGGGACTTGGCTGGTTGGGCAGTGCTGAAGTCGGCAAGTCATTCTCTACAGAAGCATCAGTACCTCGTCTAGGTAATTTTCTTTTCCCAGTAACATCAACAAGTTCAGGAGCTGGAATCCTATTTGAAGATTCAGCCATGATAGCTGAAAGGGAGTCAACACACCTGTGCGAAGGGGAAAAATCCTACCAGACTCGAGGCATCAATACAGCAAGTTGGAAACAAAGACTTGAGGATTTGTGTTTGACTTTTTAAATTGGTCATAGAGCAAGACAAGCTGGAACTTTGACTAGAGAAAAATAAAAAGAAAAGAAAAAAATTAGTTTTCCAAAGTTTAATCATTACACAAAATTAAATTTTAAATATAGCTGACTCTTCAAGTGCCACTAAATTTTTATACTATGTTTTTCAGCCTGACAATGTTTTTTGCAGATGTTGTGCAATGGAGGATAAATCATGCATGTGTAGATCAAGTTGTCTTGATAATGTTATTGTAGAATGACCAACATATATATTCGCTTTTTTGTTGATGTAATCTCCCAAGAGACATCTAAATTGATATATAGTGCCAGTTTTCTGCAATACGTCAATTGCTAGGGAGGAATTATTACAGATGTTAAAGTTGGTTGTATTAAATTTGCAAAAACATTCCTCTCCACATTCACAATTTAGAATATTAGTCGACAATACCCGTATACTTCACCAAGAACATAAGCAGAAACTACAAATTCTTGAAGCCATCTTTATTAAAAATTAAAACCAACACTTAACAAAATGAATTATGAAATAGGTGTCCCCTTGAAAAATTTAATTTTAAATATCGTCCAATGAATATTTATCAGTTAATCAAAATTGTTTAATTTGCACTTTTTTGGTTAATAAAAATTTTATATTATCCTCTATTTCATATTTAATAATACATGTGAAAGTATATATGAAGTACATCCACTACAGCACTTCCATATATACAATGGTTCTAGTGAAAGTGATTCCCCTTCTGTGACCATGAGTTGATTTGTTTTGACGTATCACTTTAACTTTCACATTGTTCATTGCCCTGTCTCTTGAAGATGTTACGTGAAGCATGGCTGTGGCAAGTGCATGCCAACTCTATCGACTGTTTGTCCGTGCTTTATTGAATGTTATAGAATAGGACTGAAACCTGGAACTGGGTCCAATGCAGAAGAAATGGAATATTTGCATTGTTTAAGTTTGATTCTTGGAATTAGTACTCCCATCTGGGAGTGAGATCCACTTATAATTGATGCTTCGATGCTATGCTCACGGAGCTGAAGTACTTCTAAGTGAGTTCTGTTGCATAGAACTTGTGTTATAGAGAGATTTCTAAGAAGCATAATAATTACTCCAATTTTTAAGTTGAGGCAGTGGGGAGGCATTCCAGAAGGTGTAAGAGCGTTTATAAACTTCATGGGATAATTCTGGATTTCTTCCTCATCAGAAGTTAGATTCAGTGCTTAGATATACTTAGAATTTCTTCATTTACTGCTGAGCAGACCAAATTTTTAGGGGATAAGAGATTTTATATATCTAAAGCATATTAATATATAGACTGCACTTGCCATGCCCCCAGTTCAATTTGCAAGAGTCTGATTGAATGTAAAAAAATAAAATTTTAAAAAATCAGTTTGTTACATAAAATTAAAAACTTTTCCGGGGGGGGGGGGGGTTTACAACTCACTAATTTACAAAAGTAAATCAATGGTAGAACACACATGTATGGAAATAAAGACACCCATAAAAAGATAAATAACTGTTGGATATGAATATTAATGGACCCTATCTGACAGAATTGTAGCTTTAATTGTTAATTAAAAGCTCAATTTAACACTTTAATTGGGCGTGAACGGTCAGCGTGTAATGTAGACAAGCCAATCTTGTTGGTTTGTTTACATCAGTTGAGGCACAATTTTTTAAAAGAATAAAAAAGAAAATAATATGGATGAATGGATTTGGTTGGTTGGATGGATGGATGGAAGAAAAGAGAGAAAGAGACAGATATTGGCCCAAATTGTTATTTCTTCAAGAATATTATTATTAATGAAAAAGTGTGATAGACACTTACAATAGGTAGGTACAAGCTTATTAATATATAGATATGGTACAAATGTTCTGAAATGCTTATAGTATATCATTCTTTACAAATATCTACATTAAAACTAAACCTTTTTTTAAAAAAAAAAAAAACAAAAAAAAACTGACTTTGCACATGACTCGAACTGCTAAGAGTTTACTTTAGACATACACAACTATTTGCTTTAGCCATCATAACCCTGAAGATGATAATGGAATATATTGAAAGTACTCGGAAAAAAAAAAAAAATGAATAAATATAACCATGGTACCTTCATTGCTGTTTAATCATGAAACAAAGCTTATACATGATTATGACAGGATATTATTGAAAATTATATATATATATATATTTCATGCATACTCACTAACAAATTAATGAGGTGACAAACCTTTTCACAGTTTGGTGATATCTTCCAATCATTTTGGATATTTCTAATGTTGATTTACCTTTTCCAAGTTCAGATGTTATGACAGTCTTCTCAGAAGCGGTTAAGTCACAATTGTGACCCATAATTGCACGATTATGAAGTCACTCGTTAATAAACTGAAGTATTGTGTTATTCCTGCAAATGGCTGCAGTTTGTTTACATTTGCGAAGAACCTTACAGTTTTAATAATTCGTTACACACACATTATATATATATATATATATATATATATATATATATATATATAGTGCTATGAATAAATTGTCATCTAAATTATGCAAAAATGGAAATAACACTAAGATCTCATTTTACAGATACATTTACCAAAATTATACAAAAATATCTTTAAAGACTAAAGAGTAAATCTATATCTATAATTCTCAAAATGTATCTATCTATGTATGTGAACAGACATTTATGCATTTCCAGTTTTCATCTGATTTCGATGAAATTTTTTCTGTTTGATAGATGATTCTTCAGTGCTGGTTTTGAGTCCAAATCTTTGGCGACAATAGCTCTCCACTACTTCATGTCCATTACAACTCTCAGCAACGTTTTACTATTTACTATCTGTTCTTGGATAAATATCTTTCATAAAAATAGTTTAAAATATTACAATAATATTATTTATTATACAGTTTTCTTTTCAGGACCAACCCTATTTGGGGATATGCCTCAGTTGCACCCAAATGTTATTCCTAATATTGGTTTTTGGGTGGGCTGACTTGAACTTAAACTGCTCCAACTGAATGGCAAAAATTCACAGTAATGAAAGACCTGGTCAAAGACAGGTGATACTGCTAGTTTATTCAATAATATTGTCATTGGCTTCAACCATGACCTCCAGATGACTTTGGAATCTCCTGCAACTCTTCTGGACAGTCTCCTTGTTTAGGTTGGTGAATGCTGCCATAATCCTTACCTTCAGTTCATCTTTGGTATTACAAGGAATTGTTAGTCTCTTGCTCAACTGAACCCGACATATATTAATCTAAGGGGTTGCAGTCTGGGGAGTTAGGTGGCCAGATGTAAGAGGTGATGTGGTCACAGAAATTGTCTGACAGCAATGACTGGGTTCTCCTGCTTGTGTGACATGGTACAGAACCCTGTTACCAGACACCCTCTTGACACAAGGCAGCACTATTGCCTTAAGGCACTTGATGTAGGCTTCCATGTTGAGTCCAAGACCCTCACCAACAAATTCAGGAGTTCTTTTCTTAATTGAATGATCAGAGTGAATTTTCCAAGCTGCTGTATCTTTGTAATCACCATTAGACTCATCCAACTCTTTTTGAATCCTCTGCACTGTCTGCAGATTGACACCTAATCACTTTGAAATGTTCATGTTGGAATTTCTGGCATGAATGTCAAGCAGTAAAGTATATGGATTCCAAATTTCTAGTGGAGTGAATTACGTCATAGTGCTCTTTTTCTCACAGACGGTGTCCAACTAACCCTGTGATACTGTACCAACAACAGAATCAAAAAATAAACAACATGCATGTGCGAAATTAAAAATATAAACTGACAATTTACACATTGCACCCTGTATATATATATTACACATTGCACCCTGTATATATATATTACACATTGCACCCTGTATATATATATTACACATTGCACCCTGTATATATATATTACACATTGCACCCTGTATATATATTACACATTGCACCCTGTATATATATTACACATTGCTATTTCAATGTTTTATTTGCCTTTTTCTCATTATGGGATAATAGTAAATTTGTAGACCATTGTGAGTGATCTTCAATGGATGCCTCATCCTGACTGCACCAGACTAAAGTAAACTCTATAAATATCTATAGGCCTTTAACATCAAAATCTATTTCACAGACATCACTTTTCTTTTCATTGAAAAGAAAAGAGAAAATATATTTCTATCTTGAAGCTACAGTGCAAGTTAAAACTATTCACATTAACCTATAAAGTTTTATGCATTTTTCACCCATAATTTTGATACTTATAAAAGCAAAATTGCTTTCCTATTTATAGATTTGGTTATAATGCTAATTTTCAGTTCTGTCAAAGTGATATTCTTGTGATAATGTTTTCCCCAGATCATGAAATAATATTCAGATAAAACAGCTTTATTTCATATGAAAATTATGTGGTGGTGGTAGGGGAGAGATTAGACAACATTAGAAATAAAATGTACTCAATTTTCTGCAGTAGACTTTTCAGAACATTATGCTAATCTATCTTATTCAAAAGACAAAAATTAGGTTTTGATGCCAAACCAAAAAGATTTCTACATTGTTGAAATATTTCTCATTTTAGATATCCATCATACTCTCAACTAAATGAAAATTTTAATTATTTACTAGTGTCATATGAACATAAATTGCTATTTCAATCTATTTTCTCTGCAAAATATGCTTTGTATAAGATAAAAATCTAGTGTGTGTGTGTGTGTGTGTGTGTGTATAATGACACACACACACAACCTAATCATCTGATTAGGTTCCATGAACAAATATATAAATGAAAATTTTATTACAGTCAAAAAGTAATGTACATCTGATTAAAGGCAAGTTATATCATCATGATAATTACAGCACTACCTAATCCTTGGCAATGCCCACTAATCTTTATAGTAATTTATATATTTACACACAAGCACAGAGAGAGGGCTACACTGACAGTTTGAGATTAAATAGGAAAGAGGCTAAGCCAAGATTATCGTAGAGAACCTTACTCATAAGAAGGTTTAAAGCAAAGACTATTTGCTTACCTCAGTAAGAACCTGCTTAACAAACATTTATCCCCAAGGTGTGTCTAGTCAAAAACAATGATTATTTTTGAAAGGATGAGGATATTGAAAATATCAACACATATGACAACTTGTTGAAATGAATACAGATTTTCTTCAGGTTTAAAATGTTAACAGTTATATAAACAAGTTTTAAATCAGAATACAAAATGTGTCAATTATTGCTAAAATATTTTCAATAAGCAAAACAAATTGTGTGCGTGTATTACACTCAGACAAAAAAAATTGGCTGCTCATTTCCAAGTACACTAGATTGCTAGAGTGTTTAGCTAATTTCTGTTGCTAATTCAAAATTCTACTGAACACTCATCTGAGAGTATCTTTGCCAGACTTTCTACTTAGAACCGAGTCTCTATTGAATGATATGCATATAATGGTTTCTGCCATCTCTAAACTGGATCCTCACAAAGCATGTCGACTTGACGGTATCCCTACAATAGTCCTGAAGAAATGTGATCCTGAACTGCCTCCTGTTTTCTCTCTAAACTCTGAAATAAATGCCTTGTTGCTTTCTGCTTTACTGCTCATTGCAAATATTCTTCTGTAGTTCCATTCTTAAAGAACTCTGTCCTACTGTCTAATCCTTCTAACTATTGGTCCATTAGCCTTCTAACTATTGGTCCATTAGCCTTCTAACTATTGGTCCATTAGCCTTCTAACTATTGGTCCATTAGCCTTCTACCTCTTTTTGGCAAAGTATTAAAGGCTCTAACTCCAAATTGGTTAAGCATCTCACCTTGCAGATAAGAAATATGGCTTTTGCTTCTCTAGATCAACTGCTGATGTATTAACAAATATTGCTGAAAGAGTCTATCAAGCTTTAAATAAGAATGGCAAAGTTCAGGCTGTTGCTTTGGATATCTCCAAGACATTTGACAGGGTTTTGCATACTGGTCTTCTTCACAAATTGACAGGTGATATTTCTGAATAAATCTTTGAACCGATTCAGTCAGTTTTGTCAAATCACAAAATGAAGGTGATTTGGAATGGCCACTTCTAGATCTTTTTGCAATAATGCAGGTGTTTCCCCATGGTTCTATCTTAACTTTCATCAACAACCTTCCTGATATCATCAGTATCTATGCTGATGTCAGAACTATTTATTCTGGTCTTAATAGTAAATCTGATTGATTCGATAAGGCTAAATTGGCAGCTAATCTTAAAATTAACTTACAATCAATCTGCTGTTAGCTTGGAAATTTTAACGTCTCAAAAATCAAACTGCTCTCTTAATCATCTGAGAGAACCCACTGTGCCCTTCATCAGCATGACTGATGTTAACCTCCAGGAGACTGACTCATTGCACCCCAGACTAATATTTTCTGCTGACATGAAGTAGAAAGATTATATTGAAAAAAATTGCTAGGTCTGCTTGCTAGGGAAGTTGGTTCACTGTGTCATGCTAGACATTTTTTTCAAAAATCTTACATATTTATAAATCTACCAAACATCCTGGCTTTGAATATTGCTGCCACATCTGGTCCAGTGCTCTTAATAAATATTTAATTCTTGATAAAATCCAAAGCAAGATATGTACAAAGTAATGGGAGTGTAAACTTCCAGACTGGCTGACACCCAAGACAATGCAGTTCAGTCTGCTATTTAACCCTTCCCTAGAGAAAAATGAATTTGTTTTTCCAAAGAAATTAATCCAAAGTGAATAATGCAAACTATCAGAATTTGAATATTAAACACACTTTACACTTGTGCACCAATCTGCCATTTCAGGAAGAACTAAATATGAACAGAAGCTTTTCTACAATATCAAGGATTTATTTCACCAGCAGTCAAGCATTCAACAAGAGCTAATAGATTAAATAAAATAATAATGATGTCTAACATTTACAAATTAGGCATTCACCAGAGATCATTACTCCTGCAATATATTAAGCACAATAATTAACAGAAGCAGCAATAGTGTAAAAGGACACTTATTGTCCATATGTTTTTATGAGGATGAAGTCAAAGACAGATAAATTTACAAGATTTTCTTCATAATTTTGACAACTATTAAGATACACATTAAAAGACATCAGCTGTTGTCATTTGTTAAAATATTCATTCCTAGTTTGTTTCAAATATGCTTGTCATGTTCAAATTAAACACTATCATTACTGTGATTCTTACAGATAAATTCATCCAAAACAAATATTGAGTGGTTAAATTTAAATTATGAATCAATTAAATGAAAACAAATTGTTTTAATTTGTAGTGAAAACTGGCTTAACATAGAATATGTAAAAGGACAAGAATTATAGTTTGGCTGATTTCTCAGACATGTTGTACAAAGCTATTTTTAGGTTATTGCTCACTAAACTGCATCCCAACCACCTAGCTATATAGCTGAAGATTTTAGTGGTTAACCCTCCTATTAATAATACCAGTAAAGTATTTTGGATACACTTCTCCCATGAGATTGGGGGTGGGGTATAAAATAAATAAGTAAATAACCATCTTAAAAAAAAAACGGCCAGTTTTTTTAATCCCATTATTTGAACTTATAAAATTCTTTATCAAATGATGTAATTCTTACAACCAAAGAAAGTCTAAATTCATGCAGCTCTCCTGGCATAATTGAGAAAACAGGGAACAGCTTTTTCATAATTTAAGAAATATTCAGCACCTCAGAATAAATTAAACACAAATTTAGGGGGGGAAAAGCCTGTACAATCAAATAGCTTCAGTTGTTGATCAACTTTACTGACAGAACATCTTTCTACACACAGTGGTGAGTGCCTTCAAAAGCTCCTTATATCTATAATAATAAAGTGCAATGTATGTATGTGCGTCTGTCAGTCCATTTTCCAAAGTCAGCAAATTATAAACAACCCGAAGTAACAGGTGTGGAGTAAGAAATGGTACCTGCCTCTGCTATAAAATCGGAGCATGAATGAGGAGGGGGAGATTTTAAATTCTATATGTTAATGAGTTTGGTTGTCAAAACAGTTAAAGACTTCATATTCTCTTCTTTCTCCCTACTGTAATTTAATACACTTAAATTATGCCACATGGTGTCAGGAAGAAGTTACATCACATAATGTCTGAAAAAAAAAAAAAAAAAAAAAAAAAAAAAACGCATTGGAATATACAAGTGGACTAAAGAAAAAAAAAATTAAAATTACAAGAAGTTCTAAGTAAAGTCATTTGTTTTTACAAAAAAGAATATTACATTTATATGAACAGTTTATAAAATTAAAAAAACACAAACTTGTTCTTTGTTACAAAAACACGTTTAGTCCAATTGATGAAATTCTGAACAATGACACAATAACCAAAGGTAATTTACAGCAAATGTCCAACCCCCTGCAAAATGGTTTTATCAGGGAATTTAGCAACTAACGGGAAAAGGCTTATTTTGACTCAACAATGAACATGATAGTATATAGCAAACACCTGTCTTTTTGCCAATAATAGAAGATGCATACAAAATTTATGAGGGGTTGAAATTCAATAATGAAGCAGGGAAAGAAAATTTGGAAGTAGTAAATAAAAGCTCTTAATCTACTGAGAAGGATGAATTCTACAAAAAGTGAAGACCACAAATATACAAAAGAATTTCCAGAACTTTTCACAGGCATTGGTAAACTCCAGAATATATATATATATATAAAATATGTTTAAAAATGTCTGCACAACCAATGTCTATAGCAACTCCTCGGAATTTGCTACTTCCTTTGAAGAAAAGAGTCCATTTCATTTCACTTTCCATCACTTGCCATTCATCTTGTCTAACTGTAATTAAAACTTAAGCGAGGCACAGTACCTTGCTCATGTTTTTTTTGTTTTTCTAGCACATGTACTGTGACATATTCGAAATATTACATAGTTTGGTTCCCTAATGTCTTAAGAGGGACTTTATGTGAAGGGATCACTTGAAGAAACTGAGTCCAGCTGAATTGTCAGGGGATAACTGAAATTGGAGAGCCAATTGCCAATGTCACCAGCCAGTCAGTTAACACCAGATTCATTTCACTTTCCATCACTTGCAATTCATTTCACTTTCCATCACTTGCAATTCATTTCACTTTCCATCACTTGCAATTCATTTCACTTTCCATCACTTGCAATTCATTTCACTTTCCATCACTTGCAATTCATTTCACTTTCCATCACTTGCAATTCATTTCACTTTCCATCACTTGCAATTCATTTCACTTTCCATCACTTGCAATTCATTTCACTTTCCATCACTTGCAATTCATTTCACTTTCCATCACTTGCAATTCATTTCACTTTCCATCACTTGCAATTCATTTCACTTTCCATCACTTGCAATTCATTTCACTTTCCATCACTTGCAATTCATTTCACTTTCCATCACTTGCAATTCATTTCACTTTCCATCACTTGCAATTCATTTCACTTTCCATCACTTGCAATTCATTTCACTTTCCATCACTTGCAATTCATTTCACTTTCCATCACTTGCAATTCATTTCACTTTCCATCACTTGCAATTCATTTCACTTTCCATCACTTGCAATTCATTTCACTTTCCATCACTTGCAATTCATTTCACTTTCCATCACTTGCAATTCATTTCACTTTCCATCACTTGCAATTCATTTCACTTTCCATCACTTGCAATTCATTTCACTTTCCATCACTTGCAATTCATTTCACTTTCCATCACTTGCAATTCATTTCACTTTCCATCACTTGCAATTCATTTCACTTTCCATCACTTGCAATTCATTTCACTTTCCATCACTTGCAATTCATTTCACTTTCCATCACTTGCAATTCATTTCACTTTCCATCACTTGCAATTCATTTCACTTTCCATCACTTGCAATTCATTTCACTTTCCATCACTTGCAATTCATTTCACTTTCCATCACTTGCAATTCATTTCACTTTCCATCACTTGCAATTCATTTCACTTTCCATCACTTGCAATTCATTTCACTTTCCATCACTTGCAATTCATTTCACTTTCCATCACTTGCAATTCATTTCACTTTCCATCACTTGCAATTCATTTCACTTTCCATCACTTGCAATTCATTTCACTTTCCATCACTTGCAATTCATTTCACTTTCCATCACTTGCAATTCATTTCACTTTCCATCACTTGCAATTCATTTCACTTTCCATCACTTGCAATTCATTTCACTTTCCATCACTTGCAATTCATTTCACTTTCCATCACTTGCAATTCATTTCACTTTCCATCACTTGCAATTCATTTCACTTTCCATCACTTGCAATTCATTTCACTTTCCATCACTTGCAATTCATTTCACTTTCCATCACTTGCAATTCATTTCACTTTCCATCACTTGCAATTCATTTCACTTTCCATCACTTGCAATTCATTTCACTTTCCATCACTTGCAATTCATTTCACTTTCCATCACTTGCAATTCATTTCACTTTCCATCACTTGCAATTCATTTCACTTTCCATCACTTGCAATTCATTTCACTTTCCATCACTTGCAATTCATTTCACTTTCCATCACTTGCAATTCATTTCACTTTCCATCACTTGCAATTCATTTCACTTTCCATCACTTGCAATTCATTTCACTTTCCATCACTTGCAATTCATTTCACTTTCCATCACTTGCAATTCATTTCACTTTCCATCACTTGCAATTCATTTCACTTTCCATCACTTGCAATTCATTTCACTTTCCATCACTTGCTATTCATTTCACTTTCCATCACTTGCAATTCATTTCACTTTCCATCACTTGCAATTCATTTCACTTTCCATCACTTGCAATTCATTTCACTTTCCATCACTTGCAATTCATTTCACTTTCCATCACTTGCAATTCATTTCACTTTCCATCACTTGCAATTCATTTCACTTTCCATCACTTGCAATTCATTTCACTTTCCATCACTTGCAATTCATTTCACTTTCCATCACTTGCAATTCATTTCACTTTCCATCACTTGCCATTCATCTTGTCTAACTGTAATTAAAACTTAAGCGAGGCACAGTACCTTGCTCATGTTTTTTTTGTTTTTCTAGCACATGTACTGTGACATATTCGAAATATTACATAGTTTGGTTCCCTAATGTCTTAAGAGGGACTTTATGTGAAGGGATCATAAAGAATTGCGATTTTAAAAGAAAAGAAAAATTGCGTGCAAAATAAATGTAAGCCAGCTACAGAGATCGGTTGTTAATACAAAGAAAGATTATGTCAAATGAAGGTGTCAATTAAAGATAAAATAATTTCATTTCTAAATTCTTATAACTTTTACATACATAGGACGCTGAAGGTAAAAGGCCCAAAAGCCCTTTGCAGGACCTAACTTAAAGTCTGCCCAAAGGAAGACTTCTAGGCTCGTTTTCAAATAAACTTATACAATACACCAATTGCTATAACTACCCCAAAATGATCAGTTTGCCCAGAACTTGTTTTAATCTTCCTAAATCATATTTTCTAAAACAACTGTCAAAAATGTTTCTAGGACTCAGTTTTCTCATTGCACTTTTAATATATTGGTTGAGATGAACCAAAGTATCACATCTTGAAATCAAGCAGCATAATTGCCATCTGTTCATTCTGAACAAAGTGAGGGAATAACAAATGTGGTGACATAAAAATAGACATCCAGAAACAGAAATCAGGCAATAAAGGCAAAGTGAATGCCAAGAGTAAAACATTGAACCATGCACTCAATAGATGTACAAGAAAAATTAATACAAGCAAAGAAGGGGAGGGGCATAAAAATAGAAATACTACTTTTCTTTGTTCACATAACACATGTAAAACAAAATCTTATCTGCATGCATTTTCCTCCAAGATAGTTGAACTGATTTTCACAAATTATTTATTGCACAATTTTTATGCTACTTTTTTGCCTCACGTGAAAGGCATATGTAACTACACTGATTCCTTCTCATGATTACATATCTATTGATACATTAAATACCAAAAGTACACATAAAAATTAATCAAGTATCAAAGTCTCTGTGATACATTTAGTATATGAATAATTATAGTAAATATGAAATAGAAAAATAAAAAAATACACCAAAGAAAATCAGTGAACATTATTTTCAAATTCCTCCAAATCAATTTGTGATATTTTGGCCATACCTTTTAAACTAATCTTACAAAAAAGATCTTTCCTGAAATGCAGAGTTAGTACTAAATATACATGTTGAACAGAAGGAGAGATATGAGAAAGACAGACTGTGTTCCATCATTGAAATTGCAGTGTGTTTTATTCTTGTCACTGGAGAAAAAGAAAAGAATTTGTGATCAAAACAACAGAGTGCAAATAAAGAATGAGTGAAACCAAAACTTAAAAAAACGGTTTAAGGAAATACCTCATGACAAAGCATTAAGAGTAAAATTTTTAAAAATTAAGGAAAATCTTGTCATCTCACAGAATCTGTGACAGCAGCAAAAGAAAAAAAAGTCAGGCATTTTTTTTTTTTTAAGAACCTATACAAATTCAAAAAATTTCTTGCAGGAGAAAGAGCAGTTTCAAGGCCTTGGAAGTATACCTTAAAAATATTTAGACTCACAAGCCAATATTTGAGAGCAATTTCAGTAGACAAAGGATTATTCATTGGAAGCAAAATTCAATACTTCACTTGTGAAACTATGAATTCAGAGATAACAGTTTATCAGCAACCTAGGATAAAGGATGTCTCACAGTTCTATAACTCCCCTGGAAGATTTTGTAGGGGATAGTGCATCAAGAAATTTATCTCAAGATTAGGCCTAGCAAATAGAATTCACATTTCAAAGGATTCCCGAAACTTAGATCAATGTCAGCAATTTCATTGCTCAATTTAGAAGTTAAAATCTAAAATAACAAAATTAGTTTTCAAGAATTACATGAAAAGGCCAGAAATCTATAATTCCAAGTTGTATCAAACACAGCTATTCTTGGAAAGCATAAAAAGCTAAGGTTTATTAAGGATGATAAAAAGTACTCAACTTATACCACTTCCCAAAAATTTGACAAAATGACCACACAAACTATTTTTTTGTAAGGGTTTCTTGTTCAGAGACAACATTTCAACATCCGCTTATAAATCAATTGAGTTTTACATGATCAGCCTTTGATAATGCCTTTAGAGGAGTGTGACACACACACACACAGAAAAGGAAACAAAATTCTGGATATATTTTGAATGTACATAGATTTTTCAAATACAAATATTCCATGGAATGGTAAAAAAATGGATATTGCTATTATGATTGGTTGTTTAATTTATTCATTAATTTTCATAGTTGTTAGAGATGTTATTTCACAGTGCAGAGAATAATATACCAGGGATGTATAAATTTGATTCATCCTTACTATCAAGAAAGGGGGAATAAAATCTGAACAGAAAGGAAAAACTTTTTTTTAAGTTGGTTAAAATAGGAATATAGTTTAACAGACTAAAATTATTGATTTGGGGAAGAAACTCCCTCCTACTCATACTTCAAAGGATATCATTGTGAAAACAAGGTTAGGAGCAAGCCTTGAGGCTTTAACTATATTAGTAAGTGGCTAATAAGCTGTTACAATTAGAACAAGACTGCTAAATGCAGATTTCAAAATTCTGGAAAAGAGGAGATATGGTGAGGTAGAAGAAAAAAATAAATAAAAAGAGTGGAGAGAATCAAAAGGAATGTCCATTATATGCACCCCTGTAATATAGTGAATATTTAAATTATCCTTCCAATGAAGCATTTAATGAATGATATAACATTTCCAAATCAAAACCAACCAAAATCTCAATCTGTATGCAAGATCTTTTTAGTTGGACACAAATACAAATTAAGCAATCACATAAACCAAATTCTTTGTTAATGGAAAAATCCAAAGAATCCATACGAGAAGTATCAAGAGTAGATATCCCAAACTAAAATTCTATAATACAAGCATAGAGAACTTGACAAATAAAAAAAAATTTTAAAAAATACCAAATTTATCTTGGTAGCTCAGTTAGCAACAAATTTATAATCAAATTTTATCAGCATTCCACCTAATGTGCTATTGAGTCAGAAGCCAGTTTAAACAGTGTAAAACTTAACATGTCAGCTTTAGACTAGTTAAAAATCATTATAAATCTAACACCATAGAGGTAGTCTTGAAGTAAAAGAAATATAATATTAATCAAAGCAATTATTAGATTGGACCAGCCTAAACATTGGGAAAAATTGCATTCTCAAAAACCCAAATAGTTAAAACATGACACAGAAGGGCAAATTTGACTGTTCATATAAATTTCATTTCAAAAGTTAATGCCTTGCAACTTCTTGCTATGATTCATAGCATAACATAGATGAAGCAATTTTTTTCAGTAGTACCTTAAAGAAAACTCATATTACACAATGTAAAAAAATAGCCAGAAGCATAATTTGATAATAGGGCAAAAAAAGATAAAAAAAACATACCATACTGAACCCACCATAAAAAGTATCCATTGGGGATACATGCCTGAAACTTTACTAATTTGGGGATTGAGGAATTCAGCAAAACACTTCTCTGTAATATTATGAATAACTTCTGTCATAGATGTATCTAATTTTGGAAAAGTTTAATAATTATGCAATTTTTAACTTGTCAAACTGACAGTAATGACAACAAAACAGAAGTGTGTTTCATGAAATGAGTCATTGGCCAATCTTTCAAATAAATGCTTATTGAAAAGTAGGCACCTCCACAAAAAATGTGATACCAACATTTAAAATGAATTTTTAATAATGAAAATCTTTCTTGAATTTTTATTTTACTTTTAATTTCAAGCTAATAGATTAGATTTAATATTTCCAATAAGCAAAATACTTTGCTGTATTTAAAAAACTAATTTAAATTGACCACAAGGAGTTTCTTTGTTTTTAGGGGTTTTTTTGGGTTTTTTTTTGCTAAAATAGCTGATTAGCACTGTTTTCTTTTGTTAGTCATCTTTCACCACATTGTAATTGTCTTTAAATAAAATCTTCCAAAAAAAATAAAATATGCTTTTTTTAAATTTTGAGGAATACTAGCTGATTTAAAGTATAATTGATCTGATTTGAAACAAATACTATTTACTTTAAGTTTAGAATTCCTTTTTTTAACACAGCAGTAGCTATTTAAGCTGTTGATGTGTGACAGATTGATGTTCATCTAATGTTGCTCTATAGGAGCTTTAGCCCCCCAAAATAATTATAACATGAGCCCCTTTTATATATAATTTTTTTAAGTACTCAGTAATTTTAGAAATTTCAGAAAATATTCTCCATAATCTAATGTTTTATTAAATTTTAGATACTATAGTTATCACACTTATTTTCTGATAATACCATGTATGGTCATCTTTATATACAAAAACTGACACATTTATACACTTACAAAAATATTAAAAATTCTTTTAAAAATATTGGTGTACTAAGCTTTTCCATTTATGATTAGTAAATATAATTTTTACTTAATATCATCTAAAAGAATTTTAAGATTCAAAACTTAAATTCTAAATCAACATTTTTTTTGTAAAATGAAAAACTATTGTAAAAATTCATTATTTCACAAAAAAATTTTTTTTCTTAAGTGTCTTTAAGGTATATTATTTATAGAAGCAATTAAAAGTTTTTCCTAATTAAATAATGTCAGTTTTATTGCATTTTTTGTTTTTTAATTAAGAGCAGATATTCAGTAAATGGCGTTTATTTTGCAAAAATGTTTTTTAAATTGATGAATTAAAATCTCCAAGGAGTCGTGCTTTTAACTAATATAAATATGAAGGGGGTGAAATTTTAATTTATCTAAATTTCATCAATTAAGTGGGGGTAACTGATGTCAATGTGACAATATATTTCAAGATTTTCTTAAAAAAAAAAATTCAAAATTAATTTCATTCATTTCCAAATAAGTCCTGAAAAATTTCATTAAGATCCAATAATCATATGACTTTTGAAAGAATTTCAAATTCAATGTGGTATTTTTACACCAAAAAGATGCTAAATTTCCTGTACTAATCTGTTAGACCCAGTGATTTTGCACAAAATGTGTACAGTATATACCCTCTTTGATTTGTGTGCCCCTTCAGTTGTGTGAGCACAGATATAAAACCAACTGATTAAGACATTGCCCAATAAGGTGAAGTTTTGATTTTTGTAAATTTATATGGTATTTTATCCACTAAAGTTTCAACAAAGACAACTGTAAACAACTTCAAGCCTTATGGTTAGATCACCAAATTGACAAGTGTCTTTTCTTCAAGATGGGAATATTTTGTTGTGTCAGGAAACAAGAAGTTTTAAAAACACTACTACAAAATTGTCAACTTTGAAAAGTGCCATTCGTCATTGAAATAATGACATAATTTAAAAAACATAGAATACAAATGGATTATCACACATTAGAAAGAATTGTATCTTTATAAAAGTGAAAAGATATTTTTTTAACATAATAATTTTAGCAAAATTAGCCTAGAAAATAAACAAAATATCAGCAAATGAAATTGAAGGCAATTTCACTAGACACATTTTCAGTGTAAACTAAGGCAGTTTGGGATACCTATTACGAGCCTTAGTCATTGCTACTCCCTATCTCTCACTTTCATTATCACGGGACAGACATTATGAAATAACTGAAAAATGGCTTCTGCTCCTTTGATAAATCCAACTTCATTAAGAAAGATAAAATTGAAGAATGCATTTTTTTTGTTTATTTTCCAGATCATCATAACTATTGCAACTATAGAAGTAAAATTTATAAAAAAGGAAATTAAAGATTTCCTACAAGCAAGAAGCCATGATGACAAGAGGATAACAACCTACAAAAGTAACCAAATCCAATTAAAAACATCTAAGTTATATTTTCACACATACATACCCACCAAAAAAAAAAACAAGATTATAAACTTATAAGCTTTTATACTATACAGTTTAACATAATATTTTACAGATATTTTGCTTATTTTTCACTGTCAAAAAATAAAAAGCAATCAAATCTAAATTTCAAAGTCTTAAACATGCACCAATTAAAACAATATACATTGTACATCACTGACTAAATAAAATTTAATTATACCTCAATTAACATTTTGCAATATGAAATATGGAAAATAATCTTATATTTTTCAGTATTATTGAAGACAATATATAGTTGATGTTTAACAACAGAAGAAAAATAAATACTGGCACTTATAATTCCCCATAAATTTTGTATTGTATTTGACTTTGCAAATTTGCAAGCTAATCAAGAACAGTAATCCTCTTCTCCCTAAACTATTCTTGTGTAGATTTCACTGCATGTGCTGGAGCAAGGTAACATTGGAATATCATTGTCCTTAAACTAGTCCTAAATGCAGGAAATAAAGAAATCATCTAGGAAATCCTGATAAACAGCAGTATTAACTCACCTTTTCAAGAAACAGATCTTTCTGATGCCAGTGACAGACATACAACACCAAACCGTTACAGACTGAAGGAATTTTAGTTTTTTTTTTAATGCATTTACCATCATATTTCTTGTGGCTTTCTCCAGACACATGGGCCACAATCACTGAAGGAAATGCGGAATTATGATTTATTACTCAATTTGACAGTCTCCAGCCCAGATTTCTGCTTAAAAAAAAAAAAAAAATACCAGCTTCAAAATTGGTATCCTGCTGTCATATCAAGCCAATAGTCTCCAGTGTGTTGTGGATAAAGAAACAGACACATCAGTATCATTCCAGGCTTCATAAATTTCACCATAATTGGCAAATTGATTGCAAATAAGCTTCCTATTCAGTCAACATTCATCTAGCTGTTGTCTTGACTTTGAAACCACAAATAGATCATTTTGAATATGTTCATCCTATTAGCTTCAAGACAAAAGACTGAGAGCATCCAATCTCAACAGATATTTCCTTTGAGTTGTGTCAGCTTCCCACAACTGAATGATAGCTTTTTGTGTTTCCATTTTCTTGCCATTTTAAAACTAGGTGACAATATACTGAACATATTGAATACAGGATTCCACTCGTTATACCAATATTTTGATACTGAGAATACTCATATGCAAATGATTAAAATAACTTTTAACTGTCAGGGAAGAAATGTCTGATTATATATCAAATTGATATACTGTTAATAGTAGACTGTCCAATTTTAAACAAATTCAAGCAAGATAGATAAAAATTTATCTGCAAAAAAATGAATATTCCCTTTTTCTGAAAATACCAATTACACACCTTTGATACAAAATACATTGCAAAATGGAAATTTCCTAGAGTCTGCACTAGGTCTCATCAGGAGAGCTACTAAAGTATATAGCAACTGCTCAATTACCAGGCTCCCCTGCATATACTAAGACTTGTAATGTGTAGCTAATGACTTAGAAGAAAAAGGAGTTACATTTTCACGTTCATGTATAAACATCTAAAAAACTACAAATAAAATTTTTGAAATTTGTTTTAACAAATGATAAAAGAAAATTAAGGAGTAATATTGTGATATTTATTATAGACATCATTAAGTAATTTTTTTTTAAATGGATTAGGTTGAAATAGTTACAAGATTAAGATTTTAATCCCTAAACTAGGGATTTAGGATATTATTAGGAGCACTAATCCAAAGTACTTTCTGCTATTTAGAAAAGTTATGTAAAACATTAAAAACAAATTCATGTTTTATTTTTAAATAACAAAACAGTATTATGAAATTAATATCAGTTTAAACTAAGAATGTGAAAAATTTTTTTTTTTTTTTTTTTAAAAAGGACCTCTTAGTTTAGTGTCATTTACAAGTTGAAATACAAGTCTTGGCTCAGGTGAATATCATTAAGCAATTTCTTACAAAGGCTTCAAATACACTTTGGATTTACATGAAACACCAGAATTGATCATTGTTATACAACTTTAATACTGTGATAACAACAGCAACAAAAATATCAAATAACTGATTAAAAAAAAAATTCTACTGCATGTAGTCACACAAAAATAAAAAGTCAAGCAAAAACAATATTTTGGAGTGAAAATAGAAATTAATGAAATAAAAGGTAGCAAGAAAAAGAACAAAAATACCTTTGGAATAGCAGGAAACATTTCACAAAGTAGCCTTTCAGTCATTATTACACTATCGTGAACTTGGGTTAGGTACTAACATCAGTAATCTACAGCATCTAGGTAAATATTGGTCTACATCAACTTCACATACGAGACCTAGGAAATAGTTTCAAGCCATTTTGAAGAGAAATAAAGTGGTTCTTATCTACCCTCAAATAACTTTTTAGAACAAGAATGATGCTGTATCTGTAATATAGTAATAAGCAAACAATTGCAACACTAATAAACAGTTTTTTAAATCAGTCATAAAAATAAGATTTAGGTTCTTACTTTCCAATGTCTAAGCTCAAATGTAAATATTTTCATACAAAGAATTTATTTAGCATGTCATTAACAGGAAATTAATGATTATCCTCTGTAACCAAAGAACCATGTATACAAAATTCTGATGAAGTTAGACATACAATTTTTCTGCAAAACAACTTAATAGTCCAATGACAAGAGTTTAAGATAAAGATTACCAAGACACTGGTGCAATCCTTGGTGTGAATTTGGTAACTTCCAAGAAACATCATATGAGAGAGAGCATTATAAAAAAATAAAATATCATTAGCTTAAAATGTAGTAAAACAAATAAAAAATCCTTAGGATACAATTTATTTTCAGAATAAAAGTTCAAAACAAAAAAAATCATTTTTAAGTTCTTGAAATCAGTGTAAATTTGTCTATTTTTTCTGTGATATGAAAACTACTTAATCCAGGAATAACAAAGGATTTTGCATTTACTAAATAATGGAGGATTCTAACCTAACAAGCCTTTCTTTATCAAACTCACCTATTTTCAGGCTACATAACTTAAGCATACATCAAAACATTAGTGTGTGTGAGTACAAGTTTTTTATCATACTTATAAGAAATCTCGCTAGAAACACTTAATCAGTTCAGGATTTTATGTTTTCCTATTTTATAATCATAACTGTTTCACAATATCTCAATAAGATATGAATATCAAAAGTTATAAGCACAGAATATATTCCCTAAAACTAAGTTAACTTTTCCTACCATTAACAAGGAAAGAAACAGTCCTTTGTATACATCTAATAAACATGTCGACAGCCTTGTTCTTTGATCAAAGTTAAGCAGCATTAAGCTTGTTCAATACTTAAATGGGTGATTACTTAGGAATCTCAGATACTGTACACAAGTTGCAGCCTTGTACCAAGAAAAACTTATTAAAACAGTTCTAGTTATTTCCTATATAAATAGTCTGAATTAGAAAGTTTCCAAAAAGAATGTTTATACAAACCAAGATTAGATAAGAGATATCATCTGAAAAGCCATTTGGTCATTCACACATTGACAAACAAACTGACCGTTAAACAGTAAATAAAAAAGACGAATTCTAGTTGATATTTTCATTGTGCTTCTCTTCAGGCTAATATCTCATGTGAACAAGTATTGTTATCCGTTTTTGTCAGGAAACAATTTACAAGATTATCAGAAACAACTTAGAGAACATTGTGATATCAATAGATAAAGACTAGAACGAAAAAAAAACAAAAAGACAGTAAACTTGTTTCTATTTAAAAGAAAATAGAAAAACCTACCTGGCCTTTCTGACCTGGGTAATTTCAACTCTACTCCAAATATAATCATCATGGCCTTAAACTTGTTTGAACTACCAGAGATATATAAAATAATTAACATTGTTTAACGATAAACAAAAATGTTACAGATTTGATAAAAACTATTACCCTACAAATATGTTAATACAATGTATAGCTAAATTCTACAAGTAAATACACTTTAGATTCTTTGAAACTTATGATTGCTCAACCAGAATTTATTTTTAAAATTACAAAAAAGTTTTGTGATAATACATGGTGGTTTTACTTCAGGTCAAGTCATAGTACCACTTACAACCAGAACTGGATGTCATGTGAGAATTTTTGAGTCTTGCTTCTTTCACGTACCTGTACAGATTGGAGGTTTGTGACCCAAGAAATTATTTGTGCAAAATAAAATTATACCAAAGCTTTACCTCATTAATATTTTATTAAATGGCACTATATTCTAATTTTTCGTCTTCATTCTTGTATTTTTTATAAGTCAAATGAATTATATAAAATAAATAAAAATTCAATTTTACATTCGTAATCAAAACTAAGTTTAAAACTTACAAAAATGATGCAACCTTTGTGCATTGTATCATTTTGGCAACTGAATAATTTAATACTATTCTCATAAAATATTCTAATTCTTACTACTAATTTGAAGTAAAGTGTCATTCTGTGACATTCCAATCCAGAAATTTGGAGATATTTTTTGTCACATTTTGAAAAATCTCAGATAAGAAAACCTTTAAACAAGCATTAAAAATAAATAAGAAAAATCTATTTCAAAACTTCATATAAATCCAGCAAAGATTAAAAAACCTCAAGAGAATAAAAAGCATAAAGAATTGAACATTGACCAACAGTTATTTTTTTTTAAATCCTGTATCCAAGTATAAGCATTTTTATTAAAAATTTACAAAAATATGCATTTAAAACTCAATTCTACATTTTCAAAATGAAAAAAGGTAATTGTGTTATAGTTTTAGTTTCATAGTTAATATTAAACTTGTATGAAATTCTTTTATAGAAAAAAAAAATTTAATTTCAAATTATGACTAATGGAAAGGATTGATTTGCTTTTGGGTTCTTTGGGGTTTTTTTTTAGCATATCAACTATTTGTATGTTATTTAAGGTTTGAAGCATTTTGAATTGTAAGAGTTTTTTAAACTGAATGTTGCATTAAAAAGATTTTTTTAAATAAAAATGTGATCTTAGATACAAATCTTACTATTTAACATAGCAAAAAAATATGGAGGAGGAGGGGATTCATACCTTTCCCAAGGATATTTGTGCATAAGCGAATTTAACAAGCCTGATTGATTCAAACACAGCTCCCCCAATTTTTAATTCCAAACTGCTATCCAGTACACCACCTGAACATCGAACTATTGTAATTTTTTTCATTATAAACAGATCTAATAAATTTTAATTGAAATAATGTATGTAAATTGAATTTTTAAACAGAATTGGTCGATTGTTTTTGTTTAGCTGCATATCAACCTCTATGGGTTAATTCATGCAATATTTTGTATGTTTTTTTTTTAAGATAATAATGGTTTTAGTGATACAAGTCTTAGAAGAGGTTCATTCATACCTTTCCAATGGGTATTTGCACATTAAGTGAATATAAACAAACCCAACTAAAATTGGAACTCTGCTCTGATTAACAACTCCAGGCCATTATCCATTACACTACTCACACATTCAAGCTTACAACACCTGGTACTCCCAAAAGGTCACCCATCCATCGTTGTTTAATTTTGGTGACCATAAGCCCTTTTAAACAGAAAAGCTTTTGACTAAGAGCTGACCAATATGCTATCTATAAAAGTGCTTATAAATAGCAGAGGTGATAAAATCACAGTATATATGAGGGAAGTGACATGATTACCAAAGCTGACTGGTAAATCTAATGTTTTTATCCATTTTTGTTATTTTTTTTTATCAAAAAGCTATGGTTAATTGCAAATTATACATATTAAAATATAAAAGCTACAAATTTCACCCTACCACAAAACAATGTTCAATTCCCTGATATTCCCATAACAAAAATTTTAATCCAATAACTGCTTGTTTTATATTTACCATTACAGAAATAAACACTAAGTTGTGGAAATTGTAATTAGTTATAGACTGTCTCTATTGGTGCAAATAACATTCTTCACATGGGTCACATTAGTTCATTTAAACCCTGGTGGTACTCCTTATTTTGGTAGATGGACATATTCTGGCATATGGGGTCATTAGTTAGATGCATAGAACAGATATCAGAAGTAATAGTCTCATATTCAAAAGAAAACAATAATTCAAAATTATACTCATTAAAATTCATCTACATAATTTTACAATGATTGCAAAATTAGATGAGATAAGAGCTATTTATTAGGTACCTGCAAAAAATGTCTAAAAATGAGCATAACATGATGAAAAAAAGCCCCAAACTTGATAAAAAAGTTCTATCATCAAAATGTTATTAAGAGGAAAGGCCAAAGTATTTATTATTTAATTAATTTTTTAATCCTTTCTAACATATTCAAAATTTTGGTTAAAATCTTGTTTTTCTTGTCAGCGGTGTGCTAAAAGATTAGTATAGGAAATTTAGCGGGGGTTTGGGGGGGGGGTACGGTAAAAAACATTGTTTTGGAAATTCTTGCAAAAAAAAAAAAAAAAAAATAATAACTGTCAGATTTTAATGAAATATTTAGAATTTATTCACAAATGAAATTACTTTTTTAATATTTTTTTCTTTAGGAAAATCTTGGTAAAATTTTTTTTTTACATTTTTTTTTTTTTTTTTTTTTTTACATAATTTCTAGAAATTTCATAAAATTAAGTTTTCATGATCTTTGTATTTACAGTAATTAAAACAGGAGTCCTTGCAGAATTTAAATCAATTTGTTTTTGTCAAACAGAAACACCATTTACCAAAAATCTGCCGTGAATCTTAAAATAAATGCAATAAAATGACAATTAAAAAAGCTTTTAATTGCTTTTACAAATATTAAAGACACTATTGATTAGAAAAAATTATTAAGTTTTAAAGATTTTAAAATTCTGTATTAATTTCAGTGGTTTTGATGATATTACTATTAAGTGAAAGCTATTTACTAATCATAAATGAAAAAGCTTAATACAAATATCAAACACCAATATTTTTAGAAAAATTTTGAATTTTTTTTTATATAAACATCACATTTTTTTTTTTTGATAAGTACTGGTGACCATAAATGGCATTATCAGAAAATAAGAGCAACAACTATAGTAAATTTAAAGCCAAAATTTCTAAAATTCAACATTAGATTACAGATAATATTTTCACAAATTATGTTTTACAAACGAAGTATTCATAGAACATTAGACCTGTCATCGCCTTGTCAAACACATAAATATAATTAGTCTGTTAAAAACACAGGTACTGACAGGTTAAAAAATGGAATTCTATGATATTTTAAACTTAAAGCAGGCTAATTATACTTTAAAGCTAATATTCATCAAATAAAGTTCAAATAAAATTTTAGAAAAGTATATTTTACTTTTGGAAGATTTAATAAAAGAAAAAAAAAGGGCACTAATCAGCTATTTTAGAAAGAAAAAAAAAATTCAACCAGTCAATTTAAATTAGTTTTTGAAGTACAACAAAGTATGTTTCTTATTAGAAATATTAACTTTAATCTATCAGCTTGAAATTAAATTTTAATAAAAGCTTCAACTTCAAGAAAGATTTTTCATTTTTTTTAAAATTCATTTTAAACTTTAGGTATCTTTTAGAGGTACCTATTTATGTATATAACATTTTTAGTGATAATTCTCAAACATAATTAACAGCAGAAAAATCGAGAACTACATTATCTGTTGAAACAAGTACAATGAAAATTTTGAGACAAATGAAAGAGGATACAAATAAGCAAAAACTAGTTCATAAAAGATAAATGAAGTTAACTTCATTAATTCAATTTCTTTCAGACTTGTCTGTGCCTGGGTAGCATTAGACTCTAGGCCTAGAATAGCTGGATACTGAAAGTTCAATCTGTCTTTACTGGGCAGGAAGGACTCCCAAGAACAGCTAACTACCTTAGTGAAGCAGGAACTAGTGGGGGGGGCAAATATTGGGAATAGATGGTGGAAGAGGCTTAAGGATAGGATTAGGTCCTTCAACACTGAATTTAGCCAGTGGCTCGCACTAGATAAAGCTAACAAGGTGAAGGCTCCTAAGAATAGTCTTTCCCAGGCAGAGGCTGTAGGAGAAATAGACCTAGCTAAGAAGGCCCTACAGTGTTTGGTTAGCAAGTACTACCAGAGTCAGGTAATTAGGCATAAGTTAAGCAAGATGTCTTCTGAAACTGTGAACATGGGCGCAGATTTGTGCAAGGAAGAGATCTGTCATGGTTCTGGTTGCTACATTCGATAGGTCAAGAACCTGGAGGTCGACCAACGATATGTGCGAGGCATATCTGCAGCATTTTGAGAGCCGGTTTACCAAGGAGTTTGGTGTCTGTGACGAAGAGACCAGAGCTATTTGGCTGACTTTCCTTGGATATCACTGACTGAAGCGGCTCACTATAAAGGAGAGATCACTGAGACTAAGGTCTACATGGCATTGACGAAAGTCGGGAGAAGCAAATCTCCAGGACTTGATGAATTGTCCGATTTTGACTGTAGTGTTCAACAAATGGTTCCACCAGGTGTCCATCCCCGACTGGATCTCCGGGAGTGTGATCACGCTGTTCAAAATGGACAAGGAGGTTGGGCAGGATTTAGATAATTACAGGCCCTGCATCTAATCTGCATGATCCTAGAGAGTGTAAAAGACAATGAGCAAGCCGCACTGATCAATTTGGATCAATCCAAGGAATTTGATAAGGTTAACCATTACTACCTGGCTGCTGTCCTGCAGGCCACCAGATTCAAACTAGACTTCTGCTGGTGGACTAGCCTCCTGTATCATTCCCCCAGTGCTGTGGTACAGGTGAATGAAAGGCAGTCATGCACTTTTGTGCTGTCTCAGTCAGTTCGTCAGGGTTGTCCACTGTCACCCCTACTTTATGCTTTGGAGCCTCTCCTTCACCAAATCGCTGACACTGGTGGGGCTTAAGCCTGGGTTTCCGTGTACACTGATGATGCATTTACTTTTGTGTTGTCCCGTAGCAACACTGAGGTGGTATTCAAGGCACTTGAACAGTATGAAAATGTAATGGGGGGGGGGCCAAGATTAACCATGACAAGTCTTCTGGTTTGCAGTTCGGTGTCTGGAAGGATGGGGGGCAATCTTCCAAGGCCCTTTGGTTGGACAGATGGCCCTATCCACATTCTCAGAGTATAGTTTGGACCCGACCTCCAGCTGGAGAAAAATCGGTCAGAAGTAGAGACGAAGGTTGGACGGCAGTCGAGACTTGGTGCTGAAGGAGGTTGTCCTTGAAGAGTAGAGCTGAGGCATGTGCAACTTGTCTTCTTATCCTTTACCACTTGTCTGTACTTCCTCTCTGTAAGGAACATAAGAAGGCGATCGAGCACTTGCTCTCCTCCCTCTTATGGGGGCGGATGCAAGCATCACGCTGCTAGAGAATTTTGTGACCAACATCTGTGTCATGGGTGGCTGGGAATGCCATGCTTGGCAAGTCATAAACATACCTCGAGGTTGGCTTTCCTACACTGCACATTGATAGGGGATTTATTTTGGTGGGGAGTGTGAGGGCTGCCTTCTCTAAACTTACTATCACTCCTCCTGTATCATGGCTGAGCACCTACATAAGCCCTGGAATCAATTGTTTTCTTCTGGAGTGTCGTTCGGTCTTGAGGGTCATTCCTCAGTCCAGTGACCTTTCTATCATGAACTAGTGGAGGTGGACATGAAGGATCTGTGGATGAGTTGCACTCGTTTTTGCCTTGGGCACCAGCAGCGGATTAAACACAGCAATTCTTAGTTTTCACTTACTTGGCGGTTGATTCAGAATAGGCTATCTCTGAATGACATGGCCTTTATATGGGGCTTGGCAGATTTGCTAGACTGTCAACAATGTGACCTTAGCTTAGAGGAAACAGCTTTGCACACCTACCATTTTCAGGTGTGCCCCCTATAGGACTATGTCAGCAAGTTGACAGCTCATATCTCGCCCAAAAAGTTTGTGCTCATTGATCGCGCATACACATGTGACAATGTGGCACCCCATATATTTAGGTAAAACAGATGGTGTTTCCGTCACTGCTAGCCATGGCTAAAATGGTGATTTGGATAACGTGATTGGAGAAAACGTTGTGATGTGGATATTATTCTCATCAGGATCTAATCAGATTCTTTGAGCATCAGCTCAATATGAAGATTAGAACTGATAGAAATCATTTGGTATTGACAGATTTCAGCAAAAGGCAGGTAACTATGGTGAGCCTGGTTCATGTGAATGGGGGTAGCCTTGATTTTCTTTTTTAAATCTCCCTATGTCACAATAGAGTGGCTTCCTGTGGAGCCCTCTCTTTTTAGGATAGACCTTTCTTGTATACCTAGTTAATGTAAGTGTTGTTTTTAGCCTGTGCCCGGCTTCTTCTTTGGTTATGATCCAAGCAGAGATTCCTAAACCTTCTCAGTTTGCTTTTTGCCCAACTTTTTTCTTATTGACAAAGTCAGTTTTTCCCCATAGTCATATTTATTTTATCCGTTCCTCTCCAGCAAGAGAGCCTCTTGATTTTGTCTGAAGACAGAATACAATGGCCTCTCTTATTTCTTTAGTTTGTTTTTATGTTCATCCCCCTCCCGCACTCATTGCTTACCATCAAGAAATTTTTATTAATATTTTATATGTAAGACCATTTATGTTAGGAGACGTTTTTTAGGCTCCCTGTGTGTGTGTGTGTGTGTGTGTGGTATATGGCAGATTAAATGACACAACCTTTTATATTGAATGTGCAAATTGTAATGAATTAATGAATGGGTCATAAATCTATTTAGCTAGGTACGAGATACTGTCAACCAGCCTCAACCCAATCCCCCCCTTTTAGGTCTCGTGCCACAGTTGTATTTCTATATGTAATAAATCAACATTAATTCAATTTCTTTAGGAATGGTAAGATAAAATATATAAACAGGAAAATTTCAAACTGAGTAACAGAGGAAAAAAAAATTTTTTTTAAATGTCCTGTCCTTGTAAAATAATTATCAACTCAGAAGAATAACACAAATTAATGTCTTGGCAAGCTGACAAATTCCTGTATCGCATTTATTTTGTTAGCATTAAATTATAGTTGAGCTCTAGGCGTAAATGTGGCTCAATACAATTTAGCTTTATTTCATCCCTTGACTTTTCAATAATTTTGGACAGCATTGCTTTGACAAATTCTAAAAAACAAGTGAATTTTATGTGAACTTCCACTCTTAACAGGAGGCTTCACTCAAACAAGTTACAATTGAAAAGTTAGAATATCATTGTTTTTCAATGACATGTTAAAATGTAAAAGAAAAAAATACTTGCCCAACAGACTGATATGGAACAAGTTTCCAAAATATAAATTTCACTTATACAGTCCGTCTGAAAAGCACAAAAAAAATTATCATTACTTTAAAAAAAAAAAAAAAAAATTGATTTCTAAATTACGAGCCATATCTTACTGTTTGTCAAAGTTTACTTTCAAAAGGAATGTTAACATTTGATTCTACACATGTCTCAGTGTTGACTATTTTTGAATCACTTGTGGAAAATGAGTCAATCAATAGAGAATAGAGATTAAAGAGTATTCATTTTTTTCTTTTGCACAGTATAATTATTTTAATGCGTGAAATTACTGGCTTTACGCATTATTGTAGGAAATAATTTCAGAAAAGCCAAAAGACAAAAGTAAACGTCAATATAGAGAATGAAAACTGAGTGAAAAGTCACTGTAAAAAATTTAAGCTTTCACTTTGTTTTGTTTTTTTTTTTTTTTGCGGGGGGAAGGGAGCTGCCAAATAATTACTCGCACGTTCCTACCCGGGCGCTTACGGTCGGTGTTTGAGACCTTCTACAAGCCAAAATTTCAAATGCCAATTGTCGAAAAAGAAAATAAAAAAAATCAATATAAAACTAATAGGACTCTCCCACTTGGAAAAAATAAATCATTTAATTTTATCTTCCTTACCCGACCGTCACAATATAAACTTGCGCATTTGTAAAAGGCGATACTTACATGTTAATGAATTTTTACATGAAATGATTTTTCTTACTCGCTTCCATGAAGCAAAAAACAAAAAAAAACAAGCTCATTTTATGCGTTCTACGATTTAAATTAAATTGGACTAGAGAGTTTTGCTGCTTTTCGAAGCAGAGTGAAATTCGATATGAAATCAAACCAGAAAGTGTCGAAATACGACAATGTTAGTATATAAAAAGTATTTTTCTTTCAAATATTGTTACTTCTTCGCACTATCCTGTTATTAAAATTGGCGGCCAATTGATGAGAGATTTCACAGTTGGTTCCGCCCAAAGTTTCGTAACCAAACTTAGATTGTCTACAGCTCTACATAAATACATTATGATTAAATTCTATAAAAAAAAAAAAGTCATTTTTTAGAGTCATAAATTTCGTCTTTTTTTATTATTCATAAAAATTGCTGTCCAATGATTTAAACATTTAACAAAGTTAACAAGAAAATTCTAATGTTGAGCAATCAAAAACCGACACAGAGTTTTAAATGAAAACAAGTGATTTTTTAACTTTACGGTTTCTTAATATTAACAATAACATTATTAAAATGATGATTTTGAATTATTTTCCTGCAAAGAAAAAGTGGCGAATATCTTGCGTTTTTAGCGTCCGAAACGTATATTTAGCAGTCATAAAAACAGACCAAATAAAATTTGGAAAACCAGTGTTGTGTTGGATAATTAGTGACTTCCCCCACCCCACAGGGATTAAATAATTAAGTTAACTTTCTTTATATAAATTTGAAATATTATAAATTGCATTTCGGGCGTGATTTTTTTTTTTTCTATGAAAGACTTTAAAAATTTAAAAAAAAAAAAAGTGATAAATTATAATTTTTTTTTTTTTCATAGAAGCTAATTTTAATTTATAAAATATGTCAACCGATGAGACAGGTAGAAAAAAATATTAATTAATATTCACTATTCAGTGTAAAGAGTACATTTTGGACACTAGCGTTCATTTAAAAGTAAAAACCCACGTAGTTTTCTTTTGGGTTTTTTTTTACGCGTTTCCTTACAATTTATGAACATTTTTATGAAAAAAACTATAAATTAATTAAAATATGTATTATCCAGATTCACTATTTTCAAGCAAACATGTGTAAAATTTTTTTTTATCTTACTTCACATTACAATCACAAGTTCTGTATTTTCAAAAAGCAATAGTTTTGTTTTCAAACAAAATATCAAACCAAAACAACTTTACAAAAGTAAAACAAAAAGAATGCGTAGAAGAGAGACTAAAAGTGTGAACGTTTTCTTCAAATATTTCGGGGATGTGGGGTAACATACAAGTAACAATAAAGCAGCAAAGAAATTGTCTGTTACAACAATAAGACAATGTATTTTTAAAACCCTACCATCTTTCTTTAGTTTTTTCTTTTACTTAAAAAAGTAAAAAGACCAAACATTTTCCCCCCAATTTGAATTTGGCGATCAAACAGGTTTAAGAGAAGTATACGTTACAAACAAGAATTCTTCAAAATCTTTCGTTACGGATAGCTTTTTATGGCCCAATTCCTCATTAGTTTAGTGTTTAGTAACTTTTTAATTTATCACTCAGTTATTAACTGTTATTATGCGAACAAAAACCGACAACTAAACAAACAAGAAAGTTATGGCCCGAAAGTCATTCACATTTTATATATTCCTATCTTCCACACAACAGAAAATGTAAGTTGTTGATGTATTGCTAATTGTTTTTACCAGTGGTATTATCCTGAGCAAAAGGCGGTTGTTGGACTTCTTAGTCATCCGTGCCCCAAAAATTGGGTCGATTCATTAAAAAGTAAAAACATTTTCCTAAGTAGTATTCATATAGCATTGTTATGCAGAGATATCACAAGCGCGCTTTACCACTTCACAAAAGAACTTATGATTCACTTTATAAGCGACTTAGATTTTTTTTTTATACACTCGTTTGTAATAACGACTAAAGATAACTTTTCGTAGTGAAAATAAAATGCAGGTCAAAAGATACAATTCAAAACTTATTCTACGTTTTAGGATTTCTAAAAATAAAAAATACTTTCATACCGCAGCAGGTGACAGAACAAGTTCATTTATTTTAGAAATTGATGTTCTTAAGGTACCTTCATGAGATCGCCAGAAAATGAGTAATCTTTACATTACAATAAAATAAAATCCTAAGTTACCTGTTTGCTTTTTTACAATTATTTTATTAAATTTTAAAATTTAATTAAAAAATAACTATTCCTCCGTTTCAGATTTTCTATTTAAAATTAGTTACCTTACCCGACCGGTATATGACAGAAAAAAAGAAAACACTACAGTACACCCTAACCTTAGAACCTAAAATTACTTTAACTTACTTTTACTACTACTACACAACAATGTGGGCGAGTGTCGTCAATCCTCTTTAAACAGCTGTTTTTTTTTTTACATTTTCATTTAAAAAATAAAACAGAACTATATTACACTCGCTATATTTTCAAAAGGACATGCAATATAAATTTGAGATGAGAATGCCACATACCCCTTCCCTACATACATTATAAATTACACAGAAAAATCAAATTAAAATTAAGCATTACAAACTTTTGTTTCTTTTTAAATAGCAATAAAAAGGTGAAATAACAACAACAAAAAAAATCAAAGTAAATGTCATTATTTTCAGTTTGTTGATTCTTAAATAATAAATGTAAAGTTACAAAGCGTAAAAATCTAAAATATAATTTTGCTTTCTCTTACTTTCGAGACAGAGGTTTGATGCTTATCAAATCAAATATGCCAGAGGTCATTAAAAGAGCAGAAAAAGATTTAATTTTCAGCTTTATTATTATTCATCGACAAAATGTCCACCTTAGGTTTTCCTCGCTTCTATTAAAAAAAAAAAAGTGATGCTTTTTATTGATTACTAAAATCAATTTATCAACATCACGTGTAAATTATTTTTAAATAAACAAGTCATTTCATATCAGCAAAATAAGAGATTAGTAAACTACAGGCAGATTATCTTCAGCCAGGCGCGTGAAGCAAAAAATAAAAAACTCAACAGAAAGGTTAAATGTCCGGTTTCAATCTGTAGATTAATTAGAATAGTTGACAATATGTTGACATGTAACTACTTTTTTGTATTACTTTTTTTACAATTACATTCACAAGAATGTTAGGTACAATATTAGCAAAAAACTAAGGAATATGATTTTTTTTTTTTTTTTTAATTGATTTTCTTTTTAATTATAAACATTTAAAAATGTAATTATTTACATTACAAAAATTTTAAATATTTAATTTTTAAAAAACATTTAATTTTCATCCAAACGTATCTTCAATTAATAATAATTCCTATTCAAGATACGCGGTTTCTTGTCAATACAGAATATTTTCATTTTTTCTAAAAATAAAAAAAAGCATATGTTCAAAATTAAATATACATTTTTAAACAATTTTTTACAATAACAATGCTTGTATGATTTTTCAATAATTATTTTCATGACAGTTGAAAATCAAAATAACTGAAAAACGATTTTAAAACTTTCAGTTCTGTGAATAAAGCAAAAATATGAAAATATTAACAAAACAAAAGTGATAACATTTTTTAAGAATTACACTTTTGTGCCTTAAAGTGTTCTGTATTTTAAAAAAACAAACTCCACGAAAAAGTTTTAGAAAATGCTTAAATAAATTAAAAAAAACTAAAAAGTAATGTCCATCATCATGACGTTTTTAACTATCTTTTTCTAACAGATTATTTTATAAATATCAAACAATATGGGATCAAGAGAAGCATACACTAAGCTACAGTACACAAACAAGAAAATTTGAGAAAGACATTTTTTTGTGTCTTGAGGGAGTGTGGTGGGGGGAAGAAGGACATTGGCCCTTTTCTCCTCCCTTTACGCCCGCCAAGGAGAATTTTTAACGGTTGGAGAAGTTACAATCACAAAGCTTAAAGCACAAGATAAATGAAACCATTGTTGTGCTTTATTTGGGGAGGGATTTTACGATGAGGAAATAAATAAAAAAAAGTAAGATACTAAAAATAAGTTATCAAAATGAAATGTGCATCAGAACTTTTGAAAATTTACTTTAATCTTTAACAGGATTTGTTATAATAATATATATATATATATATATATATATATATATATATATATATATAAGCAACGCGTTTTTGACAAATGACATTTTTAACGGTTGTTAAAATAAATGTTCCTAAATGAGATATTTGAATGAAATGTGCAAATACAATTTTGATAATTTTAAAACGAAATTGAGGTATTTTCCTCAAGTATTTTAGTGGGAAAATACACATCTCGTGAAATTTTTTTGTCTTTCTTTAAATGACAATAGAATTTTTTTTTCTTTAGAAAGTTATATTTTTCTCTAAAATAAAGATTTCAGCTATTTCATTTAATAAAAAATACATTTAAAACGTAGTTTTAGCTTTCAATATTTAACAAGCGATCATAAAAAATAGTTCTAAGAAAACTTAAAACTAAAAGTAAAAACACAAAAGAACGATTTCGGCTAGAAACGATTTTAAAAAAATGCCTCAACGAACTGAAACATTGTTTGGGCATTTTATTTAAAATAAATGCTGGAAGATAACGCTTGATTTATTTATTTTTCATTCTTAATTCGTTCTTTCAGATAAGAGTAAAAAAGCAACGTTGTACTTAAAGCCATGTACACAATCATTCGCTCATAAAATTATTAAAATCGTAAATCTAGATTCTTGATGGAATAAATGTTCATTTAGAAAAGTTTGTTACCTACAATTTAATTTTTTCTTTGGGATGATATTGAAAACAATGTTACCAAAAACTTTTTAAAGTTTTACACGGATGATGCATAACATTGATATTAACAAACATTAAAGTTTTAAAAAAATTAAAACAACATTTAGGATTTAAAAAAAAAAAAAAAAATAAGTTTAAAAAAATTTAAATCCACAGCTGATTTTGTACATTCGTTTTAATTTTTATATGGGTGTGTTTTGTAAAGAGTTAAACAATAACTTTGCAAGACGTTTTTTAAACAGGATAAGGAAAATGACTTAAAGAAAGGCTATATCGCCATCATCAAAAAGTACATACAAAAAAAATGTCGCAAAGTTTTTGAGAGGCCATAGAAAATATATGAAATATTAATTAACAATACTCACATACAAAAAAGAAAAAAGCATGCGACCTACAATCTGGCTGGTATAAGCAAGGAAATTTTTTTAGCCAGATTTTTTTAACAATGTACTAACCTTTACTTTAATAAAAGAATTTATCTAACAATTCGATTAACAAGTAAAACCGTGCGTCACTTAAGTTATTACATACACGAAAGTCATAAGTGTCAAGCGGTTATAAAGTGGGGGGATTATTTTTGAGTAGCGTTATCTCAAAAATTGGTCACCCACTTTTAGGTCAACTTTTAAAACTCAAACAGAAGTGGCTCAATAACATCTACTCTGGACCCCCATTTTATAGTCATCAAGACCACGTTAATCCACAAAAGAAACCTTTCAAAGTCGTCGAAACTTTTTTAATCCGTTACGATTTTTACGATAAAAATTTGTCTTCATTTTTAAAAAAATTACAAGTTTGAACTTAGGCTTAATTAAAAAATGAGTTTTTTTTTTTTTTTTAAATTTATGATCGGAAAAGAAAATGCAATTCAAATTTACAATATTTTAAAAAAAAAAAAAAAAAAAAAAACGCTTGGAGATATTTTTTTTTAAATTAATTTTTTAAGATTTAAAAATTCAGTTGTAAACTGACTCTAAACTTTAATTGGCTAATTTCTTTAAAAATTAGTAGTTTCAATTCCAAGAGGGAAATTTAAACAATACTACTAAAAAATATGGATAATTAATAAAATTATATCAAAATATGTTAAACAACTTTGACTTCAATTAACCAAAGTTTTTTTTTAATGTTTCCACTCGAACTTGGAAACAAGCTTTAACTTGATCTTCCTTCATAAATAGAAAAAAGTATTGATTTGAAAGTTTTTAAAAAACGCGATTGTTTTTGACAGAATAAAAAATAAAAAAATGAATCAACTAAACTAAATTATTTTGAACCAATAACAAATTCGTTGTTTATACAAATTGCGATCATTTGACATTTTATTAAAATTAAATTGATAAAAAAAATAGCACTTTCATAAAAATGTGATTCGAAATTAAAATTAAACAGATTGTTTTTTGATGTTTAAAACGGTAAGTTTCAGGCCGGCTAAAGTTTTACTTTTTTTGATGTTTTAAATAAATTCTACGTCCACTATCGACATCGTCGTTTACACATCTTTGTTTTATTATTTATTTCTTTTAAAGAAAAGTTTGAATACCCATCTTTTTAAGGGATAAGAAACAAAAAGCACAAAAAACAACTTTTCCCACAACGATTGGGATTGAACAGTTTGTTTTCTTTTTTACAACACAATGACCTTCCTCCATTTAATAATTTTATCTTCATCTTTATTAGTGGAAATAGAAAACAAAAAAAATAATTACTTATTGACCACTAAGAGTAACTTTTTAATCACGTTGGTTTTAAAACAGAAGATTTACAATACATCCTGGCACCTCCAAAAGCAAATATAATGCGTGCAGTTACAAGCCTCACCAACCCAGTACGTTAGAGAAAGTAAAGAGGAAACTTAAAGCTTCGACTGTAAGCATTGCTAAGTAAGCATAGAGAAACCATGTTTAATTTTAGATATTTTACTTAAAAAATAATGTTTATAGCAAAGACAGAAAGAAAAATGCGTAGTCTTACACATCTTTAATAAATATATAAAAGTTGTTTTAAGAGGATTTATTTTAAATCAAAGTTGTTTTGGCGTGACACTGCTTACCCCTCCCCAAAAAAAAACAAAAAAAAACGATAACTTTGTAAGATTATTGCAATCTCGAGAAAAATAACAGATTATTACACTACAAAACCTATCGTATTTATTCAATTAATCGTTTAAATGCAACGACTTCTAAAAATGTATAATTTTTTAAAAAAATAGCATTTTTTTTAATGATCAGAAAATATTTACACGACAGAAATATTAAAAAAAAGTTATACCTGTGTTGTGTGCGTAAGTAAAGAAAAAATATCCTCAAATAAATGACAAAAGCTGGTAAGAAATGTCCCAGCAGGAAAATATGGATGGATATTTTTTTTTTAAGAGTCGGTTTTCTTTTCCCTCCGCCAAATTAAATACGCAATATTCTCTCCTATACGTACATGTATGTATATGTACGCGTGATAAAGGAAATAGATATCAGTTGAAAAGAAAAGGAAGTGTGGGAAGGAGAAAGTGAAAGAGAGAATGAAAAATAAATAAATAAAATAAAGATATTTTCGTCACCTCCGGTCCGGTCTCGTCTTTTTACAAAATGTATTATTCATCCGGTCTGGTCAGGTTTAAACTTAAACTGTCCCCCGCCACCACCCCCCAAAAAAGGGACGACGAAGAAAAGAAAAGTTTTTCTTACTTTCTTAGGCGTGGCTCATCTAGTAAAGAAGTTAGTATTTAATAGCTTTCTTTGATGTAATCATGATGAACACCAGATCAAGTTGACAGCGCAAGGTTTCTTGAAGAAATAAAAATTCTAAAAATTGATTGGTGGACCCTGTCCAGGTTGACGCGGACGGTAGTGGTAGATTAGTGGCACTGTAGCAGTTTTTTTTCTTTTATTATTATTATTATGATGATGATGATGATGTCGCCTTTTAATGGCCTTTTTTTTTCTCTCAAGTTTTGTGGGATGTTAATGATGGGAGTTCGGAGTTATATATTGCGGTGAAATAGAGCGCAAAGAAAAATATTAAAACTAAAACAGTCTGAGCCGGAATGCAACTTTAACTCTTTTTTTTTTTTTTTACCGATTACAACATTTTCTACGAAGAACCATTTTTTTACTCGCTCACTTGTAGACGCACCTCCGCGACAAATAAAAAATTATAAACGCTGTTGATACTGTTGCGGAGTGATGAGTTAGTTTGTTTAAAAAAATGAAAATAAAATGTTGATCAGAAGGTTTTTTGCGGGGGGGTCCGCTGGGTGAACGAAAACTTAAACATCTCCACAAACATTCACTTGTTGTATCATGGAACAAGGCTGTCAAACACCACAAAAATATATGACAACAATATTTTTTCAATAAATAACAAAAGGCATTTTTACATTAAACAAGGTTGAATGATGAAATTGAAATGACTCAGGGAATTTATACTGAGTTGCAAAAAAGCTCATGTGTTTTACACGAAAATGTTTTTTTATGGCAGATAAAAATGTGTTTTTGTTTACTTTTTTTTAGTCTGTTCAGAATGTATGCCAATAATATAGGGTTTGTAATGAATAAATCAGTTCGGAGTTTTTAAAAAACTGTTTTTTGAACAAACTGTTTTTATACAAATCTTTTTTTTTTTTTGGTTTAAGAATGTAAAAATTTATCAAGAATACGATAGAATACAATTTTGTTTTACTTTTAGTTTTTAGTTTTAATTTTTAAATGTTTTAGTTATGTAACCACACCATCAACCAACTTAATCATCCCCACATTGGTGTCTTTTGCAAACAAACAAAAAATTTTTTCCTATACTTTCTTCTTTTCTTGCCTTTTTTTACAATATTATTTATCACTCAGACCGTGGCGTAGTCAGTGTTAAAGAAAGTTTGTTGGGATGGAAATGTTGTATGAAATGCGATTAATATTCATATTAGCTTTTTTTGTGTATGGCATAAACCTACAAAAAGGTACATACCCAGTGAGGATCGAACCCACAAACAGGAATGCTGTAAAAGTCTGCATTACGCACAATCCTTATTGTATTGTGAGTTCGATCCTCACTCACGCATGGCACGAGTAACCAGAATTCATTAAATGAGAATGCTTTTTTTTTTAACGTAAACTTCCGGGTTAGTGTTTGTAGCTGTGAATTCGTTCATGCTCCATAATAAGAACATTTCTTTTTTAACTTTCTTCCCTAATGCTTTTCCGGGTTCCCATATGCTTACGTACTTAAATTTTACAACTACTAACGGCGTTAAAATGGTTCGTTAATTTACTAACGCAATGAATTTTATTAGAAAGCTTTACAGTTTAACTATTACACACTACTGTACACTTACACAGTCTCTTTACTCTCTTACCTTCTTGTTTTACACTACAGTTTTTTTTTTTTGGGGGGGGGTTGAAGTAAATAACTAAAAGAGGAGGAAAGCATTTTTTTCACCTGCTTTTGTTTTCAATAGAATTTTTTTATATCTTTTTAGTTTTTTAGTCCAACACAAAGTTTATGGGGGAAATGAGATATAGTGTGTATTGCGCCAATATTCAAATTTGCCTATCTTGAAAACCAGTGTTCCAAAATTTTTTGTTTGTTTATTTTTTTAATCTATCAACCAATGCCGACGACGAGAAATACGCAACTAAGGCAGAATGTATTGTAATTTTACTCCAGTCCAACATAAATTTAAAAAGCTACATTTTCCTCATCTTTTTTAAACCAGTTGCTTCGTGTTGGAAACTACGAGCAAGCCTCTTTTTGTAACTAATTCTTATTGAAGAAATCCATTCGTCTCTACGTGTAAAAATGTAAAATCAGTGAAAGATTAAAGAACAAATAATTTACTCACAAAAATGATGAAAATTACCCTATTTAATTGAGGCTTTTCCAGTCCATTATTATAGCATTGAAAAGATATAGCGATTTTCCAAGCGTAGCTTAGACGTGGCACAAGGCCGAAATTAAGGAGCACCCAGTGAGGGTCAGTCGTAATTGTTCTCGCGAGACAAGCTTGCTAACCATTACACCATCTCGAGGTGCCCAGGTTTATTTATTTATTTTATGGACACAAAGTCACGTTCATCGCTGGGACCAACCCCACTAAAAAACCTGTTAGCGTTCCGTTGCTAACCACTAAAACACAAATGGATCTGACAAAAACGTCAGTTATATTGTGATTTACTATGTGGCACAAGACCGAGGGGCACTGAAAAGTTGTTTGCTTGTGCCACTTCCCAAAATCTGACCAAAAGATCCTTTTTTTTAATCGTTTCACTACAAGCAAGACAATAAATCTGTGGAATCTTCCACGTCAACCAGCTTACCCTCCGTTAGGAAATGCACTCTTCCTGTTACGATTTTTACCAACATCATACTTACAAATAATCAACAGGCATTCATTGGTTAATCACCGTCAATCTAGCTTGCTGATTGGTCAGTATCGACCAATAGATTGCACCCACGCGCAAGATCAATTTAGGCACCAACTCAATTAGGAGCCTGTCACGTGGGAGAACATGATATAAAAACCCAACACATGTGATTCTCTCTCGGATTCTCGCTCTCTCTGTTTCGATGCGGACTCTCGAACCTAACCTCTCTACGTCACAACACCACTGCCAAAATGTGACTCTTAAAGAACTCCCGTCTTGACTAATGCAGTCAGACGTAAAAGAACTTTACAACAATTCATGCAAGTATAATTACAGCATCTTTTATCCAACTTGCATAATACACAATTCACTCAATCTTCTAAACTGCATTTTTATAATCAACTTATTCGTTATGAGTCTAGGTACAAATAGTAAAAATCAAAGGGACGCAACTCAGTCTCACTTATCAGTTAACATGCATGTATATTCAATACTTAATAAATTCAATTGTTATGTTTCTAACTCTACGTTCTGTTTTGTATTTTACCATTGCTATTTCACGTCAAATACAATTTGCTTTGTTCCAACACATTGGATAGCGACCTCCAGCATAATGGCATAATCATTTTCACACCTTTCCTAAACAAAAATAAAATAATTGTGGCGAACAGCCCTTCAACACGCAACAAACATGGCTAAACCATCACACTACATCATACTCAGGGCCCGTTCCGCTATAAAATCCACTAAAACGCAAGCGGTTACTAAGTGTGAAAGAATATGAGAAAACGAAAAACATTTTAAGGAGAGAGAACAATAAAAGGACAGGAATTAAGAAGACAGAAGATAAAATTAACATTGCATTTAAATTTCTGAAGATCAAAGTTGACTGGAAAACACAATCTAGAAGTGCAAGAGAAGAAACTGTTAACATAAAACTTACGGTTACAACTAGCAATTTCAACTGTAAAATTTTGAGACCTGACTGTCAATCTAGTACTGCGCTTAAATTTGTAAAGTCGAGGTACCAAAGAGGAAAGCTCATTAGAACAACCACCATGAAAATATGTTTTAAGAGTTTCTTGATTCGAGAACTTGTCAGCTCCCTCTCATTATCTATAGTTGTGTGTGTATGTCTAAAAAAAAACAATTTTAAAAACCTTTACAATTCTGTCAGATTTTAATCCAACTTTACAAATACAAACACACGGACATTTATCAAGTGTGTGCAAAATTTCCCATCAATCCTTTTTGAAAAGCAAAAAAGAAAAATGCAAAATTGAAAATGTTTCCTCCGCCACACACACACACACACACACACAGAAAAAGTTCTTATCTATCTATATATATATATATATATATATATATATATATATATCCCCTCTCTCTCTCTCTCTCTATATATATATATATATATATATATATATATATATATATATATATATATATATATATATATATATATGGGGTGCGATGGATAAATTGCCTTCCAAATTAGGCAAAAAGGAAAATAACATTGACATCGCATGTTAACAAATATATTTACGAAAATTACACAGAAATATATCATGAAATATTAAAGAGCAAATTTATTCAATGAAATCGACATTGGCTTCAACCACCGCCTGCAAACGATTTCAAAATCTCCTGCAAGTCTTCTGGGCGGTCTCCTTGTTTAGGTTGGTGAATGCTGCCATAATCCTTGCCTTCAGTTCCTCTTTAGTATTATAAGGAGTTTTGTTGGTCTCTCGCTCAACTGTGTCGCACGCATAATATTCAAAGGGGTTGCAGGCTGGGGTGTTAGGTGGCCAGATGTAAGGGGTAATGGGGGTCGCAGAAATTGTCTGACAGCCATGAATGGGTTCTCCTGCTAGTGTAGCATGGTTCAGAGTCCTGTTGTCAGACATAGGGTCACCCACTTGACCCAAGGCAGCACTACTTCCTCAAGTTGAGTCTGAGGCCCTGTGGGTAGATGAACGGAGGCACCATGTCGCCACCACTAGTGATTACTCCAAACACCTTGGTAATCGCCCTTAGTCTTATCCAACTGTTTCTGTATCCTCTGCACTGTCCTCAGATTGACACCGAAATACTCTGAAATGTTCGTATTGGAAAAAAACAAACAACGCGCATGCGCGAAATTTAAAAAAATATATAATGGCGACAATTTATCCATCGCACCCTGTGATAATAATATATATAACCTTTTTTGACATCTCTCTTTTTTTTTTCTTTTTTTTTTTGACATTATGAGTAAAAACTAATTTTCGCAAAAAGTGAACAAGACTCAGACTGCGTGCCCGAGAAAAATATTAAAAACTCTATAACTTTCAATTGAAACAGGTAAAATTTAGTTATGTCTAGTTCCTAGGATTCCGTCTCGCAAGCAGCACCACTCCACTACACTAATGGAGTAGGTAACTAAGAGCAAAGATGTCTGGGTCCCATGCTTTAAAAGTCATTGTACCATGGGAAGATGTGTAAACTATGAATCAATAAACAGAATTTTATTAGACTATCGGTGCTATTATTGTTGTTCTCGAATAGATTTTGTTGTATTTCTTTTTTAAATTAATGAACAAAATTGTACTTTTGCCGCGTATCACAGCCTATGCCACCAGAGTGTGTTTAGTCATTTTCTCGCAAGTCGTTACACTGGTAAAAAAAATGAAGGAGTTCTCTCAGTGGTTTCTGTTCCGCGTTACTTATGACAAGAAATACCAGAAAATACTTGCTGTTATTGTTTGATAATACGTACGGAATGTCTTCACATACTTGCTCTTTTCGCATAGCCACCTGTGACTTACTTGTGGAAAAGATTAGATCTAAGCCTTTCCCTGGGGAATTTTGCGTAGAAATTAAGTCGGTAATTGTTTTGGTTGATTTTTAGCACTCTTAGTATGCCTGCGGAGCAAATCATCTTTACAGGAAGCAGGCTTTATTTTTGGTATTAATTACTCAAAGAAAGTAAGGATGTTTTCAATATAGAAAACAGATTGAAAATAACGTTTTATTTACGTACGGTAGCCTGTGAGATAATGGATATAATAAAATCTGAGTAATTCCACCCTGCACTAAAAAGCCCTCGAAAAAGTAAACCCTACAGAAATACGAAAAACCAGCAACGCAATAATAAAAAAATTATTATTTATGATTAAAAAAATAGTCAATAGTTTAAGAATTTTTTTTTTGTTGTTGTTGTTGCATACGCTTTTATTTAACTTAGAATAATGAATAAATTTGAAGGTTTCACTATCAAAACAAAAATATAGCGTTAAATGTAATTTACGTTAGAATTCAATAGATTAACGCAAAAAGAAAAGTGTAAATTTAGAAAAATTACACTACAGTAAAATATTCTTTTATGCGAATGAAATAGTTTCGTCGCAATTCTCAAAATGCTTTTCGTAGTGAGGGGAACAAATTATGCAGGAAAAAATAAGGCAATTTTTTTTTAAATAATAAAAGCTAAAAGGAGGAACAAGTTAAGTTTAATTCTTGAAGTATTGGTTCTTGTATAGAAGGAGATGTAGTGTAAATAAATGCAGGAAAACAGAGACTGTAGACATGTAAAAAAAAAGCCTGTACCGATGGATAGAAAAACAGAGCTTTCAAAATACAAAAACTAAGTGAACAGGAGATATAAAATTAGATTAAATCATAATACTCTTTCGATACTGAACAGATGTTAGTCAAAGTGAAATATCAAAATTATTTCCTTTTTGTATATCCATATAAAAATAATCTAACACTTGCTAAAAGGGAAAAAATAAAATTATTTTAAGAAATGTTCACATTGAAAAATACGAAAAGTCAACACTCAGAGGCGACAGGCTGTTTCATGCTCGACGCAATCGTCAGGCCGCGAGTGGTGGATTTTTCCTCGGCTATTTATATATATGAGTCAGTGGTGCATTGTAGATAATCCATTCTGGCGGTCATTTTCGTGGGAGTGGCTTGTTTATTTATTTACTTATTTATTTCTTTGGGTTAATTTATTTGTTTTTTATTTTCATTTTTTATTATATATATTTATTTATTCATTTCGGTTTTCTATGTTTTATCAACATGGTAAAACAATTTTGGGGGATTTGCTTAGGTCGCTTATTTTACTTGTTTTTTCTTATTTATGTTTCTCTTTATTATTAGTTCTAACGATTGTTTTAGCGGGAGTGATTTGGAATTTGTTCATTTATTTATTTATTTATTTATGTTGGATTAATTTTTACTTGTTTTTTTTTCTTATTTATTTGCTTATTTTTTATTTTGTATAATTTAATATACTCTATTCGGTTTTCGATTTTTGAGTAACGTAGTAATTTTTATCGTTATATAGCAGTTATAGCTATTTTCTCGTCCAATTTTTGGATTGATTGTTGAAGTCTATTCTAACGGTTATTTTGGTGGGATCGGTTTGTTGATTTGTTTATAGTTTACTTTATTTATTTGGATTGGTTATATTTACTTGTATCTTATGTAGTTATTTTCTATTTTATTTGTTCTATTTCGTCTATTCTAACAGGAGTGGTTTGTTAATTTGTTTATTATTTGCTTGGGTTAATTTATTTTACTTGTTTTTTATATTATTTTGTTTATTCTTTTCAGTTTTCGATTTTTAAGTAACGTAGTAAAAATTTGTTTTCGTGTCAGCATTTTGAGATGAACTCAGATCGTTTATTTAGTAATTTACTTTGGTCTGGGAAGGTAATAAGAGCTATTTTTTTCCGCCAAGCAAAATTTGCAGACTTTGGATTGATTGTTGTAGGCTGATGATCTTTTCCTTATTTTCCATAATATTTTAGGTGTGATTTGCGTTTTGTTTGTAATTTCCCAGATATATTTAGAAAGCACTGTGCTGTTCGCGTATTTACTATATGTGAAAGATGTTTTGTGTGTATAGTTTCTTTGTTTACAGGGTCCTTCAGTTACTCCTATGTATACTTTTTCTTCATTATCTGGTGATTTTACCATGGCTTGGTATATTACATTATTTTGTAAGCAATTACCGCTTAAGGGACATTCATTCTTTATTCTACAGTTACAGGTGGGTTTAATTTGTTCAGGTGGTTTGTTGATAGTTTTACTGTTGTGCATTTTTATTATTTGTGCCATGTTCTCAGTGCAACCGTAGCTGATTTTTACAGTGTTTTTATTGAATATTTTGTGTAGAGTGCTTGATTCTGGGAAGTGTTTGTTTCAGAGTTTGAAGATACTTATATATATATATAAGTGTGTGTGTGTGTGTGTGTGTGTGTGTGTGTGTGTGTGTGTGTGTGTGTGTGTGTGTGTGTGTGTGTGTGTGCATAAGTATGTATAGGTACGTCCAAAGAAAAAAGACATCTAAAGTTTAAAATACATTTTAAAAAATGAAAAATCTTTCTTGAAGCTTTTAGTTTCGATTTCCAACACACACACACACACACACACACACACACACACACGCACACACACACACACACACACACACACACACACACACACACACACACACTTATATAATCATCTTGTTGGATTCTTATTCATATCTGATCTACATTTGATCTCCAACTAGTGTACCTCCACGGACTTTTTTCTTAATCATTTCACCCCAAGCAAAGCAATAAAGCCACTAGGACAGCAGGGGTTACTGAGTGTTAGAGAATATGAGAAAAACTACTATTGAAAAAAGAGCGCAATAAAAGAATAAGAATTATGAAGACAAAAGATAATGATTGATATATTATTTCAATTTTTGAAGATTAAAGTTGACTTGGTAGCAAGAAACCGCAAAAGGATTCTACAAGCGATAAGTGCGATAAAAGAAACTGTTAGCATAGAGCTTACGGTTACATATAGCCATTTCAACAGTAAAGTGATGAGACCTTACTTCCAATTTAGTACTGCGTTTAAATTCATAAAGTCTAGGTGCCACAGATGAAAGTTTATCAGAACAATTACCATAAAAGTATTTAAAGAAAAGACAAAGGGAAGATAAGTTACGGCAGTGGGAAAAGGATTGAAGCCGTAAAAAAACAAAAAAAAACTGAAAAACATTTTAAATAATTTTTCTCGTCACTCTTCGAACCGCTATTATAGAGGAAAATGTAAACAACAAATTTTAAAAATCTCTTAAATATTCAATATTTGTCGTAGAGACATGCTTCGGAGTCATTTAGTAAATTTAAGGATTAATTAATTGGATTTTGTAAATGTAATGTTTATTAAGGTTTATAAATGTAATGTTTATTAAGGTTTATGTAAAAATAAACGCAATGAAAATGTTTATTTACACACAGTAGCCTTTGGGTTCAAAGTTTAAACACAAAAACTGTATAATGACACGTCTCATATTAAAAGCGCGCGAAAAATGAAAAATGAAAATTAAAGAAGTACGGAATATCAGCAGTGCAATAATCTAGAAATTAGTAATTATGTTTTTAAAAAATATCTTTAACCTTACATAACCAATAGTTTAAGAATATATATTTTTTATTCTATACACTTTTATTGAACTTAGTATAATGAATAATTTTACTTTTTATACATTAGAAGTAGTTATTTTTTTAGTTAAATGATACGTGTGTGTTTAATTCATTGGTTTTATTTTTTTTACTATCTTCTTGCATATTTCAAGTCATAAAATATATAACTGCAACCAATTGATTTTTTAAAATATTTTTGAATTTAAGAAAATGTATTCAAATTACGGAGTTGCTACTAACAAAAAATTGGTAGCTATTGAATTGATAATTTTAATTGGTTGCATTCACTTTGAGTTTTTTCTTAATTATTCATTGGTATCCAAGTGATGCCTTTATTTTTATTTTGTTTGTAAAATTATTATAATCCTATATAATCAATTTTCTTCTAGCATAATTTTGTTTAATCATTTCAACCCAAGCAAGGCAATAAAGCCACTAAAACATTATTAAGGCGCGAGAACTATAAAAGAACAGCCATTAAAAAAGCCAGAAGATAACGATTGACATTTCATTTAAATTTCTGAAGATCAAACTTGACTGGAAAGCAAGAAACAAGAGTTCCACAACCGAGAAGTGGTAGAAAAGAACTGGTATCATAGAACTTAGGGTTACATCTAGCCATTTCAACTGTAAACGTTTCCGCTAATGTTTTCCTAGTTTGCATCTGTTAGGTTCATTATTCTGCATGTTGAGTTAACTCTGATGTTTCTTTGTGAGCTTTTAGCGATATATATATATAAATACCCACTGACGAGTGGACGGACTGATTCCCGGGGTATCGGTCTTCAAAACTGCACAGGAAGTAGCCAACCGTCTTATGCAGATGTTCGAAAAGGAATCTTCCGACGGTGGTGATAATTCTATTCAATTAGATGATGATGATGAGCTTGATGATGTTAAAGATGTTGCTGAGATATCAGATGACGAAGGTGATGACACTGTGGATGGCGTAGATTTAGATCAGGACTATGTTTCAGCTCCGGAAAGTGGCTATTCAACTCGATCTGAGAGAAAGTGGTCCAGTATTCCACATGCGTCTTCAAAAACTCGTGGTACAAATATTTTTAGTGGTAATCAAGGACTCGCGTCGATAGTGAAAACAAAGCAAGACGCTTTGGATCTTTTTCGACCTCTGAAATTATCGAGATGATTGTAAAATGGACAAACAAGTACGGGAAATGCAAGAAAACAGACTGGCAAACTCTTACAATGACAGAACTTCACGCATATCTTGGTCTGTCGAAAGGAAATCACGAAAACATCAGGGAGATGTGGAAAGATGGACATCCTTCGAGACAAGTTTTTGCTGCGGCAATGTCAAGGAGTCGGTTTGAAGAAATAACTCTGCATTCACTTTGATAACTTAGATACTCGGCAGGAGAGGAGAGAATGTGACGTTTGCTCTATTCCGTACGTTATGGGATTTGTTCCTTTCACAGTGCAAAAAAACTATAATCCCTCATAGCTTTTGTGCATCGATGAACGGCTCATTCACTTCAGAGGGAGATGCCTAATCAGGCAATATCTACCTTCAAAGCCAGATAAATATGGCATGAAGAAAACCCTCGCATTCATGCCAGAAATGCAACAGGAGTGTCTGTGTTTCACATTCAACCAAAGAGGAGAAATTTGTCTGAAGCCAACCAAGATGCTGAAAAAAGTAATTGCGAACATTATCAAAAATTATTTCCAAGTACTATTTCATTTCTGATATCCGGTGTTTGTATTCGATATCTATATTATGTTCATGTTTAAAAGAAACTGTTTCATGCCTATCAAATATTTTCGTTTTAAATTTCTTTAGATCAATCAGAATCTTTTTAACTTTGCAGTTGCTATACAGCTCTGTAAGGTTGAGGGCAAACTGTCCCCTGCAATCACATGACTATCTCTAAAGTTTGTTTATTGATAGCAGTGTGCCCGAGACATTGGACCCACCTGGGTGGTAAGTAAGGCAAAACTACTAAAACCCCAGAAGGTACCGCAATACACCATTGCCCTCTTCTGCATCATTTCCAATAGTAAATTATAAATTTCGTATCGGGTCCCTAAGGACCCATTTAGGGCACTAATATTCGGCTAAAATCTTGGGCATCTCAAGGTTAAGACAGTGTTCTATCAATAGAAGATCAACTGAAAATAAGTACCTCCACGAAAACGCTAAAAAAAATCAGTATACCGTGATGAAAACATGCTCAAACGTAATGAAAACATAGTTTTATCGTCAAAATCGTTATGTAATTATTAAGAGAAATGATTAAAGTATTTTTGATTATTTAATTAAATTGTTTACTCCTTTTTAGAACATTTGAAATTTTAATTTTAAAAAAACTTGTTTCTCTTGTGTCAGCGGTTGTGCTAGCTTTTAGCATAGCAAATTTTAGCCTCTTCTTTATGTTGAGAGACACATTAATTTGGAAATTCTTGCAAAAGTCAAATACTTGCTGGATTTTAATAAAATTTTCAAAATTTATTCACAAATATATGAAATTATTTTTCAATTCTTTTATTAGAAAATCTTGGTAAAAATATCTCTTTTACATGTGTTTCTACCCCTTAGTTAATTTTATGAAAACTTGAGGAATTCAACGTGATAATTTTTAGTGACTATATTAATTAAAAGCAGAATTCTTTGAAGAATTTAAATCACAGAATGTTTTTGGCAAAATCAGACCCCGTCTTACCGAAAATATGTTCTGAATCGAAAAAAAAAACGCAATAAAAGTAAGACACTAATTAATTAGAGAAGCTTTTAATTGCTTTTATGAATAATATATATTAAAGACAAAATTGTCTGAAGAAAAAAATTAATTTTTACAAATTTGTTTTCATTTTTACAATTTTAAATAGAATATTTTGTGAAGTTTTTAAATTGTTTTAAATTAATTTTCAATGTAATAATTCTTAGGAAATATTGTTAAGTAAAACTATATTTACTAATCATATATTGTAAAGTTTATTACAATCTGACGAGCACGAATATTAAAAGAATTTCGATTTGTTTTTGTATGTGTGATTACGTACAGAATTTTCAGAAGTATGGATGTACAAACCGATAACTCTGTCATTAAAGGTAACGTGTTTTAATGGTTGTCCCTCGTTATAAAGTTTATCATCTGCTCCACCATACTTAACTATAAACACGTTCGGCTGTCTATCCGCTGTTAATAAATCGATTAACACGTCAGAAAAACAAAACCCCGAAGTTAAGAAATGTTCGTATACAACATTTTATGCTATCAGTAAGTAATATTTGTTTCAAATCAGATTAATTTAACTTTAAATTTGCTAATTTTCCTCAGATAACGTTTCAGAAATATATATTTTTTTGCAAGATTTTTAAAACCGAAAATTAACTTTTGCTTACAAATGTGTCAAAAATGGCGAATTTTTATCAATTTTACTGAAAAAAAATCTATTTCGATCAAGATAATTTCTGTTCGAAATATACCACAGAGTATTTTGCTTATTGGAAATAATAAATTTTAAATCCTTTAGCTTTCAATTAAAGCTAAAATGAAAGTTTCAAGAAAGCTTTTTCATTTTTAGAAATTCATTTTAAACCTTATGTATACCGAATTAGTAGCGATATCTACCTGAAAATGGAGGAAGAACTGCTGTCATAACGAAATAGGCAAACTTATACAATTGACAATAGATGGATTGTTCCTTTCAAAAGCCTTTAAAGAACATAATGTAGAACAATACTTTTCTGTTCAAGACATCATATGCATAATGAAGTATATTAATAAAGGATGCGATGCAGCTGTTTTGAAACTAGAAAATGCTGAAATCAACTTAGATGAAGTTGACAACTTCTTAACAGGAAAATTCATTAATGCAAATGAAGCTGCTTACAGGATAGAAAGTGGTGCTAAAACGAAGTTTTAACCTAGCTTGCTAGTAATTTAATAATTACTTGTCTTTGTCTTGGCATTCATTGAGGCTGAGTTGAACTAGCTCTGACCAATGACTGTATACTGTAATCATTGCACTGTCTTACAGTCAGTTTTACGATAGGACTAAGGTGGGTATGACGAGAACAAATATTGAAAACTTAAGAACAATTATTTATTTCCAGGTTGTATGCTCATAAAAAAAGAATTGTTATCTGATTGCATTGGTAAATTTATTTGCAAATCTTGCGTGCATAGAAAAACAGAATCGTATTCTATCTATGTATCTAAATCTGTTCATCTCTCTCTCTCTCTCTCTCTCTCTCTCTCTCTCTCTCTCTCTCTCTCTCTCTCTCTCTCTCTCTCTTTCTATATATATATAAAGGTAAACGACAATAGGAAAACTGTATTATTAGCCGACGCGTTTCGTACAATGTGGACTTTTTCAAGGCAAAAACGAAACGAATTTATTAAAAACAAACTATTAACAACATAACAAAATGTCCTTAGCAACTAGAAGAGTTTGGAAAACGCTATTGTATTCATATTGTCAACTGAAAATTACATCTAGTACTATCACGTGTGGAAATATTGTTTTTACTGTGTTGACGGATTCAACTATTTTCTTTTGATTTCTTGTGTACACTTGCTTGGGAGAGTAGTAACTCTGTTAGGAAATGAGATATTGGGAAAAAGCCTGGGCATAGATCAATATTTAATAGCGGCACTCTTGAGGATTTTCCTTCTGATGAGTTATTTTCATTTTTATGAATGTAGCATTTTTAAAATCAAAATTGTGGTTGAATTTATTTCTATGTATGACTAATGCATTAGTTAAGTTGTTTTTTGTGAGTTCTCTTTTGTGCTCATACATGCGTTTTTTTTTCATTTCTGCTTGTTTCTCCAATATATTGGGAAGGAACAATTTTGGCAATTTATTTTATAAATGCCTGCTTCAGAAATATTATTGCTATTAGTGTTTGAGGATCTGAGTATATCCACAATGGTTTTGGAAGTGTTTGTGATCATTTTAATATTATTTATATGGGATATATATATATATATATATATATATATATATATATATATATATATATATATATATCCCTTTACCCCACTCCTTTCAAATTCGAACAAGCTGAGGAAAAAGACGGAAAGAAATTCACGAGCCTATGTGAAATTTTCATTGGACCAATGAAAACTTTGTTTTTACAGGAATTAGCTGTTGAAACAAGAAAAAGAAAGAAAAGAAAATAGCGATTCTATGCGAAATCTTTTGTGATATAAAATAAGGAGAAAAATGAAGTCAACAACAGAAGAGCATCCAAAGTCATGTGAAAAGTTTAATTTCTGTTCATGTGTCCAGCATTCAGATTTTCACTAGTGTCAACCTGATTGCTGATTATATTATTGGCCTCTAGCGAAGCACTTGGCATTTCAAAGAACGTAATTTCAACTATCGAAGAAAGCTAAGTATTTCAAACTATCTCTCTTCATCTACTATAACCCTTCTTATGTGAAAAACGAACTCTCTTAATTTGTTTTAAACATTTTTGAATATTATTTTGTGTCAGATGATTTAATCTGTTGAGCGAACATTTCCTCTTCATGGCAATTTGTTGAAACTACGGACTTTAAAAATTTGTGATTTATTTTCCTGAAACGAGCTACTGACACAACTTCAAGTATGTTAATTCGTAAATAAATTCCTTATCTTGTTTTGTTAAAAAAATACCCGCGTGTTTCCTCGTCACTACCATCCATCATTAATCTTCTTGGCGTGGGTAAACCAAATGTTCATTTTAACCCCGAAGTCTCACGTCACTATCTATCTGTCTATCTAAATCTGTTCAAATATATCTCTATACACACACACACACATACATATATATATATATATATATATATATATATATATATATATATATAGAGAGAGAGAGAGAGAGAGAGAGAGAGAGAGAGAGAGAGAGAGAGAGAAAGAATTAATATAAGTAAAAGTTTGTCACTTAGCAGATTACTGTTACTTTCAGCATCCCGACTCCAGAGTTTCGTAGGCGGACCTGTCCGTCTACTCTTCAGTGGATATCAGCAATTTATCTATGTTCACAATTTATCTATCTATGTTCACTAGCGAGTTAGCTAGCTCTGGGCGTGCGTGCGTGCGTGCGTGCGTGCACACGCAAATAGGTTTCTGTCTGTGTTTCAACCGGAACATATGTTCCTTTATACAAAGAACCGCAGAAATAATAAACCGTTTTTATTAAAACTCCACCAATGTTTATTACCTCTTACATTTCATTGGTGCGATTCTAAATGGGCGTAAGCTGACAATCGCCATTTTGCATATTTTTCATTTTTGATATGAGCCAACTGATCTAATGACAAAAACAGTATTCTGATGCAAAAACAGTTTTTGAAGTTTTGTAAAAAAATGTATTATGTAAAATGGCAAATGCTGAGTTAGGCGTTTTTCAGAATTCTTCTAATTTAAAAAAAAAATCACTTAGGCTCTTTTAGCATCATGCCGACGAGTCCCATATTAGCCTTTTACACGATTCGGTCTAACTGGATCTAACCAACGCCTTTATGACTTAAGGACACATGGCACCGTGGATAAAGGGGTTGGTTAGATCCAGTGATAGGACCCGAAGAGTTGTGAGTTCAATAGGCAGTGGAGAACTTGGAGAGGTGAATTAACAGGAGACAACTGATAAGTGACATCCATGTATAATATATGGCACGTACAACTAGAACAGTCTGCCCCAGTGTGCGAAATAAAGGGTCCAGTTCGACATTTCAACCACCTGAAGAAGGAGCGTACAACGGCCGAAACGTTGTGATAAATATGACAACAAAGATGAGGACAATAGTCCGAAAAGATGTTTGAAAGAAAGGTTGAGAAAGGAGAATAGAATAACATTTGATATTTATTAAGCCCAGTTGAGTTTGACACAATGTCAAATAAGAAGAAACATATGTATTATTTAGCCCTTTCGTTCCCAGGGAAATATAGGCCATCGACGTCAATCCTCAATCAAACTCTGTTCTGGATTCTCCTCGTTGCCTCTGTCCAGTTGCTTCTCTATCGCTTTTATTCATTCTCACTAGCACGCCAATAAGTGTTTCTTGATCGTCTCTTTGCTCTCTGTAGATTATTTCAAGTTAGAGCTTGCCAGATGATGCTGGATGCTAATTTCCAGAGAGCGTGTCCTATTCATCCCCACTTCCTCCGTAAAATCCGCTTGGTAACGGGATTTTGCCCTGTTCTTCGCCACAATTCCTGATTGGTGATCTTGTCTCGTCACATTTTCATATGTTTATAAAAATAAAACAGAAATATTTTCTTAACTGCTTGGATGCAACAATCAGCAGTCATTTCGGACAAAACGATTTTTTTAAGTAGTTGATACAAAGTAGGTACCTCCACTTTTTCACCGAAAAAGCAGCATTGCATAGCATGATGAAAAAAGGCCCCAAACTTAATAAAAACAAATATTTATCATCAAAATGTTTATGTTCTTATTAAGAGGAAAGACCAAAGTATTTTTATTATTTCATTAAATTTTTTAATCCTTTCTAGCACGTTCCAAATTTTGGTTAATAATTCTTTTTTTCCCCCTTTTTTTTGCGTTAGAGCTCGACGTAATATTTACGATTAGTGTTTTAGCGCCTTTTCCGGTGAAAAGCACATTGATTTGGAAATAACTGCAAAGATTAAATAATTGCTGAATTTTAATGAAACTTTCAGGAGTTATTCCCAAATGAAGCAAATTATTTTGGAAATTTTTTTTAGAAAATCTTGGTAAAAATATGTTTTACATATGTTACACACGCCCCCACACTTGCTTAATTTAATGAAATTTCGAGAAATTAAATTTTCATCCCGAAATTTTTTTATTAGTTAAAAGCAAAACTCCTTGTTGAATGTAAATCATCAATTTTCTTTTTTTCAAACTGCTACTCATTTCCCGAAAATCTGCTCCGAATCGTAAAATAAAAATGCAATAAAAGTAAAACTGACATTATTTAATTAGAAAAACTTTTAATTTCTTTTATAAATAAGTTTTATTAAAGGTACTATTGACTTAAAAAAAATTTTTAATGAATTTTTACAAGAATTGTTTACATTTTTTTAAATTTTAATTATAATAATTTATTATAATAATTTAAAAAATCTTATAAAATTCTACATTAGTTTAATCTCGTTAGGTGATATTGTTATTAAGTGAAAATTATATTTACTAATCAAAAATTGAAAAGCTTAATACAAATCATTATGTACCAAGATTTTTAAAATAATTTTAATTTTTTTATGCATATAAAATATGTAATGTGTCCATTTTTGAAAGTATGGTCGACCATACACGACATTAACAGAAAACAAGAACGATGACTATAGTGTTGCGGACACCCCGGAGGGGGGCGCGATGGCCCGGGTGCCCCCGAGTCGTAGGTGAACGAGTGTCACAGGGAGCCCGCCACATTTTTACTTTGTGATCTGACCAGGTGAAACAATATGGACAACAGAACGAAGACGTGTATGAATTATGCAGGGGGTTTATTACATGAAGGAGAATAGGATGTATATTGGTATTGTCGGCGGTTGGTTGTTGCTGATGCTCCGGTAGAGTGTGGTTGCTCCGGTCGGTGTCGACGGTTTGACGATTGTTGATGATTGCGTGGCTGCTCCAGTCGCGTCGACGGTTAGAAGACGATGGGTATCGTGTCTTTATTTATTTGTTTAGCGTGCGGTAGAAGGTGAGACGTCGGATATCGACGGGCGCTGGAGTCGGTAGCTGGGCGTCAATGGCAGTAGGCGGCTGGCGTTGCGATGTTGAGTTGGACGTTGAGGTGCTGACGTTCCAGTTGAGGGTTGATGTGTGGATGCTCCAGTCGGGTCGACGGTTGATGAAGTGCGGCTGCTCTGGTCGTATCGACGGGGTTGCAGGTTGTTGATGAGTGCGGTTGCTGCTCCGGTCGTGTCGGCGGTTGGAGGTTGATGATTGCGTGACTGCTCCGGTCGTGTCGAATGGGGTTGGAGGTTGATGATTGCGTGGCTGCTCCGGTCGTGTCGACGGTTGGAGGTTGATGATTGCGTGGCTGAAGTGAGTGCCGAAGAACCTTCCGTAAATAATTACTATCAATAGTGTGTACGGGAAAGGTTGGTTTGTCGTCTTAGGTGGGCTTTGCTAGTTGTCAGGTTTGGGTAGCACTGTTGGTCGACTGGTCTGGTTATTGCTGCTGGTCGCTGCGGGTCTGCCGGGTCGAGTACAATCGAAACCTCCCGTAATAATACTAACATTAGTGTGTACAGGGAAAGGTTGGGGACGACGTGCGAGCGGCCAGTAGGAGTGGCATGCCGAGAGTCAGAAGTGTAGGGAGAGTGTGTGTGTTCCAACTCGCGTCCAGTTGGCAGACGAACAAAAAATGGGAGCGTAACTTAATACACAGCCCGAGGCGGCATCCTGTGTTAAGTTCGGAGTGCCTCACGACAAAAAATGGCGTTACTGAGATGTCAAGAATCTCTAAAAAAAAATGAGTGGAGATTTCTATGCGAAACTCACGGTGTAAAAACGCTTGGAGGTGTATTACGATTTGCTTCGTAACAACCGTGAGCGAAAAAGGTAATCAGTTCATCTCCAAACGAAATTACAAGCGTACAGAGATCATGGTGGAAAGGTCAAGGTTGAAAAATAATGCCGTTCTCTACCGCCTTTAGTGAGCGGCTGAAAGCGGCTGCGATAATAGTAAATTTAAAGTCAACATTCCTAAAATTAGATTACGGAGAATATGTTCCAACATTTTTAAGATTACTGAGTACTTTAAAATTATATAAAAAGGCGCTTATGTCATTTTCTTCGATTATGTTTTACAGATAAAGTTTACATAGAACAACAATCATTGCAACATCACTTGTTATCTCTTCTTAGTCAAGTACGTAAAACATGGTGATGTCGGTTAAAACACAGCTACAGTTTCTGCGTTATTTTAAACTTAAAGTAATATTTTTTTAAACCAGATTAATTATACTTTAAAACAGCTAATATTCCTCAAATAAAGTTTCAGAAAAGAATATTTTATTTTTGGAAGATTTTTTTAATACAGAGAATTAAATTGCGATGAAAGACGACTAAAAAAGGGCGCTAATCAGCTATTTTAGAAGAAGAAAAAATCGACTCCAATCAATATAATTTGTTTGAAATACACCAGAGTATTTTGCTTACTGGAAATAGTAAATTTAATTCTTTAGCTTTCAATTAAGGCTAAAATGAAAGCTTCAAGAAAGCTTTTTCATTTATAAAAATTAATTTTAAACCATAGATATCGCGAATTAGTGGCGGTACATAATAAAAAATATAGTTAACTGATGTGACTAAATTTATTTTAAGTATTTATAAATCAGGGAAAGACTGAGTCCTTCTGTTATAATAAGTGAATGAGTACACTTAGAAGTGTGATCGAGAATTGAGGAAACTTTACTATTTTATTTTCATAAAAATACGCAAAACATAACAACAGATAAACGAATATAGGACAAAAATAAATATGAAAAATAACCCTACAAAAATATATATAAATGAACATACGTTCAGTTCAAACAGACATATACAAGAAAGTGCTGAAAAATTCTCACCCTGACCCAGTTTTCAAAATCTGATCAAAGATTACAATATGTTTTTAATCCCTTTTTGAGGTGGTTTAGAACTTTTCAGTACTCACTGTAGTATTATTATGGGCAGATTATAAACTTTCTTAAATTTTAAAAGTATGCGCACGGTTCATATATTTTTATAGACCTTGTAGAATTTAGAAAGATAATTCATTAATTATCTTATGATATCTATCTTTCTATTATAGGATCCAGATCCTATATTATTATCAAAACTTCAAAAGTTGAACAAAACAAAACATAGGCTCTAAATTAGATTACATAACTAAGTAATTTGATTGGTTCAAAAATATCACATGGCATGTCGTCTACTACGTCCGTACGTCTGACCTTAATTTGACCTGATCAAAAGTACATTTGCTCCAAAATTTTAAAACATCTTCTGGAGTCTATCACGTGACTTATATTGCAGCAGAAAATTAAGAAATAGGAGAGTGACATCTGTCGAACTCTCCGTCTCGGCGGGGAGGGACTCGGACGGCACTTTGCCCTGCGGCAAAGTGCCGTCCGGGAGGTAGACAGTCCCTGAACCCGTGTACACGGGTTCTAAATGGGCATATTTTAGCCTGAGCCTACGGGCTCGGTAAGCCCACATTAAATCGGCCTTGTGCCACATCGACCCATGTGGGGGGGGTGCTAAATATCGAGTGGGGGAAAATCAGCCGAAAAAGCTACACGCCACGTGACGACACCTAACATAATATAACTTTCAACTGGAGTCCAGACTATAAATTAAAAATCGCTTTTTAACATAACCACAGTCTATTTCCTTCAATCAATTCAAATTAAAACTCACGTCGGCAAACAACGAAGCGACAGACCCTCGAGCGTCAAATACAACTTAAGTCACACTACACACGATTTTTCCACAAACTTTAAACTGTTTATTTTGAATACAAACTATTACATTGAACTGAATTTTTCCAAATTCACACAAATTATCCTGCAACTTGCAGTCTATCAAACTGGAATATTACCTCATACAAAATCTAAAAACACAAGTTTATTTCACCATTTTAAACAACATCCATAACTATTGTTTTGTATATTTGTTATATAAAAATCCATTTATTTGTACAATTTCTCTTGTTTGAATTTTCTTGTTGTTATTATATTGTGGTATTGTGCCTAATATAAATTAGTGAGAGCAGTTGACCCCCACACTATAATTCACGAAAATATAAATGAACATACTTGTGTCATTCTTCTATCTGTATACTAAAATTGAAAATTTGGATCTAATTATTTGCTTTTTTTACTAAAAAATTATAGTCATTAACTAATTTAAATTTGAAACATTATTTAAAATTTTCATAAATCACTTTTTTCAATAATGATTAAAAATTCGTTATAATAAAAAAGGAAACACTGAACCATTAGAAATACACAACAAAAGTTACATAACTTATGATTTTGAAAAGTAAATTTTCAAAATGAGAATTGCATCATAAAAATTGCACTGCATATCTATATGCATATGAAAATGAGTTATTTCCCTTGAACCCTGAAACCAATGATAGAACAAACTAGTGTTAAAACATTTTCATACATTCATTTACACAAGTAAGAAAATGTCGCATACCCTATACTGTTTGCCTGAAAAGACGCGTCCACATACCAGAACTGTGGAGATTTTAAATATTAGTGAGATGCAAGTAATCTCATCACTATCTTTTGCACAATATTGGGGGAAAATATCTTTGAAATTGACTCATCTCTTTTTACTTACTACTTTAAATTTATTGTTGGTTATGTATCACAAGCTTTAAATTTAGAAATTACTTGCAGAAAAGTTATTATTTTACTGTATTATGGTGAAAATCATAATCGTATAAAAAAAAACACTTTCGGTAAGTTTAATCTTAAAATAAGTGCAATGGAAGCTAGGCAGTTGATCATTGAAGCTTGTAGGAACCAAAACTACAAAAAAAAAAAAATAAATAAAAGAACATAGATAAATAAATGTGGCGAAAGTTTGGATTACTTCCCTTAGATATGTAGTCACGTGATTACGGTCACGCGGTGTGAACATCAATGCGCTGATTGGGACTCAGTTCGTGATTTTTTTTTTTTCACGAGGCCCCTTGATATGAAAGTTTTAATAATCCCGTTGTATCACTGAGGTTTGAAAGCCGGTATCGAAGCTTTCGTGCCATCACGGAAATTACCAAGTGAAATCGCAATCTTCTCCTTAGGTCACTCCTGCCCGTTCTGCCGCTATAGTCCACAGAAATTACTTCTTCTGGCTCCTCCAACGTGACATTTCGGATCATACCAGATGCTTCTCTATACCCACTCGTAATGTGTGTAAGCGTTTCTTCGAAGAGACAAAGTCGTTATTTGTTGATAGAGAGAGACAAGGTATAGCCTTTCACAAGTTAGGTTCTAGAGATTACTGCGGCTCTGTAAGAGTATGTTGAACAAGAGTAAATCCTTTACTGCTGATAAAGCAGAATGCTTTTCCCGAAAATTCTCGTCCAACTCCATTCTCGACGCTTCAGGAGTATCTTTGCTTGATTTCCTCACTAAAACCGAATCTCTACTAATATGTCTATGGTTTCTACTACCATCTCCAAACTAGATCCCCATATGGCCTGCGGGCTTGACGGTATCCCTGCAATTGTCTGAAGGGGATATGTTCCTGATCTGGCTCCTGTTCTCTTCAAAATCTACAACAAATGCTTTGATGCTTTTTGCTTTCCAGATTGTTGGAAATCCTCTTCTGCAGTTCCTGTCTTTAAGAACTCTGGTGAACCTTCTGATCACTCTAATTTACCTCTTTGTGGCAAGGTACTAGATGCTCTAATTAACTTCGAATTGTTTAATCATCTCACTTTACACGCCATTCTTTCAGATAAACAATATGGTTTTCTTTTCTCTAGGTCAGCCGCCAATGTGTTAACGATTATAGCTGAAATTATCTATCGGTTTTAGATAAGAACGGCGAGGCTCAGGCTGTGTCTTTAGATATGTCGAAGGCGTTTGACAGGGTTTGGCATGCTGGCCTTCTTCGCAAACTCAAGGGCAATGGTGTCTCTGGGTGAATATTTGACTTAATCAAATCGTTCTTAACAAATAGTGTAATGAAGGTTATGTTGAACGGTCATGATTCTAGATCATTTCACATTAATGCGAGGCTCGCCACCTTCCCGATGTTACCAGTTCCCAAGTAGACATTTCTACTGATGATACAACTATTTACTCCTGTTGTAATATCCGAGAGGTCCGACAAAGTAAATCTGTCAGCCGCTGTCGAAAATTGCCTCCGATCAGTTAACAGGAGCAAGAAATGGCTTGTAAATTTTAATCATCATAGAGGACCATTTTTGCCACCCATTAGCATGGCTGATGCTAACACCCAGGAGAAGTTTATGCCTTCTTGGTCTCACGATTTTCACTGATAGGCAGTAGAGTGATCATGTTGGATCCTTTGCTAGGTCTGCTGCAAGGAAAGTTTGTTCACTGTGTCTTGTAAGACAATTTTCCTCGTCCGTATATTGAATATTGCTACCACATCTGGTCTGACGTTCCTACTATATCTCGAGATTCTTGACAAAATTCAAAGAAGGACCTGCAATATTATCGGTCCTGATCTTGCATCTCAACTTCAGTCACTATCCCACTGTCGTGACTAGGATCCCCTCTGTCCTCTCTATAAATATTTTCGTGGTAAATGTTTTCAAAATTGTCATACTCCGCGCGCGCGCACACACACATACACACACATATATATATATATATATATATATATATATATATATATATATATATATATATTAGATAATGAGGGGGAGCTGAAACTGTTCTGATAAGCTTTCCTTTTTCGTACCTCGACCGCATGAATTTAAGCGTACTACTAGATTGGCAACATAGTCTCTTTTACCGTTAAAATAACTAGATGTAATCGTAAGTTCTATTCAAATAGTTTCTTTCCTCGCACATCTTACCTGTTGAACTATCTTTCAGTTTCTTCCTTCCCTGCCACTTACTATCTTCAAAAATGATAGATGCAAAGTCAATCGTCAGCTTTTGTCTTCCTGGAACCTGTTCTTTATTGTTCTTACTAAAGTATACTCCTTTTTCACTCCCAGTAAGCCCTTGTGTCTTACTGGCATTATCGCCTTGTTTGGGGAGGAATGATTATAAAAAAATGTATAAAAAGCGGTAAAATGATGAGACTTTGTCGCCAAACTAGTGTGATACTTTAAGGGTTGGAGACATAGCTCAATAGCTATACCAAGAGAAATGTGACACTTTAAGGGTTGAAGGGATAGCTCGATAGCTATACCGAGAGAGAAGTGACAGTTGGGGGGATAGCTCGATGGCTATACCAAGAGACAAGGCAAGGTTTATTAAATTTAGACGATGTTTTTTGGGGGGGGTCCTTGGATAAAGACAGAGAGGAAGGACAGGAACATCTGATTTTTCATACAAAAAAAACATATGGCTGAAGTTGACAAGTGACTATGAAATGGACATTATTGTTTTTAAAATGTAGATTAAGGAATTGTCTGCAGGCCATAACCCTTTTGAAAAAAATCGGTCGAGAATAAAATTTAGGTTGGTCTGGAAATAAAGGCAGAGTTGGAGAATTTTTTTATCACTTGTCAAAAGAAGAGGAGATTGTGTGAATCGCTGGAGCGGTGAAATTTCTTTAGATAAGAACCGAAACATTGTTGTTAATTACTATTTAAACTCCTGGTTACGGAATTGTCTACAGGCCATAACCCGGCAAAGAAAAGTCAGTCGAGAGATAAAATTTAAGGTTTTCTGGAAACAAAGGCAAAGTTGGAGAATTGTTTTTTTTATCACTTGTCAAAAAAGGAAGGGTAGGTGTGAATCGCTGAAGAGATGAGATTTCTTTGGATAAGAGCCGAAGTGCCACAAAAAGAGGCTGTTAGATGAACAGCTGATGAATGCCTGACTGAGAAAGCAAAAGGGGTCGAGGAATTCCGTTGACGAAAACTTTGGACGTTAATTAAAATTAATAATTGGAGCTAAACCACTCCTGCTTGCCCAGTCTAGAGATCAGATTCGTCAGGTGACCATAGAAGTGAAGGGCCTGAGTTGAATCTCAAGGGAAGCGAGGGAATTGCCTACACGCTTTGGGCAATGTTGGTATGAGGCACAAATAAGAGAAGGAGAGAGTTAGGGTGGATCGATATTCTGCTACCACTAAGGAGGGGCCTCTCCAAAATTGGACATGCAATTAGTTTCCCCAGAGTCAAACAAAGAACTTTCTGTGAAGATTAAGGAAATTACCGAAATCCCAACCCACATCAGACCTCATGCCGGTTTGGGACGGAGGTCCATATATGCAGAGAATTGAAACAATCAAAAAGAAGAATCCGCTAGACACCAGTCTAAGGACGACCGCTTCACCGAACTCTCGCAACTTCCTGTCGTTGAAGAAGACCCCCGACTTTGACCTGTGTTCCAGAAACCTTGTCTAGATTTAGTGACGACGAAAAAAGTGTCACGAAATATCCGAAGAGGGAAAGGTCGAATAATTATGACAAATATATTCCTGCATGAAGAACAAATATTCCTACCTGGAGAACTGATATTGTACTACCAGCTCTGAAACGTTATATAAAACATTTTCTTTATTACAATTTCTCCTATGACTTGTGGCTTCACTTTGTCCAGACCAGACCAATTCAACGACTCCTGTCGACAATTGATCCTCGTCAGCCTTATGATCTAATTCAAACACAACGTGGGAAAAGGCAGGGCTTGAATCGAAGTGATCCATTCGACGGTCAGCCGCGGGGGATCGAACATCGAACGGACCGGCTGGGCGAACGTCGCAACGTCATTACAATTAAATTATTTATAGAAAATGTTCAAGGAAGCTACATTATGGCGGTTGGGAAAGTGTCTGAAGCCGAAATACCGTTGCAGATTATTCTTTAGCTTTTATCAAGAATCTCTAAATATATAGTAGGAGCACCAGACCAGATGTGGCAACAATATTCAAAGTAAGGACAAATGGTAGACTTATAAATATGTAAGATAGATTCTGGCGAGAAAAAGTGTCTAGTACAACATAGTGAAGCAACTTTCTTAGCAGCATACTTAGAAATGGATTTGATATAATCTTTCCACTTCATGTTAGCGGAAAACTTTAGCCCGAGAAAGTGCAATGAGTCACTCTGCTGGGGGTTAGCATCAGCCATACTGATAGAAGACAAGACGGGTTCTCTGACAGAGAAGAGAGCAGTTTCGTTTTAGAGGCGTTAAAATTAACATGCCATTCCTTGTCCTTTTAGAGGAGATAAAATTAACAAACCATTCCTTGTCCCACAGACAGAAGGTCATTTTTTTTAAAATTAGCTAACAATTTGACCTTATCGAACCGATCAGATTTACTATTAAGACAGGAGTATTGTCAACCGCATAGATACCGAGGTGAGAACTGATGACATCAGGAAGGTCGCTGATGAAAATTAGGTCCAAGAATTGTTTTTATTTTAACAAAAAATGTTTGTTCGTTATTTACTTGTGAAAATTCTGTTTTACCACTGCTTTTGGTTGAACTAGAGGTAGTGATCACAACATGCTTATGATAATGATGCTGTCGGAATGCTTTGCAAAGTTAAAAAAAAGGAAATGTTAGCTTAAAAAGCAAATGGCGTTCTTGAAGCCTTGTTGAAAATTAAAATCTGAGTACAGTTTGAACGAAGCCGCATCACAAACAATACATTAATTTAGGTACCTTCATGAGCGCGTGTATTTTTTTTTTAATTTTCTTTTTAATGGGAGCCGTTAATTTTGAAAATCTTGTAAAAATAAAAATAATTGTCGGATTTTCATGAAACTTTCAGAAACTATTCACAAATGATGGAAATTATTATAAATGTGTTTATTTTATTTTTTTAAATCATGGTAATTTTTTTATTTTATTTATTACACCCCCCCCCCCTAAGTAATTTCATAAAAACTCATGAAATTCTAAGGTGTTCTGATTTAGCGATTAATTAGTTAAAAGCACAAGGCTTTGACCAAAGCAAATCCATTTTACTTTTTTTTTATTTCGGACCCGTCTACCTTAAAATCAGCTCTGAATTGTAACATACAAAACTCAATAAAACACAGATATTATTTAATTTCAAAAACTTTTAGTTGCTTTTACTTATTTGTATGACTATGGATAACATTTCCTGAAAGCAAAAAACATTTTCGATGAAAAATAAATTTTTACAACAATTATTTGTTATTTCTTATTGTTAAATTTATGTTTATTGCTTAAAGTTGTTAAATATTTTAAAATTGATCAAAATGGTGTTGCAGTTAGTCAATGTATTATTAAGTAGATAAATATCATTTACAGATTATAAAATAAACCTGGTTACAATCAGAAAGTTACTTTTAGGTAAAAATCTAATATAACATGTTTTTTTTTGTGTCAAAAATAGCTTAAATTCAAATATACGGAAGACCGGAAACGAAACATCATGAAAACAAAAGAAAGCCACGTGGTTTGCATGACTAAATGTTGTTCTCCACTGTCAGTTAGCCTTTTCATTTCAAAATTAATAAAATGAAGGGAAATACAAATAATACCATGAAATAAAATATAATAAATGTATATATTTATATTCTACACTTAGCCTTTCATAAGAAAGATACCTAATTAAAGTAATTACAGTGTAACCCTGACATAAGAGAGTTGTCGGGGCCCGGAGACGAAGTCTCTTATATCCAGGTTTCTCTTATATCCGGGTTTGATCTATTTTGTTTAGGTAAGTATGGCTCTAATTTGGGACCACATAAAATCTCTCTTATATCCGTGTTTCTCTTATACCCGGGTCTCATATCTGAGTTACACTGTAATTAAATTATATTAATTTGTATGCACCTTATGAAATTTTTAATTTTTTCTGTCAACAGACTTAGTTAAAAAATTTTCATAAAGCATCATACACGTAAAGATGGAAAGCTTTATTTTCATAAAGCATCGTACACGTAAAGATGGAACGCTAAGAAACAATTAAAAATTAAAACGCTGTAATTTTCCCTTAATAACTGGTTACGTAATTTGGTTCAATAAAAAGCTAAATTATTTCCCTTTTGTCCATCCGTACGATGAAATTAGGTCGCGTAAGCTGTCAATTCTTGATGACAGCATCAATCAACACATCGAATGTGTCGCTACTGTTCAAACCTGCTGTCTTTTTTTTTTTAAGTACACTTTTCAGCGCGTAAAGTAAGTAATGTTTTCTTTCAAAATATGTTAAATAAACATTTAAATTTTAAATTTTGTAAAAATAATTTTTTTAAAAAGTGTAACTATTTCTTGGCAGAATTTTAAACGGAAAAATTAACTTTTAAAAATTTAAAAAAATGGCAGACAATCGAAAAAAAAAAACATGATTTTAAACGACAAATTTGGACGTGCTCGAAATGATAAAAAAATTTTTAAAAATAATCAAAAAATACTTTGATCTTTCCTCTTGATTATAATATAAACAGTTAGACAAATAAAAATTATTTTCGTCAAGTTTAAGGCCATTTTTATCATGCTATGCTCATTTTCTGGCAATCTCATGAAGGTACCTAATTGGAAGAAAAATAGTGCTAAATTAACTTGTTTGAATTACGCATTGGAGAAGAAAACACTATTTTCAAAGCAAAACAGTCGTCCGATAATTTTATCGCCTTTGTTGTGAAAATGCGACGAAGTAAATTCTTATGGAACCGAAATGGTAAGTTCATTACGAATTCTCCAAAAGTAAAACTGTTTCTCCAAGATTACCACTTGTTCTGATGAACGCAACACTTCTTGTTTGTTCAGCAGTTATATAAACGAATATCAAGAAATTCCTTGTCAAATCAAAATGAAAACCGCTCTTTTATGATACAATTTATCTGAAAGATGACGTATATTCATTAAAAACACGAAAATATTTTGATGTCAATAATCAATATTACGAATTTGTATGAAATTTAAAATAAATTATAGAAACATTTGCACCAACATGTGTTTATTAAAAACAGTTACCATCAAAATTTAGGTAAAAACTATTAAAACACCTTTCAAATAATTTAAATGTTTCCTTTTAAGTAAAGTTTTAGTTTTATTTTAAAGATAATAGCCTACAGATAATTATCTATAAAAAAAATGATTTTGCGCGTTTCAATAAGATTTTATTAGATGTAGGAGATTCAGTCGTTCATATTTTTTTTATACCAAAAATTCAAACGTCCGAATTCCAAACAACAATAAAATTAAAATAAAGAAAACATGGGTATGCGTTAAATCATTTGTATTTACAAACATATATATTCAAAAGTGTCGAAAAAGGAGTAAAAATAGTCTTTAGTTGAGTTAAGGTCTTTCAAAAAAAAAATGTCTGCCGTTTAGAAAATGACATTTAGTAGTTGGTCCACCATAAAAATCTGGGATTGAAAAGAGACTTTTAAATAGTTGATTTACAAACAAAAGCCGCGGTTGAGAAAAGACTTTTATCGTCAGCAAAGATTGACAGGCCGTCTTCGTTGTTGTTGGTGATGATTCACTTGAAGTAGCCAACTGGCTGACAATAATACTGTTGTTGCTTTAGCTGATTCGTTTGAAGTCGCCGACACATGTTTCGCTCAATACACATTGGAGGAAAGGAAAAAGCTATGTAGTCATCTCTTCGGCTTCAGAGACAGTCGCATATCTGATTGGTATTTACCTGTGACTCTCCACTGAGTTAGGATGCAACACAAGATCAGTTGTTTAACGTGGGGAACTCGAGTGTTTCCACTCGGACCATTGGTTAATTTCTTGTCTTAGGTAGTTATAGCTTGTCAAAGCCACGCTCCGGAACAGATCCTAGGATCATGTCCAAGTAGCGGGGAAGGCCGCCACGAAACAGATGTTACAAGAGCATCAAGTCCAAGTTGTTTGGAAAGTTCGAAATCTGTGGGTTTTTATAAGACGTTTTTTTCTCGAAAATAAACTCGAGAAAAATAAGGTTTTAGTTTTCTCTCATTGGTCAAATATTTCACGTGATGACGTTAATTTCTAACCAATAGACACTTTGATTTAAACGGTGTTTGTTGTATTGTGGACTGTTTGGCATGTTTGTAATATTGTCTGTTATTCGGTAGAAAATAAAGTTTGGACGTGTTTTTAATATGATATTCAGTTGTGTTTATTTCCTATATAGTACGTATCGCCAAAATGGATGCATGTTTTTTTCCGAAATGAAAGCAAAAAAAAAGCATTAACCCATGTTTTAAAAGCATCACCACAAATCATGGAATTATCCGATTAAAATTGAATTTTCAGCACTTATTCATTAATGAACGAATTGTTTGCTAAATACTTATTTATTAGGAACCTTCCTTTATAGAAATATTTTTGGGCCAGTTACCTCCCCACCCAATTTCGATACATCGTGAATACTTTTAAAATTGGAGGTCGATGACAAGTATTTTAATAATTTCGTAAAAGAAATATTTTAATAATTTTGTTAAAGAAAAAAAAAGTGAGCCAATAGTTCGTAGGATGGTGATATAATTGGAGTTGCGAGTGTGGTGGTAATAGGCCTGGAAGGTGCCTGTTCGAGGAGTTGGTATAGCTATCAGCATGTAGGTCAGAGATTGCGGCCTAAGCTGCGAGATATACCGCTAGGCGTTGCTTCTTCAGATTGGGCGGGTGGTTAGTCTGCTTTGCTGTATAGGTAGGAAGAAAATACTTTGTGCCCTGAAAAGGACAGTTTTGGTAACGGAGTGAAAAAACTTTGTGCCCTGAAAAGGGCAGTTGAGTAGCACCGGATTTTTGGTCTGTGGGAGCAATGGGAATGAGGCAGGAGCTGGAGTCTACTGGAGCGACGACTGATGTTAAGCTGAAGATGAGGGTGGTCGGGAACTGGAAACTGCTGGTTCTGGCTGTAACCATGAGCTGGCTGGTCAGCTGCTGCTGGAACAGATACTACACACTCATCCTTTTTGCCCGGACCGGGGAGGCCGTCGGCATTTATCAAAGACTGCCCACTGAGTTTTGGATACAAGGTCATTTATTTAATGTGGTGAACCCGGGCGCGTACACTCGAGCCACTGGTCAAAATTTACCCAGCCCCAAGATCGGGCACAAAACTTGACTTAACTGATCACTGCTGGTCAAGGTCGCGAAACAGATGCCACAATATACTCATTGTCTCTGGATCGCGACCGGTCAGGATGTTGTATTTACCAAAGACTCAACACTGAGTTTTGGATACGATACATGGTCAATTTTTTAACGTGGTGAACCCGAACGCGTACAGTCGGGCCACTTGTCAAAATTTAGCAGTCTCTGGGATCGAGCACAAAGCTTGTCTTAGCTGGTCAACGCTGGTCACGGCCGCGGAACCATATCTCCAAAACGACCTACAGAATTACTATTCTCAACTATGCTGTTTTAGGTCACACCGAAGAGTTCCGTTCGTCGAAACGGAATAAAAACAGAGTAGCATGAGGCTACGATAGATCAAACAATAATAGTTATCCCTGCTACAACCACTTAAAAATGCCTCAAATTTAATTAAATACGAAAGACCAAAAGACCAAAACTGACAAAATAATGAAACTGTTTTTTTTTACAATGATGTTCACTCTGTACAAGGTTCAAGAGCCACTCGAGGAAGAGGTTTACAGAGTAAGAGCCATGAAATACAAGGGGTTACCGGAAGTGAAAGAGGAAAAGACTTTAGAAACCCGAACCTAAACAGAAAACAAGAGATAAATCTCTACTCCTGGCCAGAAGACCGGGGAGGTGTGTGAACTGGACAATTGACAACTCTATCTACTTCTATTGAAGAAAAATATAAATAAATAGTAAATAAAAGTTCAGAGTTTTACGCAGAGATGCTAGTAGTATAGAGTTGAAGTAGACATTAAAAGGAACCAGAAACTCAATCCTAAACAGGAAACAAGTTCAAAAGACCTGGGAGGTGTGTGAACCGGACAATCGGCAAACCTATCTACTTCCATTGAGGAGAAAAAATTTAAATAAATAAGGAACCGAAATCCCAACAATAACATGGAACAAGGAATAAAATTCTACTACTGTTCAAAAGAGGAGGGAGGTGTGTGAACACCTATCTACTCCCGTTTAAAAAAAGAAATTAATGAACTAGACAATAGCATATCAATGGAGAGGAGGAGATGTATACATAATGAATTAAATTAAGACAGTCCCTCCTCTTTCCATTACTGTTACTCCCCATAGTAATTATAGTTGATGCTCATCATAAAACTAAATAGCCATATTTCATTAATTTGAAGGAAATTTAGATTTTCGTAAATATATGTCCATATATTTCAAAGTTATGATTATAAGATTAAGATGAATGAATTTGTGAAGTCCTTAAATCATAATGTAACATATACAATAGACGAAAAACAAGTCATATTAAGAACAATTCACTTAAAGATAAAATGTGTCTTACTTTTCTCATGCTGAAACTTCAGTAGGCGGGAATGTTTTAATATTATTTCACAATTTTCATGTTCATATTTCTTAGCCATATTCGTGGATGAAGCCTTCGTTTCGTTTATGTTTAAAATAATCCTTTTTTACCATATATTAATAATTTTGTCTGCTTGAATCTGTGTTATAAAGACGCTACACTGTGTTCTTTAAAATACTACGAGGAGGAATATGAAGTGTCATAAATGCAAAATGGCAAGTAGAGGTGGAACTAAATAGATTTTAACAACTGGGTCGTGGGCATTATTAATTCTGTTCTTTGTTCGGGTTTTATGTTCTCTAATAAACACGAATTTTTGACAAAATCTCTTTTAGTAATGTTATACTACTTTTATGAAGATCTCTTTCTGATTCACAAATACATTTCACTAGACATGTTGGCTGGATGTGAGCTCTAAGAAAGCAAAACCCAAAATAAAATTAAAAAATCGTCTTCTGCGCAGGGGCTCCGATTTCAACCCTGAAGACAGATAGATCAACTCCGCCAACGACATCTCGGTAGTCTTCACTAATCCACTCCAGGCCTCTCTCCTGACACCAACAGCGACCTAAGTCAATCAACCCAACAAATCTGTCAACTCCCGGTTTTACACCTAATTGCTTCCCTTACCAGCAGCAATTAAAGAACCACATATAAACAATTTTGTTACCCTTTTCACACATCTATGTATATATTCTGGGAATTACATACTGTTGGAATTTTAATCCTTGTTTGTTCTTTCTTTTGCAACCATACGCTCGTTATAACATTAAGTTTCTGTTGTAGCATACCTACGGACGATAATGGGCATGTCTCCATTCACATAAATACAGTAGTAAATACTGTATGTTGGTCTGCAGTTGAAGATTCATTGTGGGATTCACTTGACTCACTTCTAGTAGTTGACTATTTCTACGCGCCGCTGGCGAATCTTATATGTGTTGTTCTTGTCCTAAGTATTATCGTTCATTACCAACCTTAGTTTGATTATTCTATTCACTAACCTTCCCTAGCTTACAACAGTTTCAGTTCACAACCAATCAAGAAAAAGAGATTGTTAGTGATGCAAGAGTTGCTGAGAAAATATGACTATTATATGAACAACGCAAATGCATTGCTAAAAACTTAGTAGAGGGCGCTGGGATGTTCTCGGCCCAACCCAATGTTCAAAATCTGACAAAACATCAAAATTAGATGGAGGAATTCATTCTTGGTTAGGTCGAAAATATTTCAGCATCTCCTGAATGAGTTAATAGCATTGTTAATAATCTGATTGCCCTATATAAGTAAGTCAGTAAGTCAGTAAGCCTAATAACGAAAATAATATTTTGCACAAATATTTATTTTCGGCATAATCGTTTTCATTCTAAATTTTCCAACATTTTCCATGCATCACATATACTGAACATTATATAAAGAAAATTTCAAATCAGACTTCATCTGTATCGGGCGATAGACTTATTACTTTGTCCGCATAAAAATGTATTTTAAATGATTCTACAAAAGAAATGCATTACTGTCAATGGTCAGAAATTAATGTAAGAATTTCTGACAGGATTATTGTTAAATAATAGTTTAGCAGACTATTATTTTTTAGAGGAAGTGTATCCTGCTCGGACTTCCCGAGGTTCACCTTTAAGGTCAGATGGGAGACAAAACAAGGAAGTTGATTTTGATTGGCTGAACAAGCATGAGAAAGGAGATAGATAAAGAAAGTTTTTTTCAGTGAGTTGTTTCTTAACCATCAAACAATGTAGACAGGTTTTCTTTCGTGCCTGAAACGGCTCCCCAGTGAGGGGGAACGACCCCTCACAATGGATAGACAGAACATGTCGTCATGAACGGTAATAAAAAAGTTAACATTCTTCGTGTTGAAGTTTGTTTTTTTTTATCTCTGAACTCAAAACATCTAGCGAACACCAGCCGAGAGAAGTTATGCAACATAGGCACAATTTGGCACAGTGACCAAAACCACCCACACGAGGGGGCTATACAACATTATTATATGCATAATATAAATGCATTTCTGACGAATTTATTTTAAAAGAATATATTGCTAATGTTTCTGGGGGAGGGGGGTTCTATAGAAAAGTATTATTCTCAGTGGTCATAAATTAAAATACAAGCGTTACTGGTAGAAAAGAGCGATTATATTTTACTACTCTTTTCTATCATTTTGACAAGATAAAGTACCGAATAGAGTTGTCAACTGTCCCACATTTTGATGCTGAACGACGAGTCACACTGTCGCAACTGTCACATATCAGCTGATGTGGTGCAGGTTTTTGTTCTCTATTTTGAGAATCAGTGATACTTTTTAAAAAAATGTACGCGCAATTTTTTTAAAAGATGTACTTAATAAACACGAACACAGTTCTGATTCACTTTAAAATTCTAATTGGGCTGTTATTTTGCAATGATCGTATAAAATTTCTGAATGATGAATTAAATTTTGTGGGTCCAGAATCCCATGATTGGGAACCTATCCACAGAGTCCGTGGCTTCCTGGTTGGAAAACCCTAACAACCCACTTACATTTTCATTTAGGGTGTTGGCAATCCTACTCCTGAATGACAAGTAAAATATAAAACATGTTTTTTATACTGATGTCATTGTGGAACATGAGGATTGACTCACTTCGTTAAAAAATTAAACCGCGAGATTAACTTGACAAGTATCTTCTCATATTCAAAAGATTTTTTTAAATTACTTCTAGAGTAGGTACCTCCACAGATTCGCTAAAAAATGAGCATACCATGATGAGAAAAATTCCCCAAACTTAATAAAAACAAACTTTTATCGTCAAAACCTTTATGCTATTAAAAGCAAAGACCAAATGTTTTTTTGGTTATTAAATTACATTTTTATCCTTTTTAAAACATTCGAAATTTTGTTTCAAATTATTGTTTTTCTTGCGCCAACGGGGAGGCCAAAGATTAATATAGGAAATTTTAGAGTGTTTTTATGCGGTGAAAAACAGATTGATTTGAAAATTCTTGCAAAAATCAAATAATTGTCGGATTTTAATTAAATTTTCAGGAGTTATTCACAAATGAAATTATTTTAGAAATGTTACGTTTTTAGAAAATTTGTTATTTTTTGGGGTGGGGGATTTTTTTTTGTTTTTTTTTTACATATGTTACCCCCACATTTAATTTTATGAAATTTTGAGAAATTAATTTTTGTACCGCTTAATGTTTATATTAGACACAAAACTCCTGAGGGAGTTTAAATCATTTTTAATCAGAACCCCCACTTACCGAAAATCTGCTCTAAATCGTAAAATAAAAAGGCAATAAAACTAAAACTTTATCTAATTAGAAAAACTTTTAATTGATTTTATGAATAAGCTATATTATGGACAATATTGTCTTAAGAAAAAAAGAATTTTCGATGAATAATGAATTTTCACAATTGTTTTAATGTTTTATTTTAATTAGAATAATTTATAAAGTTTTAAATCTTTTAAATTCCTGTATTAATTTGTACCGGTTAGATATTGTTATTAAGTAAAAATTATATTTACTAATCGTAAATGCAAACGCTTACTACAATTCAGCGACGCCAACATTTTAAAAATAATTTTGAATGCTGTGTGTGTGTGTGTGTGTGTGTGTGTGTGTGTGTGTGTGTGTGTGTGTGTGTGTGTGTGTGTGTGTGTGTGTGTGTGTGTGTGTGTGTGTGTGTGTATAAACGTGCCGATTTTTGTAAATACGGTCGGTCATTCACGACATTATCAGAAAATAAAAGCGATAACTATAGTAAATTTAAAGCGAAAGTACCTAAAATTCAATAAAACATTAGATTACGGAGAATATTTTACTTAAATTTTAAGATTGGTGGGTAGTTAAAAATTATATAAAAAGGCGCTCACGTTATATTCTTCAAGTAATTTTTACAGATATGTCCACCGTCAAAAAATAGTTAAACTTCCAGTTGCCAGTCAAGCTGTCAAGCTATCAACACCTTAAATAAACACCTACCTTCGTGTTAAAAATGCATTTCTGCGATATTTTAAACTAAAAGTAAGTAATATTTGTTTCAAATTAGATTAATTAACCATTAAAGCAAGTAATATTCACCAAATAAAGTTTCAGAAAAGTATATTTTATTTTTGAAAGATTTTTAATAAAAAGAATTACATTTGCTGTCAGATGGCTAAAAATGACGCTAAAATCAGCTATTTTTACCGGTGGAAAAAACTCCTTCCAGTCAAATAGTTTTAAAGTATTTGCTTATTGAAAATATTAAATTTAATCTATTAGCTTGAAATTAAAACTAAAATAAAAGCTTCAAGAAATATATATATATATTTTTTTTTTACAGTTAAACCTTAGGTATCACGTTTCTGTGGTCGTCCCTGTTCTCTAAACTAATATCCCGTTAACGGTTAAACAGATATTTGAGAAATTGATTGGCAAAGGTCACGGATATAAAGTAGAAAATCAAAAAACATCATTATTTTTCATTATTCTGCCCTAGTGAGCCTAAGGCACAACATCGAACTTGAAATTCCTCTAATTCCCTTGTTTCTAATCAAGTGGTCAGCTGTTAGCCTTACCCTGACAACAGCTGACCACCTGTTAATAAGTTATAAAAAAGAATATCTCTCTCTCTCTCTCTCTCTCTCTCTCTCTCTCTTCTCTCTCTCTCTCTCTCTCTCTCTCTCTCTCTCTCTCTCTCTCTCTCTCTCTCATGAAATTATAATTTGGTATTTACAAAGCTTGGTTAGTAAGGTCAAAAGGGTGAAATAAGAGCCAGTCTACCATATCCAGATAGGATGGCCTGTCTTTAAAAAAAATCAGTACACGAAATCCTAATTTTTAAAAATCTCGATTTGAACACCAATCTCTGGTACTGGTGTGAAATATGTAAGCCAACAGGCTGCTCACATTCTCTTCCTTTGCCAAACATGTTTGTTGATTCGGTAAAGACATGTTTTAGTTTTCCTTTAGGAATATATAAATGCTGGTACTTTAATAAACATACGGTCTCAGGAGGAATGTGGTGTTGTATGTGCCGATGTCGTTTAAAAACTGAAATTTGTTAAAATTTCAAAAGAATGGAAAATAATAAATAAATAACAGAAATGTTATTTATTTATTATAAAAATGTCAACAAAAAACTATAAATAATTTATAATAAATTTATTAAAAAACAATTGATGTGTAATATACCAGTAACTTCAGAGAAAAATTAAACTAGCATCACATCTATTCTTCTTTGCCAATGGTTTAATTTACTTGAAATTATTTTTACGAAAAAAGTTATTTTAACGTAATATTTAAAATAAAATTCATGACAAATCTGGCTGAGAAGATGTCAGTGTTCAAGTTCAGATTAAAAATAAAGTCAGTTTCAAATGATGATTTTCAAGGCGAGCTGGTAATAATGAGAATGAGATGCTTGGAAAGAGAGCGAAAAATACATTATTAGACACTCTCCAATATCTACTACGTCGAACCTGGTACCTAGATGGTGTGAACGCTTGGGAATAACAAGCAGTGGAGTAGCTAGTGTGTGTGCTGCCTGGGGCAGAGTGTGTGCCGTCCAGAGCACCCCTTGAGTTTGTCCCCCTCCAAATACATCATATTGCACAATGAACAGTTAACTAGTTTGTGTACCATTATTTTACATACTCAAATATACTAGTATGATTTTACACACCAAGCTTACTTAAACTTTAAAAATAACAAATCAAAAGTAAAGCAAAAACCAACATATAGGAAAAAACTCAAAGTAAAAAAATGTAAAAGAAAAATAGGATCATTTTTTTTTATTTCTACAACTTTCTACAAAGTAACTTTTCTTGTTTTTTTTTTTTGGTAAATTCTTCAATAACATTGTCAAAAACTATTTCATCTGTCAATTGTCGCTCTATAGACATTATGGCACGATTTCTTAATCTCAAGAGGTTCATAGTAGATCTTAAATAATTCTTGGTCAGTTTTAGTTTCGAAAAACTTCTCTCACTAAGAGCAATTGTAGAGAAATCCGCATCATTATAATATTTGGAACCGAGTTCCCAAAGTTATACTTTTGAATAAGTTGCAAAAAGTTCAAGGGCGCCTTCTGTAATAAAAAGTTATAAAACATACAAAATTTAAAGAGTTCATAAGTTCATATCATAAAGTTTACGAGTTGAACGTCTAAGTCCTTTAGCATATGTATAAGAAGAGAGAGAGAGAGAGAGAGAGAGAGAGAGAGAGAGAGAGAGAGAGAGAGAGAGAGAGAAAGTCCTTGTAATGTGAATGTGTATATATATGTACACCCAGTATGTAAGTTGGTAGTAGTAATCTTGACTCACTATGGATTTTAACGGTTCAGGTAAAAGGAGTAAAATGGGAGAAAGACGGAATTCATTCGTCGACTCTGTAATTCCTTTGTCTGATCGTCTCTAGATTTTTCAAAATTGTCTCTTGCTTTCTGATTGGTTCACAGGTGTGACTCATTTGACAATCCCTTTCCTTCGCCTACATCTAGGAAGGATGACCTTTTGGCCTCTTTTTTTTTCTTTTATTTCCTTATCTATTGGGGTTTTTTTTATGACAAACCAAAATGGTTCCGTACTTTTCTATTTGTTTTTTTTTTTAATTATGAAAGTTTTATTTTTGTATCACTACACTTCTTTCCACGTCTGTATTCCGTCTTTAATAGCAGCAACAGCAATAAAATGTTGAAGTCTTTTTCTCTCAATGAAGAATTCCACTTTCTTTATGAATGTCGTCGTGATCGTGATATATTTGACATTTGACACTCATATTTCTCACCCAAAAAAGATTTAACGGAGTACGAAAGGCATATTTTTTCAACAAGTTCATGAAGCTGTTGAAATATTGAATTTGTTTTCTCTCGTAATTCATTCGTTCTCGGTGACCTCGTAAAACCAAATTCTATCTAATAATATCAAGCAATCTTAAAAGGATTACCTTTCACCTTTCATTTGGCTTTCAACAACTTCTTGTTTTTTCATCATTTGTTACTCCACAAGCAATTTTAATTTCCATCAGCTTCCACTGTGTGAAATTCCGAACGCGAGCTACACAGAATTCATGCTTGGGCTTGGATATTTTAAGATTCAGTTTCCACCATATGTTGAATCCATCTTGGGAATTAAATTTTGAGTTACTTCTGTCTGAAAAACAGTTTGCAATAAAAGCAGTAAAGAGCTTCCTTGGAAAGGGTGTACACTGTACAGTACACTGTACACCATCCATGATTTCAACATTCTTTCGCCATTTGGCAGAGCTTGAAAAAACCACTCCATGTTAGTTTTCTTCTTTGTTCGTTGGTTGATACGCTTTGACGAATTACTTCGGTATGTGACTTGATCATGAAGTAAATAATGTACTGATGGTAATTTAATGGCAAGAAAAGAGAATAAACCGGTGTAGAATCGTCCGTATTTTTCCACTCAACCCGTTTAAAGGCGGAATTTTCCATAAGAGCTAGTTTCGACCAATCAACACCACACATTGCGAAACTCGGCTTATTATTGGTCGAGACACCCCAGGATAAATTTCGGCGGGAATGCGCTGGGAGCCGATCTAATCTTCGCAGAGTAAATAAAAGGACGAATCTTAGTCCGATTCACTAGTCAGCAATTCACTCTCAGAGAGATTTCTACAGAGATCCACGCGTGTCTACACCTTGACTTAAAGGACTTTTCGCGCGTCATCACCTGACTCAACCTTCAACCTCTTTCTCTCTCTCTCTCTAAAAATCTTTGCACGTTTCTAAAAAAGTGTTATTCTACACTACCAAACAGAAATTATTACTAAAGCAAATATATATAAAAAATACGGTCCAAGGTGAATAACTCTGACAAAACAAAAACATACAAAATTCAGCAAAAAAATCTCGCAACTACAATACTTTAAAATTTATCTCTCGATAAATTTTCCTCAAATTTTTATGTGAACACTTTTCCTAAACAAAGGAACATTCATGAACTTTGAGTTCATAAAATACTTCATTCAACTTTTGTTCAACAATTCAGTTATTCCGACTGAAACACAACTTTTTCCAAAATTGTATTGTAATTTATTTGTACATAAATATTCAATGTTTGTTTCTAATTGAATTCACGACTACCTTTGTTTCTTCGTTCAATATTGCCTTTGAGATTTATTCCTTTTGTATGTCTACGCTAAATTGTTGTCATTAATATGAAGAACATGCTTTTCACGTTTATTACCACAAACCTAAAAACCCTTCTGATTACACACTAATTCATAGCAATCCCAACACCGGAATACAATGGAGTAATAGCTGAAAAGTGAAAATCAAATGTAAAAGATGGGTGGTCGATAAGAGCTGGCCAGGGTGAGACCAAAACAATCGGCCAAACCAGCAAAAAACAAACTAATCACGCACAAAATTCGTCTGGCCAGAAGGGCCCAAAAGACGAAAAATAAGCAACACATACGCTCAAACGCACTTCTTTCAAGGGAAATAACTGAAATTTATATAACAACCAAGATGTGTCTCCAACACACAACGATGGTGGGTTCGTTCAGAGGTTTCACATTGTCAACAATGATAAAACAACCCTGAATACATCACTGTATAATGTTTATTGTTCGGCCGGGATGACAATCGCTTAAATATATATGCCATAGTTTACGTTACTCAAAATCGAAAAGGCCCTTCAACTGTGAGTAATGTACCGACATTAAAACAACTTTTATTTCAATACAGACTGAACCAAAAGTGCTGCCCCCATAAAAGTGTCGTCCTGGACGAACGGCGCCCCTCTAGCTATGCTACTGACACCAGGTGCTGTAAGCTTGGATGTGCAGGTGGTGTAATGGCTAAAAACTCGGAATTGAAATCGGAGATCCGAATTTCAATTCCAGTCGAATTCGTTATATTCACTTACGCGCAAATACCCTTGGGAAAGGTATGAATTAACCTCTTCTCCTCCTAGCTATGGGTTAATTAGTAGGAACTGTAACAGTAAATCATTATCTAAAAACAATCCTTACAATCTAAAAATATTTTTCGCTTTTAATAACCTGAAAAAGGTTGATAAACCGTAAATAAACAAATCAAACAAGCAATCCAAGATCTGCTATAAGAATTAGTATGATGGAATAGTTCATACCTACCTTTCACCCGTCCGGGATAATGCATTTTACACCAATAATCACCTATTAACCAATCAGCATCTTAGTTTCAGCAAACTAGACTTTTTATTGGCTCAGACCTCTAAAAGTTTAAGTGAAAATATCTTTTCGCGCCTAACGTTTTGAGCCGATTTTTAGACCCAAAACTCAATAAATAGATTCGTCCGAATCGATTCAAACCAGTCAGACTTTCACCCCCTAACGGTCGGTCTCCCCACTCCTAAGGAGATACCTCAGGAAAAGAGGCAGTTGCAGCCTGAAAAGCCGAAGGAGGTGCAGGTGCAGCAACCTAAAGAAGGCCAGCAGAAGCGGCAGCAGCAGCATAAGCAGCAGCAGCAACAACAACAACAGCAAAGGCAGCAGCAGCACCAACAACAGAAGCAACAATCACAAACTAAGATGCCCATGGAGGTGGATAGTATACCTCCACTTCGTGCCTCGTCCCTGAAAAGGAGCAGGGAGGAAGAGAAAGACGAACCACAGCAAAGCCACTCTAGCCGCAGCAGGGTGGAGAAGGGCATGGACAGAATCAGGTCACTCTCCGTCCCTGCTTCGCCAAAAGAAGCTAGTAGTTCCCCCAAAGCTAGGAGCCTCCCTACTTCCCCTTCCCGTGCTCCGTCCCCCCACGTCCTCCCTAAGTTCAGCAGCTACTCCACCTCACACATCCACCTCCTCCCCTCCACATCCTTCAAGGGAGAAGAAGAATAAAAAGATGTTCGCCGGCACCAAATCCATTTGTAAGTGAACAGGGAGGAATACAAAAAGGGCCTGTCGAAGCAGAGAAGAGCCCTGGTAGGGTTCCTATACAAAATGGTCGAAGTTGACGGCAAAGACATTGAAGACCCTCGAAATTTCCCTAAAGCACCAGGTGTAATAACCTGTTTGAGGGATACGAGGGGCTACTTGAAAGTATGGTGCCACCTGTTTGAAGCTCAGGAAGCTTTCCCGGAGATCAGAATGCTTGAGTTGGAGAACCCCAACTTAAAAAAACTAAGAAATTTTTGTGCTGGGTGGGTCCCTGTGTTACTCCATCCCTCCTTATATAGGGCAGTTAAATTAATCTACCCCACGGACGTCGGCGGTATTGTCTTGGATGGTCGAATGACGACGGAGTTGGGAACAGGGAGCCTGGGACAATCCGTCGGAGTCCTGACCAACGCAGATTTCCGCCCGGTATGTGAGTAGGCCTTTTCTTTTTCAGACCTAATCGATGTCTGTCAAGATAGCCACTTTGAATGTGAAGGGCTTGAGGGATCGGGGTAAGGCAGCCCGCCTGCTCCGGGATCTCTTGTCCTTTGGTGTGGATGTTGCCGCGATCGAAGAGACCCACTTTGTTTGCAGTTCCGATGTGTGTGTGCTGTCTAACGACTTTGTCGTCTATTCAGCATATGGGGACCGGATTGCCAGAGGAGTTTCTTTGTTGGTGAAGCGGACTCTTGATGCGAAGGTGGACCTTGTGCATACCGATGCCGAGGGCTGGTTGATCGTGGCCGGTATTGCCGTGAAAAGTGGTTCGTTTCGGGTCGTTGCGGTTTATGCGCCCAACGACCAGGGGAAGCGGGTTTCGATTTTTCGGCGGTTGGGGCCGTTCCTAATGGATTCAATGCGCCTATTCTTAACGGGGGACTGGAATGCTGTCCTGGATCCCAAGTTATATCGGGGGCGGGGTGTTAGCGAGTGTAGGGGCGATCGCAGCTTGGTTGATCTGATCAACGATTTTGGTCTCGTTGATAGATACCGGGTCGATCACCTCGGGGGTAAAATGTGGACGTGGGCTAATAGTTGGCCTTCTGACAAGGTGACAGAATATCAGTTAGAAGAGCCGACATAGATATGTTAGATTGTCCCACGTTCCACTGGGTAGGCTATACGGACCACGAACTCGTTTGTGCCCGTGTGGCGTTAGATCGTAGGCCTAGGATGGCTGGTTACTGGAAGTTCAATCTGTCTTTACTGAACAGGCGGAACTTCCAGGGGCAGCTAACTAGCTTAGTGCAGCGGGGGCTAGTGGGGGCGGTTATCGGGAATAAGTGGTAGGATAGACTTAAATGTAGGATTACGTCTTTCACCACGGATTTCAGCAAACGGCTCGCTCTAGATAGAGCTGAGAAAGTGAAGATGCTTAAAGCTAGTCTTTTCCGGGCGGTGGCTGGGGGGGATCCCCTAGAGATAGCATTAGCTAGGGAGGCTGTGGGCCGTTCGAATAGCGAGCCCTACATGGGTCAGGTAATTAGACATAGGTTAAGGAAGATGTCTTCCTAAGCTGTGAACATGGGCGCAGATCTGCGCAAGGAAGAGATCCGTCGAAGTTCCGATCGTTACATTCGTGAAGTCACAACCCCGGAAGGGCGTACTCTTCGGGCCACTGACAACATGTGCGAGGCGTTTCGGCGGCATTTCGAGAGCCGGTTTACCAAGGAGCCTGGTCTTCGTGAGGACGAGTTTCGCAGCTATTTGGCTGACTTTCCTCGGCTTTCGCCGACTGAAGAGGCTAGCTGCGAGGGAGAGATCACGGAAGGCGAGGTCTACGCAGAATTGAAGAAGGTCGGCAGAGGCAAGTCGCCCGGTCTGGATGGTTTGCCCTATGAATTGTACTTGAGGCTGTCGCACATCTTTGTCCCGATTTTGACTGTGGTGTTCAACAACTGGTTCCGGCAGGGGTCCCTCACCGACCAGTTCTCCAGGGGTGTGATCACGCTGTTGAAAAAGGGCAAGGGTGTTGGGGAAAACTAGTTGATTACAGGCCCATAACTCTGCTAAACACAGAGTTAAAGATTTGGGCCAAGATCCTGCAGGGGCGTTTGCAGTCAGTTGCCGAGTTTCTGTTGGGTTCGGAGCAGACTTGTTCTGTGAGCGGCCGAACAATTCAGAGCAACCTGCATCTGATCCGCACGATCATAGAGGGTGTAAAAGACGACGATGAAGCCGCGCTGATCAATTTAGATAAGTCCAAGGCATTTGATAGGGTTGAACATCGCTACCTTGCTGCTGTTTTGCAGGCCGCCGGATTCGCACCCGACTTCTGCCGCTGGATTAGCCTCCTGTATCGCTCCCTCAGTGCTGTGGTACAGGTGAACGGGAAGCTGTCGGGCGCTTTTGCGCTGTCTAGATCGGTTGTCCAATGTCACCCCTACTTTATGCTTTGGTGTTGGAGCCACTCCTTCGCCGGCTGAGGGACAGGGCGTGCAGTCCGGCCCTACGCGGAATCGCCGTTCCTGGAGGGGCTCGAGCCAGGGATTCTGCGTACGTCGATGACGTATCTGCTTTCGTGTCGTCCGGCAGCGACATTGAAGCGGTACTGAAGGCGCTTGACCAGTATGAGAAAGTGACAGGGGCCAAGATTAACCGCGACAAGTCGTCCGGCTTGCGGTTAGGTGCCTGGAAGGGGGTCGATCTTCTGGGGCCCTTCGATTGGACGGACGGTCCCGTCCGCATTCTTGGAGTGTGGTTTGGACCCGACCTCCAGCTGGAGAAAAATTGGTCTGAAGTACGAGCAAAGGTCGACGCTGCCGGCCAGACTTGGCGTCGACGGATGTTGTCCGTGAAGAGCAGGGCGGAGGCGTGTGCCACTTACGTTTTCCTTCTTGTTCTTTATCGACTGTCCGTACTTACTCTCTGTAAAGACCATCGGAAGCCGCTCGATAGCTCGCTATCCTTCATTTTATGGAGGGGACGTGGGAATCGGGTCGACAGACGAGTCTGTGCACAACGTCCGTGTTAGGGGAGGGCTTGGTGAGCCACAAACTCTCCTCGAGGTTGGCTTTCCTACGCCTCGCGTTGACAGGAGATTCAATTATGGCGAGGATTGTTAGAGACGCGTTCCCTTTCCTTACTATCATTCCCCCCATCTCGCGGATTGATCGCCATCGTAAACCCCGGGATCAATCTGATTTCTTGCACGTGTGTCAATCAGCCTTGTTGGCTGTTCCTCGGTCCAGTGACCTTTCTCGGCCTAGGAAAGTCTTCTATCGTCTTTTAGTGGAGAGGGTGGCGAAGGATTCCCTACGTGATCGGATCGAATTGTCGGAGGATGGAGTTCGCTCTTACTGGTCTTGGGAGCCAGCAGCGGATTACCTCAGTAACCCTGAGTTTTCGCTTACCTGGCGATTGGCTCGGAATCGGCTGCCTCTCAATGACAAGGCTTTCATATGGGGCTTGGCGGATTTGCCAGACTGTGAACGGTGTGGCCTTGGTTTAGAAAAAACAGCTTCGCATGCCTGCTACTATTGCCCTCGGGTCCGCCCCTTATGGGACCATGTCGGCCAGCTGACGGTTCGTCTCGCCCCCGAAAAGTTTGTGCCCATTGATCGCGCATACGCGTGTGACAATGTGTCGCCACCGTATTCCGGGGTGAAACGAATGGTGTTTCTGACGCTGCTAGCCACGGCCCGAATGCTGATTTGGACGACGCGACAGGAGGAAGTCTTGCGAGGCATCCGTCTTTCTCATCAGGATCTGATCCGATTCTTTGAGCATCAGCTCAAGATTAAGATTCGAACTGATAGAAAACGCGTGCATTCGACAATCTTCAGCGAAAGGTGGGGGACTGAGGCGAGCTTGGTTCGTTTGAACGGGGCTAGCCTTGATTTTCTCTTCTAGGTCAACCTATGTCACATCGGGGTGGTTTCCTGTGGAGCCCTGGCCTTGGTTAGGTTAGACAAGCTTTTGTGTACCTAGTTAATGTGAGTAAGTGTTGTTCCTGGCCTGTCCCCAGCTATCTCTTTCGTTATGATCCAAGTCGAAATTCTCAACCTCCCCAGTTTGTTTTAGGTCCCTTTTATCTCGACTGGATCAGCTTTATATTTTCCCATGGCCGTATAATTTTTCATCCTTTTCCCACTCTCTTAGCGATAGAGCTTCTTGATTTTGTCCTATGGGAAGAATACATCGGCCTCTCTGTTTTGATGGTTGGACGGTCCCTACTAACATCAGTTATGTTTAATTTGATGTGTGTTAATATTTTAGTTTGTTATTGGGTTCATCTCCCTCCCCTCTCATTTTTTCATCATAGAATTTTAAGTATCTATTATCATTAAATTTTTATGGTATGGGGCGCGTTTTGTAGGTCCCCCCTTGAGAGGATGCGGTATTATGGTGTATAGAGAATTGATTGGTGATGGACGAGTTTTTGTGGTGAATGGGAAAATTGTAACGAGTGAATGGGTCGTGAATCGGATTAGCTAGGTATAGGATAGTTAGTTAAGACTTGTGCCATAATTATGTATACTTAAATAATAAATAATGTCAGAAATTCACCCTGAAGAGATGCCTAACTAATCCACGCTAGTCAAAACTTTGACCAACTACACTTTTCCCGCGCAAACTTCTCTGACTCAACAAATAGCATTTTGCTCTCCCAGGAACAATTGCTTACGATACTAAAGAAAGTGAAATAACACACTACTAAATAAGTATTCGTAAACATTCAATCAAACACCAAAACAACTAAAGGTACACAACTCTTACCAACTTTGGACATTAATTTAAACAAACATACGCATACACACTATTGACTGAACTCTCACAAAATACCCTTTTGTACACGACCAAACACTTTGTTTAATTTCACACACAAACCTTAGTAACGGTTTCACACACACTGAAACTTGGCATAAATACACTACATAATTCAATTCAACCATTCACACTTGTCCAACAATATCTGACTTAATTGTGTATGTTAATTTTATCAATGTTATTGTTAAACGTTTAATTATGTTGTTTTCACTTTGATTTCTCTTGAATGATTTGCCTTCAATATTCCTGTTTCTTAATTTGTTGTGGATGAATGTCTAAGAACACCAACATCACTAACCCTTCTGATAACCTAACCTTCTGGTATAAAATACATTCGCCAGTCTGCAACAAGTATATCTGCGATATACTAACACCTTAAGAAGACAGAAGGAATGACTAGAATAACTGAAAGAAATGAATTGCAAAACTTAGTCTTACCTGAAATGCGACACTAAAGTACACAAATATACTTCATGCTAAGATGCAATGTGTGTGTGTCTGCACATGTGTGACGAATTTTTTTTTTTAAGCTTATCACCCCAAGCAAGGCTGGAAGCCACTAGCACGCAAGGGGTTACAGAAGGTTTGGAGGAAGAGCAGATAGGAGTGGTAAAGGAGAGGATGTGGAGAAAGAGAAAGACAGTGGGTCGATCAAGGCAAGGGGGTTACAGAAGATTTGGAGCGAGAGCAGATAGGAATGAAAGGTGAAAGGATGTGGAGAAGGGAAGTGGATAGATCAAGGCAACTGGAGATGTCGATTGACGTTACACTTAAATAGTTGGAGATTGTATTTGTCAGGGAAACAGGAATAAGGAAGGGAGTTCCACAGGCGAGATGTGTGAGACGTCCCAGATAAGGAAATCAAAACACATGAAAAAAAGCAAGCACTACGTGAAGAGACAAGTAAAAATATGTATTACTTTTAACGTCCCTACAAGGTATATGGTACATAAACAAGAAAATACAATGTATCTTCTTTTTCGATGAGCCACAAACTGGCCACTGCATCTTCACTGATAAACTATCACGTGATCCTCGAGGGCCCCTTAAGACATCGATAAATTCAGGATAATCACCTTCTATGTCTCTACAATGGCTATCTCCACTTTACATTAGCCTAACACAATCTTCTTAATCCTAATATCTCCATTTGATATCACACTTTACTAAGTTAAACTCAGTAAACAGCAGTATCAAAGTCTTTTTGAAATTATGATTATTTAATTTATTTTGTGTTTACAAACAACCGTTCATGTAAAGAATAGTTCCTTATATGAACAGTTTTTAATGTTTTTATGCCGTTTCCCTCAGAATATATGCGATCATGGCTCTCCACACATTCCATTTCTTTATTATTTATAAATAGATAATGTAGTGGTTCTATGTTCTCTTATCTTTGGTTTTGAACTCAGAGTAATCCTTCTCCTAGACTGGCTGTCACCCAAGGCTAGAGAACCCAGTAAGACCTGTTACTTAAACCATAGCTGGAGGGAAAAGAAATGAAATCAAGCTTTTCCTAACTGAATTTGTGTCAAAGGGAATGGCATGAGAATTCATCCTGTGAAAATAATAGCCTTATATAGGAGTCTTACTATAGAGTAATGGTTAAAGCAAATCTCAATGTATTGAGTGCAAAATAATAAAAGCTCCCTTCAAATTCGGTGGACTGAGAAAGAAAAGAAATTCACAAGCTTACGTGAATTTTTTTTTTGAACCAATGAAAACTTTGCCTTCACAGAAATTAACTAAAAAGAAGAAGAAAAGGAAATAGCGAACCTAAGTAAAATCCTTTTTTATATAAAATTAGAAGAAAATTAAATTAATAATAAGAATATCTGAAGTCATGTGAAAGGTTTTGTTTCAGTTGCTTGCGGCCAGCGTTAAAGTACTCACCAGTGTAAAATTACATGCTAATTATATTACCGGCATCTAACCAGCATGCTTCACTTGAAAGAATTTTCTCTCAATAATCCAACAGAGCAAAGTATTTTAAACTATCTCTCTTCATTTACTTTTGAACGTATACAAACCATATATCCCTTTGGTGAGTAACAATCTCTCTTAACTTTGTCTTAAGCATTTTTAACATTATTCTGGGTCAGATCATTTAATCTGTTGTATAAACATTTGCTTTTCATGACAATACATTAAAACTACGGAGTTTAAGAATTGTGATTTATTTTCCTGAAACAAGCTACTGACACTACTTATCTTATTTTGTTAAAATTACCTGTGTATTTCCTTGTTATTATCATTCTTCATTAATCTTCTTGGTGTGAGTAAACTAACAGTTCATTTTAACCTCTAACCCCCCACCCCCACCATGCCCCTATAAAGACGGTGTGTTTAGTAATCAGTGGATTCATTACATCTGATCCAGGATTTTGAACAAAATAGGGTTTTATAAAGACATTATTATTATAAATAAACAATAAAAATATAAAATAATAATAATAATGAATATTATAAATAAAATAAAATAAAATAAAACAATAACATTAAAACCTTGTTTAAAATAATTTTTAAAAAATTATCCCAGCATGCAACAGAAACTGTTCCTGTTGGAAAAACAGACATCTTCACTACCAACTGTTAGACGGTCAAGATGTGTCACTACTCTCTCCGGGACATTGCATGTGATAATACAAAGTGACTTCTTCCTTTATTACACGCAACCTTAAAAACACTTGTAACCAAAAAATGCACACACCGGTACACAAAAAATAAATTGTATGATTTTAATTTACAATTTACCATGCTTTTACTGTTATCCCTGTGTATGTTTTATTCCCGTTAAGTGTGTTTTTTATTTCCTGTGAATACGAGGATATTTCTACGGTTATCATATGAGTGACAACAGTCTAAAAGAGTATAATTTCCACCTGGAGTTGTAGCTTTTTAATATGAGTATTTGTTTGATTTCATTATGCTCCTTGATGAAGGCATTGAAATGTTTGTAAATGAAGAATTCATTTTATGGTATTTTATTTGAATTCAATATGTTAGAATCATTTTTGTGTGTACTGTAAATTGGTGTGATTCAAATGCAGAGAATTGGCAAGGGTCAAATAAGAAGTTTAGTCACAGAAAAGATGTCCAAACAGAAAATGTATATTGCCTGACAAATTGTTTAATAGGCAATTGAACTTGCTGCTTGAAAATATGTATAATTATAATAAGATGCTTGATCAGATATATATTTCAGTGATACAGATTCTTGTAGCCAATTGAGATTGCCTTTTGGCCACTGACAATGTGTCTTAAAATTGATTGAATTTGTGGAGTTTTAAATTTCCAAACATTTTGCTAAAACATATCAAATAACAGAGAGCCAGCATTAAAAAAAATCCTGTTATAATGGCGATAAAAAATGAATTGGATAAACGCCCTGCAAATTGGAATGGGTAGTGTACCTGTTGCTGTCACTGGAACCCAACTACAGCTTTCAAAAACCACTAATAGAACATAATAGTTCTACCGTTAACAAAAAAATCAAGAAAAAACATTAAGCAATTTTCTGGAAGATGTCGAAGTTCACCATATCAATCCTTCATGAAGGACTGTTACACACAACTAAGAAATCCACCTTACTCTGGACACTATACCATGCATAAAAAATACCTTAAAACAGAAAATTCCTAAAAAATTAATCCTTCTAAATTTGAATTTAAGAATTTTATAGCACAGTTTAACAACTCTACCAGTTCCATCAATTCTAACAAAGCAAAGCTAGCCTTCTTAAAGAGTTATCTAGCTTTACAGCTAATATCTCATCTTACCTTAGAAGGTGACAATTATGAAGTAGCTGTAGGTCTGCTAGCAAAAAAGTTTTGGATGTGCTTTTATAATTCAAGAGATCTTCAAATAAATATTAACCAGTTCTCCTAAATATGACCCTGATTTTGTGACTGTTAAACATTATCTTGCCAAAGTGAGGGCTGATTTGTTCGAGTTTAGAGCCTCGTAAGGTATGAAATTTTTTGAGAAAGATTCCCCTGGATTCAAACTCATAAGCCACATCATATTTGACAAGCTACCCCATAATTTAAGGTGAGAAATCATTCACAGGGTAGGTAGCAGTTACCCTTCCTTAAAGGATGTATTTGAGAATTATAATGAAGCTATCTGCACACTGATGAAGAATAGGAAGCCTTTCCATGTATACGACAAAGATATTAAAAATAATAATTCCAATGAAAAGGTAAATAATGGTATGGCATTACAGAATTTTGCCATTAACTCTAATGGGACACCATGTAAATTTTGTGCAACATGTGTTCACCCCATGGGGAGGTGTACGAAATATGCTACCTTTGAGTCCTGAACTGCTAGATGCAAATAATTCAAATTATGTATCAAATGCACCAGTAACAAGCATAAGGCTGAAGATTGCCCTGGACATCAGAATAAATTATTCCTTCCCTGTAAACAATGTTCATCTAAGGGACATATATCGCAAAAAGGGGATATCTCTTTTTACTCACGTAGGCACCAGTACAAATGAAGAAAGCAATTTAATACTACCTATAGTGGAAATCACATTATATTGGGGCACTAAGAAAGTCTCTATAAACTGTTTATTGGACACAGGTAACAAGCAATCATATTTTTCTAGAGGAATATAAAAAAAAGTTAAGATGCCCTGACTGGAGTCTAAGTAAATTCCAAGTAAGAAAGTGTTTCCAATAAGAAACTGAACCAAGTCATTTTAGAGGTATATATGGGCAAAAGGAGATTTCTTCCTATTCCCATTTTGCTGGATGACAAATTTGATATTCAATTTAAATTTGATGGTTTTGGACAAGTGATAACCAACTTGAATAAATTAAATAATAAATTAGCCTTTTTTCATAATACCTATAGTAATCAAATAAACATTCAAGTAATTCTGGTAGAGGACATTTTCCAACATATGGAAGATACCAAGATTGTTAAATGCATGAATGGCTTGGTGTGGAAAATACCAAATGGAATTGTCCATTTCAGGAACAATCTAAGTTTTCTATAGAGACACCAAGTTACCTCAGCAGGACCTAAGGTTTCCAACATTCACCACAACTACTATACTATATCTGAACATTCCTCATATCCCCAAAATCAAAGCAAAATTTCTACTGGAATCAAGGTTCAGTTTCCCTTGAGACATTCCCAGAAGCCTTTAAATTATCTGATGTCAAAAGGAATTTAGAGAAAATGTTTGTTGTGGATTCATGTGCATCATCCTTCAATTAAGATGAACATCTCAGCGATTGCGATAAAAACAAAACAGATAAATTCGAAAAGAACAATAGAGTTAAAAGACAATTCATACTTTGTGGAATTTCCCTGGTATGAAGACAGGATCAAATCAGTGCCAGCTAAATATCAAGTTGTCTTGAAAGTGCTTGATAGACTATGAATTCTTTAGAAAAAAAATTTGGCTACTGCTGATAACAATATATTTCAACAACAAAAGACCAAGGGGATCATAGAAAGAATTGAAGTCTCCTTACAAGACTTTTCAAAATATATGTGGATTCTTCACAGGCCAGTCTTCAAATCTAATGAACAAGTAACAAGAAAAATCATACCAGTTTTCAATTGTTTCTTGAAAACTGGTGGGAAATACTCATTGAAGCAGCCTATACTGGGGTCAACCTAATGAATAACTTGGTTGAGATTTTGTTGAAATTTAAGATAGACAATTTCATGATGATAGGGGATATAAAGAAAGCATTCTTCATGATAAAATTTAAAAATAAAGAGGTCTAAAATTGATTTTGTTTCTTTAAAAGAAAGGGAACAAATTGGTCTGCTTTTGGTATAAGACATTGCTGTTCAGCTTCAATGTCTGTCTGTTCATTTTGAACTTCATATTACAACATCATATCAGGTGATATGCATGAGAATGATAAGTAATAACTTCTATGTGGATAATTTGATAGTCACTAATGATGATATTGATAAATTAATACACAAAACTGCTATAGCAAGATTGAAACAGAGGAATTTTACCTTGAGATCATGCAACTCTCATTCTAAACAACTAAAATCATTAATAACAGAGGACAATACTTAGTCTAACATAACTCTGGATTAGAAAGAGTTCTAGGATATAATTATGATCCTGACAAGGATTGATTAAATATTGCAACTTGATCCATTGATAAGGGAGCTGATACCAAAAGATGTATCCTGGCACAGTGTACCAGCGTTTTTGATCCACTTTCACTGTATGCCCCCAGCACAGTCAAATCTAAATTAATAATAAGGTCTCTATGAAGAGTCAAATTGGATTGGGATATGAAGATTCCTAAAGAAGTGCAATCCCAATGGGCTTCAGTAGCCAAAGAGTTGTCCAGATTGGATTAATTTGGCTTTTGCCATAAAAGCCTTAGTAGAGTCTGTCCTGTTAAGTTATTTGTTTTCTGTGATGCTACCCCTCAGGCATATGTGTGTGGGATATATAGAGTTCAGAATGGCTGTTGCCAGATTGTTTTTGCAAAGTGGCACCCATAAGATGCAAATCATTATCTATGCTGGAACTATTGGCAGTTTACACAGCTTTTAAAGCATTACATTGGATTATGAAAAGTTATTCTGATGCTACAATTACAGAAATCTATATATTTGCATATACCCAAGTAGTGTTGTCATGGTTACTAAAGGACAACATAAAAATAAAAAAATATATTTGCAGGAAACAGAGTCAAAGATATAAATGATATGAAAACCTGAATCGAAATAAAATATGATATTAATATTAAATACAAATATGTACAAACATCAGATAACGCAGTAGATTTGCTTTCAAGGGGAAATTTGAAAGCTGTATGAATTTTGGTCCCATCATCATCAATGTGTAACTAAAGGAGAGAAAGAATGGCCTTTGAACACACTTGAATGTCAACCTTCTGAATCTAATATTGTTTCCTCAAAAGTTTATAATAATACTATTATAATAATAGCCACTGAGAAACCTTTGGTTTCATTTTCTGGAAAAAATTAATCAAAGTCACCTCTTTGGTAATAAGGTTCATTTACAAATGCAAAAAAAAAGGGTCAAATTGATTACCTGCTATAAGCACAATTGTATTTGTCATGCAGAAAGAAAATTTCCGTGATGAATTATCCATTCTGAAAGACCCAACAAAAAGTAGAACTCCTCCTCTGGTAAAAAAACTCAATGACTTTATGGACAAGATGGTATATTAAGAATAGACGGAAGAATTGCTAATTCTAACATTTATGGATATAAGGTTTTATGCCCTATTCTGCTAGAAAAATATCATCCTCATATGGAACTATTGATTAATGAATACCACCAATAATCCAAACATTTAGGAATTAGTACCACCATGGCCAAAAATCAGAATGGCTGGTCTCTGGATCCCTCAAGCTAGACAAGCAGTAAAAATGGTATTGAGTAAATGCACTGTTTACAAGAAATACAACAGTTTGGCATTTAAGTATCTCAGGTTAACTAATCTACCTAAACACTGTGTGAACCTGATGAACCCCTATGAAAACACGGGAATCGATTACACTGGACACTTATGGGTGCACAGAAATGGGAAAGCTGAAAAAAATGTATTTGTTAATATTCACTTGTCTCTCTATAAGAGTATACATATAGAAATTGTGTAAGACATAGGCACCAAAGCATTTGTGCAAGCATTGATTAGATTCTGTAACTCATATTGAGTGCCCACTTACATCTACGGTGATAATGCAAGATCTTTCAACAACACGCTGGATAAAGACATAATAGAACATCATTTGGATAGCAATGAGTTCAAAGAAACTTTTATGAACCATACTATTAATCATATAAAAATACCCTTGTATTCCCTATGGATGGGAAGCATGTGGGAAAGAATAATAAAAAACACAAAGACTTGTCACTTTAAAATTTGGGGCAGAGCTAAAACTGATTATTTTCAACTTCTTACTTTGATCTCTGACATTCAGAGGAATATAAACTCCAGACCTCTAATATATCAGAATATGTCTGATACTGAACTATTACCATTAACACTCAATGTTTTCTTAAATCCTAATGTTAATGGAGAAATTTCTGTGAAAAATGATTCTGGTGGATCTCCTGAAATGGAACCTACTTCCAGGTCTCAGTTATTAGATGCTCCCACTGAAAGGGAGACATTGTTATCTGACTTCGGAGAGTTATGGAATGAGAAATATCTCTTGAGTCTAAGAGAAAGTTACAAGGATCTTTTAATAATAAAATACAAGTAGATTATATAGTAGTAATTAAAAATCCAGTAAAAGCCTGGCCATTCTGGAAACTTGGTAGGGTGACTGAACTGTTCTGTGGAAATGATGGAAATGTATGTTCTATAGGCATAGCTAGAGGAGATGTATCTTATGAGAACCATAACATACAACATCTATTCCAATGGAACTTTCCTTGACACATAATTTTAAAAAGAGTCTCAAGACGGAAAGTAATAAAGAATGAAAAAACACTGGCTCTTAGACTGTGTTATAGTGAAAGACACCTAGTCTATAGGTAATAGACTCTCCCATCTATTATAAGTAGGAGTCAGTAGGAGTCGAGGGAAAAGAGTAGTCAGCGACCACAACTCGATTACTCTGCGTAATACTGATTATTACAAAGTCCTAATGTTTCTGTACGTTTAACCTATTTAGGAGGCATTTAGTCCAAATACAGTTTCCACTGAGGAAATAACTCTACAACAGACTGACAGAAGGTTTAAACAGAAGATGAAAAAGAGGTTCAGTGAGGAATTTGTCTATTAAAAATTAAATAGTCCAGTCTTAGGTAAGACTTTAAACTGCAACCATCTGTTCATCCATCCATTTCTTAATAGTCACTTCTGACCACTTCGGTCCTGGGTAAGACTTTAAACTGCATCTACATTCATTTATGATTCCGTCCAGTCCTTGCTAAGACTTTAAACTGCATACATTTCTTCTTATATTTCAGTCCTGTCCTTGGTAAGACTTTAAACTGCATACATTTCTTCTTATATTTCAGTCCTGTCCTTGCTAAGACTTTAAACTGCATACATTTCTTCTTATATTTCAGTCCTGTCCTTGGTAAGACTTTAAACTGCATACATTTCTTCTTATATTTCAGTCCTGTCCTTGCTAAGACTTTAAACTGCATACATTTCTTCTTATATTTCAGTCCTGTCCTTGGTAAGACTTTAAACTGCATACATTTCTTCTTATATTTCAGTCCTGTCCTTGGTAAGACTTTAAACTGCATACATTTCTTCTTATATTTCAGTCCTGTCCTTGGTAAGACTTTAAACTGCATCCATCTGTCTGTCCAGCCATTTATGATCCAATCCAGTCCTTAGTTGAGACTACATCCATTTATACTCCAGTCTGTCCCGGGTAAGACTTTAAACTGCATCCATTTCCATTTATATCAATCCAGTCCTGGGTAAGACTTTAAACTGCATCCATTTATACTTCAGTCTGCCTTGGACAAGACTTTAAACTGCATCCATTTCCATTTATACTTCAGTTTAATCCTGGATAAGACTTTAAGCTATATCTATTCATACACCAATCATGTCCTGTTTAAGACTGTAAGCTAAATCTGGTGACGAGGCCTGACTACAGGATCTGGGGAGTGTGGAGTCACCCCTTCATTGTTATCACTCTCAGGTCCTTTCTAATCCAGAGTGGTAGTACCTGATAGGGTTGTCCTTGATAAGACATTAAACTATTTATATGCAATCCATTGGAAAATCCAACATAGTAGAATTTCTTTACTGCTGTATTTATCATCACAACTGAAATTTAGCAATACTTTAAAGAAATTATCCAACAAGATGTATAAACAACATCAAGAGGGCATAGCCCAAATAATAATTCTGGTTAAAGTAGACACTTCTCAAAAGAAGAGCCAACCAAAGTGCACTTCAAACTACCCATGTCAAAAGAAATACCAACCAAAGTTCAAACTACCCTTGAACATTTAATCCACCTCATGATGGCCGGCTACTATGGGAAGATTATATGTTTCAATTGAAGTAACCACAAAAGTATCCTTTTTAATCATGCACGCACTCATGAAAACATAAATGGGGAAAACACAATTAAACTATACAACATATAAATAATAAAATATAGTGTCATGAAAATAAATACAAATGACAAAAGAATGAGTAATGTCATTTTTTAATTGGTATAACTAATACTTGAAATACCTTAACAAGGGTAAAAAATAACATTTTATTAAACAATAAATGTGATAGCATACAAATAACACATAATCTATACCTAGCCAATAAAAGGGAGATAATTCAAATTGAATTAACAAATTTACAAGAGTCTAAAAGGTGTGGGGAGGCACTGATACATGCATTCACTAATAATCAGCCATAATAATACCAAAGGATATATCAATATTAATATATAAATGATTACTATATTGCACATCCAATGAAGTTATTCTTAAGGAATAGTTCTAAAATGTTAATTGTCAAGTAAACACAACTATTGTGTTTACACTAACTTATTGAGGCTATCAATTTTATTTTTATATTATTGACCTATTGAATTGATGAAAATGCTTATTGGAAATGTTTTTTTGTATTAATAAAGAATTGATCTGTTTATATAAAAAAACATTGTATTAATAAAGAAATGCTTATTGAAATGATTATTGTATAATAAAGAACTGTATTATGATCATATGAACTGTATTACTGGCAACACGCAATGGAACTCTGAATTGCATGTTTTCCCGTGTGTTAGGATAGTATAAAATATATAGATTATCTCCCTTTCATAGATAACTCCTGCTCAGTCTATTATAAACTGATGATAATTGATATGACCCAAAATTAGATGCAAAACAGAATTCGAGTGCCAAGTGGAGATGCCAAGAACACAGATCAAAGAGACATATTTCTGCCAACTCCCAGAATAGCCAATGCTGGCCACGAGCTAATCTGAATGATGCGAGGAAGAAACAGCTAACAGAAGCAGAATATGAACACTATTCAGATAAGTGTTTCATCTATTTCAAACAGACATGTACTTGGATCTTGTCACCGATGCTTTGACAAGAATATGTTTTTAGCAATCCTCTATTCTCTTTCTCGTTATGTAATGTGTATCTTTCATAAATATATTTTTTAAATGTACATCTGTCTCACTTTGTTCATCAAGTCATGACTCAATTTGGGGAATTGTTAAATTTCCCACGATAGTAATAAGATATATTTTGTACCATATACTTAAATTAACTGTCTGAGTAAAAGTGTTTAAAGCAGAATATCCTTTATCTAGGCAATATTTGTAAAAGTCAGTTATGTTTTCCTATTTTTATTTGCCTTTCAGTAGGTTGACAGATGTCAGTGTATTGATCACAGACACAGAAATAAAACTGCAGAAACTCATAGACAATGTAGCAAAGGAAAGTAGAAAAAATGGACTAACCACCAATTGCAAGAAAACAATGTATGGTTGTCAATAAAAGGAAGAGCCCAAGATGTGAGCTACAAATTGGTGATGTCAAGATCAAGTCAGGTACAGAAATTTAAATATCAGAGAATATTTTAACAGATTACAGGGAATGTGACACTTAAGTTTGAAGCTGCATTGAAATAGGGAGAGATGACTTCCAAAAAGCTAAACAAAATATTAAGAAGCAGGAAAATTTCATTAGAAACAAAGAAATGAATGTTGAACTTCTATGTAATATCAACTCTGGATTCAAAACTTTATGTAGTCCTGGTGAATACATACTTGTAGCCAATGAAAAAATTGTGGCGTTTACAATGACTATGATCCCAACTGTGGTCAGTCTTCATCATTATATTGGTTTTTATTTTCATACTGTTTTGACTGATCCATTCTCTTATTTTCTTCAGGTGATATTTATCCAGTGCAGTGTCTGTAAATGAAGTTCTGCTTAAAATCTACTCACACTGTCCACCATGATGCCTGGTTCAGTAAGTTTTCGTTAAAGAAGTTTTCTGGTGTTAACAAAACATTGAAAATTGCTGGGCCAATATAATCTAAGGCAAATAACAAAACAGATAAGCATTTTTTTTTTCAAACTATGGCTTTTATGCTATATATTTGACTTTTGCCATTCAATAAAGAACCTTCAAAAATACTTGAAATGTCCACATTAAAAACAAAAAGAGAAAATTTTAAAATATCAAATAAATTGAATTATAAGTGGTCAATAAGTACGGTAATCCCCACTTATCTGTGGGAGATATGTTCCAATATTCACTTTCACAAAAATACACTTGAATCCATTTCTTTTTTACCAGTTATAAGTTGAATAGCAGTTCAGACTGGTTTCTCTCAGTTTGGTTGGCAACCAGTCTAGGAGAAGGATAAATCTGAATTCAAAACTAGTTGGGCATGGAGCTAGAAACAACAGTAATGTATTCTATTTTTTCTATAGATTTTTCCCCAGAATTAATAAATAGCACTAACTCTTAGATTCATTTGTGGTCTATGGTAGAACTAAGCACATCTTAGTCAATGTTTAGTAATGTACATTGTGTCCTGCAATATTAGCCACTTCATGTTTCCTTAATATATAAAATAAAGACATTGGAATCTACAGGTTTTGTGCAGACAACATCTGTCTGTACAGTGAGGATGAAAGTTGATTTGTTTTGTACAAATGTAAACTGTGGACAGATTTGTATGTAATATCCTGAATTTTGAAGTTTTAAATGAACAACCATGAATCATAAAGCTAATTTGAGGAATAAAGTTTAACTCCAGAGCTTGCAATACCGGATATTACATGTCATCAGCAAGTACAACTAAAATTGTAAAGAAGTTCATTGAAGATCCAGAATGATTCAGATGCAGATTTGATAAGGACAAGTTGATGACTTTATCACACTAATTTGCATCCCTTATCAAAAGAAAAATTATAAAAAATCTGTCTTTGTCAAATTATGAAATCTTTTAGTATTGTGGCCATGAGGAAGTGTTGAAATGTACAAGATGAATTAAATGGCGAAACATAAAAGATCAATCACTAAGCCCCCTTTAAAAGAAATCCATAAAGTAAATCAAATGAAATAGGCAAAACAAATTCTTCAAAGTGTTCTTTTCACCAGCAAATACTGTGCTACCATTAATGGGCCAGATGAATGGAGCAAATGCTGGGTGGGTCCAGACAGAAGCCACACTCATAGGTTGAGGTGTTAACAAGGCAGAAGTGGTTTGATATTTGGGAATTAGATTATAGGTAGTGAAGTAGTGGATTCATGGTGAAAGCCAGATAGTGTTAAAATGATATCTCACATATACATTGAACTTTAAAAGCATAAAGAGATTAATATTTCAAGAAACCAAACACTTTCAGAAAAAGATTATTTTATGTATGACAATGCTGCATCACATTCGGCAAATGAAATGAGTTTGAAAGGACACTTTTTTTGATGAAGTGACCAAGTTATTTGCCCTTTTCTGATGAAGTGACCAGCATGGTTTTTGCCTGGTGTCGCAGACATCAGATGATCCCTTTCTTCACCCTGCATGGATAATGGGAATTGAAGTTGAGGTATTGTTCTGATTAAGGTTGACTTGTGGCATATGAATGTCTTGAACCCATTCTCTGCCAACCTTCAGTGGACAATACCTCAACCTCAATTGCCACTACCCATACAGTGTGAAGAAAGGAATCGCCCAATGTCTACAACATTGGGCAAAAATAATAAGTGGTGACCCAGATACATATCAACAAAAAGTTTATCAGCATTAAGTTTATCCTTCAGAAAAACTACCCTGAAAACATAACATCAGCATCTTCAGGTGGAAACAGAAAGTTCAAGTAGGAAGACCAGAAAATTAACACGATATATCTGCCTTAAGTCAAGAGCTTATCAGAACACATTCAGATATGCAGTCAATACACTATCAAGATCAAGACAACATTCAGAAGTAGTTCCACTCTATCAAGTAATATGTTGAGACAAGCCTAACATGTGTGAGAATATGACTAAGAACTGTATGTACTCCATTCCTAGCAGTTGTGGCAAAGAATATAATGGTGAATATAGCTGTCTTCAAAAAGTAAGGTTGAAAATCAAAAAGCTGTAGTGAGGGGAGATATAATGAAATCAGATATAGCTGATCATGTATGGAAGGAAAAGGGTAGTCATTAACTCCTGTATGGGGAAATACTGGACAAGGAAAAACACTGGAGAGTTAGACATCTGAAATAATCAGTGCATAGAAAGAAAGACAAATGAGAGCAGGTCTTCAACAGCAGCAGTTGTAACAAAAGAAAAGCTTCAGTGAGTACAGTCATGGGAATAAAGATGAGGACAATAGTCTGAACAATGTAAATAATGTAAATAATTACACTACCTCATCTTAGAAATATAGACTGATAACTTTATTTCATAAGCTTTTGTATTCATTGGTGTCTGTTTTTCCTTCAGTTATAGAGTAGATCTCTTGAGTGAACCATTCTGAAATAGCTTTGTCATTAGGCAGGCCACTGTAGTTATTTTCAAGGAAACCAGTCTTGAATTTGGGATCAAGATATCTTGTTAGAATAAGATTTTTGTCTTCCAATTTGATGCTCAATCTAGCATTAGAAGAAGCTTTCCATGCTGAAAGGGTTGAACCTTACCCATCAAACAGTCACTTTTCTTCTCCCCTTTTAAAAAAGTGATAAATGACTTTAATGTGTGGTAAATTTGTACAATCAATGATTTGTTTAAGTATTTTCAGTGACTTCTCTAAAAATCTTCCATTGGTTGGATTCTAAACAATGTGGTTTTGCATGATCACTGCAATATGAGATAAGAACATTTTTTTGTTCAAATATTCTGGACGTCATATAATACTGACTGTTCCATCTTGTCTGGACATCCCGGACAAATTTATGACCTGGTAAATTGAGTTTTTTTCTAGTATTTCTGGTACTTTGTAAAAGCTGCAGGTTAGTACCCAATCATATGTTTACAAATAGAAAGCATATCCTTCACATACCTTTGTGCAAAGATGGCATCATTAATGGTCAACTGCAAGGTGTGTAGAAAACAAGGTAATGACTCATATTGGTCTTGTACAGCTGCTGCCATATTAGCCACAGTATGTCTAATGAGAACATGAATTTTACTATGAGAAATATTAAATTTCTGTACTGTTTTTGTGATACTCATTTTGAAATCTATAAAATTTTAAGAAATACATGGATTTTGTAGAAACAAATTTAAGTTTCATAAAAAGAATGTTTAACTTTTTTGAGTCTTGGTTATTGAAAAGAAGATTTATTTTTACTAACATAGTATACTATGTAAACAAAAGTAAATCATTCTTTCAAATTTAATCAACAAATCATTTTCTGGAATTTTATTTTTAATTTCTAGTTAAGAATAATTGAAAATTTGAATTTTAAAATAAAATTTTATATAATAAAATTCTAGATTTTTTTGTAGGTTTTTAAATGCAGACAATACATTTTTTTATTTTTTTATAAATTAAAAAAATAATAAAAATTATCTTAAAAGAGAACTCGGCAGAACAACAGCATGAATTCATTTTGTGTTTATATTACATAATTTTGATGATAATTATTAAATTAATAATTTATAATATTAAATGGATAAATTAACAATGTTTAAAAAGAAATAAAAAAATAAAAAATTTATTTTGAAATGAAACAGACTTTATGGAAAGTTTGAGAACTGAATAGAAACTTGCACATTTCATAGTTACTTTTTTACGCAAGTAAAATAAATTTACATCATATTTAGGTGTTATTATGTTATATAGATTTTAGTTTTACTGCTACTTTAAAATCAGTAAATATTTATATTGTTTTATCATTAGTATCAGGAATGGAAAATTAAGTTTTAAATAAAAAAAATCCAAAGAATCATTTTTGGAATTGGAAATTAGGTTAAAAATTCTCCAATTCCAGTACCCAAAAAAATTTCGATATTTCAAATTCTTGATTCTGATTCCAATTAATCATCCCATCACTACTAAGAATTGTTACTTTATGGAACATATTCCTGCATGGATGCTTCCTTAGACACTACAATCATGACCTCCTCAAGTCAAGGAACAATCATTGTATATGATCCTTATCTTCATAATTTTAATTTTCAACAACTTTCTCTTTCATTCATGTTACACACCTCATTCATCATAACAATTTCAATGGTGACCCTCTACCTTAAATGGCTCTCGAGCCTTCTAATGAATGAACTTTAGTATTGAAAAATATGCTGAATGACTGTTAAAGTTGACAATGAGTGTAACAGTTTTTTTTATTACGACTACCTTTTCTGGTAAAGCAGTGATAGGTGAAGGGTTTAACCAAGTGTTCAATCATTCACTTACTCTTTTCTCTTTCACTTTTTGTGGTATGTCAATAATGAGATATTTTTTAAAGATATCTGGTGTGGAACAGAGCTCAGAGAAAAGTGAATTGATGCCTTACACATGGACATTACTATAAAGTGAACAAAAGCATCTGTAGCCAGAATTTGAACATTCTGAGCCAATAACTGTTTCCTAAAGAGAGTTGTCAGACAGTTATAAGAAAGAAACTTCCAACTTAATCTCTTAAAAATGCCAAATCTGCTTTGACTTGGAAGGAGGATACTTTGAACATTTTATTTAAAATGCTCCATTTCAGTTCACATTGAATGCTTTTCTTTTTAAAATTTATTATACAAGGGAGGCCTGAAAAGTCCATAGGCTGACTATGAAGGAGTGATGGTAGAGCTGCAAAATCCTGCATGCATAAATTTCCATGCTTCTTATTAAAAACTACATCATTTCTTTCCATATAAACTGATATCTGACTGTTCAAAGAAGATTTCAAAAAGTAGCGACTTCTCTTGAAAATGGACAAAATTTGGCAACATGGCGTTATCGAATACCTGCAGAAAAAGGGTTTAGACCCCAAGAACATTCATGTTTACATCGTTGCTACATTACAGGATGACACTCCAGCGTTATCAACAGTGCAAAAATCAGCAGGTAAATTTAAGAGGGGAAGGAAGAATCTTGAAGATGATCCAAGATTTGGACATCCAGAAACTGCCGCTACCAGCAAGGAAAAAATTGATTGTTTTACGACATGGTGATGGATGACAGGCAATTAAATAGCCAATTCTATTAACATATCTCATGACAGAGTTGAGAATATTCTGCACAATGAATCTGGCATGACAAAGATTTCTGCTTGGTGGGTGTCATGTCTTCTGGCACTTGATCAAAAGTGCAACAGACTGATCACATCAGGGGAAAATCAAGGCTATCAAGACCAAATGCCCAAGAAAACTGACGAAAAGAGTCTCATTTCATCAGGACAATGCTCCAGCATGCAAGTCATTGGTTTCAATGGCTGCTGTGTATGACTGTGGCTTTGAACTAGTTGATCACTCTCCCTATTCTGATTTGACTATCATGTTTTCTAACATGAAAAAACACTTGGTTGTGAGCCAGTATCACAATGATGATAACTTCATATCTGCTGTTGATGACTTTTTTGACCAACAGAATGAACAGGCTTCTTTGAACAGTCAGATGTCAGTTTATCTGGAAAGAAACAATAATAAGTTTTAATAAAAAGAGTTGAAAATTAATGCATGCAAGATTTTGCATCTCTAGCATCACTTCTTCATAGTCAGCCTATGAACTTTTCAGCCCACGCTCATAACATTTATTCTTTTTTACTAATAAGCTTTATTCCCTTTGAGTTAATCAAAACAGAGTTGCTCTTCACAAACTGTATATGCACTTTTGGGACAGCCTTTACAGTTTCTTAATAGATTTTCTTATCATGTTTTTAAAATTCTATGAAAAAGAAAAAAAAACAATTTAAGATTTAAATTTCTATATCTATTGTTGGAAAGAAAAATAATTTTCCAGGAACATCATTAACTGTTATTGGATAATTTTATCTTGTCTAACCCACATTTAACCTACCAGTTAAAAAGCAAATACGTGAGGTAAAAATAAGAGACCTGTTCATTCTTGCTGACAATATGGAGTAAATATTTTTCATACAAATACAAAAAGATCAAAACTATTTTTTCATTCAAATACAAAAGATCAAAATAATAAAAAAATTCTTTAGAAGGTTTAACAATTATATTTCTTTTTTATGATTAAGCTTTTAATTGTATTCTCACGCTAATTTCTCAAATGACTGCATTACTTTAAATTCTAGTAATAACTTGTATTCCTGAAGTACATAGTTGTTGGAAAAGAAGAAAAAGTGTATTAGATAGTTGGGTTATTATCCTACAACTACATCCATTGTTGACATCTCCTACCACCTTACTATTACACAGCTGCTATCAGTTACTACCTTATTATTACTGCTGTAACAGGAGGAGAGCTATAGAAGAAAGATTTATTCTCCCATCTATATTTCTCCCATTATGGGCATTGTTATATCTCTGATATAACAACACTGATATTTCATAAACATAGCTGAATGGAAAACAAATAACAATAGTGCTTTGATCTCGGAGAGTTTTATAATGCTACATTGTACACAAAATTAGACATAAACACATATACACATGTTCCACACAGAGAAACTATAACATATGGAACAACAAACAATGTGTAAAAAAGGGGAACCTTATTTGTAATAGTTTCTCAAGGGAAAACTGGAGTTATAGTGGTTTTGCCTATAAACCTGGTTAGGCCATGTGATTTCTCCTTTAAGACCTATCGCTGTGGGTTAGGGACGTCCTTCTTTGGGCTTTACATCACAACTGTTTTTCGTCAATTTATCTCCTGATGTTATTCACCAGCCATCATGTGACTATCTCAACAAAAGGGAGAGAATCATCATTTGTAACCCAACATTTCTATCATTCCCCTACTATCTTATCATCCCATAACTATTATTTCTACTGATATCATCCTACTACTATTTTACTATTCTGCAACTAGTATCATGGCTGATATTTATCTATCTTCTTCCTTTATATGCTGTGTCCCTTCAGGATGTGGGCGATCATGGATCTCCACAATTTCCTGTGCTTTGTAGCTCTTAATAAATTTTGTCTTTTTGCTATCTCTCCTCATCCTCGTTCTGCCAGCCATTTACACAACCTTGTTAGGTAGGTTATTTGCTTTCCCCTGTCTCTCTTGTAAGTATTACATTTTCGAAGCTTGCTTTCCTCATTATGTATCCTATAAATTTCACTTGTCTCTTTCTGAGGCTAAGTATAAGTGTCCTTTTCTGTTTCCATTTTCTCTAAAATTTTGTCATTGCTCATATGTGAGATAGACTTATGGGAGAAATATTCCATAAATTATTACATTGTAATAGTTCAGAGTTCATTTCTGCGGCTGCTGCTGATTTTGTCATTGGACAAAGGCATCACTGTTGATGGAAGTGCTTTGGTGTCTGCTGCTGTTAAGTTTGCTTGTCATGGGGATCCTTCGCTAATGCTAGCTAGATCAGTGTTGATTTTATAGTGAGTCAGTGGCTCAGAAAGAGCTGCTGTAAAATCCATGTGGGCCTTTTTCTGATTGGTCAGAAAATATGTTTTATGACCCTGGTATTTTGGGATGGTATTTCAGTAGTGGGTGCATGGAACCAGACAAAATTAAGGTTTGTTTTTGTCCTATGAACTGTTGATGTTGGGATGTCAAAGTAAGTACTTCTATTTGAGTTAAAGAATTGTAGTTTCAACAGGGTATAACATGAGGATTATGAACTAGGAGTTAGCAAACTTGAATGTAATCATTTGGTGAGGAAAGGAGTTGAGTGTTTTGTACAAGTCTTTAGAGTCAAAGCCAACTGACTGTTCAGTTCAGATTCTATTTTTATATGCATTTGCTAACCTTTCCTAAGTATGGTACAAAACCACAATTGTAGGATACTTAGTGAGGACTGAACTCAACTTGCAGTTATAATGGTAAATAAAGACTAGCTTGCTAACAATTACACTACAGCAAAGCATCCATTCCAGATTTATATTGGTTGATAGGATCTAAGGGCTAGTTTCATGCATTAAGTTAAAATAAAATAAGATTTTTTTGTATCCATTGTTTTGTAAAAATTAAGAAAATACTTTGTGTGGACTGAGGTTGAGATTAGAAGATTAAATATACAGTCCTTCTAGAAGACGTCCAGGCTGTTGGCAGTATTTTGCTGATGATTGTTTACTACTCATAATTGCTACATTTGACACTATTCTAAAGTAAGTTGAGCTTAACTTATTTTGGAATAGTGTCAAATGTAGCAATTATGGGTAGAAAACAATTACCAGCAAAAGGACAGGTAAATATCTGCTGGAAAATAAATGCTATCAATATTCAACAGTTAATGAAAAATTTATTAATCAATGGTCAATAAAAAATAAAAAGTTATTATATACATATATATATATATATATATATATATATATATATATATATGTAATTTATATGAAAATTATAAAATAAATGTTATAAAATCACTACAAAAATAGCCATTTTGTTTCAACACTTCTGTTGTCTTATCAAGTGATGGTGTTGAATCAACACAATCACTCAATATGACACCAGAAGTGTTAAAACAAAATGGCTATTTTTGTTATCTCATATTTATGGATACCTGTTACTAAAATTTTGTCTAAACCAACATTGTCTGAGATGTGTCTTCTTTTGAATTTGCAATTTTTTCAAATTAAAATTGTTTTGTTGTTAGAAAAAATTGATTTATGTGAACAGCTGTTCTAAAAGAAAATAAGTGAAATTTCTTTGTTGTTAAGGAAAAAGTTTGTTGTGAACTGTCATTTTCTAAGAAAAAACAGATTCATATTTCAAAGGACTTATAATTTACCTTGAGAGTTTGAGGCACACAAGGGAAATATTGTGCAAGGCCTATAATATTCTATTTTGTACAATTTTTATCTTGTAAAAATTTTTAAAAAATTATAATCAATGTTTGTCTCTTTATAACTTACATTTAGAGTAAGAACCTTGTCTCTTTCATTATTGCCTCTGACTTTGACACAAGACTCTACAAGTACTTGTAAAAAGTAAAATAAAAGAATGAAATTATCCTCTTCTCTTTTTTCTTTTAAAATGAGCAGAATGAATAAAAATTTTGACTAACTTCATAAATCTTACTTGTGATATTGTCATATTCTGTTGGCATTCCGACATTTTTGAAAAATAAGTGGAAGAAACTGTTTAACCAGCAATCATTGTAAAACTGATCCAGGATATAAAAAGGCCTCAAAACAACAAAAAGGCACCTGCTGGTCAGGAAATTTTTGTCCCTGGCCCAAGTGTATGCACTAGGATACCCCACATTAAACTTGACCTTGTGTCAAATCATGTATCAGTGGGGAGACTGTGTAAATACTATCTTCCACCTATTTTAAAAAAATATATTGCCATGTTTATTTTTGTTAAAGAAAATACACCAACAAAAATAAGGTTACCGTGCACTAGGCAAAAAAAAAATATCTCTGCATGCTCATAGAGAGGGTGAGAAGAATTTTGTCCTGAAAAAGGACAATTTTGTAGTCGCTGAAGAGCATTGTTCTGAAAAGAACAGTTTTGTAGTCACTGAAAAGTGATCACACCCCTGGAGATTTTGTTGGGGACAGACCCCTGCCAGAACCAGTTTTTGAACATAGAGACTTGCCACTTTTGACCTTCTTCAACACCAAGTGGACTTTGCCCTCTGTGATCTCATACTCACAGTCAGCCCCTTCAGTTGAGGAAAGCTGGTTAAATAGCTGTGAAACTGTTCATTGCACAGACCAAACTCATTGGTAAATCACTTCTGGAAATGCTGTTGAAATGCCTTACATATGTTGTTGGTCAACAGCAGTTGGCAACCGTCCGGGACATCAACCTTACGAATGTAACAATTGAATCCTCAATATATTTCCTCCTTGTGCAATTCTGCGCCCATGTTCATGGCTTCATTAGATACCTTGTTTAACCTATGTTTAACTACCTAACCCTGGTAGTGTTCACAAGGTGATCACTCCAGAGCCTGCCTAGCTAGGCCTATCTCTAGAGATTCCCACCTAGCCTCCAGCTGGGCCAGACTTTCTCTGTCTTCACCTTCTTAGTCTTATCTAGAGCGAGTCATTGGCTAAGTTCAGTAGTTAAAGACCGAAACCTATCTTTAAGCCTCTCCTACCACTTATTCCTAATGACTGGCCTTCTACTAACTCCCACTACACAAAATCAGTCAACTGTTGCCAGAAGTCTCACCTGTCTAGTAAGGAGGAGTTGAACTTCCAATGTCGAGTCAGTCTAGGACATCTGTGCACAAACACATTTATGGTCCGAATAGCCTAACCAGTGGAATGTGGGGCAATCTAGCAGATCTAGATCAACCCTACTTACTAACATTCTATCCAGGTAGCTGACCACCTGGATAGATGGCCACTTAAGAGCTCATGTCTGCATCAGCACCCCAGGTGATTGCCCCAGGATCTATCAACAAGACCAAACTTGCCAATCAGATTGACCAGGCTATAATCACTCACCTTCCTGCTAACTCCCTGCCCTCAATGTAACTTGGGGTTCAGGATGGCATTTGAGTCCCACATTGCAACTAGGTTCACTGGATACACCAGGAACAGCCCCAGCTGATGGAAAAAAGAAACATGCTCCATTTGGTCATTGGGTGCATACTCTGCAATGATACAAAATTAACTTCTTTTCATTTCAACCAGCTCTCTGCATTGACATGGACAAAGTTCACCCTTGTGGCCAGAGTATGCTTCACCAGCAGGAAAACACTTCTGGCCCGCAAGTCCCTGTATGCTGAATAGACAACAAAGTCACTTGACAACACACGAGCATCAACATCACAAACAGTTTCCTCAATTGTAGCCACATCCACACCGAGATCACAAAGCAGACAGTCAGTCTTCAATCTCTCAAGCCATTCACATTTAAGCATTCAGAGATACTTTTAGACATACACTGACTGAAAATCTGCAGGCAACAAGAACTGAACGAACTGCCCTAGGCTCCCAGAGCCCATGTTGGATGTAATTTGTCTGTCCACAGCAATCCTGTTGACATCTGCAGGGAATGTTAGCTTTAGTACCCTATATAATGAGGTGTGGAGCAAAACTGGGACCCTCCCAGAATATTTTTTCCAGTTTCTTCAGTTTGAGTGACTGAACTTGAGCCATCCTGATGTTAGGGAATGAGTTCTTGGTGGTATCCAGAAAATCCTAAACTTTCAGTTTACTGCCAGAGTTCCTTATTAGGGTGATGACTCCCAGAGCTTCCAGGAATTTCTTCGGGTTTTTCGTTTACAACGGTAAACTTGAATAAAGGCCTCTTAAGGGCCTTCCTCTGGGAGGAAAAGTCCCTCATGGGGGCATGCTGTCAATAACATAAATGGCATCCCCCTTGCGGAATGGAGCATATATTTTTGATTTTTGGGATGGGTTGGGGAGGGGAGGATGATGGAGCCCTAATGATAGAACTGAGGTGGCTCTTAGCCTTAAGTTTGTTGAGAGTATCTTTTCTGGCTGGCAAAAAAGAGGCAAATTGAGACTTGGCATGTTCCATAGCTTGTTCCACACTGCTTTGTCTCCTTTCTTCTTCTTCATCCTCCTCCTCCTCCTCTCTCTTTTCATGGAAGAGGACTGAGGTGGAGGCATTTCCTCCACCCCCATACCAGAGTCCACCTGCACCTCCTGCTGTGGCTGTTGTTTTTGTTGTTGCTACTGCATTGTCGCTGTTGCCATTTTTGCTGCTGATGCTGTTGGTACTTCTGCTGTTGCTGTCACTGCTTTGGTTGTTGTTGCTGCTGCTTCTTGGTCAGTGAAAAGAGGTGTTGCCACCTTTGGTCTCCTTCTCACAACCTCCTTTCAATCACTGAGGTTTTTGGGCGCCTTGTCAGACTTTTCCATCCTCACTGTTTCTATTGGTGAGTTTGGCTTAAGTTTCTTCCCAGGACAGGCCTTAGACAGGTGCACCACAGGACCAGCAGTGGGGTTGTTGGCTTTCTACGATTAGCAGTATTTTCCGGTCCTGACACGCCAGTGTGTCAGAGGTGTCCAAAAAACTTTTGTCACCTGAAGGCCAAAATCTCCAGTGGCAATGCCCGCTTTGCTTATTACAGGGGAGACATCTCTGACCTATCCAAACTTTGAAAAGTAGGCACCCAGCTGGTCCTTGGTAATACACCCCATGTACAGTCACTATTGTCTTTTGGGTGCCCATATACTCCATCTGAAGATGAACAGTTCTTGTGGTCAATGTTGCTGGCCAGCTGCCTGGCCTTTTCTTCTTTTGCTAGCAAGACATCCCACATAGCATTTGATCTTTTGGCAAGGAATTTTGGCCCTATTTCCAGGCTTTTAAGCATCTCTTCCATTGTGTCCCTGCTGACTCCAATTAATTTCCAGGTTTTTATGTTCGTGCTCAACAGGAAATATTTCCTGTTGTTGGCCATAGTAGCCTGCATCTTTTATCGACCAAGCTAATTTTGGGGGTGTGGAGATTGTTTCACCTGTTTCTCTGGTGGTTGGGGAGAATTTTCCGTCATGGTGGTCGGGGCCCCACTGCAGCAAACGCAATATATAGTTTACAAAAACTTGTGAAAAACCAAAAAAGGTTTGACATGTAAACTAAAATTACAACAGTAAGTCAAAACAGGCCTTTTTATATCCTGGATCAGTTTTACAACAATCGCTGGTTAGGCTTTTTCTTCCAGCTGTTTTAAAAAATGTGGGAGTGCCGACAGGATACGAGAATATCAGAAGTTACAAACAGTTAAATGATTATTATTAACTGTTTAAATGTTTTTTTAATAATAAATCTTTCTTAATGATATTTGTTCTACAAAAATGTACAAATGTGGCACAAGGCCAAAATAGGGGATGGAAGAGGCTCGTCTTCATCTGTCTTATAATTAAACTTAGCTAGCCACAATCACTGACCCAAACATACCACAATAATCCTTACAACAAAACAACACATTCTACTTACCATTCTTAATACAGACAACATAATACTTCAGAGATGCTATGAAGTCCTAACTACTCCCCAATTACAATTTGTCTGTTGGGAATAAAATAACAACTTGAAATAAAATGAAACCTCAATGAATATTTACAATATGTACAAAACTATATACAAGAAACTGAGCAAAATGGTGTTAGTAAATACTCCACAGTCCTTAATTGTGGCAGAGGTATTAATAAACTGGAGTCTGTCTTCATTTATTCTATTTTAAATTTCCCAAGTCATTAATATTAGGTATCCCGACACTCAGCTTACAGCCGATGAAATTCTTAACTAAATACTAAAAAATGCATATATTCAACTCGCCATGTTATTTCATTCAATATCTCCATAAAAACATAATGCATACCAAATAAAAGCTTATTTCATGAACTTTGTTTCTATCTTATTTATTTTTATATGTACTACAGTGTGCGATGAACATTACAGTTTGAAAATAGAGACATTTTGGTGATTTCGCAAAATTTTGGCCATTTTTTTCACTGACGGCAGTTTAGTCTTCCTCAAATTTTGTAAGTTGCGCACTCCGCAGGATTTATTACAATTTTGGTAATACGTTAGTTTGAAAGTAATCATGCTAAGCTTCATTTTCATATATTTTATATTTTTTAATTTTAATAAGAAGTTTGTAAACAATTCAAATGAAAAGTTTGATCGTAAAATTCAAATGCTTCTTCTAAAAATAAAAACACATAAAATATATCATTAAAACGCTCATTTAATAATCTATGAAACGAAATCAAAACCAAATATGAAACCATAGCTCCATTTTGCGCGTGTTCGATTATGTGTAACCATGTGCGACTCGCTCGGCCATCATTTCAACTCCACGCGAGACTCAATACACAGCGTCAACACGGACACAAAAGAATCGACCAGCATGTTTTCTATGGACGAAATTTTCAAGGAAATTTCTAAGAATTTGTTTTAAATATTAATTTTCTATGATATGTAAAATGTAAATGGGATTTAAAAACCGTTTTCGTCATAAAAAATATGAAACAAAAATCGATTTGTTTACTTTATGCTCAGATTCAAATCACGAAAAAAAAGTAGGACTTATTGATTGAAAAATGTTCATATTCAAAGAATGAGATAAAAAAAAAATTCTACAAAAAAATACTTGAATGTCTTTTATGTTTTTGCAGTATTCTCACAATAATTATCAGCATTTCAGTTACCAAGTAACATTTTGTTTAGTTACCCCTTCAAACAATTTTCTTACTTTTTAAATTATCTAATGAATGGATTTTATTTACGATTTATTGCTATCTAGATAAAAATTTATGATTTAATATTCATTTTCCTAATTTATTATTATTTCTTAGTAATATTTATTTCATACGGATTATTAGTAATCATTAGTGGGTATTGCTTGGCGTGTGTTAAGCTTCTCTCTCTCTACAGTCCAGAAATTGTACATGTTGATTCAGGACTGTACTTGTTCAGCATCTGCTCCATATACATTCTAACCTGTTGATTTTAGGTCATTTTAACCATGATAAATGGAAAGAGCACCCCCAGAAATGGCTAGAGATGAAATTTAGTGTTTCTAGTGTAAAAAGTATTCATTTTATGACACAATTCAACTAAGTCTAAAATCGGCCTTTCAAATACCTTGTGACAAAAGGTTAAAAAGCAATTTTTTTTTCAATTTTGAAGTGGAATAATCCAGAATATATCCATTCTGTCACTCCCCCCCAAATTAAGCATGTTACTGGTATAGTCATAATGTGATATTTGAAATGAATGTGAGTCTTATTTCCAGTTTTATGAAATGTGAAACCTCAGGTTATGAGTTGTTTGCACGTCGTTGCAGAAGTTTTGATTTATAAAATTTGCATATTCAGACTGAATTTATTTAAAAAATATGCAGTGATACTATTTGTAATTTTATTATTAATTTCTTTGTTATGTACCTAACAAGCTAGTAATTGTTGTTCTTAATTGCTTTTTAAAATATAGGAGTCCAAATATGGTATTTTGTCCTAATTCATAATAGACAAAATAAAAAAAATGGCTAAGTCGAGCACATGTGTAAAAATAAAAATAAATCTGCCAAAATTAAACGGTTTGAGATATTTTGATGAAATAAAAACTGCTAAGTTTCTTTAATCATGTAGATTAAGAAGATGCAATCAGATAACACTAACAGTGTTATCATAACACCTAGTACCTGTTTGAAATTTTCATCTGTGATACCTATTAATATAGTCTGGCACAAGATTACAGGTGTAGGATACCTGATCAGATAAGGACTGTAGTTTCATTTTGTTGGGAGGCACCAACTGTGACACAGCAACTGCCACCGCACCACTGTAGATGATGGATATCGTTTCACTTAGAATTCTTGATTCTATTTTGAAATTACCCGGTTTGGTTCCAGGTCACGTGTCTCACGGACCGGATATCGGGGTTTCATTCAGATCGAGGCTGTCGACACGGTGCTGGTTGACAACATGGCAGCGAGTGCCGGCTTCAGTTCTCTCCGTTGGAGTTACTTACACAATGCCAACTTATGTATATTGGTCCTGTTGAGTTTTTCTGCTGTCAACGCGTATATTGAAGGCTTGTATTGTGGTAATGAGAACTGCTACGACTGTAAGTCTCAATTTATTTATATTTAGCACTGTTGTTATTCACTCGATCTCTGGTAGTCAAGTGTATGAGGAAAAGCTTTTAGTTTTTTTCCCTTCAGTTTAGAAGACTTATTGTTGTTTAAAGGACCAAAGTATCTTTTTTAGTTTTATTCTTTTCATAAGTGTCGTTCATTATGGTTATACTTTAAGTTTTTTCACATATACCTTTGTTTGTATGCGTGCAAATGTAATCGCGAAGTAGTTGACGACTATCGAAATGTTCTTTTTTTTCATAGTGTTTTTGTGTGTAGTGTACTGTACACGTTGGTGAGATTTGTTTAAGTAAAATATTAAAATAATACAAAGAACTTATCTTAATATAGTAATTACCGATATTTAAATAAATATATAATGTTTGGTTCACAGGTTTGATATTGTGGGTGGAGACCAACGTGTGATACGTTGGTGATAAGTAAATGATAACAAAAACAATCCCCCAAATCAACTTATTTACCAATCCAAATTCTTCTTTACTCATTTATTAAAAAATCCAATAATATATATAGAAATGAAAAGCTTGAGTAAAATAGGAAAAACACCAAAAAGACTAATGATACCTTGTGTCTAAAAGTTAAAACGTAGACATTTAAACTTCTGCTTCGTGTTTGTCAAACATTTGACATGTGGTATTTTTCTTCTTTCTTTTTTTACAATAAGAAGTCAGATGGAAGTCCTATATAGCCTATATATTTCGATTTAAAAACACGCCCAGACAGCACTATTTTATTTTACTTTCAAGTTAAAATTTTTAACCCGTATTTTTTAGTTTTTTTTTTTTTCATGTTTTTAACTAACAGCTAATGGAAAATTGCACAATAATTCTGACATTCGTAAAAAAATAAAAAACAAAAAAGCTATTTTAAAAATTTTAATATTGTTAGTTAAAGAAAGGTAAACACTTCAAATAATTTAGTGTGTAGTTGTAATGATAGTATTAATTTTTAAAAAGAAAACTCTGAGTTGAAACTTTTTTTTTTTAAAGTTTTGGTCCCATATTTTTTCTTTATTTCAAATATTTTTCTTAATCTGAAAGTAAAAAAACAAAAAAAAACATCTTTTCTAGAGAAAAAAATTGTCAGAAACTGATTCCAGAGCAAACAGCTGTTTTAGTTTTAATCATCCCATTTTTTTTCTTAAATTTGTTTGAATGATAATGTTCCATTTGAATTCTTAGAATGAATAAAATAACTTCAGTTCAAATTTATTCCTACTGGTCGTTTAAAGAATAAACTTTTAAGTCATTAGTAATCAAAATTTTAATTTGTATTCTCTAGTAATGTCAATCTTACAGATTTCAAATAGGATTGCACTACTTTGTGGCAGTTTCACTTCCAAATATACAAAAAAAAAACTTCTTTAAAGGTGACAATTTGATTAATTCAAAAATAATTCTGCTTATCTTTTAATAAAAAAAATTACATCTCATTTCTACTGTAACCAGATGTTTTATGTTTATTTAAAGATTTTGATGAAAATGTATTAAAAAATTCAGGGAATGTGTAATCATCATTATTTTAAATCAAAGTTTATAAAAATCAGAATTTTTAAAGTTCATTAAATATTAGGAAATTTCATTTAAAAAAGAGCATAAGCTAGAGTGGGCTGAAAAGTGAAAATACTTTGCCCAATCAGGTAGGGAATGATTGAAAGTCATTAAATATGTTATATTTGACATATTCACTCTGAGGTTCAATACACTTAGCATGTAATTTCTCAAGTTTTTTGTTAACCCTTAAAAAAAATTGCATATCCTCACCTTCCTTTGCTCTTTTTCTTATGATGCCACCTTCAATCAACACAAGTTAGATTAATATTCTGCATAAACTATTTGGCTCTTCTGAAGAGTTATCAAAATATATTATTTATTCCAAAATTCTGGGACTAACCTTTCATGCTGAGTTTTGAATTTATCTGGTCATGGAGAACTTTAATGTCACTGCATGGTCTGTTTTTAGTCTCTGAATTATAATAGTAATATAACAATGTTTCATCAACAGTGTCAAGATGTTTGAAAAGAATTATAAGGAGATTTCTGAAAATTCTGCATACTCAACTTGGCGGCAGTCACTATCATTTTTAGTATGTATTCAAATATTTTGGCACTCACTTAGCTGACAGCTTCTGCATACCTAACTACTCATCAATTATAAATCCCTTGCAATTTCTAGATATCTTAACCATTTTTTTTCTTTTATTGAGATTTGTTGATTGGCCCAAATTTTATCATGTCATGAATATTTGACACCATTGAAGACCTCCTAAAACTGTGCTGCATCTGAAATCTCAATCTCCCCACTGGAAGTTGGCACACTACTACTTTACAGTTGAAAATAATGAGCACTTATCAGCCAATGTTTGCAACATATGCTCAATGATTTGCTTTGAAGTTTTCTACGACAGGTTTAAATCATGCTGGCCTAGGGTTCAATAATTGAAAATTCCACACTCTGTTGACATGATTCAGTTAATGACTGGAAACAAATTCCAAAATAAGCACATGGATCTTGCAAGTTAGCATTTTACAATATAAAAGAATACCCTTTCCAGTGACATTAATAAAATAATGCTTGGATTTTAAGAAGTAGTAGCAGAAAGAACTTTTCAGTCCCACATAAATATTTTGTCTTCTAAATTTTAGATGTTATAGAGAGAAATATAAATTTTCTTTGTTGCTTTATGATATGAAAATGTAATTTTAAAATTATTTCTGTCCTTTATATATAAAACAAAAAATGAAACTCAGCCCAATAAAAATAGATATATTAATTTTCATAAACAATGATTTCAACTAAAGCATGCTTGTCTGAGAAATAACTTTGACTTGAGGGGAGGAACTGTCTTTTTTCTCATCAATCAATGACCCAGCTGTAAAAGGTATTTTGATATTTGGTGTAACATGTGTCTTTCTTGAAGACATTGAAACTATTGTCTTTTAAAGCCTTTTCTTGCTATCAGATGTTTCTTCTGCAAAAGTGTTTTGCATTGCTGATAGATTTATTATAAGACCAAAGAAAATCATTTTACACAGGTACTATCTGATAGCTAGTAATTGTTATTACTGCTTTTAAGTTAAAAAAAAAAGTCTACATTTTTTTCTTATATAGTTCCATACATGTTAACCTATTTTTTCATTTTTTTTCTGCAATAAAGTAGTTTTATATAACAGTTAAATTCTACTTCAAATGAAGTAATATACTTTTAATATTCAGTTTCTTTTTGGGTTTTTTTTTTACTTCATAAAACTTTTCCTTTTGAAAAAGATGTCTCCCGCAGCTGTCAGTTAAATAGTAGGAACTGTATCTGGAAAAATCATTATTTTCAAAAAATTATTAATATAATATTCAGTCACAAAAAATAAAATAAACCACATAGCCATAAAATCCCAAATCAATCAACTTTAAAAAAAAAAAAAAAAAAAAAACTTGTAAAATTACCCAACAATCACAGTGTTAAGTCCTTTCAATATTAGAAAAGTGTAAAAGATTCACAAATTTTTGATTAATAAAATTGATAGGTCTTTTTTTTTTTTAATCTAAACATTCATTAACAAAAAATATTTTCTCAAAACTACTTTTTCTAATTTTTAAAAAGATAACTTTTGGTTAGCAGAGTTTAGTATGTTAGTAAATTACAAAATAAAGATTTTGTTTGTACATGACTTGATAAACATAAATGATTTTTCTGTGTGTGTAATCCATTTGATATTTTAATTTGTGTGAAATATGAGTTAAAATGAATTGTGACTTGGATTTTATTATAATTTTGTGTATTGTTCTTTTCATTTACATATTTAAAAACTGCCCATACAAGATCCAAATAATTTTTTTATTGAAAGGTTTATTACATATATCTATTTGAATTGCTGACTGATTTCTATCAAGGTTGACAATGAATGTAACAGCTATTTACTGTCCTGCCTGAGCTGTAAGATAATTAAAGAGTAGTTTGCCCAAATGTTCAACCACCCACTTCTCTCAATGTGTCATACGAGATGGCAAGATGGTGATGGGATAAACACAGACAAATGAACATGAACAGTTTAATGCTCTTGTCACAAATGCTTTATATTTACTGTTATTTATATACAGCCAAGCAACAAATTTTTTTTCTCTTATATAAAATAAAGAACAATTCATTCCTCCTACAAAATGTATTAAAGTGGGTTCAAGCTGGATAAAGTTCTTGTTCAAATTAACTCCAAGTAATCCCTAATAAATTAAAAATATTTTAATATTTATTCATAAAATGAGCAAGAGATAATCTGTTAAAATAGTCTCCTTGAAACGTCTAGCATTGGCTCAAACCGTTCTAATGATATGCTTTGTTCTCTTCATTTTTTATCAAAACTAGTGAGTTTTCGGCTGTAATTTTAATTGATATTTTATTTTTATTTAACTTTAAACTTTGTACACTCACAATTATTTTCTTGAATTGCAAATAAAAGGAATACAAAGCTAGCTTCAGTCAGAATGGGCAGAAAGTAAAGAAGGGATTTTTCATTGCACTTTGAATATTCATTCAAAAGTAACAATTCTGTTGTGCTCAATATGTCAGCTGTTAAGTTGACATAATAGCTAACACTAACAGACTTTATATAACAAACTACATTGACGTTTTCTTATATGAAAATAGGTGGTCATTTGACATTTTAGCCATAATACTCTTTAAAAATGTGAATGTATTGACTTTTTAATTTTTACTTATTTTCATATTTGATAGATCAAGTGTTAAACGAGACCTCAATATATGTTAACTTTTTTTGATAATTGGTATTGTCTAGTCTGCTATCCTCATGTAAAACAGATGTTGGTATATTTTTATTTACATTATATTCGCACTAAAGTCTTCACCTGTGTTATTACATTTCGGCTGTTTTGCTCTGCGGCCTTCTTCAGGTGTATGAACTGAACTCTATTTAATCTACGAGGATGGATTGTCCTTATTCTGCTGTCCATGTCTAAGAATATTTTTCTTTTCTTTCAGCACTACTGTTATTGGTCATCCTATTTCATCTGAGTCTATATTACCTTTTCTAGAGATTGAACTTGCAATTACTATGCCAATAAATTTATTAACCAACACTAATCTATTGTCCTGAAGTTATATTTTTGATATAGCTCTTTAAGGGACCATTCAGTGGTAGGGAAGCCTGAAAACCTTCTCAGATACAGTTAGTGTATTTAATTTATCATATTTGTTAAATTTATTGATTGTAGTTGAATTGTAATAAGTTCAGAAATTGTAAGGAATTTCTTTTCTAAAACCAAAGGAATAGTTATGGTTACAAAAATTAGGAGATATTTATTTGCTACTTCATGAAAATCAGGTGATTTTTTTTATTTTATTTTCATTTTTTTTTTTTTAAACCTGCTTTCATTGATAGATCCATTTGATGTTTGGAACCCCTTTTTGCTGTTGCTGACAGATGTTTGGGGTCTGGTTTAAATAAGTTATTTTAACTAAAGAATTTTGAATCAAAGTTCATTTGAATAGAAACTTTGGCCACTAGTATGGTTTCATAGGTGAATGTTGGAGAACATTTTTAGTTCAATGGGAGATTTTTTGCAAACTGCTTTGAATGATAGTTTGCTTTTGATTTTAGGGTAATTAGTTTTAAACTGCATTTTGATTCAACTGGAGATGTTTGGGACCTGTTTTTAATGATATTTTTGTATCTCTCTTTAATTTTGGGAACCTTTTTTTTTTGTTTTGTTTTTTGTTTTTTCTTGGAGAATTTTAAGAACTTGCTTTGAATGGTACTTTAGTTTTAGATAATTTTGGAAAGCTAGTTTAGTTTGTCTATAGAATTTTAGGAATATTTTGCATGTTGAATGACCAAGTGTGAAGCATTTACAGTCTCTTGAAGGTTACAAAAATAGTATGTTACCCTAGCTTTAAAATGGTAAGTTGATGTCTCTCAGAATAATTATTCAGGCATTAAAGCAAGTGAACTAATTTGTCCTTGAAATTCTTTGTTTCAAGTCAGCCACACTGACTATAAAAAGAAAAAAAATGAAACAATATTTTCTAATATTAATAGATCCATTATTTATTTTCTCATTTATGTAATTTGCAATATTATGGGTAGGATTTATTAAACATGTACATACTTCATTCAATACATATATAGTTGTACATTAAATTTTGGTGATAACAGATAGGAAAGAATGTATCAATAACTTTTACTGGTATTGACTGCATTTGAAGTTGATATAGTAGTTGGCACCAGCTTGCATCCAAGCATGGGGATTGCCATCTTCTCTCTCTATCCCCCCCCCCCATGGTGGCATTGGCAGAAATGGCTGTGAAGGCCCAGCCTACTCCTGAAGAGTAACCAAAGAGCTTGACGAGGTGATTCATGTGAATTTGATTTTGGTGGACAACTCTGTGTAATAGGGAAGCCCACACGCTTGGCCAAAAACACCTTCCTTGCAGCTCAAGGAAGATTGAAACGAGCAAGATCTGGCAAAACTGGTTGCATCAGGTTGACAGATGATTGGTCTGCCAAGGTTTGTCTTGGTTACACCAGCCTGATGTAGGCAAGTATTTGGCTCTTATAACTAACTTCCCACTGACTCTACTTCTGTGCCATCACTTTCCTGTTTAACAAAAATATCTTTAGCCTTTTCAATCTTTTATGCATTGAAAGTCAGGGGAAAAAAAGTATTAGTGGTCAGAAATTAATGTAATCTTTAATGATAGAAAAAGATTTTTATTATGTGAATGCATTGTGTATGATTTTACTGTAAAAAAAATGAAAAAAAATGTGGGTGTGCATGTGTGTGTACAAATATTCTCAATTTCCTTTTTTAATTATGTACTTGTTTATACAGTAGAAACCAATTTTCTTTTCCTAATAAAAGTGCTATAAACATTTGCACATACCTGATCTATTGTAAATGATTTTACTTTAGAGATGCATTGAAAATAAAGAAAGGGGTTGTTTATGGTTAGCAATTAATAAAACATTGCTATCAGAATATGGTTATTGTATGTTTCACGTAAATGCATTGAGAGTGATTTTTATGCTAGAAAAAAAATTAAAATTATTTTACTATAATAATGCATTATTTTTAGTTGTAGAAATAAATGCACCTGTTATTTGTATATTAAATCACTGAAAAAATGATCCTGCCTTGTAAAAAGATATTTTGATAAGTGAAGTAGCAGTAAAATTAGTGGGCTGTGACAAAATTTGAAACCTTGTGTACTGATGGTAAAGCTAAACATTCTACATTCATTGACTGAGCAGTTAGTGTTACAGTGAAATTGAAATTTTTAAAATCTTTTAAAATGCCTTTTCAGGAAAATAAGCTTTTCGTATCCGCTAAATGCTATTGCTCTTTCTAATAGTAATAGGAGTTTCATTTCAGACTTTTTGTTTTTGATAGTGTGGAAAACAGTTTAAAATATTAAAAAAAATATAATCATGATTGTTTTGTTACCCACTCGAACCAGAATTTAATGTCACTATATAATGATTCATTAGTTAGGATGTATTTGTTTAATAAATCAACCTATGATGTTACAAGTTGCATTGATAATTAGTAAATAAAGTATTGTCATTCATCAGTATGTCCTCCTTGTTAATGTCATTAGGCTTCCCCATGAAATTCAGAGCAACAGCCTCATTATGTTATTGCCATGGTTTCTGTAGCATTTAGGTTTCATCCTCACACCCAACTGATTTTGAATTTAGTTTCCTTTTTCCTAGACTGATTGCCAACCAAAACTAGAGAACCGAATCTGTCCTATTTAACCTATAGCTAGGGAGAAGAGAGATGGATTATTACCTTCCCCAAGAGTATTTGTGCAAAAGTGAATGCAGCAATCTCTGCTGGAATTTGAACTTGGCATGCCAATTACACTTTCTACACTGGTTTCCTGCTACATTACATATACATCTTTTGTCAGTGTTAAGTGTTGATAATTGTAACAAAGGAAAAAAAGAATGATTTGCCAAAACACAGAGCGAAATCACAAACAATATTTAATTTACTAGAAAAAACACAAAATAAAATATATACAAGATATACAATTGGCTATACAAAACTGAAAACACAGAGTTACTGGCAAAGTGTTACGAGGGATAAAGGGAGGAGGGTCAAGTGTCTTTACTACGTTAAAGCTAGCGAAGTAATTTAGTTGCTATTACTGGAAATCCACAATTGTGTGTAAATAAAGATAAATTTTTAGTTTGGTCAATGAAAATTAGTCCAAAGTCTATTTACCAGATTTGTTCCATGAAATTCTCTTTTGGGTTTTTGTTGGTCGGCAACTTTTTATAGAGATTCTTTCGGCTGGATATAACAATCCTCGAATCAAAAGCCGGAGTTGATACTAGCAGCAATTCCTTTTTACACCAACTGACAACCCTTTACCAAAAACCTATTTTATAGGGGCTAACACCTAATTTGCATATTTCTAGATGTTTCTTGAATCATCTAGATTCTTCTCAAATATACTGGAATGATCTTGAATCTTCCAAACGTTCTATTTCAAATTTCTCTATTTTACAACTACTTCATGAAAAAACTTTTTTGTATTAACAGGTAGGACTCAGTAGAATCCCTTACTATAAATTTTAACCTTATTGCGACTTTCTTTTTATAGAAATACATCCTCGTAACAGTCAGTATATCTAGAATTAAATAATGAATCACTTAAATTTAAATTAAAGTTAATTTAAAAGTTAAATTTGCTTTACCCGGTATAAAATTTGTATGAATGCTTTTGCAAAACTGAATATAGAGAAACATGGTATTTGCACATAGAATTGATGAAATAACCAAACATTTTTTTTTTTCAGCTCTTCCTTTACATATGTCAATATTTGCTTAGTTACAAAAAATTGTCATGACTATTGTTTTCAAATCAACAGCCAGAAGAGATTTTCTTCCATCATAAAATCATATGAAGGAGGGATGTTTTTGATGATTTGTGATGGAATACCAAAGACTTTGCCAAAGATGGCTAACAAAAAGTATTTGGCTATTGAATTAATTACTCTTTATTTTTTAATTTTTTTTCCAAAGTCTGATAGAAGGTGGAGAATATATGGAACTTTTATCTTGCTGCTTTTTTTCTTTTTCCATCATCCCTTTTTATTTATTTCTTTCATCCCTTTTCTTTATTTTCCATTCCAATTAATGACAGCTGCTCTGAGTTAGCTATTTTCTTTTATTTTTTCCTCTTTATTTTCTCAGCATTTCACCTTTACTACCCACCCCTTAATGTATTCAAACAATATAATCACTGGTAAGCAGAAGGCATTTATATCCTAAGGGCTAAGCTGGAGTCTTGCTGCGTGTGCGTGTGTGTGTGTGTGGTAATATTGAGATGAGATTTTTATCTTTTTCCCCCAGTCCCTCTCCATTCTCTTTTCCAGATGATGTGGGAGATATTTCTTTCTTTTCTTTTGATGTCTGAAAAATAGATTTTGCTTAGTTTGTAAAACTAAATAAAATTTTTAAAGGACATCAATATTATAATGAATTAGAGAAAACTTATAACTGGAACCTTAAAATTTTATTAAATGGCTTTTTCAAGTAACATTGTTTTATCTATGGTCAAAACCTTGGCTGTCACTTTTAAAATAAAAAGATGAAGATAACTGTAAAAGATAGTGATGGCTGATAGTTTGTCTAAACTCCTATAAACAGACACTTCAATTTTACATTTCATATTACAATTCTGAGTTAATTTGCTTTGCATAATTAGCAAAAGATCAAATAATGCTTCATTTCTTAAGTAATACTTTTACTTCCCAACCCCTCGTCAAAACACCCTTTAATTCTTTTTGTTGTCTGATTTAATTAAATAATAATGAAGATTCTCACCTTAGATTTTTAGTTCATAGATTATGATAAACTTACTGAAACTGATTCCTGTCTGGGTATGAAAACCTTGTGGCTAGACTATTAAGTTTCATAAATATCAACAAATACTACTGTAGTCAATTTGACTTTCACTGCTTTCCCCACACCTATGACTTTTTGCTATACTAATCTATGGTTAATAATAATTAATTCAGTTCTTGCCAGATGCCCACACTTTGTAGCAACTTGTCAAAAGAAACAAATTGACACAATCAAACAAAGATTTGGTGGCTTATTTAGTTATTAAATTTAGTCTTTTGTCAATAAGACATATCATTTTGTTGCAAATGAAATTTTTGGATTTTAAAAAATAAACTGCAACACTATATATCTCTTAAAATGTTTTGGCTAATCAAGATGAGTAAAATTTTCATTTTATTGTTATAAATATGTCAACACTAAGACAATCTAAGGTTGGATGAGCATGTAAAATAACTCACTTTATTGATTATTTCAATATCGAACCAATTATTGAATTGATAATCCATATCTTGAGAAAAAAGAGGTATTATACAATTGAAAAAAATTACCTTTTATAAGTGACATTAAGGTGAATCTATTTTTTTTTTCTATTTGTTGAAAGGCAAGATTCATTTAATTATACATATCGTCATTTGATATACTGAAACTATTAAATGTTTATATAAAAAACTAATAAATGTCTCATTTTATATAAATTAGTGATATACTTTAAGTTCAAAGAAATATACCTTTTTTTTAAGTTCATAAATTTAGTATGACTGGAAAGTAATCTATACACTCATAAAATTAATAGTCTTGAAGTTAAAACAGTTTAATTTGCAAAGAAGCCAACTAAATATATATTTAGTGTATATTTCTACCCTCCCTTCTTTCTCATTGTATCTATAAACCTGTTGATTTATATATATTGTAAAAATGTTTTTAAAAAAGAAAAACTAAGGAATAATAAAGCATCACTTGACATTGAGGCTGAACTTTTGGAAATAGCTTACTTTCTCCTCAAATTCAATAACAACTTTCTCTATATTATGAAAGAAGTCTGGAATCAGACTTTGAGTGAGTAAAGCCTTGAGGGTCTTGCAATACAGAATCATAAACAGCTGTAACAACCAAAATGGATATCACATGTAACTCAAAGAGAAAATGACAATCAAGATGTTGACATTTCACACCACTTCAAATAAAATGTTAGGAGGGAATTCCCAATCAATACTGGAAACAGCTACTGGACTTGAAAAGCCTATTTTCCTGAAAAATTGTTTTAAGAGAAAGATTTTATAAACTTCAACCAAAAGCAGTACTGGCTTCTCAGTCAATGAATGCCAAATGGAAACTGCTAATATTACCATTACAATAGTTGCCAATGGATTCACTCATCTTAAGATATCTCTCCAGTTACAGTATTATGAAGTTGGGCTAAGATGCAAGCACTGGTGCTCTAAAACAACTGAATAAACATTATACTGCCAGATAACTTTGAATAAAACCCAGTATAGGATATATTTTTAGCTATTTTAGTGCTATAACTTTGCTGGAGAGCACATTTTCTTAAGTTTGTAAGCCGATAGATGTAATACACACTGTATTTAAAAAAGAAAAAACTATTTCAATCGCATGTACACTTACGGGCAAAATTATGGGGCAGGTGTAGAAAAGTTAGAAATATGATTGAAATTCGTACATATATTAGCTGAAAACACTATAATAAACATTCTTGAAGTGATCTTTCCCTGGCATTTATGGGTACTAATAATGGTTTGTGTTCATTTTTACTTATTTAGCATAAGTGGCAAAATCATTTATTTGAAATTTATTCTGTAATGCTAAAATTTAATCTGCAGCACTAAGTCTTTTCTAATTTTTTTAGTAACAAGTTTAGTATCAATTTATAAGTGATTCATCTTTGTTGAAAATGTCTCCAAAGAAAAACTTTCTTGAAACTAAAAGGGCTGAAATCATTGCATTGTTCAAAGAAGGGTTATTCCAAGTCAAAATTGTAAGAAAAGTGGAATGCTCAAGAAATGCTGTACAAACAACCATTAAAAGATATAACAAAACTAATTCTTTCAAAAATCATAATAGTTAAGGCTGGAAAAGGTGTACAAACTGAAAAGAAGACAGATTGCTAAAGAAAGTATCTTTAGCTGATAGGATAAAAACACTTAACGTGACTGCTGAATTTGGAGAGGCAACAAAGTGATATTGACTCGTACTGTGAGAAGAGTTGCAGAAGCTGGCCTCAAATGATGTAAAGCTAGAAAAAAACATTGCTGTATGAGGTTAATATAAAAAAGAGACTTTTTTTCAAAGGAGCATTAAAAATTAGACTGCTGATGATTGGGTCAAAGTTGTTCGGTCTGATGAAGTTCTTTTATTAGTTGAAACTAATTTATTGAGCAGAATTGATTTTATTATGCCTATTAATACTGTATTTTCATTGAATAGAAAATTATCCCCGAAATTTTTATTTTTATCAGATTTTTGGAACCCCTGGAGTTGTTTATGTTTTTTGAAGATTTGGGGAAGCATATGAAGCTCAATGTATTGCTCCAACTGTAAAATTTGGAGGTGGGAGCATAATGGTTTGGGGATGCATGTTGTCTTCCGGGACAAGAATGTTATTCACATGTGAGGGTAGAATGAATTCCAGTACTTACACAAGCATGTTAGACCAGTGTTACCAATCTTCTTTAGAGAAAAGCTTCAACAATAACATACCAGATGGAGTAATCTTCCAACCAGACAATGCACCGTGTGTCACATCCAGAGTTTTGAAGGGTTGGTTTGAAAAGAAAGAAGTAAGGGTCATGAAGTGGCCTCCTCAATCCTCTGACCTGAATCCCATTGAACATTTGTGATCATTCTTCGGTAAAAGAGTGAGGGTGCACAAATATTCTGCAAAACACAAATTGGAAGCCGAACTTCATGAATAATGGCAGAAAATCTAACCAACTACTTGTGTTAAGCTGGCCTCCAATATGAAAAAGTGCATAAAGGCAGTTATAAAAGCAAAAGGAGACCACACCAAGTATTAAATATAGGTTAAATTTACTTTAAAAGCTTTGTTCTTTTGCTTTAAATGAAAAAATCACATGTTTCAATTATATTTCTAACTTTTATACACCTGCTCCATAATTTTGTCCATGACCGTATATACTAAAAATAATGTTTGAAGTAATAAAAAGTTGGATTAAAAATAAATCCATTAATTCTTTAGAAATTTTATAATATATATATATATATATATATATATATATATATATATATATATATATATATATATATATATATATATATATATATACACACACACACTAACTGTGCATCATTGTTTTATTTGTTGTTTTTTTTGTTTTTCTTTAACCATTTGCAATGTAATTTTTTCCCCCACAATTGATATTATTTTACAAAGAGGAAATAAAATTGATTTTAAATACAAAATATTTTGCTTATAATAAAATTAAATCATTGAAGTCTTCATTTATGTATTCATTTTTGTATTTATTTTATACAAGGTGATCATCATACCAGACCTGGCAATCATGTGTCTGGGTTGGGGTGGTGGAGGATACCTAAATTACTACTAAATAACAATTATTGAGGACATTTTTAGTAAGAACTTTTTAGTAATGTCCAGTAATTATTTAATTATCAACTTTAGATAATATTGTAAAGATAATGATTTAATTTGTTTATATAAATTGATTATATAATATATAAAATTGTATAATACAATCAGAAAGCAATTTCAACATTTTACAAAGTTGTCTATCAAGGAAGACTTAAAATACTTTATAAAAAATGTGAATTTCAGAGAAACAATAATTTTGGAGATCTTTAACAAATTTCTTGTGATTTCTGTTACATGTACAATTTGTTTCACAGCAGATGAAAATACTTATTTCACTATGGTACAATAATAGATATTATCAGTACACATAGTTTTAAAAATAAAAATTAACAGGATAATTTGGGGAGTTTTACAATATGTAAAAAGGGAAAATTGAAAATAATAAATATCTGGTATCCAGTGGAATTTTTAAATTACCACAATCTATTTCTTTTAAAAATGTCCATATTCTTGAAAATAAAAACTAATATTATTCAATATTTCCTCTTTTGTGGGACAATCTTTTATTATAAGATAACCTGTTATATGCAAAAGTGACATTTTAATATCTTTAGGGATCCTAGTTTCAAGGTCATCAAATGTTTGACATCTCATTTCATCCAGCAAATGTCCACATTTTGAGCAATTACAGCCAGGATCAAAGTTGTATTCTTTGACTTCAACATTTAATTCAAGAAGTTTTATTTTTTCAATATTTAAATTTTTTAATACCATTTTGTACTGTTATCAGATATGCACCTCCAGAACTTTCTTAATTATCCAAATTCATTTTCTAAATAGTCTGTAGTAAATTCACCAAGCATAACAAAATTAAACCCACGACGTAGCAAATATTTACAAGTATCTATTAAGCTATTGCTCAATGATTAAACTAATATCTCTTGTTAATGATTTCATTTTTTTTCCTTGATTTCTTCCCATTTTTTTTGCCATTTTATTTCCAGAATTAGAAATGACAAATGTTCATATCTAAACCTGATATCATCTTTTTCAATGGGTCATTTTTCTTGGTATCCCCATATATTTCTTTGACATAGACAATTTTCAAAAATTTTAACTTTTTCAATGAAATTAACTGTTTCTGCAGTATCCTCCCAATTTAATAATGGGTGTGTTTTAATGGCGGCTACAATTTGATCACAATATTTTTAATGGGAAACATTTTGTTTCTCAACAGGTTTTGATTAAACTGCTACATCAGTTTCAATAGCTTAGTGAATTGAGTTTTTCACACTCAAAAAGACCTTTTACAATTTCCCATTTTGCTGTCATCTTTTTGCCTCCAGAATAAGACAATAATTCAGAAGTAGGTTCAGTAATCTAATTATTCTGAATATTTTTAAAAAGGAGGACATAATCAAAAAGTAAGTACAAGCCATTTTTAGTTAAGGCTTATTAAAAACATTGTTAAATTTCTTGAAAAAAAGATTGATGGATCATTTTTAAATAAAATTTTTGGTCCTCCATTTAAACATTCTATCATGATGCCCAATACTGTTTTTGCTAATACCTCAAAATTTTCAGCCAAACCAAATAAGTTTCCTCCATGATATTGTAGGGCAACCTTGACATCAACTAAAATACACTTTTTCTGATTTTCAGAGATTTCACTAAAATATCACCAAGAAAATTAAATTCATCTAATTTTGAAACTTCTGATGTCAATGTTCTCACACTGAGTAACTTAGTCATCCTGATATGTTATATAATGATTAAGATGTAAATAGTATTCAAATACCTTGATAAGAATATCAGAATCAATGTTTTGTCACAATCCTTTGTGGTGACATAACATTAATGTGCATTTTAAATATTTTTTTGTTATCAATTTTTAAGTTACTAAGATAATGAATTGCTTCATTGATTTGTGACAAGTGATGAAACATTGATATTCGACTTTTTGAAAGAGAAAAAAATTGTAAAGCCACTGTATATATATATATATATATACAGTGGCTTTCAAAAGTTTACATCCCCTTTGAAAATTTATATATTTTGTATAATTTAACAGGGAGCAACACATTTTTTCAGTTCTAATGATTGTTAAATAAGCAGATCCTTCACACTTTCCTTTGATATAATAATTACATTTTAAAAATTTCACACTGATTTTTAAAATCATATAACTTAGAAAAATGTCTTTCCAAAAGTCTACACCCCCACCCAGATATTATACTGTGTTATCACGTAGTTTATCATTGATGTATACAATCCAGAACAATCAAAAGTGACATGTGCGTTCTACCATAACAAACTTGGCTAGTCTATTATTTTGCTATATAAGGTGATTTAACTGCCTATAAAATCATCCACCACATGGTTTCTTGGTATGTTGGTCTTTGGCCTCTGACTGTAAACACAAGATGTCCAACTCTGGAAAGAAAATGGGCAAGCTTCGGTCTCGGGAACTTAAAAACCTTATTATTCAAAAGTACAATGAAAATAATGGCTATAAAACGATTGCAAAAACTTTAGAATTTCCCCTAAGCCCTGTTAAAAACTGTAGTTAAGTGGTTAGTGCACAAAACCACTGCTACCCTACCAAGATCTGGGAGACCAAGCAAACTTACCAGAAGAGCAAAATCAAAACTGGTCCAGAAGGCAACCTCCAACCCTAGTGCAACACTGGAAGACTTGAAAGCTTCAGTTTCCAGAACTGGGACAGATGTCCATTCATCTACAATTTCCAGAGTATTGCAGCGGTCTGGCCTGCAAGGGAGGGTAGCTAGAAAAAAGCCCCTTCTGAAGCCTATGCACAAGCAAGCTAGGCCAAACTTTGCCAAAAGTCACATCAATGATTCCATGACCATGTGGCAAAAGATTTTGTGATCAGATGAGAACAAAGTTATTTGGAAAAAATACGAAACGCTACGTTTGGCGGAAAAAAGGCACTGCTCACCATCCTCATTACACAATCCCCACTGTAAAGCATGGTGGTGACTCGGTCATGCTTTGGGGCTGTTTTTCAGCTGCAGGGCCTGGAGAGCTGGTAACCATCCAAGGTGTCATGGGCAGTGTCAAGTACCAAGAAATATTGGAGGTAAACCTGCTGAAGTCTGCTAGAGCTCTGCACTTGGGTTGCAATTTCAAGTTTCAACAAGATAATGACCTCAAGCATGTGTCAAAAAGCACTAAAGCAAGAAAATCAGTTTTGGAGTGGCCCGGCAGGTCTCCAAACCTCAATCCTATAGAAAATCTATGGCGAGATCTAAAGCTGGCTTTGTACTGACGTTCCCCATCCAATCTGACGCAGCTCGAGAAGTTCTGCCATGAAGAATGGCAAAAACTGTCAGTAGACCACTGCAGCAAAAAAAATTAATTTTATACTTAATATCATCATTGTTGAAGAACAATAACATTGAGAAAAATATTAATTTATATTAACTTTTTATTTTTGTGATAAAATTCTTAAAGACACTTGTGAATTTCACATTGAAAAAGTTTGTTTAAAGATAAAATATTGCAAGTTCAAATAAAATAAATAAACATTACTTACTTCAGTATCTTTAATAATAAACTTAATCCAAAGGTAAAAGTAAATAGTTCTTTAAAAAAAAAAAATTAATTTCTTAATCCAATTCTTTGGTGTGTTCAGTTTGCCCCCAGTGTCTGAAGAGCTACACGCACTGTATAGGCCCAATTTAAGGATTGCCTTCATAGTTGAAAATGTAACTTTAGACTGGAAAAAAAATATTGCATTTGCTCTTTCAGTAATGAATCCCAAATATGGATGAGATCAATATCAATGACTGGAATCTGTAGTTCTTGGATATTTTACTGAAGAAACACTTTCATTTACCTCTTAGGAACTTTTTTGTATAAACCATAATAAGTTTAATATGGTAAAAATAAATATCAAATGAATGATAGATGTTTGTCATATTGCTAGAGAAAGATAAAACCAAAGAAAATGTAGTCTAACTTTGAATTTGCTATCCAGGTGAGTAAGAGTCAAAAGAGCAAGTAGCCTTATTTAACTGTGTTAAAATGAATATACTAAGTAGTTGTATGCTTGAATGAATTAGAAATAATTTTGTGTATATAAAAACCAATGCATATGCTAGAAAATGTGTGATGTAGGTATATTAATTTAATAACAGAACCAATAGAGAAAAATTAATTGATTAAAAACTACTGGATTCAGGCATTATACATAGAATAGCTCCATTCTTTCTGTAATGTTTGCATTAATTTTTGACCAATGACTCCTGAACATTTAGTCAAACTTTCCTTGAGTATAGGCCCATTTTGAGTAAAAATAAGCAAATATGTTTGTATACAACTTACATCAAAAGCATAAGGAAAATCAAAGAACATCACCTGCATAATTTTTAATATCATAAAGTTCTATCAAAAGTAATATGTACATGCCTTTTGGAGTTGGGATATCCAACAGGAAAAAAGTTAGTTTTATTATGCAACCACACTCAAGGTGATCATTAAGGATTTCCTTAACACACTTCATTTAGATTTTATTATAGATAAACTGTTGATATTTACTATGTGCCAAATTAACAAATCAATTATATCTTTTTCATAACGAGACTTGTAATGTTATTGAAAGTTTTTAAAAAGTGTATTAATTGTGGTTTCAAACTAAATAATCCCCAATGATGACTATTTTTGCAGGCTTCAGAAAAAGTAAATAATTATTCTTTACTGAGAATATATATATATATATATATATATATATTATTTTCTAAAAGTTGTCTATGTTGCAAATGTTATTACTATACAATCCTAACAACATTTCCTTTCTTTTTCAGTGTTGCAAACAACAAGAGAATCGACAAAAGTAGGTTTTTTCTTTTCTCCCCACAGCCATATTTAGCATAAGCATAGAACAGATAGATTTTATTTTTTACTTTGACAGTATTCCATCATTTTTATCTGTTTCTACTTTAAAAAAAAGAAAGAAAAAAAAGGTTTTTGCTTGTTAATCCAGTGGTATAGTGATTTTTCCAAGCGTGGCTTAGATGTGACACAAGGCGAAAAGTACGGGTCACCCAGTGAGGAATGAACTCGCTATTCATTTGTAATTGTTCTAGCAAGACATGCTTGCTAACCATTACACTGCTTTGAGGTACCCAATCCCGTGGTATATTCATTTAAGTTCGCTCTTCTGTTTAGTTCAATACTCCTGATTTCTGTACTGGATTCAAACTAAATTAAATATTTTCAGAAAAATGATTTGGATTTCTGGCTTTATAGTTTTACAAATTTTTCTATAATTTTTATCTTTTTTTTTTTCTTCATCTTAATTTTAGTTGTCTTTTTTTTTCTATTTTTTTTTTTTTATCATTTTATTTTTTATTATGACTTTTACCCAGCAGCCAATATATAATTGTGTGTTGAATAGTGCAGCTTAGAAATAAAGTTTATGGTGAGATTTAAACTCTTATCTCTTTACATCTCAAGAAACCTGATTAAACACATCAGCTGCTCTTACCAGTTGAGCTACAAGAAATCTACAGCTTCATGCTTCCCAGGTGAGATTTAATATAACTTAATAAAACCTAATAAATTTACTAGATTTTAATATACACATATATTTAGACTTAAATTTTTTATTTTTTCATCTGCAGATCCAGTAGTAATTTAAGTGTTCCATTAACATATTTTTTATATCAATTCAATGGATCAGTCGAGGGAACAGTAACCGAGAGAACTTTCTCCAAAGAAGACCATGCCAAGAACTTTGTTGTTTGAAAGCAGCTTTGGACAGAAAACATCCATCCTTGTTCAAAAGAAATGGAGTAATCTTCATCACGATAATGTCCTTCCTCACACTGCACAGATGACTAAAGATTGCTTAGAGGAGATTGACTAGGGAAAAACTGCTTCATCCTCCATATTCCCTGAATTTTGCTCCTTCTGACTATCACTAGTTTAGGGTTTTCCAGAACAAATTGGATAGCTTATGGTTGACATCAAAAGAAAAGGAACATGAGTCGATATCATATTTTACATCAGAACCTAAAGAATTTTACAAATGACATCTATAAACTTGTTGACAGATGGAATGAGGTTCTAGAAAGCAATGGAGGTTATAGTGATGATTAAATATTTCTATAAGCATTAGTATCTTCATTTATAATATACACAATAAAATCAGACAACTTTCATTTCAACTTGATTGTTGAATATCCAGAAAGTATTTAACATAAAAAAGAAAATAGATAAGTTTGATATTTTTGCTTTTCAAGCACATTTTGAGATTCTATACTTTTAATATAATTTCATTAAAGTTTTCTTATTTACCTCAAATCTCCATAAAAAAAAAACTTTCATTTTCATGTTGCCAAGAGTTATGTTCAACTTAAATATGTAGTCTCTCTCTTACACCAGATCATCCCAGAATAGACTTAGCACTCTGTCTTTTAAAAAGGTCAGGTGCCAGGTTAACAGATGACCTCCTGCTCATCCACATGATAAGCACAGCTGTAGCTAGAATTTACTTGTGGGAAAAGCATCCACTCCAGCAGTAAAAGGGGAGAATGTAAGGTCCACAATTTGGATGATGGCCCAGGGCCACACAGATGATCGATAGTCATTGATGAAATCAGGAGTTGATAAAAATTAAAGATGAGAGATTAACTCATGTTTTCATTGTTGACACTCCTGTATCATCAAATGTGTATCTACAGGTGTTCATATGACCAGTTGTTATACTTCTTGGAGGGTTAGATTAAATTCTTGTTGCAAAATTAGCTTTCTATCAAATGGATGTTCCAAATATAGTTGATGCTGAAACTTGTTTTAGTCTGGGTAAGATTGTAGCAAATATTTTACAAATTAGAACTCCATCTCCAGTTGTATTTTGAATTTCTATGCTTCATATTTTTTCACTTGTTCTTAATACAACATTACTATTGTCAATAACTGACTTCCCTTGTACTTGAGGTGGTGTAATGGATGGTGGCTCAGAATGAGAAATCTGAGAGCCAAGTTTGAATTCCAGTCAGGTTCATTACACTTACATGCAAATACTCTTGTGAAATATGTCACTTCAACCCCCCACACACACACACACCTATAGGTTAATTAATACTTATATCTGGAAAAATCAGTTATTCTCAAAAAAATTGTTAATTGCAATATTCACTCACAAAAAGTATTATTTTTACAATCCAGAATATTTCGGCATTAAATAACCCACAAATGTTGATAAGCCATAAAAAACAAATTAATCAGTCGCTTCTACTTGTGTTTCTGCTTCACTTGTAACCCAACTCAAGATAAACATTTCCAAAACAAACTATGATTTGGAATTGAAATGAAAGCAGCAGTGGCACATGTCCTGAATCAATCATAAGAATTCAGGATGTGGAATCGGTAAACACTTCAAATGTTTCTTTGTATGACACAATTATAACAAATTTAATATAGAAAATAAAGAATTTGAACAAAAAATGGCCTGTTTTAGGGGTAGTTTTCCCCAACACTGTAAACTGCTATATAATCAAAACATTAACTGAAGACTTTTATATTCATAAATAATCTTGTCAGATCAATACTTTCATATAGATATCATGCAGCTTGTTCAGAAACATCTGAACTGTTGACTGAATACAATCACTCTTCCAGATCAATTGTTAAAAATGGCTTTGAGCAAGGGAAGCATGTAGCTTTTGATGAGGACAATCCTCCTTCAAACCTTGTGGATTGGCATTACAGAATTGTAAAGAACTGAACCAGATAACAAACCATATCATTTGAGGACTTTTAATTGAAGCAACAATTAGAATGGATAACATATGTAACTCAGAGAGAATAAGGACATAATCAAAATATTAATGTTCCACATTACCTCAAAAAAAAGGCAAGGGAGGAAGTTCCCATCAACACTAGAAAGATCAATAACAGCTACTATTTTCCTGATAAATTGTTTTAATAGAAAGATTTTATAAATTTCAACTGCAAGCAGGACTGACTGCTCAGACAGTGAATACCAAATGTTTCCTTGTAAGGAAATGGATAATGTTATCATTACCATTGTACTCGTGAGTGGCCTGATGCTAATCTCATAGGTGGTCTTATATTTTGGTACTTTGAAATATCTTGTATAATGCTCAGTACTTTACCTATTCATATACTCTGAGTTGTGTGGTAAGATGACAGGAGTATGACATTAGCAGTGATAGTAATATTTGTACTATCTAATTATATAATTCATATATCCTCTGTAAACAAGAAGGCTATGCATAAAAGATCATGTGTGCCTAGTGTTTGTTTTGGTTGTCTGATTGATGATTCCTTTTAAGTGTTTGGTTGAAAGGATTTTTTTTTTAATTGATTTTTAAAAGTAAGTCTTGTTGTATAGGGATTTTATTTTTATTTTTTTATACATTACAATGTATTAAAGGTTGTGTTCCTTTAACTATTTAACAGAAATAAGTGAGGTCACATCTCAAATGTAAAATTGTTGTATGATTAAAGAAAAAGAATATGTACATTTTAAACAGGGCATTTCAGCTCCCAGTTGGATGACTGTCCCTCTATTCCAGACTTTCGACCCAAAGAAACTGTCTTCTATGATATGTGCTAAGAAGTTACCATTTTATTCTTTAATCAATCTTTTAGTGTATGAAAAAGAAGTTTGAACATGTGTTATATCATATTTACTGTGTGATGGGAATAATTTTGTCATTGAAGAAAAGATCAGTATTAAATAACACCAGATGAAGATTTAAGCTGGTAGTTTTTTTTTTCTTTCATTGAAAATCATTTGGAACAGGTGTGCAGTAAGGTGGCTATAATTGATTTATCAGGTAAATTTATATATAATATATATATATATACACACACACACCCCACACCACACACTTGTGGATGTGCAAATAGTGAAATTACCAAGTCAATCGATTCTGTTTTGTTCACTTCAGGTAAATGCACCTGAAAAGGGTATGAATCCATCTATTACCTATGGGTCAAATAGAAAGCCAGATTGGTCTCTGTTGCTTTAAGTGAAACCAGTCAAGGAGAAGGAAAACTTTCAATCTGCCAGTTTTTATGAAAAATGTGGTCATTCTACACAAACCTTCATTACTATAATCATCTGTGATTGTAGTCTAGCAATTTACTTTTAAACTGAATTGTTGGGCCTTCATACTTTGACAAGAGTCTACCAACATCACACACACAAACACAAGCTGTACCATATATTTGAGAACAGTTTTAATGGAAGGCAATTAACATAATATCAAAAAGATTTTTTATTTCTCTTTCAGATGTATTGAGAGCATTAATGACGACAGCTTCTAAGATATGTAAAAAGCACAAAGTATTTGTACAATGAGCTGCCAGCCACAGCAATTTGGAGAAAGTCCTTTTCTTGAAATGGAACAGGAGAAATGACAAGGAATTTTGTGCTGGCTCCACAGAAGTACCAAAGTCTGTATTGTCCTTGATGGTGTTAGGAACCATGAGAAACAAGATCTGTGTCATTCTACTCTATTTCTTCCTAAGGAAAGAATGTCACCACCCATAGTAAAATGGAGATTGTGGTCAAGCTGTGAATTGAGGGAGTGATTGAAAATGTTCCAGCAGGACTTGGTTGGCTAAGAATTTACACAATCGTTTCACTTTTCAACATATAGTTTCTAGCTCTCTGAATTTGAACGCCCTGAGCTACTATATTTAGGGCATTGTCAAGAGGGAGATCAACCAGTGGCCCTATAATATCGAAAACATGAATACTATCAAGGACATAACCCACATGAATAAGAACCACCTAACTTAATTATGCAATTTGGCAAGATTGCATCAAGGCTATATTTTGGGATTTTTTTCCTAAATATTTTGGAAAATCTATAGAATTTTTTTATTCTATTAAACATTTTCTTTATAAAATAATTGTTCTCCATTATTTGGTGCATTGTGTGTGTCTGTTCAATAAATCAATGTTCAAGTCAGCCTTCTGGTGAACTGACTCATGTTTTGTGTCAAAACACTCATCAGGACCAGATCTTTGATTTAAAGAAAATGTTGAGCAGAATTTCTGCTAGACTGAAAAAATGTTAAATTCTTGCAATTTTCACATATTCTGGCATGCAGATATTTTGGGCCAACTACATAAAATAATAATCCACCTTTTATTAAGTTAAGTTTGTTTTGCAGTATGTTTTTATCCATAGTGTCTGTGGATATTGAAATTTGGAAAATAAGTTGTTGCATTTTTGTAGGTGCTATCTAACAAAAGCTTGTACCTGAAAAAAGGCCATGCAAAACTATTAGGTTATGAAAGATCTGGCATGATAGTCATCTAGGAACTATTCCATCTTGGTAACGTGAGCAAGTCATTGTAGTTGAACATGAGCTTGCTTTTTTCTTTCTTTCTTTCTTTTTTTTCACACCAAAACTATGGCTAAAACTTTTGCTGAGACAAAGATGAATGTTGTAATTTTGAAGGGTAAGAGGACTCGTTTAGAGATAGCAAGGCAGCTGGGAATTTCCAGAAACCATGTTCAAATCCTCCAAAGATGTTGGTTATTACTGAAAGTGTTTTAAGTGTAAAGAAAACCAGAAGACCACAAAAGAGTCAAGAAAAAGGAAAGAAATATTGTGAGCAGTAGATAATCCAAAATTATCAGCCAGACAAATGAGGAGTAAGTGTAGTTTTAACAATCGGGTACCAGTTTGTCCGGTGTGCAGAGTATTATGAAAAAAAGTAACTTGAACAGGCATATAACAGCAAAAAAAAAACAAAAAAACCCACCATTAGTCAAAAAACATTGGAATAGAAGACTGAAGTAGTCAAAAAAAAAAAAAAATTTAACAAAGGATGCTGGATTGTGGTAAAAAGTAGTTTTTAGTGATTAATGTGAAATAGTTAATTCTAATGCAAGAGAATATGTAACAAGATCAGTGGGAGAAAGAAACAATGCAAGATACACTACAAAAAAACAGTAAAATTTGGTGGTGAACATGTAATGGCGTGTGGCTGCAACAAAAGCAATGGTTTAAGAAAATTGGTAATAGTTGATGGAAACTTAAACAACAAACTATATTAGTTTACTACAGTCTAATTTTTGCCAGACGAGAAAGATGGCGATATTTTTCAGCATGATAGTGCTCCTTACATCATGGGCAACAAAAAAGTTTCTTGCAAATGATGTCCAACTTTTGGAAGTCTGGCCAGCACAAAATCCTGATCTCAATATAATTGAACCATTGTGGTGGGAGCTGAAGAAACAAGTGCTCCAATGAAAAACCATGCCATCTCCAAGAGCTTTGAGATTACTGCCAAGAAGAATGGGAAGAAATTCCCAATGAGAAAATCTGGATCATGATCCATTCAATGCCATATTGAATTCAAGCAATTATTCAAACCAAAGACAGCAGCACTAATTACTAACTCCATAACTTAATGTTTTGTATTTTCTGTAATAATAAAATCACTTTTTGAAAAAGAAAAATCATTCACATGATTTTGGTTGAAGCAACCAGAACCTCGTGATAATCACGTGCAAGGTGGTGGGGCCGAGGGTTGGTTATGACAAGCCGAGTTTTTCTATTTAAACATGTAGTTATGCTGGAAAAGTGGCAGACGGAAGAGAGAGATGGAAGAGGCTGCGATCGGTCGTCGTCACATGCATGCTGTCATGCGCATGGGCACCCGCGTCGACCGTTACGAGTCGCGGTGCTACATGAGAGACGGGGAAAAAATTCTTGATGAGACTGGAGAAGAGAATTAGCCCAGGCAGAGATGGGCTAGAGACAGTGGAGAGTCGAGGAGGAGAGGAAGTGACGTCAGAGATTGGAACGAGGCGTCCACTACCATGTACCGTTGATATAAGTACTGCTGCTTCTGCTACCACGAATATTACTACTACTGTTATTACTGCTGAGAAGGAGCACCACTATAAACTTTAAGCCCTGCACAGAAATCTTATTCCTCTATCGCAAGAGTCGTATATTGTTCTGAGACGATTTAACAACAAGTTAATCGCAATACACTCTCTCTCTGTCTAGAATCCAGTGTATGAGTTTTTACATGAAATACTTTTCTTTTCTGTAAACCGTTTCTTTTCTATACTATTCTTTTCTGCTATATAAAAGACATTAACAATTCAACCATTGAATAGTTGTTTGTCAGGCTTTCTGTAGATATTAATTTTTGTTTTGCTGCATTCTAAATTTCTTAGCACAGACTCTCCAGCCGTGTCTACATCTTCAGTCGACCGTGAATGGATGAACATCACTTCTGCTTTCTGGATCAAACCAATCACAACGTGGGCAGGAAGCAGGATTAAACCAGTGGGCTGGTTGAATAATCTACGGATGCTCAGGGGAGGACTGAGTAGACACCTCAACCCAGAGAGTAAGACGTCGGAGGTTGAGGGGCTGGGGCGAAAGTGCTAGAGTACTGTGATTAATTTCTATATGTAAGATCTGCATTTCTGTTATTTTTTATAAAAGCATTTTTAAAAAAGATTTCTTTATTGCAAAGAGTTGAAACTACATTTTTAAAGGTATTTTGTTCCAACAAGAAACTTACACAATCCAACATTAATGCTATGATCTGTGTTGCTGTGGAAATAAATAGGAGACATTACTTTCTGCTTTATACCACAGTTCTTTGCACAACTGATTTCATTTATTCCCTGAAAAACTCTTTCGTATGAGTCACTGTAATATAGTGACTTAGGAAAAAAGAAAAAAAAACACTGATTAATTTTCCATATTCCCCTCAAATATTGATTTTCATTTTTTCTGAAAATCCTTTCTATTTTACCAAATTTCCTTCAAAATCAAAATTTGGGGGACATTTATATTTCTAATTAATCAATAACTGTAGATGAGTCTCCCTTGACACAAAACAAATTTGTTGGTTGATTTGACTTATCTTTTCTTGTTGGTCTGATTTTCTTTTTTGGCAGCCATAACCAATAATTAGTTTGATTCAACTGTAATGTCTCTCTTGAACAAAATTGGTATTATTTGGTATTATTCTAATTATTTTGAACCAGGGATTTATTCTAGCTGAGGAAGACTGTCCAGCAGGCATATATATATATATATATATATATATATATATATATATATATATCTCCAATTTCATTGGTTGGGCTTTATCAAAAAGAAAGATGCCAGACTCTTGAGATCAGTGTTAAATAGTTTCTTAGACAAGCTCCTCTCCCAAGAGTTGTTTGGACTATCGATCTCATTCTTTTTGTTGTCATTACCACACTGTTTTGACTGATCTATTCTTCAGCCTTCCACATCAGTTTCAGCATTAAATAAGCCACTGGTATGCTGGTAAAACAATCCATCAATCTATCTTCCATATTTGTGCAATCCATAGGAAAAGTAAAGGGGTCTCTTATTTTATTTATTTTTCATGTAAAACAAGAAAAAAAATAGTTGTAAATGTACTGAGAGGATCATCTTTTGATTTATGGTATTAGTGAACCCTACTAATTTGGTGTGGGGAGAGACAAAATCTTCTTATATATAGATTGTACACATGAGAAAGACTGAAGAATAGTTTGGTTAAAATGTATTGTCAACAAAAACAGCACAAAGAATGAGATCAGTAGTTCAAAACAATGCTAAATTCTGGAATATTAATGTATTTCACAAAATACACAAAAGGCAGCTTTTATATCTTTTTGTTCTTTCATATTAATATTTAGGTTTCTCTCTCATTGAGAAGGAAACAATTTCAGATAATCTAATTTTTAGAATTCATTTAATCCATCAGATTAATATTCTCATTCTTCTGGACTCCTCACCACAATAATATTTAGTAACTTCTATTTCTGGTCTTGTGTCAGACTAAGCTGAGTAAATATCAATATTTTTGTTAATTACCCAGCTTAGTTTAACAAGACACCCAGTGAGAATCAAATGCACAACACTATCGAAAAGTCTGTGAAATAAACTTGCTAACTGGCTTAGGGCCACATGTTAAAACATTAGTTCTCATATGATCACCAAAGTTAAGCAATGCTGAACCTTGATGCGGGAATGCCTGGGAATACCAGGTGCTGTAAGCCTGGATATGTGGGTGGTGTAATGGGTAATGGCTCGGAATTGTTAATCAGTGAGCTAAGTTTCCATTTCAGTTGGGTTTGTTATATTCACTTACATGCAAATACCTTCGGAACGATATGAATCCACCTCTTCTCTCCCTCAGCTATGGGTTAATTAGTAAAAATTTGTATCACTTAATCATTATCTACAAAAAAGTTCTTACAATCTAAAAAATATTATCTGGCTTTAAATAACCTGTAAAGGGTTGATAAGCTTAAAACCAATCAATGAACTTGCTAACTATTAAACTATGACGAGTATCTCTATAATTTTCTCAGCTTAGTGTAGGACCTAGTCAGCATTGAACTCGGTAACTTTGTGACTTGCTTTCCCAGATTAGCTTGCTAACTATCATATGAGTAGTTATGATCCAACAGTGGAATGTTTTAGATTTCTCCTGTTATTTTCGGTATCTCCTTTTTATTTCTCCATCAATATCACTAATAGTTAGAACTGTAGTATACATGCATATATAACTCATTCTCTAAGTATTTACTAAACTTTGGCCATTTGTGTGAGGCACCTAGTGATGATTAAGCTTGCTGTATAGCATTAATAGTTCACTCAATTAGCATGCTACTTATTACTGGTTTCTTTGTGAAAATTAGTTTAAACACAGAGTTACAAGTATGGGTCACACAGTGAGGATTGAATTTGTTACTCAGAAATAATCTGCAAGACAGCTTACTAATCATTGCTCCATAATGAAGACATTCATTGGTATTTGTTAAATGTTGCTTAGTTTGGCACAAGGTCACGAATGTGTAGCATTCAGAATTAAATTTGTTGCACTATAGTCAGGGTCTGCTAGAGTAGCTCATTCACCATTACTATATGGTAATTTCAGTTGTAATTTGTGTAGTTTAGCTTGGCACAAGAATAGTGAACCCAGTGAGAATCAAACCTACTACTCAGTAGTAATAATCAACTAGACTAGCTCACTAATCATTAAATCATCCTGAGACCCTGACCTCCCATTTTGTTTACTGCATATTTTGTCTATACATTTTTTTCTTTTCTTTTCTTTTCTTTTTTTTTTCTTGCAAGCAAATATATATTTTTTGTCTTTTCCACATATCAACATGTTACTCAACTTGTGGTAGCAAAAGACTTGATATTTTTCTCACACTTCTGCCCCACTGTAATTCTTCTCTCAAATGAGTTGCCAATCAAGTTATTTTTTTCCAGGATACCAGTTGACTGTACAAGATCTATTGGTAAATGTGCATAACAAAACCATGATTAGGTTCAATGAATGAATCATTGATTCCATGTTTTTTTGTTTTTTTTTTTACCTGCTCTTACATGATAGATGGTTTTGTTTCTGGCTTTTTTAAATAATAATTCTTGAATGATGTAGAATTCTGTGAGGACATCTTCCCTCAAGTTCAAAGGAATATGAATAAAGAAGTCTTGTTTCCAAGTAAATCATTTTTATTTCTTCTGTTTCATTAATTTATTGTGAACAAATTCTTAATAAAAAAAAATAATGGCTGATAAAAATTTTGATGAACTCTTAGTCTCACACTACAAAATTGTAGTGAGTTTGATTATTGTTTGATTATTGTTTGATATCTTACACTTCTGACCTTGTGCTATACTTAGCTAATAAATACCATATACACTCTAAAGAATTAATGGATTTATTTTAATCGGACATTTTTATTATTTTCAATATTATTTTTAGTGGGTACCCATGTTAGAAATAGAGGCCCCATTTTTGTTTAATAGGGTGTATTCTATCAGCTTGTATGTTCAAGAAAACTTGAGAAATAAAATGTATTCTCTGACTATTCTCTATTCTCTGAGTTCAAACCTGTGTCCCCCTTTGTAAAAGAAACCACTGTCTGATCTGGCATGCTTTAGACAGCTAGGTTCTATTTACCCCTCAATTTTTTTCAAAAGCCCATTTCTGCTTGATTTTTGTATACAAAATATTAAGAAAGCAATTTCTAAAGAATTAATGGCTTTAATCTAACTTTTTTAATCTTTTAATTTTAATTTTTTTAATCTAACATTTTTATTAATACAAACATTATTTTTAGTTGATAACTGAATTTGAAACAGATGCCCTACCTTTATGTGACACTATTGTGACACTGTTAATACAAAACTAGTCTTAAGAGTCCATGTGAAAACCTTGTATAGGAATTGGAGAATTGGGAGGGTCAAAAACATTAAAATTGTTAAGATGAAAATGTGAATTGAAATATGGAGCAAGAAAAAAAAAAATTATTTTTCCTGATAAATTGATGGGCAAATGGAATTGTTATGAATCCTCAAAGCCAGAATGTAAAACACAATTGTCAACCAAAATTTTTTTTAAATGTTTTCAGAAAAAATAACACAAATGCTGATCTTACACATAGAAATTAATCACATGTAAACAATGAGATTTTAATCCCTCATATTGAAAGTTCAACAACAAAGAGAATTCTTTGACATTGGGACATAGAAATAATTTTTAAACAAAATTTTGTTATTGGAAAAATTGTTTTGGATAAATGGCTGACTGTGACCGATTGCCATTAAGGACATGGTAGAATGATAAACATAGTTTGTTGTCAAAGTAAGTATTGTTTTGAATACCTGACTGCTTTTTTTTTTTTTTTTTTGAAGGTCAGTGTTGTTTCTCCACAACTGGAGAAAATAATTGATACAAATATTAATGAGTTTTAAGGTGGGGTGAAATGCATATAAACAGAAGGCTTAAGCAACTCAGCAGTTGGAGTGAGAAATGAGACAAGACAGCAGCGGATGAAGGAGGTGCTGAACCCCACATGACCTGCTGCCAAGAGAATTCTTGACCAACCTCTTTCTTTGTTTTTATTTTTTAACCAGCTCCAAGTTTCAGAAAAAAGAGACTGTCACAATAGAGAGGTTACAGGAAGGGTTAATTTTGTTGTATCGACGACTATATAAACCAATTGAAAATAAATTCAACGACCTTCTTCATTATTTTGTTACTTGTATTATTACTAGTGGAAGTGTTCTTTGTCCTTTTGTAGCATGATTCTGCTGCAGCTTAATTCTGCACTCAAATACGGACAAAATTTGGTTTTCACTGCTCTATGATCAAGGAACACAATGTGGGGTAGAGCAGATGAAGGAACAAAACAGCCAGCAGATAACCATCAGTTGACTGGCAACTGTACTGACCAGCACAGGAAGGAGTCATGTTCCATCTATCAGTCTGTGCACTTGATAAAACTTAAAAAGTATACCAGATCGGATAGTGGTTTCTTTTACAAATGGGGATGCTGGTTCGAACTCTGCTAAGGAATGTATTTTCTTCAAGTTTTCTCACTTGTACAGGCTGGTACACATCATACAGCTTCTTTTTTTAATTTTTTTTTTTTAAAATAAAAATACACAAGGTCTATCTATAAAAAATGTTTATAATTGTAATTATATAATATATGGCTTACCAGAAACAGATTTTCAAAACAATACATTTTTCCCATTTTAAGTACAATGTCCAGAGGAAAGTACTGTCAGTTAATTGCCAAGTTAGTTGCCAAAAGGATAGCTTCTCTGAGGGATTGGTTCCTTAGTCCCTTCAAAACACATTCCTTTGTGTATCATGTGCTTATCCCAACCTATCTCCCACTTAACAGCCTGCAAAATTCTCTTTTGGATTTTTCATCAGCTATCACCTTGTTTTATCATTCCCCTTAATCTCCACCATGGCATTTCAACAGAGATTTAACTTTGGGAAAAGCCAGTCAGTTGCAGGAACCTAAATCTCAACTGGAGAAAGTGGGGAAAGTGATAGACCAAGATGATGAAATTCTTGATTGCTCATTGTGAATGCAACATTCATACTGTAAAGCTCATGATGTGTCAATGCAGGATGAATAACCCCGTGGGAGAATCTGTTCAAGCATATGCAATACGATCGCTTCTGGTTGCCAAATTACATTTTGATTTTCAGCGCATAATATACAGACTGCTGAAATTTGCTAAAACAAATTTTAGGTCAGCTACTGTAAAATTTCTTGGTATTTTTATTTTCCATTATAAAAATTTAATGCGTTGCTGCAGAAAAAAACTAGTCAAGTGGGAGAGGAGTAGTGGTAAAGTCAGTGAGCAGTACTAAAAAAATACTGAAACCATGCCCATATATAATGGGTTCTAATTAGATGGTTGAAAAACACAGCCATGATTGTTATATTTTCAGCCAACTACCAGATTTTGTTGTCACGAGAGTAAAATAAATTTTGATGCATTGCTTTAATAAATCCTACCAGTGATCTCATGGGTTATGCAAACATCTAGTATTCAACTAATTGTTTTTTTCTGTTTAGGATTGATAATTGATGTATTTTTTTGTTCTTTTTCAGAATGAAATTGTCAAAGCATATCGTAAACTTGCACGGAAATGGCATCCGGACAGGTTCAAAACAGAGGTGCGTTATCTGCTAAGACATTTTTATGTGTATGTAACCAACATAATTAAAATTTAGACTGTTTTTATTATTGATTTCTTAGATATTGCACACACAAAAGGTTGTAGTTGAAAAGTTTAATTCACTTCTCACATCAGTATTTCTATGGTCAAACGTAGGAATGCTGGCTGAGGGTGAAACATTTTCAATCGCCATTCATGTCATCTATGCCTCCCCTCCAATCTCTCTTTATTTGTCTCTTGTTTTTATATCTTTCTCAAATCATTCCTCTCCATCCACATCTTTTGGAAAACAGAATTCTGATGTTAAAATGTCTAAATAGAACCTTTTGTGAAAGTTAATTATCTTGTCAATCTTTTTTCTTGACATTTTTCTCTTATTCACATCTCAAATATGGACTTTTTTTTTATAAAAAATAACTTCATAAAACAAGATTCCATGGCAATTTAAATAACTTGATAATACTTTTTTATATCAATATTATGTTAAATTCTCTTAAAGTTATCAATTTATTTCCTCATGAAATTTGACTCTGATAATTTGAAAAAGAAAAATGGACAGTCATATTGAAAAAGTACAGCAAGTCATATCATCTAAACATCTATTAATCTAAACAAAAGGGATAAAAATTTCTAAATCAAAAACTTTTAATGTTGAATGTATATTTTTTTTAATTTTGATAATTTTATTAAATGTTTTCAGTTTAGCAAATGTTCCTATGTTCATTATTTCTGCTTCTATTTTTCAGGAAGAAAAAGCCACTGCAACTGTTATGTTTCAAAAAATAGCTAATGCTTATGAGGTGAGTGAATGTTTTAGTTGTTGAAGCAATCAAATCCAATTTTATGATTTTTAATTATCAGGTTATAAAATTGTTTTACACAAACCATAAGTTGGAGGTAGAAACTAAGCATCCTGTCCACAGGAAATTACTGTTGGAGGGGGAAAATGTCTAAGATTTCCTCTCACTGATAATTTGCTACCTGTAATTAGAGGTGAGACAACAAAATCAAGCATGGCTAATTATGTATTTTTTTTTTTTTTTTTTTAGTCATTTCATCTCAAGCAAAGCAATGAAGCCTCTGAGATGCAGACGATTACTGAGTGTGACAGAATATAAGAAAAAGAAAAGCATTATTTAGGAATGAGAACAATAAAACAACAGGAATTAAAGATGGAAGATACTGCTTGACATTGCATGTACATTTTTGAAGATCAAACATGATTAGAAAGTAAGAAGCCAAAAGATTTCCTCAAGCAAGAAGTGCAAGAAAAGAAACTGTTAGCATAAAACTTAGTTACATCTAGCCATTTCAACTGTAAAATAATGACACCATGCCACCAATCTAGTAATGCACTTAAATTCATAAAGTTTAGATACTATGGAGGAAAGTTCATCAGAACAATTAGCTTGAAAAAAGGTACAGGACAGCTACATTACAGCAGTGGGAAAGTGACTGAAACTGAGATGCCAGGTCTGTACCAATAACATTGTAGATTTTTCTTTAGATTTTATTGTGGATCTCTAAATATATAGCAAGAACACCAGACAATATTCAAAGCATGGACAAATGTCAGACTTTTCAATGTTTAAGATAGATTCAGGCAAGAAAAATCGTCCAGCATGACACCATGGACCAATTTTCCTAGCAGCAGACATAGCAATTCATTCAATATAGTCTTTCCACTTCATGTCAGCAGAAAATGTTAGTTTGAGAAAGCGCAATGAGTCACTCTCCTGAATGTTAGTATCAGCCATGCTGATAGAAGGCAGAAAGGGTTCTCTCATATGATTAATAGTAAGCAGTTTTATTTTGGAGGCATTAAAATTAACATTTTTTTACCCAGTTAAGTTACTTTTCTTTTTTTCTTTCTTCTTCTTTTTTCTCTTTCTTCTTTTTGTTTGTTTCTTCTTTTTGTTTGTTTCTTCTTTTTGTTTGTTTCTTCTTGTTGTTTTACTTCTTTTTGTTTGTTTCTTCTTTTTGTTTGTTTCTTCTTTTTGTTTGTTTCTTCTTTTTGTTTGTTTCTTCTTTTTGTTTGTTTCTTCTTTTTGTTTGTTTCTTCTTTTTGTTTGTTTCTTCTTTTTGTTTGTTTCTTCTTTTTGTTTGTTTCTTCTTTTTGTTTGTTTCTTCTTTTTGTTTGTTTCTTCTTTTTGTTTGTTTCTTCTTTTTGTTTGTTTCTTTCAAGAACAGTTGTCATTTTGACCTTATTGGACCAACCAGACTTACTATTAAAACAGGTGTAAATTTTAGTCATCAGCATAGATACTAAGTTGAGAACTGACACCATCAGGAAGGTTGTTGATAAAAATTAGGAATAATGTAGGTCCAAAGATATAGCCCTTGGGCATGCCTGCATTAATGTAAAAAGATCTAAAAGAGTGGCTGTTCAAGACAACCTTCATTTCATGATTTGATAAGAAAGTCCAGAAATACCATAAACTTCAACTTGTGAAGTAGATCAGTATACTAAACCCTGTCAAATGTCTTCAAGATATCCAAAGCAACAGCTTCACCATTCTTATCTAAAGTTTGATAAACTGTTTCAACAATAATTATTCATACATCATATTGCTTATTTGAAAGAAGACCCTGCAAGATGGAATGCTTAACCAATTCAGAGTTAATTAGAGCCACGAGTATTTTGCCAAAAAGAGGTAATAGGCCAATAAATAGTTTGTCTAAGTTCATAAAGGCTGGGACAACAAAAAGAATTTCTAAAAAGCAGGAAAGCAAGAATCAGCAAGACACTGTAGTTCAGAGAGAACAAGATCCAATGCATTTTTTAAGGACTATTGCAGGGATACCATCAAATCCACATGCTTTGTTGGATCCAGTTTAGAGATGAGAGCAAAAACATGGATGGTGTTATATGCATATCACTCAATAGAGACTCAGTTCTAAGTGAAAAGTTAGGCAAAGATACTCCAGATGAGTCAAGTGTAGAATTTTAATAGAATTTACAAACAAAACATTCTGCTTTTTCAGTAGTTGTTAATACCTCAAATTGAAGAGTGGAGGGATAGATGACTTACTCTGATTTAACCATTACCGCATTGGAGGTAAAAATTGTCACCACAGAATTCTCTCCTTTTGCTACTCTAGGTGCATTATGTCACCTTGAGACAGTTGCTATAAATAAACACTTGTCAACTGTTATTTCTTCCGTTTTCTGATGTCATTTTGAATTCTTCTACACTCTACATGAGGTGTAACATCAATTAAACCCACATTAATATTTTTGCGATTTTTTTTTTTTTTTTTTCTTGTAAACAAAAATGGCCACATCAACATCCAGCAAAGCCTTTATTCAGGAGTTTTTCTTTGAATTGAACTCCGGTGATGATTTTGAAGGCTTTACTAAAGTGGCTATTGACGGTGTAGTGGTAGATGATAACCACTCCGTGGAGGAAACCGTTGATGACCACTCACAGTTACTATCATCCATGGTTGACTAATTTTATGGAAGCTACTGGCAACCATCGACATACCTGATAGCCTTTCTAAAGGTGAATTATTTTGTCTATTGATAAATGACAAAATAATAACTTTATTTCTCAACGAAACAAATAAATATACTAGTCGGGTGAAAGAAAAAACAATCAAATGCTGGTGTCTTCTCAGATGCAAACATGAAGAAGCATGTCACTTTTTTTAATGAAATGAAGGCTGTCTTAGCCATTTTACTTCTTATTGCACCCCAGAACTCCACAAAGAGTAATAAAAGTTAAAGTAGGTTAAATTGTTAATGTATTTATTTTTTATTTTGATTCAATTTTTTGGGGGGATTCACGCCAAAACATGCATGCAAAACGTAATGCATTACATCAAAATATTAGTCATCCATTCTTTTATTAGTGTACAAAAAATAAAATCTATACACACAATACAAAGAGAGTTATAACAATTTTACAACAGTAGGTGTTTGTTTTTGTGTCCTTAAAAAAATGCAGTGGTAGTGAGAACAATTCTATAAAGAAAGTAGTGGTAAAGGTTAGAACACTATTACAAGTCTGCCAGTAGTCATGAGAGCCAAACTTGTTAGAAGCTATATGATACCTCGTTCTATGAAGACACATTTACAATTATTACAAGTAGAAACAAATAGGTCTCTGTTGTGATTGGAACTATCACACTGGTACACTCAGAAAAGGTGATTCCTGTAGGCTGTTGTGATTGAACAGGTTAGTGAGAACCAAGGCAAAGATAGTGGTTTCACCTGATATTTCCGAAAAGCATTGATGCCAGCTTTAACCCAAGAGGAAACATCTGTAGCACAATTCTCAATAGGAAGGTTAAGAATATCAATCCAAGAGGTGTCTCAAAGAAAGTCACAAAATGAATCCCAGTCAGTGTGCTGGTTACAGAAAGTAATCTTGTGAATAGCAGGTTCCTTTCTAATAGATGATCCAAAAGAAATATCAACAGATACTACTACATGATATGAATCTCCAAGAGGACAGAGTTATGATCCTTGACAAGAGCTAAGAAAAGAGGTAATGAACAAATCCAGTAAGAATAATGTTGATCATGTTTATTAGGGAATCAAGTAGGGAAATCCACTATTTGATTGAGAGGCTGAACAATAGAAAAATTGAAAGTCTGCATATTGGCAACATCACCAGCATTAGAATGTTTGATAAATATTAAAATTATCAAATACAAAAATGTTCTCAGATGGATGGAGAGGAGTCATCATTTCTATATTGTCAGAAATTTTGCCTAATATGTTACTGTCCTGAGATGAAGATCAGTAAAAGAAAAAAAGTTAACTAACATATTGCAATAACCAAAAATACTAGCAACTAACGACACTGGATCATGACAAAAAAATTGCAACTAAAAGTTTGGAGACATGACTTTCTTTCAGAAAGAAAAAATGATAGAAAATAAAGTTCTTAATTTTTAGATGGAATGTTTTTGTGCGATATAGAACCAAAAAGAAAATAATGGGAAACACTGAATAACTCGACAGATTGCTTGATCAATTTGTTTAAATTCTCTGAAGTTTTGAAGGATTTACATCCACATCACATTGAATCACTGGTTCCCATTTGATCATTGAAGTTAAGCAACATCAATAGGTAAGCACTTGGGAATACCAGGTGTTGTAAGCTTGAATGTGCAGGTGGTGTAATGGATAATGGCTTGGAATTGTTAGTTGGAGAGCCAAGTTCTAATTCCTGTTGGGTTTGTCATATTCACTTGTGTGCAAATACCGGGTAAGCATTGTTTCATTAAAACCATTATTATCTCAAAAAAAAATTCATACAATCTAAGAATATTTTTTGACTTTAAATAACCTGCAAAGTGTTGATAAGCTGTAGAAAATGAATGAATGAATGAATCTAAAGTTTTGTATAGCATCTCCTGTAGCAATCTTAATTTTTTTTTGGTTAAGATTATATAATGTAATTATCAAAGATGTTCAGCTTTCCTAAAAGCTATAATTTTTTTTTTTTAGATTTTAAAAGATGAGGAGCAAAGAAATGATTACAACTACATGTTGGATCACCCAGGTAATTCTCTTCATCTTCATATTTCTTTTGGTACCCCTCCAAGTCCAATATGTATCCACATGTGAATGCGTATGTCTAATTTATTTGCATGTAAAACTTTCTATATCACCAGAAGAGTCACCCATACAAAGATTGGTGAACTGCTTATCTGCATAAAAAGAATTAAATTTAATGCTATTTTTATCATTGCACCTTAACTCTTAGCAAAATTTCTAGTGAATTTTTAATCAGCTGATGGCAGAATAATGACCATTGTTTCATTCTATCCATCCACATACTATAATAATAAAAACAGCATAGAACTGTAAAGTTCAGCTCAATAAATCTGTTTTTGAGCACCTTACAAGATAGGTTGATTCAAATCTAGTTACATGTCCCATTGTAGCTTGTATATATGGATGCATATCATTGAAATATTCATTTGCTTGATAATTGATTTTACTGTATTGTGACATCAATTCATCAAAAACTAATGCTAATTGAATTTAGCCATTCTCTTCATTTGACTTTATATTTTTCTCTAAATGGAACTTTGTTTTATTTTCAGAGGAGTATTACTCACATTATTTTTATTATTATCGGCGAACAATGGCACCCAAAGTGGATGTTCGGATTGTCATTGCTGTGTCCATTTCAGTCATATCAATTATTCAGGTAGGTTTCAATCAAATAACAACAAATTTACTGTGACCAAAACTTGGGATAATTTATGATATAGTAATAACACAAAATCTTCATTCAATATCTATATATTATACTTTTTTTTGTTAATCAAATAATATAAAAAGCATGGTTTCTAGATTTACTGTATTTTATATATTGGCATTTTTACTCCAAAAAACAAACAAATCTTCAAATAATGTATTGCATCTAAAATAAGTCATATGGATTGAGTAAAGAAAACTCAAATTTCATCTTTTGGAAGATGAGTCATCAGTTGTTAAAAGAAAAAAACATCAACTACCATTCTACTTTTTACAGAGAATATTATCTTATCTGTTTACATAAATCATTTTAACATCGGTAGTATTAATTTATTTTGTTTATTTATTCATGCAGATGCATTCTGAAGTTATATTGCTGCAGTTTTAATAGTTTTAATAAATTTTTTACATGGACTGATTGTGAGTCCAGTGCTCTGTTTTAAGTACCTAAAGGACTGTGCTATATCTTTTAATGCTTTTCTCATGGCTTTAATGAAACTGGAGTTCAGTTTGTGATTTCTATTTTCTGGGCCACTAACCATTAGACCATTCACCCCTCCAATACATTTCAGATTTTATAGAGAATATTTGTATTACTGTTAATGAGAACCGTGATAACATGGGTAGGACTAATACATAAACATTTCCATTGACTCGAATGATTGTGTATATTGTTACATAACAAGTTTTGTTACTAGGTTAAAAATAAATAAAGCAGTA
>OZ038484.1:109213459-109260959 GCA_964036315.1 Acanthosepion esculentum
TTCTGTTTGGTAGTGTAGAATAACACTTTTTTAGAAACGTACTAAGATTTCAGAGAGAGAGAGAGAGAAAGAGGTTGAAGGTTGAGTCAGGTGTTGACGCGCGAAAAGTCCTTTAAGTCAAGCTGTAGACACGCGTGGATCTCTGTAGAAATCTCTCTGAGAGTGAATTGCTGACTAGTGAATCGGACTAAGATTCGCCCTTTTATTTACTCTGCGAAGATTAGATCGGCTCCGAGCGCATTCGCGCCAAAATTTATCCTGGGGCGTCTCGACCAATAATAAGCCGAGTTTCGCAATGTGTGGTGTTGATTGGTCGAAACTAGCTCTTATGGAAAATTCCACCTTTAAACGAGTTGAGTGGAAAAATACGGAGGATTCTACAAATAGCCCCACGAGATTAATGGTCAACGTAGTTTGGACATTAATATGTATAAAAGGTGGTGTACTTTGCTGGCCAATGAACGCGCCTGCCGGACCTGGTCCGTGTAGGTGGGTTAATTTGGGGTTCAGGCGTAGAAGATGGGTGTTTATGTGATGTCTCAGAAACAGGTGTTGGCTGAGTGGTCACAGGTTGGTCGTCACTGTTGATATAAGCTGGTTTTAACCGGTCAATGCTGACCGTAGTTCGCTTGCCGGCAAGATCTAGAACAAAATATTTCGACGCTCGAGAAATGACCTGATGCGGTCCAGTGTAGTTGGGTGTTAAAGGTTTACGGACCATATCTCGGCGTAGAAATACGAACTTGGCTGTATGCAGATCAGCTGGGATGTAATATGGCCTGTGAAAGGCTCTGGTCGGCGTATAAACAGTTTCAGACATTTTCTGCCGAAGGTCGCTGATAAACTGGCTGCTAGGTAGGTTGTCCGATACAGGGCCGAAGATCTGTCCTGGCAAGGTTAGGGGAGTCCCAAAAACCAAGTCAGCACTGGTACAGTTCAAGTCCTGCTTGACAGTATTTCTCAAAGCCAGCATGATCAGGGGAAGTTTATCAACCCAAGTTCGGCCTTTAGTTGAAGCAGTTATAGCATACTTAAGCTGCCGATGGAATCTTTCTACGAGGCCGTTGGAACAAGGGTGATATGCTGTAGTGGAAATATGTTTAATTCCCAATAGATCAGTGAATTCGTTGAAAAGGGCTGATTGAAACTGTGGACCTCTATCGGTAGTGATTACCGAAGGGCATCCGAAGTTTGTGATCCAGTTATTAAAAATAGCACTGGCCACTGTTTCAGCTGTAGTTGATTGCAGTGGGATGGCGACTGGCCACCGAGTAAACCGGTCGATTATGGTCAAAATGTACTCGAATCCATTCACATTTTCAAGTGGGCCCACCAAATCTGCATGCAAGTGAGTAAAACGACCGTCTGGGTCGGCAAAGGTTGATGTAGGTGCCCTTGTGTGTCTGCCGACTTTGGTGGCTTGGCAACGTAAACACGTGCGGGACCACTGCTTAATGTCAGCTGCCATACCGGGCCAGATAAATCTGTCCGATATGGTCCGCAACGTCGCCTTGCCTCCAGGATGTGCTTGTGTATGAAAATGTTCAAAAATCAGACGGCGCATATTTGGCGGAATGTACGGACGCGGGTTACCCGTGCTGATGTCACAATAAACTGATCTGTTTGTAAACGGGAGCGGTCTTTTTTCAATTTTTAAGGAAGTGTCCGAGTGGATAGCTTGCAGGGTTTCGTCCTTGTCTTGCTCGTCAGCTAAGTTATCAAAGTTCAGTGTTGTACTCTGCACTGCGCTGAGAGTTGTACGAGACAAGGTGTCGGCCACGGTATTACTAGCTCCACTAATGTAGCGTATATCCGACGAGAATTGTGATATGTAATCCATGTAGCGGATATCTCGCGGATTGTGCTTGTCCGACTTAGCATGTAGAGCGTATGTAAGTGGTTTATGGTCTGTAAAAATTGAAAAGTCACGACCTTCCAGGATGTGCCGGTAGTGTCTGATGGCTAAATAAATTGCCAACAGTTCACGGCTGACGGTACTATACTTCTGTTGGGCCGTATTTAGCTTAATAGAGAAAAATGACAGTGGTCTTTCCACACCGTCGACTATCTGGTGAAGTACGGCACCAACTGTATCCGACGACGCATCGGTAGTTAGCGTCAGTTTCGCGTCGGGTGAGGACGTAATGTACACAAGTTTGGTACAATCCTGCAAAGCTTGTTTTGCTTTACGAAAAGAGTCCAGCTCGTCTGCAGATAACACAATCTTCGGGTTTTTTCGCATATGATTAGAAAGAAGATTCGTCAGTGGAAGAAGTACAATGGCACAGTCGCGTATAAATCGGCGATAGTAGTTGATCATGCCAATGAATCGCCGTAGCTGTCTTAATGTTGACGGTGGTGGGAATTCACTGATGGCCTTGACCTTTTCGTCCAGGGGAGCTAAGCCATTCTCATCAATGACGTGACCAAGGAAAGTTAATTCGGGGACAGCGAATAAACATTTATCAATGTTTAACTTTAGTCCGTAATGTTGCAATCGTTCAAAGACCGACTGTAGATGGTTACGATGTTCCTCGGGCGTTTTACTTGCTATCAGTACGTCGTCAATGTACGCATAAGTATAAGGTAATCCGCGGAGGACTTCGTCGATAAGACGCTGAAAAGATTGCGCAGCATTACGGAGTCCGAACGGCATTCGGGTAAATTCGTACAAACCGAACGGTGTCGTTATTGCTGTTTTATGAATATCAGATGGTTCGATAGGAATCTGATAGAAAGCCTTCCTTAAGTCCAGCTTGGTGAAGACAGTAGCGCCTTCAAGGGACAAAGCAAAATCCTTAATATGAGGGATTGGGTATTTGTCTGGCACAGTCCGAGCGTTTAGGAGTCTGTAATCTCCACACGGTCGCCAGGCATCAGGTTCGTTCTTAGGGACCATGTGTAACGGTGTGGAATACGGACTGGAAGATGGTCTTATTATGCCCAGTTTGAGCATGTTTTCGAATTCTTCCTTAGCCACCCGTAATTTAGTTGGGTGTAGACGACGGGGTGACACGTGGACTGGGGGTCCAGTTGTTTTAATAGTATGTGTTGTGTTGTGTTTTATGGGTTCTGTATGAGTGAACGGTGCTAAAAGAGATTTGTACTGCTTAAGCAAATCTTCGCAACCGTTCGCACCTGGTACCAGAGCAGTCAGTCCAACCGTGGAAAGCTTGGATAAAAATCCGCGTCGTCGCATATCCGTGCGCATATCGGTAAGTGTCCGAGATGACAGCTCCACGGACAAGTCGAAGTGTGCGAGGAAATCCGCTCCTATGATGGGTAACTCTACATCGGCTATAGTGAAGGTCCATGTATATTCTCTCCGTAGGCCGATGCTTAGAGACATAATACGCTCGCCATACGTGCTGATGGATGTGCCGTTTGCAGCCTGTAGCTTGAGTTGAGTTTGTCTGGGCGTTAATGACGATTTCTTACAATAACTCAGCGGTATAACGCTGATCTGAGCGCCAGTGTCAACTAAGAACTTCAATCTGCTGTTGTTGTCGAGAACGTAAAATAGGCGATTTCCGTTATTTACCCCAGCAGCACACGCCCTTAATGGCCGCCGGGTTCGGAGTTTCCCGCGTTCTTGTACGCACATGGTGGCTGACACTTTCTTGCGCGGGCGCCAAACACTTCATGATACCAGCAATAGTTTCTCTGGCGGTGACGAGTATGTCTTGACGTTGATCGTCGCCTACCAGGATTGTGTCTGTTACCTGAAGTATCGCGACTCCGTCCAGGAATGCTCTGAATTCTGTCTAGGCGTAAAGACAGGTTCCTTAGTTCGGTAGTCAGAAAATGGAGTTGCTGGTTAACATCCGGGGTCGGGTTATCTGTCACGACAGAGGAAATTTGGCGCGCTGGTCTAGTGTCCACGATTTTGTCCGCGATCGATGCCAGCTTGTGGACATCGACCTCCTCAGTTAGGACTGCTAAAATTTGCACTATATCGGGCGGCAATTTCTCCAGCCACATTTGTTTTAATACAGTTTCGGATATACTGTTGTCACCGAGTAGTGTAATCATTTTACGAAGAAGTTGGGAGGGTTTGCTGTTCCCGAGTGTTACATTCGTAAGGAGATCCTTAATCTTTCGTTCCTCGGAGCAACCTGTTCGTTGTAGGATTGCGTGCCGAAGCACCTCATACGGCTTTTCGGGCGGGAGATTAATAAGGATATCCGCTACTTCCGCAGCGATTTCAGCGGGAAGTTTCTCCACAACAAACGCGAATTTCGACTGCTGGGACGTCACGTGTCTGGCTTGGAAAATCGCGTCGAGTTGTATGAACCACGTTTGTGTATTCGTGGTATAGGAAGGGAGTTCCATCCTGAGTGCAGCTTCAATTGGTTGTACAGGATCTGCCATGTCGACTGAGGTTTTGTTGTTTGAAATAATGTGGTTATCAATTTGTTGGTGGTTTTGCCTGTACAAACGTCGGGGTTACCAATTTGTTGGGATTGCTATGAATTAGTGTGTAATCAGAAGGGTTTTAGGTTTGTGGTAATAAACGTGAAAAGCATGTTCTTCATATTAATCACAACAATTTTCGCGTAGACATACAAAAGGAATAAATCTCAAAGGCAATATTGAACGAAGAAATAAAGGTAGTCGTGAATTCAATTAGAAACAAACATTGAATATTTATGTACAAATAAATTACAATACAATTTTTGGAAAAAGTTGTGTTTCAGTCGAAATAACTGAATTGTTGAACAAAAGTTGAATGAAGTATTTTATGAACTCAAAGTTCATGAATGTTCCTTTGTTTAGGAAAAGTGTTCACATAAAAATTTGAGGAAAATTAATCGAGAGATAAATTTTAAAGTATTGTAGTTGCGAGATTTTTTTGCTGAATTTTGTATGTTTTTGTTTTGGCAGAGTTATTCACCTTGGACCGTATTTTTTATATATATTTGCTTTAGTAACAATTTCTGTTTGGTAGTGTAGAATAACACTTTTTTAGAAACGTACTAAGATTTCAGAGAGAGAGAGAGAGAAAGAGGTTGAAGGTTGAGTCAGGTGTTGACGCGCGAAAAGTCCTTTAAGTCAAGCTGTAGACACGCGTGGATCTCTGTAGAAATCTCTCTGAGAGTGAATTGCTGACTAGTGAATCGGACTAAGATTCGCCCTTTTATTTACTCTGCGAAGATTAGATCGGCTCCGAGCGCATTCGCGCCAAAATTTATCCTGGGGCGTCTCGACCAATAATAAGCCGAGTTTCGCAATGTGTGGTGTTGATTGGTCGAAACTAGCTCTTATGGAAAATTCCACCTTTAAACGAGTTGAGTGGAAAAATACGGAGGATTCTACAGATGTATATATATATACACAATATATATATGTATATATATACAAAGTATATATGTTTATATATATATACACAATATATATATGTATATATATGTATATATACACAATATATGTGTATATATACATATATATATATACATATATATATTCTGAACCATCTTATTAGAATTTAATTTGATTATCACGACTACAATATATTACAGGTTAACATTCCAGCCTCTTTTCTAATCCTTATCCCAATGTTTTTCCCTACTTTCAAATCCGGCTCCCAAAGCCTTGATTCTTAAGGAGATAAACATATATTTTCTAACAAGAGAGCTGGAAAATATCAAATGGAGTTTGATCATCATTATCCCGTCCTTGGTCCCTGGGGGTAATGCTCACAACTTGTTAGACGCTTGCTTCCAAAAAGCAGCACCCAAAACCTTAATTCTTATCAGAGATAAGAATATATTTTCTAACAAATGAAATGGCCAGGTAATTTGTATAGCAATTTTGGAGGGAAAAGTACCCGATATTTTGTAAGCCTCCTAAACTTCATAAATACAGATAATTTACGCCTGTTTGGCAGTGAGAATTCGGCAAACATCTGTGAGGTTGGTGAAATAGAACACCAGTCAATTTTGGAATCAGTTTCAACAAAGAAGATCTACCTGCTGGGCTATAAAGACAGATCATCATCCCACTACTAAAAACTAATTGAGATCTGCCTCATTTCAACTAGAAAATGTCTGTCACCGGCCTATGAACTCACTCAACTACGAAATTCATATCGCCCAACAGATTACTCCTATACAATAACTCTTAACAAATTTGTCAGTTTTTTTAACCTTTAACAACAATCTACTACTCACTTAAAGAACTCTTAGGTGCTTAGAGAAATATTTTGAGCAAGCCTTTTTTTATGAACATTTTTCTTCTTTTAAATTTATGGAATTTTCTTTTCCTTTTCTTTCTCTCGTAATTGTGTAAATCCTGATACTCTTTTTTGTGCCTGTAAATAAACATTTTCTTCCTTTATTGTTACACACCGAACAGGAGTTTGAGTCTTTATTCTTCCGCTTGAAAGAGCCGCCTAAAAATAGCTGTAACCTCTCAAGCCATTGTAGCTTTTTTCAATTTTTGTCACATTTTTAACCTCAACCCTTTCATGTGGGAAAGCTGGGACAAATTTCACACAATCTTCATGTGAGTGGGTTGTTTTTTTCATATAAAAACAAATACCTATATTCTCCACAGAAGAATGCTGAAAATACCCTAGAGAGATCATGTAAGCAATAAGGAAGTTTTAAAGAAAATGGAAACAAAAAGGACACTTATAGTCAGAACCAGAAAGAGACAGTTAAAATTTGTAGGCACCTAAGGAGGAAAGAAAGCTTAGAAAATTTGTTACTCATTTGAAAATTTTTAGGTCTGTGTTACTGGCCCTAAGAACCTGCTGATACTTTTTTTAATGGACTGTGATTGGATGGTTCAAAGGTGACCCCCCCTTGAAAGGGACGGGAGAACTGTGACTGGATCTTAACAGCAGTTGGAAATGAGACAGCTTAGAGAGAAGAGGTTCATTTTCTCTTTTCCTGCTGAAAAGGCAGGCAGCGTTTGCCCATAAGTAAGGATGCATGGGTAACAAGTTGCTGAGGGCAAGTTTCCTCTTCAGAGAAAGTTTTGAGAAGTCCTCTTGAGGAAGCCCCAGAAAAGAAAGTTGAAAAGAAGTCCGTAAGTGGAGTTTGGAGCCAAAGCCGTTTGAGAAGAAGACGAAGAAGCGAACACGTGTGTTTTCAAAAAACTATTTTGCAACGTGTTTATGTAAATTTCCACCTTCTAGCGGCCGTAAAAGAAAAACGTAATTTCCAGGCGAACGGGAGGAAAATAAGTGAAGAAAGAAGGGAGTTGGTCTCCAGGAAGAGAACTTTGTCTACACAAGAGAGAAAAGAAAAAGGATAAAAACTTTTGAACCTTGAAAGGACTGAAAGTGTACTGTAGAGCTATAGCTCTCCCCACTTTTTTTTATTGTTATTGTTATGGTCCAGGTTAGGACCAAGGAAGAACTACACGAACACAAGAGTAGAAATAACTCTAATAATACAAGATGTGGAAGGTGTTAGTATGACTGTCAGTCTGATTTGGAGTGAACTACTATCGGCTCGACTCGATTCGTCTCTCTCTCTCTTGAGAGGCGTAGTATGCATAGTGTTAGGAAGATTTCATTCTGTAGTTATAGGTATGGACCCATAACAGTTATCATTGACACAACAGGTGGGCGCTATTCTTTTTTTTTGTGTGCATTGTAATTTTAAGTTTGTTTTCTGCTATACTTTTTTACATTGTGTTACTCAGAGAATAGGTTATCTTATTCTCAGCGAAAAGGGGCGAATTTTTGCAAGAACCCTTATTTAGCTGGTTAGAAATAAATATTTTTTCTTTGTAATTGAATCTGATTTACATTTTTTTCTTTCTTTTTCGTTATTAATTCGGGGAATAAAGAAAATACTCTTGCAGCAGGTTTTATTTTCTGAAAGAAAAGAAAATTTCCGAAACTTTGCAAAATTCAAACAGTAGTTTTGCTTGCTAATTTGTTATTGTTTACTTTTTTGGATCAACTAACTTAGATTAAGGTTTTTAATTTTCGCGGGTCTTGCAGATTTGTCTCCCTTACACTGTATATATATTTTTTTTCCTTTTCTTTTTTCTTCCTGCCTTTTATTTTTTCCTTCTCTCCCGGTCAGAATTTTTTTAACCACGTGGCAACTATTTGAGTTGTCCGTTACTTTTTGAATTTTCCCATCTTATTGGCGGCCATCTTGTGAGGTTGTATTTTTTTTTTCATACAGGAAAGTTTTGTTTTATTTTTATTTTATCAGTAAGTTTCTCCTTTAAAGCTACGAACATGTCCGTTACCCCCACTACTAAGTTGCTCATTCGCAAGAGAGACATAATTGAGGATAAAATTAACTCATTTATTTTGAGCATCGACTCCCGAGATGATGTTAATGAAGAGGGCCTTTTGTCACTGAAGGCTAAGATTGAAAGCCAGCCCAGTACGGTAGAAATGCTTAATGAGCAAATTAGCAATGCCCTTATGGAAGAAGAACATGGGGAAGAAATATTAAAAGATCTTCATAGAGTAGAAACCCAGTTCGTGGTTGAAACTGAAACCTAGGCCGTATAAGAAAGAGGTGTAAGGGTGAAGGTCGAGCTTGCCTGGCAAAGGCACGGGATAATTTCAGTGTGGCTCATCACAAAGTAACTCCTAAGCTGGAGTGCCCTGTTTTCAACCCAGAATGTTTAGAGAAAGACAGATTGGCCTATCTGAACCTTTTTAAAGAGTTTGAAAACTGTGTTTTGAGCATAGATAATAGAAGTCTGAGGTTGATTATTCTCAGAAATCATCTCAGAGCCCATGCTCTCAAGCTCATTAACCACCTAACCATCTCGGACGAAAACTATGACTCTGCCCTGGATATATTGAATAGGGAGTTCCTTGATAGGGAACGTATAATGGATCAAATGTTTCTATCCATTTCTAACTCCAGAGTGTTGAAAGACCAAGAGTGGGATAACGTCAGATCGTTTCTCACCAACATTAAGACACAGCTCCATGAGTTGAAGAATTCCTTCCCCTTGGATTTCCTGGAGAAAGGTTCTCCAGGTAGCAAGTTTGTGAGTCACGTAGTGTTCAGTAAAATGCCGGTGTCGTTTCGGCGTGAAGTTATCAACCAGGTGGAAAATAATTACCCTGAATTGGAGGAGTTATTCTCCGTATATTCGGATGCTATCCGAACATTAGAAATTACTAAGTCCAAAATAGCTAGTCCTGATAAAAATGTTTATAAGCAGAGAGCTCTTAGTTCGAGCAAGGTTAAGGTACTTTCAAATGATAGAAAACCCTCAACCCTGGAAAATTTCTTAGTTAAAAACTGCACCCGAGAGGTTCAGGTGCAATTTTTGTCATTCCAACGCTCATACTGGATATTCTTGTAGGAAATATCCTACGTTAAAGGACTGCTTGAGTGTGTGCAAGTCAGCTAGTTTATGCACCAAATGCACTAGTCCTTCACATTCTGCCGAGCAGTGCCCTTACGTACAAGACCAGTTTAAGCCTTGTTGGGGTTGCAAGAGCCTGTTTCATTGCGGCGCTTTGTGTCCTACTGTTGATAAGAAGCAAGTGAATGTAAATCCTTGTTTTGAGAAGGACAGAGATTTATTACTACCCGTGCTCGAGATTGTAATCGAACAGGGCAAGACTGAGAAAAAGATAAATTGTTTGGTAGACACTGGCAGTCAACGGTCTTACCTTTCAAGTAGTGTAATGAAGACCTTGAATGATAGACCTGTAGTGGACCATGCGGTGGTAAATGTGAGAAGAGAAGATGAAGTATCTCTAGGTTAAGGCTTCCACTGGCCGGTCCAGCTACATAAGAATGTTGGACTTTAATGGAGTCCAAAGAAACAAACAAGACCGATATACATGTATGCGAACAAATATATATTAATAACAAATAGATTAATACACGAATTACAAATACATTGAAGACATGAATAAAATGTTACAGTCTGTATGGAAAGTTGTGTGTGTGTTGAGTTGAATGTCCGTACGGGGTGAATTTTGTTTTAGCGTGTTCCCAGAATATGAGAAACGCTGGTTGTGTATAAGTGTTCACATATTGGAAATTTTAAGAGAAAGTTTTATATACCTCGCCTCACGTGCGAGGTTGCGGCCCGCGGCCGAAGTCGAGATAGTTGCTCGCACGTGCGCGTAAGCAGAGAAAAGAGAGAGGAAAAGGCGAAAGGTCAGCCAGTATTTATACTCCCGGGAGAGAGAGACCCCTGGTGAAGGGTTAAGGAAATGAGGAGGAGCTAACTGCGACAGACCTGTTCAAACAGCTAAAAGAAAATTTGTCATTAAAACCATTTTGGGTTCGGCGCAGAAAGTATTAAGTGAAGTTTTGTTGGACGCCAAGCTTCGTAATAGAATGAAATCGATTCCCTTTCTGGTGGATGAAAAGTTAGACCTAGATTTTCATGTGGTGTGTCTTAGCGCAGCGGTAAACAGTATACAAGCCATGGTTTTAAATAGGCGGTGGACTTTTCAAGTGTCCAGGATGATTCGTTCTCTGTACAAGGGTTGTTAGGTATGGATTTGCTCAATTTTTTGGGCCCCATGCAGTTGACAAGTTTGATGAATGGCTCTGCGTTTAGGTTCCCTCAGGGATTGGTGCCTTTTGGGAATGTTGCAGACTTTTTGGCGCCTGAGACTGTTACTCAGGAAAATAGAGCTTGTGACTTTCATTATTCTCAGATAGTGGCCAATTATTCAGAGTGTCCTGTGACTCGTGTATATTATGTGTTAGGGTCCAAGTCCTTGTATGTGGATCCTTTGGACTGCTTTTCTGAATCTTCAGTTGAGAGGTACCCTGAGAGTTTATGCAGGGACATGCTTCTGGGCCATTTTTATGTGGATAACCTCATAAAGACCCACAGTTCTCCGACTTTTTTTATTGAGTTTGTATCAGGATGCTGTCGACATCATGAAGGAGGGTAACTTCTTCATCAGGTCTTGCAACTCAAACTGTGATATCTTGAGGGTTAGAATGAAGTCTGATAGCAATTTTGTTACTCATGACTCTCCATTTGAGAAAGTTTTAGGTTATTATTATGACCTGGATAAGGATGAGTTACATATAGCGAGTAAGTCTCCTGAAGTAGCTGCCGTAAGTAAGAAAGGTGTCCTATCACAGAATTCCAGTGTTTTTGACCCGTTATCCTTATGTCTGCCTGTCACTATCAAAGGGAGAATATTTATCGGTGATTTATGCAGGCTAAAGTTGACCTGGCATGAGAGGATTCCTTCTGAACACCAGGTAGTCTGGAGTAAATTGTTTGAGGACCTGGTACAGTTGGAACGTTTGAGGTTCCCCAGATTTGTTTTGGATATTTCTGGTCATGACAGGTTGTTGGTATTTTGTGATGCACCTCAGAAGGCTTATGGATTTGAAGCCTATACGAGACAGAATGCGTCTGCCATATTGATGTTTGCTAAAGCAAAGGTAGTGTAGCGGATCGTGCGGGTGAAGATGTGAAGAGATATCAGAAGGTTAAAATTTCCTGCTAGCCGGTCCAGCTACATGGAAATGTTGGACTTTAATTAAGTCCAAAGAAGACAAAGAAAACAAACAAGACCGATATACATGGGTAAACAAATATATATTAATAACAAGTTACACAAAGACATGGAGAAATTATATGTGAGTGTTCGTACGTACCTGTATTGTTCTTAGCGCGTTCCCAGAATTTGGGAAACGCTGTATCTGTGAGAGGTCACGTATTGGTGTAAGTGGAAAAAGAAAGATTTTACCTCGCCTCCGCGCGAGGTGGCGGCCCAAGGCCTAAGTCGGAAAAAAGAGAGAGAAACGAAGGGTCAGTTAGTATTTATAGCCAGGGGAGAGAGAGACCCCTGTTGAAGGATTAAGGGACTAGGAGGAGCTAACTGCGACAGTAGCACCATTAGAGAAAAGAACTTTGCTGTCTCTAGAATTATTAGCCGTTTTTCTTGCCATCAGAACGGTCCCTAACATTTTGGAGCTCTTACCGGTAAAGGTTTTGAAGAGCGTTACCGTGATCGTAGACGCTCAAATAGTGTTGTCGTGGGTGTTATCCGATGTTTTGAAAACGAAAAGTTTGTTTATTAGAAACAGGTTGAAAGACATTCGGGGAGCAGTGGAAAGGCTAAGAGACCAGGTTTATGATCTGAACTTCAGATATGTCCGATCGGTTGACAATCCCACTGATATGATCACTAGAGGCATTTCACTAAAATTTGAATCGCAGTTTCAGTTTTGGATATTTGGGCCTGAGTGGTTATCTGGTGACACTGTGAATTGGCCACATAGTGAAATGAATTGTTTGAGTCTCAACAGTCAAAAGTTGGTTTTGGCTAACGTTGTTCCTGATATTTCAGTGGTTCAGGATGTTGCCTCGGTAGTTGATTTCAACAGGTTTTCATTCTTTCCAAAATTAATGAGTGTTTTGACCTATATCTTTAAGTTTATCTTAAGGTTGAAGGGATCCCCTACAGACCATGTGCTGACCGCTGAGATTAAGGGGGCGGATGGAAGTATCCAGAAGCATTCTTTGAGGCATCCTTTTCCGATGGAATTGTCTATCACTCATTCTCATCTGACTGCTGTACCCTCCAGAGAAGTATCCGATTTGGAGGTTGAAGCTTCTCCTGTTAGTGATAATATCAGAAGACCAGTTGCCTCTGCTAGACCTCGTGGGAAAGTTAGGAGTGTAAATACTAGGGATGACGACTTTTTATGGTATTGATTTAGTGTGTTACAGGCACCTAGATGTTTTTTGATTTTATGTAGACCATGCTAAGAAAAGAAATTTGTTTTTTGTTTATCGGGAGAGTTTGAAAATTTTTAGGTCTGTGTTACTGGCCCTAAGAACCTGCTGATACTTTTTTTAATGGACTGTGATTGGACGGTTCAAAGGTGAACTCCCCCCTTGAAAGGGACAGGAGAACTGTGACTGGACCTTAACAGCAGTTGGAAATGAGACAGCTTAGAGAGAAGAGGTTCGTTTTCTCTTTCCCTGCTGAAAAGGCAGGCAGCGTTTGCCCATAAGTAAGGATGCATGGGTAACAAGTTGCTGAGGGCAAGTTTCCTCTTCAGGGAAAGTTTTTTGAGAAGTCCTCTTGAAGAAGCCCCAGAAAAGAAAGTTGAAAAGAAGTCCGTAAGTGGAGTTTGGAGCCAAAGCCGTTTGAGAAGAAGACGAAGAAACGAACACGTGTGTTTTCAAAAAACTATTTTGCAACGTGTTTATGTAAATTTCCACCTTCTAGCGGCCGTAAAAGAAAAACGTAATTTCCAGGCGGACGGGAGGAAAATAAGTGAAGAAAGAAGGGAGTTGGTCACCAGGAAGAGAACTTTGTCTACACAAGAGAGAAAAGAAAAAGGATAAAAAATTTTGAACCTTGAAAGGACTGAAAGTGTACTGTAGAGCTAAGGCTCTCCCCACTTTTTTTTATTGTTATCATTGATACAGCAGGTGGGCCCTATTCGTTTTTTTGTGCATTGTGCATTATCTGCTATACTTTTTTACATTGTGTTACTCAGAGAATAGGTTATCTTATTCTCAGCGAAAATGGGCGAATTTTTTCAAGAACCCTTATTTAGCTGGTTAGAAATAAATATTTTTTCTTTGTAATTGAATCTGATTTACATTTTTTTCTTTTTCATTATTAATTCGGGCAATAGAGAAAATACTGTTGCAGCAGGTTTTATTTTCTGAAAGAAAAGAAAATTTCCGAAACTCACTGGACATAATGAAAGAGCTAAGTAACCTACCTAATGAGCTTGTAAATGAATAGCAGGGAAAGGAAAGTATAGTAAAAAGACAAATATATGGGCTTTTTATCATTCATAAAATGACACCTACAAAAACTATAATTATAATTAAATATAAAAAACCTACAAATTGTAATTAATTAATTATAAATATTAATAAAATTTGTAAAACATTATGATTTTTCATACAAACTTACTTGACAATTGAGATGGAAATTTTGTATGAAAGCATTTGTTGGTAAAAGCACTTTAATATTTGTTTTCTTAAGAATGTTATTTCGACACTTCGGCAATATTTCGTGATTTAGGATATTTAATCTAGAAATCTAACGCTTAAAAAAACTAGTTGCATTAAAAATTGTATTAGAATTTTTAAAAAAACAACAAACTTTTAGTTCATCTCCTTATATAAAGTTACAGTTTTAAATAATAGAAATTAATATAGTTTTAAAATATTAATTTATATCTATGTGTGACTCTTCAATTTATTTAATTTTTTTTGAGGTCAGTGGTTACTGTGTGTTTTAGCAACCGGAAGTGATTACAGTATCTCCCAGGAATTTAAACCGTGATCATGTCGGAGCCTTTGACATTAGAAAAAGGTATTTAATTTTTTTATTGGCCTCTTTTTTTATTTATTTACTGAAGACACGTTTGGTTTTTACAATAAGAAGATAATTCGATTCATTTTTCCCCCTCTTTCATACGTATGTGGATTCTATTTGCCATTGCAAATGTTTGTATTCTCATCTGCTTGTCGTCATGCATTTGTACTCTTGTTTTGTCATGTATACCGTCGCTTTTCCCATGCTTTGAATCTTAGAAAGATTGTCTTCTCACTTTGATAACGTGTGCTTCCCTCCCGAAATAAAAGAAACTAAATGGTATATTCAACTTTTAATGTTGCTTTATATATCTTATTTATTTGTCTACGACACACCTTTTTTTAAGAAAATAAGCCTTATTTCTCATCGTAGTCATTTTTACCTTTAGGCTTTATCCCTGCCCTACTCATCATTAAAAATGTCTTTTTCATTGTTTTCTATTTTATTTAAAAATGAAAGTACATGCTTACCATTTCATTCTATTTTTCTTTTACTATATTTAAACTGTAATTTGCGCAAAAGATAACGCAATCATTATCTAATAGCAATACCACACCCCTTTAAAGTTTTCAGGTCGTTTTGTCGTAAAAACTGGAAAGATTGACTTACTATTTATTGTTGTAACTTGAATCTTGGTAAGGTTCCTACGACACATTACATTTTTATATAAGTTAATTTGCATAATGTTTCGTATTTATTTTCTAGTCTTTGCATTTAAAAAATAAGACCACTGTCATTTATTTACATTTTACAAACTGTAAGGCTCATTACTGCAGAGTGCAGCGTAATCTTAAATTTAAAAAAAATATAAGGTCATTAAAGAAGCGAAGATTATTCAGTCTCTCGGTCCTGTCTTTAAATTTTTAATTATATAAGTATTTACATTTAATAGCCTCAGTGACTAGCTAGTGAAACTCATTTCTATCCACTTGGTTGAGACTTTCACAAATATTTTTTTGCTGAAAGAACTTGAGATGATGTCATGGTATTATTGTTGAGATCTAGAGAAGACACTCGCCGGACACCATTCACTGTCAGTCACTGAACATTTTTTTTTTTTGTGAATCTACGATAATAATTTTTCTAAATTCTACCTCTACTTTATAATCTAACACAATATTTTTTTTTTTTTTTTTACTTGCAAATCTAGCTTTCAGTGTTTTTGAAAGACAAAAAAGAAATGCAGAAAAATCAGTTTTGTTCGTCTTATTGCCTTTTTTTATTTAATTTTGAAATTTTGGTAATGTTTTTAAAAGTTTACACTTTTATACAGAACGAAAATTACTTGAACTTGAGGTAGTTTTCAATATTTTGGCTTTTAAAGAAATTTTTCTTAAATTATCAACAAAACAACCATTATTTTTTTTTATTATTGAAATGAAATGTAATGCTTTCATTATTTATTAAGTTCAATGATTGATTCGAATATTTAAATAAGTAAACTTGCTTAAAAAATACTACCAGAATGTATTGTAAATGAAATGAAAAAATATTAAATTAAGGCTAGAAAAACACTTCTAAATTTTTTTTTTTTTAACACCTGTAATTTTACAGTAAAATAAAATGAATAGTTGTGTTTTCCTCATTTTAAATCATTTTTTAATGCACTTTAGGTGTTTGTCGGGCACTTTTTAAAATTTATTATTTGTAGATTTCATTCACACGAAAAAAAATTCCTTTTTAACCCTCTTTAGAAGATTACAAAACGGTTCGGATTACAAAATTGTAAACCAGAACCTCAATCACACTTCCACCTTTTTAACGAAGAACATTTTTACAATTTGTGTCGATCGACAATTTTTAATGTAAATGAAAGATCGATACATGTGCATTTAATTTTTTTGTATTTAAATTTTAAAATAAATCTTATGTAGTAAAATAAGAAATGGATAATTTATTTTTTACCGATCACTTAAATAAAATTTGAAGGTAAAAAAAAAAATAATAAAAAATTAAAAATGAAGAATGGTCACAGATTCAGTTTACTTTAATGATTTAATTTTTTTAATACACTCTATATTTGTACGCGATTATTTCACATGAGTTTCAAAAGAAGAAAAACTTGAACAGTGTGAACGTGAACACTAACATACTGTAACCCGGTGCTAACATACAATGTAGCAATGACGAGTTGGTGCTTCGTTGTTGGGTCACCGGTTCTCGGTCTACTAATCTACACTACGGTTTGTTTATTTATTTGAAGCCTTGAAGTATTGTTTTATTTTTTTGTGTAGCTATCGTTTAAAATGTAAAAAGTACAACCATTTGAATAAGCCACAAATTAATCGCAATACGAGTCTGGGTAAAAATGTTGTTCGTTATTGCATATTTAGGTTTGTTGTAGAAAAATATATAATCATTTGTAAATATTTTTAAATTTGTTTAAAAGGTGACTGAATTTTTCTCAGCAAGTATAAAGCAATATTATTTTTACACTGTACAAATTGTAAAATGAACTTTTTACACACATATTGTACAAAGATGTTTTGCTAACCTTCTCTCCTCCCCACTAAAAAAAAGCATGTATTATTGAAATTGACGAATTGCATTTTGAAAACGCATCGTGTTCTCTCTGATTTTTATTCTTCCCTGCTTCCTCATTTCTTTTAGGCTTTTCTTCTCTTGACTATTACGCATTTAAAATTTTAAGTAAAATTAAAGCTTAACTTCAATTTTGACATTAACTGTCTTGTTTTGTTTTGTTTGTATTGTTCTTACAATTCGTAATAATGTGGTCGATTCATTCTCTAATCCTCCACCTACACTCATTTTATAAACTTTTTTCATGTTGGCTTCAAAAATAAATTAACATTTGGAACTAATTTAAAATGAACTGTGAAAAATTACACGATTTAAAAAAAAAAATAAATAATTAAAAACCATCTTAAGGTGTGGTAAATTGATTTTGAAGTTTTGTTGGTCTTAAAAAAAAAAAAAGCAAAAGAAATGTTTTAAATTTAGAGATGCGTTAATAATACAATTGAATAGGTTTTTTTTTTTTTTCTGTTTTTAAATATTCTCTGCTTGGCTCTTCAAGTCTTTTTTTTGTGTTGTCACTGTTTTCATGTTTCTAAATATGGTGCTCTTCATTTTTTTTTTTTTTTTTTTTTTTTTTTTTTTTTTGTGGTTATTGTCAGAAATTAAATTATAACACTAAAAAAAGTAGCCATTATTTTTTAAATTTTCTAATTTAATAAAAGAGGGACTTATTTTTTTTTTCATTATTCGAAATTGATTTTTTTTCAACGTTTGGCATCAGTTGAGTTGGAGATAGAAAAGTGAGAATACTTGCAGATATTGTGTGTAACAACATTTTTTATTTATTTTTTAACATTTACGCTTAAAAAGCTTTCATTTTTAAAAGTTTCTCCTATTTTTTTTTCTTTTTTAAGCACTGGTACATTTTCTATTCCTGCGTATAAATTTGAAATCCCTAGGTTTAAAAATCGCTGAAGACCTCGTGTTTGAATTAAAACTAAAACCACTTCCATGTGATGTTTTTCAAATGACGTTTTGTTTCATTATTAATTTTAAAGAAATTTTCTGTGAATAATTTGTTTTTGTACTTCGGGATTAACTTAAGAGCTGATTGTAATTATCACTTAAGTTAAAGGGTAGAGAGGTGGCTTATTTAATTATACTTCCTCGCTGCTTAAAGAGCTGTGCTTTTAGCTTTAAAAAATGCAGGATATAGAGCAGGTGAGTAATAGTGTCACTCCAGGTGGCTCAGAAAAAATACTTTATTTTTGTCGTGTTAAATTAAATAGGACAAATCCGACTTTTTTTGTACTTACAAAAAAACTATCTGTTTCTCGTTTCCGCTAGGAATAAAAATACTACTAACAGACATAACAACATTATAATGAAATATTAAGTTAAGAAGAATAAGAAAAGTATCTGAAGGTACAGTGTTCTGCATTATTTGAGCCAACCTATTTGTTCAGTTGTAAGAAATAATGACTTTTTTTTGTGGAAAGAAATTTGAAAAGAGCATTTATATTTGTTGGATGACACATTTCTACTCGAGTATTGTAGTTTTTTTTATGGATACTTTAACAAGGAAAAAAAAACTTTGAAATATTTTGATTTCTGCAGAAGTTAGTTTTTATTAGATTTATTTTTAAGTGTGTGGGGGTGCTTAGTGCGATTCAAGCTCACGTCAACAATGTGCCAGTAATTATGTGCGTTTTTTTTTTTTTTTTCCCCCAGTAATGAATGCAAAAGATCGTTACCCCGTTTTTAAAAACTTGCAAAAGAAACAACTTAGTCTAAAAATAAAATTAAATAATTGGTTATAAAAAGCAAAAATTTTTAAACATAAACACCTCTTTCTTGATTATTGCACTCTTGGTGTTCTGTATTTCTTTAATTTAAAAAAATAAATAAATTTGCACGTTTTTGAAATTGGGGATTAAAACTACTGTGGTTGATCTTAAGACATCACAGACTACTATGCATAAATAAACTTTATTTTCATTGTTTTTAAGCAAAAAACAAAAAACAAACTATGAATTACTTTTACAAAATCAAGTTAATTAATCTTTTTAAATTAACTGACTTTGAAACATGTCTCTAGTACAAATATTGGGCTTTTAAGATTTTTAATTTTAAACATGAATGGTCATTTGAAGAGTGACAAGTGAATGTGCCAGTCTTCTTAAAAATGCCAAAAAACTTTATTTACATATGTAAATTAATTTTTTTTTCTACAGATTAGCTAAGATTTAACTTCAAAGACATTTAAAAAAAGTATTTGGATGTACAGGTGGTGTAATGGATATCAGCTTGGAATGAGAATTCACTTATGTGCAAATACTGTTGGGAAAGGAATGAATCCATCTCTTCTCCCCCTCACCTATGGGTTAAATAATAAAGCAAACTCGGCTATTCAGACTTGGTTGGCAGCCAGTTTATGATAACTCTGAATTCAAATGTAATCCTGGCAAAAGTACATGTGCAGCTAATGAAAGGATTGCGGAGTTCACATTAACTCTATGATCCTGACTGTGATTGGCCTTCATTCGTTAAATTATATGAAATGTGAATTTTTTTTTTTTTATAGGATTCTTTGGCTATCACACCGTTTATGGCTTTGCATACTTGTATGTAAATGTGACTTACACGTGGTGCTTGTACCGGTTAATGTATACACAAGTACACACTCAATTTGACGGCGTTTGAAATAAGACATTGGAATAATACATTTCCCTCTCACTCTGTCTGGACAACTCCTACCCTGGGCTTATCAATAAAATTGGTTGGAGAAAAAAAAAAACAATGCAACAAATTTTTGCAAGTTAGCAATATAAGATTTTATTGAATTTTTCAGAAATTATTTGATAATAGAATTATTTAAAAAAAATATTTTTAGGTCTTTCATGGAATTTAAATATAAGTGCACACACAATTTGAATGAAATGGACATCCGTGTAGCAAGGCTTAATTTCCCTTTCTGTCTGCGAACAACTGTAGATCTGAAATGTTTAGCTTTTTGAAGTAATTTTCAGGACTTTCTGTATTTAAACTGAATATATTTTTTAATAAATGTATTTCAAATGAACAGACAATTCAGATTTGAAATTTGATCACCTTGCTGTCAGTAATGCAATGATTGAATTTGTGTTTTATAAGATTGCCTTACTATTACTTCACATAATTTTTTTTTTTTTAAATTGTTAAAAAAAATTCAAAGAAAGCTAAAATATTAATTAGCAGCCTGGTTTCCCCTACTTACTGTGAGATATTCTATTAGCACAGGCATATTCACTTACTGATGTGTAATGCCCCCACTGATTTTTCAGAAAGAGAGATCAGGATGTGTGGTTGATAAATATATAAAGCCCGACTTGTGTTTTATATCACAATAAATATTACTTATTTACTTTTTCTAATCCACGTGCCAAAGTTAGGACCCCACCTCCCGTTAGGATTGAGTATAATGCATTTTTTTTTTTTTTTTAATCTATTGGGTTTGAAAACGGAAGTTAAATTATATCCAAATTATCTTTGTAAGAATTTGGTAAATTGTAAAACAGGCGTAGGCATAAGGCCACGTAGTTCAAAAAAATTATTGCTATTTTAAATCCCTTTTTTGGGTTTGAGCCCCAAACTCTGGTACCAGTTGAAAATATAGAACAGTTTCAATCATGAGGCAGACTACACATCACATTGATTCCTTCACTTATGAATTTTTCACTTTTTTTTTCTTTTTACCAAATTCTAAAATCTGACCAAATCAAGCATCCCTACTTGGTTGCGCTCTTAATTTGTATTATAGTAAAAATATTATGTTCTCTTATTCCCCCACCCCTTAACTATTAGCTGAAGCTATGACAACTTCATATAACCTACTCAGTGTACCCTTTTTCTTTTTAGAACAGTTGATTTTTATTTATTTATTTTCTTTATCTCTCTACCAGTTTTTGCTTTGCCTTTTCATCTTGTTTCTACTTTTCAAGAATCTCCTACCTTTTCATTCCTTGAAATTATTCACAGATTCATTCTACATCTGTTAACATTTAGTAACTGATTCTTAAGATTGACTACAACATTAAATAACATGATTGCTGTAACCAACACAATATATAACTCTTCATATTTTCATTATTTTGCCTGCTTCTCCCAGCCCTTGACCAAGTGGCTAGTCACAGCCAGATGCCTACCGAATTCACATAAGTCACAACATTTACAGGTATCACAAAGCCATGATAATTGAGCACCCTGTGGACTAGGCTTAATCTAGCTTACTGATGGGGCCAGCAAACTGGCTTATCGATCAAATCTGGTCTACTGTAATTTAGGTACCTTCACAAAAATTGTGATACCTAAGATTTAAATTTTTTTAAAATGAAAAATCTTTCATTTTAGCTTTAATTGAAATCTAATGGATTAAATTTACTCATATCATTTCTGAGCACCCTGTAGTTTTTATTGAGGTGGTAGTGCTATAGTTTCTTTTAACTTGAAATTATCTTCAATTGAGAGAAATTGATAATTCTGATAAGGGGGAAATTGAATTACAAAGTTCTGTATGAAGGCAAACATTGAATCTAATTGAATATGGCAAGAACAGTGTAAGTTGTACAATTGAAAATTTTCAATTAACTAAGTCTATTAATGTACTTTGAGCTGATGGTAATAATGTTCCAGCCCTCTACTTCAAATGATATCTGACCTCAAGGTCATCTTCTGATGAAGGCTATACTGGAAAGACAATCACATACAAATTTCACCCGTGTGTGTGTGTGTGTGTGTATTAATTCTTTGTCAAATGTTTGATAGTTATATATGTTGACCAAACAGTCAAGTAACCTTACATCTTCATCTTTTATGAAGGTAAAAATCTGTCATGCTTTCAATGCAAAGAATTTTGTTCTGTTTGTAACTGAAATTTTTATTTTTATTTTATTTATTTATTTTTTTCATAAAGAATCTGTTTCTTTTTATTCATTGATATATTAAGAACAAACACACATCCAATTTGAATCTAATACTTTTAATTAGTCATTTGAAAAAAATTACTTAAGAACTTTGATATGCTTTAAAAATAGTATTTTAAAAAAATCTATTATGCAGTTATTTCTGTTTCAAAGTAAATATCACTATCAATAATTAATGCTAAGGGTAAGCATTTAAATTTCTTTTTTGAGAATTGTTGCTCTATGAAACTAACAAAAGTTACAATTTTTGAATTTCTCTAAAGTTTACTTTAATACTATCAACTTTTACAAAAGTAAAGAATGGAAATATGGATGGATTTTTTAAAATCTGTTTTTATTTTAAAACAAAAAAGTGGAGTTGGAGAATTTGTTTGAATTTCTAGGATAAGAAGTCCTCACTATTTACACTTGTGAATTGGGTGACATAGAAATTGTGAGTTCAACCCTTGGGGCAGATAATATAGGCTTAGATTCAGTGGAAATGGTGCAAGCAGTAACTGAGCAGTACTAAATAAGATGATGAGATATCCATAGACATGAACAATCTATCTCCATCTAGATTAAATAAAGGATTTAGTTTAAAATTTCCTTGAAGCTTACCAGATTGACAACAGTTCAGAGGGCACAGTTGCTGAAATGTAATAACTAACAAAGTTGAGGACAATAGCTGGAGTATAAATTATGTAAATAATTGGAGAAATATTATTGTATAAATTTGCTTACAAATGAAAAACTTCACATTGATTTTATTGGTTGGTTGGTTGATTGATTTTGACATGTCAACCCTTGGATTATTTAATGTCAAATTTTGTATAAGGCATCCAGTGAGGATTGAATTCACTACTTGGTAATAATGGTTGATCAGACCAACCTCTCTAATCATTATCCCACACTCTAAGAAAATTGATATACTTTGACCATTTGACTTAAAACTTATCATTGCTATTGCTTCACTTGACACTAATGTATTTAATGGTTTGATGTGAAATAGGAGGTTCAAAGTTCAGAAACTGGGTCTTATCTCTCATTGTTAGCTTAGTATGACACAAAGTCAATAAGTGGGAAATAGAAGGTAAGAAAATTAGTGTAACATAATCTTCCAAGCATAGAGGGCCTGCTTGCTTAAAAAATCTTCATACCAAAACTTGGACCCTCTAACACCCTTAAATTTGTAACTATTTTAATGGACCTTAGAATAATGTTTTTGAGAATGGATGACTTATGTTGTATCTGAAATGATCTACAGAAATTATTTTTATAAATGTAAATAAATCTGGCATAAGGACATGATGCACTTGGTCACTTGAAAGGGCTTTTTTTAATGCTGAATTAACAGAATGGGAGAATTAAGAGTAAACTTGAACAATCATATTGCTTGTAAAATCTGCATTCTCATGGAATGTTTCATTCTGGTGTTTTTAAAAAAAAATTGAATAAACACTGTAATTTGTGTTGCTTGACTCTTGCCATAAATATGGTGAACATTTTGAAACAATATTTTGAACTTTTCTACTTTCAAATATACAATGAATAGCAGAAAAATACTCACATGCAAAAATATACTAACCTGATTCAACCTAATGAGGGTTGGTTGCCAACAGTAGTTAAGGTTCTTCATTACAGAATGCTAGTAAAATATCCTTTATTCTGCATGTTGCTGTTCTAACTTCAACCCATTGACTACTTCCACACCCTCTATATTAGCACCAACTGTAAAGCAGTTTGAATATTTTCACTTTCTCTTTTGTTAGTAATGTCACAGTTTAAAGAAGGAACAATCACCTATGTAACAAGTTAGATTTGTCAAGAACATAATCATCTTTATTAGCAATGACGAAAGTCCATGCTGAAACTTTTTTTTAATTTCTTGTTGAAAGAATCTGACTAATCAACAACTAAACAAACCATTCATGGAAAATCTCCTTGAACAGTCTATAGAATGTGGTATGTTTTTATGGTGAGCTCTTAGAACAGTGTTTGCCAAATCATGCACCATGGTGTGCTCATATACTCAAAGATGAAATTAGTTGTTCTGCAAAAAGGCAAATGATATTTCAAAAATGTTAAAAATACACACAAAAGTTCATAATAAAGTTTGTAGCTATCAGCTTCAACTGGGGAAGATGATTGGTTTCATTTATTGGTGGGGGGATATAGTGTATTTGATGGCAGGAAAAGTTGACTTTTGACATTGATAATAATTATGCTCCTGACAAATTTTAAGCTTTTTGAATGGGTTATTATTCGGTCTTCAAAAATGTGACATTTCAATAAAGTATTTATCTTTTCTTAAATGACGTGATCGATTTGTATTTATTCCTTCTTCAGACTCCTGTTCCTCTAAGCCTCCATTTTACCACAGCTGAGCAAAGGAGCACAAATCTTTCTAAAATTCCCATATCGATCTGTCATGGGTGACTATTCAATGGAGACTTCATTAATCCTGCAAAAATGGACATTGACCCTTCTTTTGCTGATGATGTTTGTATCAGATGTGGGTGTTAATTGTTTCAGTTGGAATACCATAGCCTGTCATCTGCACGAATGTTGTAGCCAGCCATACATCAATCTCAATATGACCAGATTAATACAAGAACTTACAAAGAAGGTCTATGGTCAGCATTTAGTCTTGGACATTATAAAATCTCATCTTGAGGCTCATTTTGATGACGAGCAAATCCCACCAAAGCCTCTTGTACTCTCTTTCCATGGAGGTACTGGTACTGGAAAGAACCACGTCACACGTATAATTGTTGACAGTATTTATGTGAACAGTTTTCAAAGCCAGTTTGTACATTACTACCATGTCTCTAAGAAGTTTCCACACATGCATAAATTAGAAGAATATAGTTCAGTTTTACAAACTGAGATTGAAAATGGTGTCTACAAGTGTGAAAGATCTTTGTTTGTCTTTGACGAGTTTGATCACATGCCAGAAGGACTTATTGACCGAATAAAATTTTACTTGGATTTCCATGAGAACGTTGAGGGAATTGATTATCGTAAGTCCATGTTCATCTTTCTGACCAATTCTGGAGAAGAACTGATCAATGAGCATGTCATTGCACATCACCAACAGAACAAAAAGAGAGATGATATCAAATTGTCAGAACTTGAACATCAAATTTCTGGCAAAGCACAAACTGTAAAAGGAGGCTTTTATGGCAGTGAGCTGATTGGCCGATATTTGGTCACTGCTTATGTTCCATTCTTGCCCCTCATGAAACAGCATGTGGTAAAGTGTATAGAAAATGAATTAAACAAGAGACATCATAAATCTCTAAGTGAAAATTTGGTACAGCATGTTCTGGAGCAGCTTCAGTTTGTTGACAAAGTTTCAGTGTCTGGTTGTAAGAGAGTCAGTGAGAAAGTTGCATATGCTCTTATCAAATTTCGTCATGAAGAGCTTTAGAGTAATAATTTATTTGCGTTTTACATTGAAACATTTTCATTTATTAATTGTAACTTGTTTTTCTCTCATTTTGTTGCTTTTTATCACTTTTTTTTTCTTCTCTGCCCATGAAATTAAGCATCAAGAATTTGGAATGGATGTAGCCGCCTAAGATTTGAGTGACTTGATAAAAAGCAACAAAAGGTGTAAGAAAAAGGATGAAAATATAATGATTTGAATTTCATTAATTAATGTTTTAAAATTAAATAATTTTGTAAATTTTTTTTTCTCTCCTGTATAAATAAAATAAGTTATGAAACCTGATTGTTTTGTTCTACAGTTCATATATTTTTGTAGGTCACAACTCTAATCTGGAATGCACCAGAGCACCAACTTTTCTCCTTCAAATTTGTCAAAATCTATTAAAAAATGTTGCATTTAGGTTTCATCATTTCTCATTAAAAATGTGATTAAAGCTGTACTTTGAAAATCCTGATGATTTTATTACTTAATCAAATTATTGCATTTCATCTTAACTCTTTGGGTGCAGATCCAAGGTTTCTTGAGACTGACAGACCTCTCTCCCCCCCCCCCCACACACACATCTATATATTGGATATTACACTTTACTCACTTTTTTATATAACTCATAATGATAATTAAAGTGTGTATTTACAAAGAAGTTGACCAAAGTTCATGTTTTGTTTCAGTACTTTTTTTTCTTAAAGAAACGTAATTTTAATTGAAGTGGATGTATATTAGCTGTAAGTTTGTAAGGAATATTTTTCAATTTAAAAAAAAAAATTGAGTTATAGAATGTGTCGGCATCTAAGAACTAAAAAGCTAAACTTTTTAAAATTTATGTATATTTTAAGATACCTTTCTTTATTGTTAAAGATGTCTTGTTTGTTATTATTATTTACTAATATTTGTCTAATATCATTTATTTATTGTCTGATATATTATTCAATACATGTACATTTAAATTAAAAATAGTGGAAGCACCAATAATTAAAAAAAGAAAAGCCAACCCTCAATAACATTAATTATGAACATGGCCGCAATGTGCTGACAGTGTTTGGAAAATAAAATATTCCTATTACTTCAGATACATATATAAAAAACATATTCTGTTAAAAATAAAAATTGTCCTTGATAATAGCTAGAATAATAGCTGGAAGCACTCGGATATGTAGAACTTTTGGACAGTTTTTACACACTTTATGCCCCAAAATGAAAACACTTGTACGAACAAAAGAAAAATTAAATAAAAAAAATCTTAATTGTAGTACCTTGTCAGTCATCTTTCATGAAACTTGTGCAATTGCTTCCCAAATATACACACACACACACACACATATATATATATATATATATATATATATATAATGAGAGATACCCAGCAAGACTTTTTGTGCAGCATTTGTAATAGTGTGTAGGTCAGTCACTGGACTTACTTGTCAACATAAAACTAAACATCCATATAATCGGGTTGCTGTTGGGGAAACTCTCTGTTCAGTGTTGAAGTCATTTAAGACGTCATTGGCAACATGGAAGTCCTCCCTGAAATGTTCATTTGGGGGTTGGTCTTACTTGGTCACAAGTCAACTTCTACCACACTCTTTAGGTTGATTGCTGACTTGCCAATAACTGTCTTCACTACCAAAAGTTGGTCTTGGACTTTATAAGAAAGCTTTTACAATTAAGTTATTCCAAATTTGATTTAATTTCAGTAAATCAAAGTTTTTTTTTTTTTCTAATCTGAATCGTAGAATGAGTTTACATTCAGTATAATTTCCCCCTTTTCTAAACACTCTCCCTACACCAAAAATGATAAATTTAATTAAAATTATGGATTGTTTTGTTGTTTATTGGCAAGCACAAAGTTGGTTGCAAAACATTAAAAAAATAAATCCCCAAAACTCTTAAATCTAATTCTAAAAGTAACACTAAGATTATTTTACTTAAGGCAAATATTTTTGTCTTAAATTAAATAATTGTCCATTTTCCTACATATAAATCAGCAAATGGGAGTATTCAGTTTGCATATAGACAAATTCTTAATATGAAGTTACTTTGCCTGAAATGTCTTTTATCCCATTGCTCTTAATTAAAATATCTTTACAATTTTCCTTACTTTCCTACAGAGCTAAATAGCCAATGAGTCAGGTGAGTATGAGGTCTGATATTATATTTGGTCTATACATTTTGCCAAACCTCATACATCGCTCTGAAATTGAAGCAGATTAAGAACTTAAGAACATCCTCTATCTTTATAATGTTGAACACTTTGCCTCTTAATCAAACTATGAGTGAGTTAAATCTTTTACCTTTGGTGAAAAGCTTGGTGTTTGGATAGATGATAGTCAGATAATGATGGTGAATTCTCTAAAATTTTCTATCCTAATTCGTCAGCTTTATGAAAGTAATTTTGAGGCATGTTGTCTGGCAAAGGTAAACTACTGCTTGTTGAATCTTTTGGGTTAGAGATAAGTTCAAAATGCTTGGATAGATGGTTGTCAATTGGAGCTAGGTCAGGTGAGGGTGGTTTATGCTCTAAAATATAATATCCTAAGTACCTCATATTTATTACAGCAATATCTGAGTTACAGTTTAAACCAATTCTATTGGCTGATAATGCCAGAACCCACCTTCACTGAAACAGATGGCTATTTTGCATTTCAAAGATTTTCTGAATTTTTAAATGTTGAATTTTATGAAAACAAAATATTTCCATGAGAAGCATGACTAGAGCTTATTTTGATTAAGAGATTTACAAATGGAGCATATTTTTTCTTTTGGGTGTGCGGGTGGTGTAATGGACAGCTGCTTAGAATGAGAAATTGGAGAGTTCAAATTCCATTCTGATTTGTTACATTCACTTACATGCAAATACCCTTCAAAATGGTATGAATCCATCACCTCCCCATGCTATGGGTTAAATAGAGAAGTCTTGTATCTGGAAAAATCATTGTTCTAAAAAAAAAAAAAATTATTCTTACAATCCAAAAATGTTTCTGCTTTAAATAACCCACAAAAGGGTTGATAAGTAAAAACAAATGATTTTTTTTTAAATCATCTATTTCAGCACCTAGTAAGATGTTTATATCATGAACTCTCCCCAAAACTGGCAAAAACAAATATTTATAAAAATGTGAATGTTTATAAAATTGACAAAATATTTATTTATTATTTTATTTTATTTTATTTTTTTTTTTAAACCATGTAAATCTAATTCCAAATTCATTCATCAATAACATAATTGCCTTCATCAGCAATCACAGTAAACCAACAGAAGATAATTTTCCCCAATCTCAGTGAATAAAATTCTCAACTATTTCATAAAACTTGTGACTTGGACTCATATCTTCCTTATTTTTTGATATCCTCATAATGTTCTCACAATTGAACAAATAACCCAAAGGTGCTGGATGAATATGCAGGATTGGGTTCCTAGCCTAATGACTATTTTATTTTTCCAGGGTTTGTCAGTCACATCATACCTTGTGATGTTGGAGGATAACACTCTTTCTATTCACCAAAGATGTACATTTTTATCTAATGCACTGCTTCAGTTAAGCATCAGTAGTGTTGCTTTCCTTTTTCAAGAGTCTTTACCAGGAGTGGACAACTTTTTCTGAGAATGTGTGCCAAAACCAGCCAAATCTCTGACACAAAATTTTTCCATGTGCCAAGAAAATTTTTTGAGGTGTTATTTCATATCTCTTAAGTATGTGCAGAACTTTTTTTAAATGATAAAAAATCACGCCAGAGCAATAGACACAGTATTATAAAAAATTATGTAAAACTGACAATGTAAAAAAAAAAAAAATTGACAGTTTTTTTATGCCAAAAATCTTTGATAATTTTTATTAGGCTGTATAAATGTAACTTACATACATACATACATACATATGCAATTTAAAGACATTATTAACTATTATTAGCATCAATACAAAGTTGTTTTTTTTTTTATGAATAAATCCTCATTTTTTTTCTCAGATATACATTTTTATGACTAAAACACAGTAAAAGGTTATTAAAAATAATCTTTTGCTTATAAATGATGTATAAAAAAAAAAAAAATACATTTACCTTCAAAACTACATTTAAACAGTCCTGAACCTTTGCCACTTTTGAAAGAATATATCAGATAAAACTAGACAGTAAAAGTGTTGACTCTTTTTATACATTATCAGTGGGACTTCTGTTGCTGCATCACTGATCACAAAGATTTTCTATTGGGTTTATATTTAGTAACCTTGAGTGATATGCATGCACTACTAGTTTCATCTGTCAGGCTACTCCTGTTATGAGACATAACAATGTTTATCACTGAGAACAAAGATTCACAAACATATATAGATGAAAACAGAGATAATAATGCTGTTGCAAGGACTTTTAAATGGACAAAATTTTCTGGAATGGGTTTTCAAGTCCTTAATACTTTGTTTCCTACATTTCTTACTCCCATCTCTAATCACTCTTTTTCAATATTTTCCAAGTCAACAAATTTCTGCTTCCAAATTGAGCTACTCTGAAATTCAATCAACTGCATTTCAAAATCATCCATGTCTATCCATGAAAACAGTTGCAAGTTTAGTTCATCCAGTCTAATACTCTCTCAAAATTTAATGAATTTTGCTATCTCTTCCAGTTCTTTGAATTTATCAAATCTTATAAATCAACTGCTCAGCAGTTGATTCAATGATGTTTACAAACAGCTTTTGAAGACATTGATTGTCTGTTCTGTCATCTTTTGGGAGATACTGATATATCTCTTTAGGTTTGGGAAATATTGAAATCTCTCATTATTTACATCCCTCTTAAAAACTTCTAGTTTCATTTGAAAAGCCTTTATATAACCCAACATAACATTAAGTGTCTTACCAGAGCCCAGTAATTTAATATTCAAGTCATTTAAATGTTCACAAAAAATCTGCAAAAAAACATCAGTTTACAACCCACATAATGTCAGATAATTCTTGGTAAGACACTTGGTCATTCAAAAAGAGATTTATCTCATCTAAGCATTCAACAAATGGTTTCAGAATCAAACCTCATCAATGAACATTGTTGTACATTTTCAGTCCTTCAGATACAGTCTCATTCAGTAAAATTTGAAATTGATTTTTATTTAAAGCCTGAGCAGAAATGTAATTAACAATCTTGGTAACTGTTTGCATCACTTTCTGAAGTTCCTTTAGGCTAGGTTTTACATACAAAGCCTCCTCATGTATGATGCAATCAAAACCTATCAGTGAATGACCAATATCTTTTGCAAACAGTTACAAATCCTGCCTTATCACCAGTCATGCTTGGGGCACCATCTGTTGTGGCAGATACTACTTTTGAAATGTAAATTTGCCAAGTAGATAATTCATTCATAATTGCTTTACATATTTCAACCCAGGTCGTACACTCAGGTAGTGTTACAAGAGCAACCATCTCTTCACATACTTCATCACTCCTAAAATATTGAAAATATGGCTAGCGTAGCTGCTGATGTAATGTCTGTATTTTCATCAACACAAATAGAAAAAAAACTTACATGAAGACAAATCTTTTGTCAGTTGTTCAGTTGTATTCATTTCCAACTTAAGTATCCTATCCATAACTGTTTTACAACTCATAGACAAATCTTTAATGCACTGTATAATCTTTTCCTTCTCTGAAAATTTGTCAAAAAGGAAAGGCACACATTCTAGCCAAGCTTCTTTAATATACTGCCCATCACTGAGTGGCTTTCTGTGTTGGGCAATAACTTTTGAAACTTATCAGCAAATAAGTTGGACTGTGCCTCCCTGAATTAAAGTTCATAAAAGTATCAGCCTGTTTTTTTTTTGTCTTGCTTAGTTCACAAGAAATTATTAGGTTGATGCAAAAATAATGTCGTTTTCTCACATGAAGTTGAACGTCAAAAAACAACATTATTTTTGCACCAACCTAATAATTCTTTGTTCCTCTTCAGTTTCATTGCTTAAGTTCTTATGAACACTTTCAAAATATCTCTTTACAGAAGAAGTCCTACAAATGATTGTTTCAGAACAGAAAATATATAAGCCTTTATTGTCTTCTTTAAATTCTCTAATATCCTCTTCCTTTGAATGACATTGTGCAGAATGTCATGATTATCAGCTAAGATACAATCTGTCAAGGGCAGAAAATAAAAATAGATGAGATAATCATATACATGAAAGAGGAGAAAGAATAAAAGTAGTCAAGAAGGGAATCTAATGAATAAGTTTTGCATAGAAGAAAATAGTCACTTGCATGCCATGTTTGGCATGTGTGCCAAAGATAGCCCACCCCTGGTCTATACATTACAATTAATTACATTTGCATAATTTGTTTTCACATGTATTCTATTAGCTTGTTTTAAATGAAATTACTTATAAGAAATTGAAAGTCTCCATCTTTAAATATAGTTTTATGTAGTTTAATCAAAATTTGCTCTATTTCATGATTCCATGGCTTTTCTTTCCAGTAGATGTCTAACATATACCATTTTTTCATTATAAAAGTTTACTTTTAGCATTTTTTTTAAAGACCAAAATATTAACCCACTGATTGTTGAATGATTTGCCTAATTACATATTTTTTGTTTTTGTTTTTATACATACACATAATCTATTGTTCACCCAATACAAATTCAAGAGCCACAGGGTAGAGGGTTACTGAATGAGGTTATTGTCTGAGCATATGAGAAGGAAATAAGTGTAGACTAAGGATATATATAATGGTTGACCTCTGCACTTGAGGTTAGAATCATAGTGATTAGTGAAGCCTCCTCTCAGGGAGTCTGTTGTACAGAGAGTGCTTGTGAAGAAGTTGTCTTCAATGGGATTTCCTCCTTACCAGTGGAATATAAAAGGAATTGAAAATGATTCAACCCTGTGTATGTGGTATGGTTAGTCCTGAGTGTAAGCATCTGAACTGGTGGAACTTAAGGAATGTTGCTCATCTGAATATTTACCATGGAAATAGCATTAGAGTAACAATAGGTTAGCAATCTATGAGGAAAGGGATTCTAGAGTGGAAAATATTTCATCACTCACAAGGCTGCATAATTGTCAAAGTTGGAAAGTAAAGATTTGGCAGCTCCAGTTGAAATATAGCAGCAATTGTCCATTTTTGGTTTGATCTGGTTCTTGGAAAGATCAAGCATGACAAGGAGTCTGGTACTTTCTGGAGTGGTACAAGGAACCAACTATTTTCCCAGCCTCTAGTGATGGAACATGTATATGGGATCGACTTGAGATCTGGAGTGAGCTTGAGTCTCAATAAGACATTCAATACAAGGAGCTTCATATTCAGAGTACAGCTTTTCACCAAGATTGAAGAAAATTCTGGGTCTGCATGGTGATAATATATATTATTTTGAAGCTTGTTACAAATGAAATTACTTGTGGATAGGAAAATAAGATTCCATTTTGAAACAATGATTAATATTTGTTCTCTTTGGTTCCCTGTTCTTTTTTTATGATTAAAATATTTAATCTTTATAAAATTAATTTTTAGAGGCTAGAATATTTCCAAAAGCCAAGATAAATTGCCTCCTGATAATTCCCTTTCTTAAAATATCTGATGGAAAGCTTAAAATGCTTTTAAGTCATTTGGAGATAAGTCAAGAGAAGATGGAAGAAGGATTGAAATTTCATATCCTAAGTGTCTCAGCTTTGTTACAGTGATTTGTGAAGCTTGAAGTTGGGCAAATGATAATATCCAATTCTGTTGCCTGGTAATTTACATAATTGGAGTACTATTATATTGTATTTTTAAAGATTAAGAATTGGATTAATAATATTTGAGTAATTTAACAAGAATGATTTTTTTTTTTTTTTTTTTTTTTTTTTTTTTAAATAACACCAAAGTAACTGGAGGTTATTGAAGAGGCAGTTGAAATTTCTATGACACATAATGAGGAAAGGGGGCTTTGGAAATTTGATAATCATGGGAGAGGTTGAAGACACGAGGAACAGGTAAACAACAGGTGATTTACCTTAAAAAAAAAACAGTTAAGTAAATGAATGGCCGAGCAAGGTTTAGGAGATAAAGGACAATTTATTAATGGCTACAAAGGACAGGAAATTGTGCTGAGCCATGAGTCTTAATATTTCTTTGTGTAATTGAACTTTTTTTCTTTTTTTTTTTAAAATGGATGTTGTTCCAACATTTTGGCCCACCTGTTTCCTTTAGGTGCATAATCTGTAATGAAAGAGAAGGATCTATTTTTATAGGACAAGATATCAAATAGAAATGGTAGTTAATATACTAACCAGCTTGGTTCATTCCCAGCATATATAACACCATTCACTGTCATGCATGTAACATGGGTGATTCTAATTTATATACCAGGGCAATATCTACAGTCTTCTTCTTTGTTGAGCAAAGAAAACAAGATTCTACTAAAATCCATTCTGATCTGACTCGCATCACTAGAAGACAAGTCTGCTGCTGCTTTCCATCTTTTCATTCCCCAGCCGCTATTATCAACTTTCTGGACCTGACCCTAGAGAGGGTCTGCCATACCAGATGTTTATTATCTCTTCTTTGCAAATATGTTTTCTTAGTTTCAGTTTAAGGCTGTCTTTATTCTTTTCTACATACACATGATAGTTGTTGATATACCAATCATTTGGTATATGTGTTACCATTTTTGCCTAACATTTTGCATTTATAGATTGCTGTAAAAGGAATTGGTTGAAATATTGTACCATCAGCAACACAAAGAATGAGATTAGATGTCTGAATAAATATTGGAATAATAACGATTCTACTTGAAATTATAAACAATTAAAATTGTGCCCCCCCCCCCACGCACACACACTTATTTTAAAATAATTTATTTTTATTTCAGATACGTAAATTCTTTGGGGATTTCTTTCACTGTAATGATTTGGCCAACTTGTCTTGAAACAGAAAACATATACATATTCACATACAAATTGTTAATAGGTTTCTGTTCTTGCCTTTGAACTGTTTAATAATGATAGCATGTGCATCCAAAATAAGTTAGTTTATTTGTCAACTACTTTTGTCATAACTAGAATTTGTAAAAGGTTCCAATGAAATTGTTAAAATTTTCCAAGAAATTATAATCATGTCTCTTACCAAGCTTGTAATAACTGAGAATAAACTTAGTGTCTCCATTTTCCTGGTTATAAAATCCATTTGTTTTCTTTTTGGTACTCACTCACTTGTGACTGACTGATTTTTCTCCACACACTTTTGTCCCTCAAAGGAATTGTCAAAAAATTGTTTTTAATATCAGATCATAAGTGTTCTCTTTTTGTCCTTCTCTATCAGCCTGATGTAATCAGTGACTGAACTTTGGTCACTGTTTCAAATCTGCTGTCTTTTAAACTAATAATAGTATATTTTTATCTTAACCAATATAAAAATTGAATTTGGTTAATGTAGAGAAAATCTTTAAAGATTCTCTTGAATGAATTTAACATGGCTAAGATCAAATGAACTGTTTATTATTTTGGGCTGTACAACAAGCAACAAAGCTTCTACTTTGTCAAAAATTGAGGTGTTAATAAATGTTGCAAATGCAGGAGTGAACCTGCTTGCACATTTTCTTGTACAGCAGAATTATTAGTACAGTTTTCTACTTAGACCAATATACTCATCTTGATTGTTATACTGAAAATGTTTCAACTGTTATACTGGCTAGTCTTCAGCTATCTGTCATACTTGTTGTAAACTATAATTAGCTAGTATTCATTACTATTTCACTAGTAGTGTAGTCTTCAAGGTCAGTATTAGTTTAGCCTCCAGCTGTATCAACTGTTATTTATATGGTGGAGATTTGCACATGAATACATTACTCAGTAACCTTCTTGAAATTATGAATTGAACCCTTTATTCAATCCCTGAAGAAGATTGTTCTCATTCCAATTTCCAATTTCCTATCAATTAATACTCACCAGTCTTATTCACCTTTGTGAAACTTATCCATTTCTTATACTGAAGTAGACTTTTCCCTGATACCTGTCTGCATTTTGAGATGAGCTTGGATCTTTTATTTAATAATTTATTTCGGTCTGGGAAGGTAATGATAGCTATTTTTTCCTCCAAGCAAAGTTTGCAAGTTTTTGATTGGTTGTTGTAGGCTGATGATCTTTTCTTATTTTCCAAGATATTTTTGGTGTGGTGTGTGTTTTGTTTTTTATTTCCCAGATATATTTAGAAAGCATTGTGCCCTTCTGCATATTTACTATTTGTAAAATATGTTTTGTGTACATAATTTCTTTGTTTCCCGGGTCCTTCAGTTACTCCTATGTATACTTTTTCTTCATTATCTGGTGATTTTATCGTGGCTTGGTAGATTACGTTGTTTTGTAAACAATTACCGTTTACGGGACATTTGTTCTTTATTCTGCAGTTGCACGTGGGTTTAATTTGTTCGTGTGGTTTGTTGATAATTTTCCTGTTGTGCTTTTTTATTATTTGTGCCATGTTCTCGGTGCAACTGTAGCTGATTTTTACTGTGTTTTTGTTGAATATTTTGTGTAGGGTGCTTAATTCCGAGAAGTGTTTGTGTAAGAGTTTGAAGAATATTTTTTCTACATTTGTTTTTACGTTTTTGCTGTATGGTGGGTTGAACCATATGATATTTCTTTTCTTGTTGGCCTTTTTTGTGTTCTGTGGTGAGTATGTGAGTGTTGATGGGAATCCGCTATCTTTTAGGGCTGTTTTGTAATCTTTCTTAGCTTTGTTAAATATGGATTCATTGGAGGAATTGTCGGAAAGCCTGCGGTTAATCAATTTTGGTATCTGTTTGATTATATAAGGCGGGTGGTTGGAAGATGTGTGTGTAGAGAGTGGTTTATCATTGGGTTTTCTGTGTGGTTTATATGTGCCTTTTCTTAGGTTGTAGGTAACATCTAGAAAATCTACTTCGTTTAGATTAGTTTTTATATCTATCTCGAATCCGTTATTTTTGAAAATCTTTACTATTGCTTTTCTAGTTTGGTCTGTTACAGTTTCTTAAGATTATGAGACCGTCGTCCCTGTAGAGTCCTGTGTCATTTCTATCTATTATTTTGCTTAGTTCGTATAGTAAGTAAATACCTATGATTTCACATGTCTCTGCTCCATCAAAGCTTCCCATTGTAGTGTCATATATCCCATCTTTCTTTATCCATGCTTCTTTATGGTGAAATAGTAATGATTTACAGGAGTGTTTAATGATGTCGATTTCGTTTGGTTTTATTATTATTTGTTCCTGAGCTAAGTTGATGGTCTTATCTAACATGCGTTCTGTTATGGATGAGTAAAATTCTTTTATGTCTAATTGTAGGAAGTGGCAATTTTGTTTGTTATTTATGCTGTGGAACCAGTCAATAGTTGCTTTTGTGTTTTTCCACTGGTTTACTCCTAACTTCTTCCTAAGTTCAGAATTAATTCTTTCTAGTATCGTTTTACTTATTTTACCTGGTTCGCTTTTGGCTGGGTTTATGAATCTGCATGCAGGGTTGGTTTTGAAATTTTCTTTGTGGTCTTTTAGTGTGATAAAGGCTTGCGCCTTGCTGATGCAACTTATTCGGTCATCTAGGTCTAATTTTTGGGCGATTGCTTTAGCTTCCTTATTGATATCGTGTTCTATTGTTTTTGGTGCTTTTTTGTATGTTTTGGTTATGTTGTTCTTGAGTAATTTATAGTGTGTGGAAGGCTTAGTTTGTATAAATTTCTTTGTCAGCTGCAATAAATACATTTGCTGAATTGTTATATCTTTCAGTTTTTTTTAAAATGCATTTTGTTTTTTATGGAATTTTGTGTTTCTAACTAGGTCAGTTAAGTCTTTCTCGAAGTCGTCTAATTCTTTTTGTTGCAGGGGACATTTTTTTGTTTTGAAGCCGTATTTTTCATTGAGTGTATTGTTATTGTGAAGGTCCTGGTTTAAAAAGTGGGCTTTCCATCTCATTCTTTTTATGAAACTTTGTTTTTTCAATTAATTTTAGCTTATATATGGAATGGGATGGGTATGTTTTTTAGGGAGTAGTCGAGGCTAAATTTTTCTATGTCCATACTGTGTTATAAATGTAGCGAAAGTGCTCTACTGTTTATCAGGAGCTGAATATGAAGAAATATAATCTTAAGATGTGCTATATTTATGGGATAAAGTGCTCTATAAAAATCAAACCAAAAATTGGACAAAAAAAAATAGCTATAACTGTTATATAACGACAAAAAAAAATACTATGTTACTTAATTGAAAACCAAAAAGGGAAAATATACAGTATAACAAGTAAAATAAATTGATCTAAATTCATCCAAATAGATAATTAAACTAACAAACTGATCCCGATAATCAATCCAAATAAATACATGAAGTAATAAACAAATTAAAAACTGTTCACGCCCAAATAATAGTTACAATAAACTACAACAATCAACCCCAAAATTGAATAAATAGCTTTATCTTCCCAAACCAAAACAAAACTATTAAATAAGCGATATAAACAATTTTTTACTACGTTAATAAAAAAAACCCGATTTAAAAAAAATAAATAAGAAATAAAAAAAATAAAAATAAATAAAAACAAGCAAAATAATTTGACCCAAATAAATAAACGACTTCCGGTAAAATAACCACCAAAATAGACTACCCACAATGCACCACTAACCCGTATATATAAATAGCTGAGAAAAATAACAGCATTCGTGGCCTGACGATTACACCTAGCATGAAACAGACTGTCACCTCTAAGTGTTGACTTCTATGTTCGCTTTTATATTTACACACACTCTATCTCTGATATTGAGCACTTTATTCCATAAATATAGCACATCTTAAGACTATATTTCTTCATTCATATATATATATATATAATATGTATGTAAAAGCCAAAGGAATTTAATAACTTGTTCTGAGAACTTGTGCAATTTTTAGAAAATGATGTGAACTGTTATAAACTCTTTGAATCCCATCACTACACATGACCTGGTGGATTAAAGTATATCTTGTCTATTGACATTTGTGAGTTTAATTACTGAATTTGGTAGTACAGAAAAGTCACAGATACTCTGGTTCAGTAGAAGAAACTTCTTGATCATAATTTCTTGTTTGAAGGCTGTAGTTACAGTGTGTGAAAGGTGGGTAAAATGAAAAACATCCGTTAAGCCTAGTCCAACAGAAAACCATATGAAGAATAAAGAAATTGGTGGCACCAAATGGTATTTTGCCTAAAGTGTCTGTGTATCAATTTCCTGGTGCCCATTTAATTCTTATTTTGATTACAATTCCTGTAGGCACCCTACACACTGTAGCAGTTGTAAGTCTTGGGCAAGATAGCCTGGCAGAGCCCAACCCTCCCCTCTCTAGGCTGGTTTGAATTCAGTTTTCTTTTTCCTACCAAGGCTATAGGGGTCCAGTCTGTCCTGCTAGATTTAACTGGGGAGAGAAGAAATGGTTTCATATCTTTCCCAACGGTATTTGTACGTAACTAACTTGACTAGAATTCAAACTCTTCTCTGATTTCTCATTCAGAGCTGCTCTCCATTATGCCACTATGCATCTACTATTATTGATGCAGGCATATGGTTGTGGTCAGAATAGTTGCTTAAAATATTCAGTTGTGCCTCCCACAGTATGGGGCTCATTATGGTGTCTCCCTTTTCTTTCAACCACTTTCAACTGTATCCTTCCATAGGAAAACCTTGCCTTTTTTTTTCTTTTTTTTAAAATTTTATTTGAGCACATTGAATTATGAAACAAAAATTAAAAATATGGAAAATTTTGGTATTTTAGCATGTGTACCAAAATGTTAATAGACGCCATCCTGGTTACTAACTTCATGATGGCATGGATTTTGGTACTGCCTATCCTCTAGTGTGGATGATGGAATCTGTATTTGAAATTTTGCAATATTTGCTAGGATCTAAATTAGCATGAATATAGAAAAGTTTTCACTGTTAGTTCTGAGTCTTGGAAATGCATTTGAAGAGGCTAGGATACACAATCTGTTCTGATATTGCTGTTATTATATACTAGGAAGGTTGTGTGTTTCATTTAAGATAACTAGAAATTATCATTTAATTTTGTCACATTTGCTGTGAATATAATGCTTATTTAACATGTAATTGGACAAGATACTGTAATAATAGATTCTGTTTGTTTCCAACTTCATACAATTATTTGTCTCTAGTAGATCAATTTTGAATAATTTAGTAAAGGTCTGATTTTACAAGATGTTAAATATGGAAAAGATTAAATGCCTAGTTTTTAGGAAAAGTGAAGAGTTTAAGAGCTTTTAGACAAAAGAATTTTGTATGATATTAATTGGTAATTCCAACAATGTTAAGATGATAAATAATAATGGTTTAGTTCATTGAAATGTTTTATGTACTTTGAGATGTGTAATATTTAATAAATTATTATAATTATTTTGCACTCTCTTTAGTTTTCTCTCTGTAAGACTCTAGTGTTTTTATTCAAATTTTTTTTTTAATATAAATCTGTTTATAACTGTTTCAAATGTTCTTATAAGGATCAGTACAACTGCTACCCTTATATTCTACAGTTTTTTTTTTTGTTTTTTTGGTAACAAGCAAGCATGGTGCAACAGTTAGGAAGCTTGTCTCACTAGATCAATTATGATTAAAGAGATAGTTTGATCCTCATTGGGGACTCTATGCTTTCATCCTTGTGCTGCATTTAAGCTACACTTAGAAAATGACTATATATATATATATAATTACCTTGTTAGGAAATAAACACAACTTGTCCTTAATTTCTGTTAATTTTTTAATAGTAAGCTTAAAAATTCTATGCTGTTTGTACCATAAATATAATAACCTGTTACCCCACACCCTAATGCTTATCCTTTCTTAATAGATTGAACAGTTATTGCATTCTGATGCAAAAAAAATGAAAATAGATAACAAATCACTTTCTCCTCGCCATTCACCAATTTATTTTTAATCATATATACATATTTGCATGTACTTTTATCATTTGTTGATACCTAGTACAATGCAAACATCTTCAGCCATTTTAAAGTAATGTGAATTTCTTTTTTTTTTGTATTTTGTGCTGTCTGCAGATGAGACTTCATTGTCAAAGCTGGAGTCATTTTTGCACACAATTTTTTTTTTTTTTTTTTTTTTTTTTTTTTTTAAAAAACAAATGTTTTGAATGAGAAGATGTAAGACAACACCCTAAAAAAATATTTTTCTTTTTTTCTTTCTGTTAAAATTCAAATTTTTTTTTTTTTTTTCATAAGAAAATCTCCCTCTCCTACTTTTAGGATAAATTCTTACATGGATGGACTTGTTTCCTGTCAATTAAAATATACAACATCAATGAAGTTTCCAAAGAAACCAGGATGTAGATAGTAAGGATGGCACTAGAATATGCACCAGAACCAGAAATATTAACAGGCTGCATTTCATAAATCCTCTCAAAGTTTCAAGACACTTGAAGTGTTTCTGGTTGACCCACCTGTGGTCACCCTCTAAAGCTGCACCATAGGAATGTACAGAAACTGACCAGGATATCATAAACTCAAAGATGGATGGATGGGTATGACATATCCAAATTGGTGTCCATATATACCTGTAAATATAAATTCAAGAACATTTAAGTGTTGCATCAAACAAAAAGTATTAGAAGGCAAGATTAAATTGTTGAAAAAAATTATAAACTAAGAATGTAGATATTTGTAATAAGACCAACTTCAGTGATGAGACTAAAAGAGTTGCATTGTAATAAGTGAGAACTTCTCAGAAGGCATACTGGAAAGCAAAACTAAGATTACTGGAAGAAAACTGGAATTTGGGGATACATAAAAATTGATATTTCAAGAAAGTTGGTTAAAATTGGAAGTTGTTTGAACAGTACAAAATACATCTAGTTGCTGAAGGACCATTTAATACCAGATTTGTATGATGTTGAAATTTTTCAGGATAGACTGTACTTCATGTCGCAGATCACATGCATCACTAGTTGATGAAGGTGTAATCGGAGCAGTGAAAAACTTTTGCACAGACATTTTTAAGTGTACTCTTGTATCTTCCTGTCTTATTCAGAACACCTGTTACAGAATATCATAATTACAAATGAATATGGCTTCCACAGTGCCAGTGTTTTATTTGTAGAAAGTATGAGAAATATACATCGACAATCTGGAAATTATGAGAGATTTACAATGCAAAGACATTTGCACAGTATTGTGTTGTCCAAATTTCCTAAAAGAAGCCTTTTCATTACTAATTTCTTTCATCTTCTTTTCATGTCAATGGTTGGTTTTATATTTATTCTACAATTGTTAAGCAGTATGAACAGAAGATAAACAATAAGCTTTTATCCCTTTTAGCCAGTTAAGCTTGGTTTTAACAACTTTTAGCAAATGCTTTTCTTGCTGATTTCCATCATAATCTTCCAAGTCAATCTTCCAATTTCAAAGTCGCATAAAGCAGCTTCCAATGAGGCTTGAACTCTCATCTCATCTTGCAGGAACCGTAAACAGATTTGGCCCTGGACTCTTATGGTTAACAATGACACGTTTTGTCATATTACTGTTTCCCTACTACAACAATTCATGCCATATTTTATTTTATTTTCTTTATTATTGTTTCTCTTTCATTTTTGACTAGTCTTTTTCTTAACTTTTTATTAGAACATTGCAGGTTAAAGAATGCTAATTTATTAACTGATAACAGAAATATAAACCTTTGCTTATGAACTTAATCTTGTAAGAATGTATGAATTAAAAATACTAATAAGGGACTGACATTAAAGAAATTAACAAACAAAATTCATGTTAATGTAATTGACTTGAGGTTCAGGTGGCAAATTAAACAGAATCTAATCAGCAAGCTAATGATTGAATTGGCTGAATCAGATTTATTGAGAATCAGTGCAATTAGCATCCTTCCCCTTTTTTTCTGAAGCTCTTTTGTTACAACCTATATTTATTTTGTTTTTACTTAATTGGTTTCATATTTTAGGATTAAAACCATATTTTCCCCATTTTATTAGTGATTGGTGTTGTCAAGGAAAATTATGTAATTACATTTAATTTTTAAATTTATTGGTTCCATGGTATATAATTAAAGATATTTAAAGTGAAGTTGAAATCTAAAGTTCTAATATGAATTTACAATAAAGGAGAAATATATAAGTTGAAGATTACATAGTAATGTTTCTTTTTACCATTTTTAGATGTATGTCTCTCTGTAAAATATATATAATCTGATAGTTGTCAAAAGTGATCTGAGATGTAGTACTGGATAACATAGTATGAACAAGGAAAAATCATTGATTTAATTGAGCTGTCCTCTCTTTCAACTAGCCCCAAAATAATTTCAGAACCAAGGTAGGTAATGACAAAAGAAAATTTAAAACTTTAAACATTATTCCAGCTGCTATATTATTTATAAGAATTTCAAGACTTTCAGTAAACAGATATACACAAACAAAATTGTCAAACATATAAAGAAACTAGAATATGCATTCCTTAAATAAGTTTCCAGGAAATTATGAAATATTCTGAGGTGATTACTTCAAGAATTCTTTGAAGTTGTAGCTACTAAAATTGTCTTCATTCTCCCTGTTTGGCTATGTTTTGTTGGCTTGGTTCTTCAGGCTTCTATGTGCTGGAAAACCAATAAATACTTTATTGAATCCTGATAACTAGAGATCTGCCCTCCAAACAATACCTACTCATTGCATTCAAGGGCACTCCCTGATATCTGTGTCAAAGACTGAGAGAACAGGGCAATTTCTGGATGGTCCACCATAAAATTGACCTTGGGTTATTTGCTATATGGGGTGAGTATATGGTCTTTTGCATCAAAAACATTTGTCACATTCTACCATTGTGGGGTTTAAAGGCCTCATGTGTTACCTTATTACAAAGTTGTCAAATGTCATAAATTTAAGCAGGAATCGGTTTACTGATTTTTTTCTCTTAATTCATAATTGTACAACTTTTAATAATAATGAATGAGATGACAATTCTTGTGGTATAAAGTTTCATTTCTTATGTACTTTGTTTAATCTATTATCTTTCTTACTATTATTGTCATCAGAGACTCAAATGTCGGAATTGGAAAATTCCTCTACATTCTTTTGTGTACAGATACTTTTATTTTTTTTAAATCCAGAAAATTATTTAAATGAAGCACTTAAGCAAGTTCATTTTTGTGTCTGTGTTCAAGACTATCACCTTCTGTTACAATATATTAAATTTATGAAATAATTTGAGTGTCTACTATAGTGATGGTTAGTAAGTTTAGTAAGTAAAATTTTGCTTACAATTTTTCTTAAGTGTGCTTACATTTTCTTTTCACTTTTTGTATCTTCTTATTGTATATTCCAGATGTCAATCGAGCAATTGAATTACTGGATATTTTGCAGAAGAGTGAGTACATTTTTTCCTTTTCTCTGTAATAATTTGAAAAATGATAAAACATTACTTGATTATTATAACAACTGCCTGTACAATTTTTAATTTCTCTGAAAGAGGTTATAAAATCTTTCAAAAATGTTGAGACATTAATTAAAACCAAAGTATAATGTATGTGCAAAAGATTCCACTACCCTCCAACTATACACAGTTGAAATACTTCAAGATGTTGCTAGATTTAAAAAAAAAAGAAGAAAAGTAATGCCTGTTCTTTAATTACAACAAATTTATTAGTAGAAGGCAAAATAAGTCCTGTACTCTAAATGTTGTCCTTAACATCACCTATATTTAAATGAAGGCATGTGTTATCACATCAAAAAAGCTTTTTGGTTGATTTCTTATCTGTGGCAATTTGTCTCTTTTATCTTATCATTGGAGAACCTCTACTCTCAAATTATCTTCTTCTTGGGTCTCCAACAGATGAGGATGTTAAATCAAGATTGCTGGATTGCTTGTCTGGTCTTTCATGTTGCAAAAGAACATCACTCATCTGTGGTCTAGCTTGAATAAGCTTTCCTCTGAATTTTGACAGTGTGCTCAAACAAGTTAAAATTGATAGTGGTATCATTGGGTCTCAACTTTAACAACCAGACTCTATTCTGGTTCCAAATACAGTGACCATCAACTGTGGAGCATGTTGCCTTAAACTTCTGAGTGGAACCATTCCATTGAACTTCTTTTGCTCTCTGGTTCATTGTAGTGAACACAGGTCTAATCTGTGACTATCATGTTTGGGAAGGTGCTATCCATGTTGTGTGGCTCTAGTGGATCTTTGACAATAGCTACCTTCTGCTCTTTGATGGAGCTTATCAGCATTCTGAGAATTCACTTCATTTAGATCTTCAAGTAGCAAAGAGACTACACGAAACAACAGGCATTACTGTGGCTCACCAGAAAGTTTTCACTGTTTTTGCAGTTGTGATTCTTCTGTCATTTTCAGGAAAGCATCAGCCTATTTGGCCGTATCCTCATTCACAGCAGCAGTTGGCTTGTCACTAAAGTCAATTTTCTTTAGGATAGGTTTACTATTCATCTTACAGTCTTTCCATAAACATCCACCAAGTTTATGTGAATATTTGCAGAGTTTCCCTTTGTAAAAAACATGAGAGCTCTTTGCTTTCCATGAGTCCAGAGAGACAAGAGCTACATCACATGTCCTATGCTAGGGCTACATATGGTTTTGAATTCAGAGTTGTTGTTTTCTTAGACTAGTTGCCAACCATGGCTAGAGAGCTCAGTTGGTCCTGCTTGCTATTTACCAATTAGCCTGGTTGAAAAGAAATGGATTCGAACCTTTCCCAAGGCTATTTGCACAAAAGTCAATGTAGTGAACTCTGCTGTAATTTGAACTTGGCTAACTTGTTCCTTGTTCAAAGCTGCTAACCATTACACCTCTTGCACATGCATCTATGGGTTAAATAGTGGAGAAAACTGGGCTCTCTAACTGTGGTTTGCAACCAATCTAGGACAATTCTGAATTGAAAACTATGTAGCCCTGGTGAAGCTCATGCTATGCAGCCAATGAAAATAGCATGGAGTTCAATGATTATAGGATTCTGACTGCAGTCGATGTGATAAATAGAAAGAATAGATGTTAGGCATTAGTGTTGTTGAAAACCATAAATGATGATAGTCACTGGATGCTAAATTCACCAGGAAGGTGAGAGACTGTATTGGGTGAAATGTGGTATTGATGATTTATATCTATATGACCCATGAAATTTAGACATCACTTGGAGAGATGTGGCTATTGAAAAATGTTTTTTTTTTTTTTTTTCCTTCTGATTGCTTCATTCACTTAATCCTACACTATAACTTTACAATGACTATCATTGTTTGAGATGGTCATAAATTGAAATTCATCTTTTGTTTGTTCATTCATTCATTTGTGTTAAGTGGTTTACTCTACCCAGGCCAGGAGACCAAAAACAAAGAAAGTGATAGAAAAATAAATTGGGCAATGCTAGAGAATGTAGAAAAAAAAAACTGACAGTAGTATATATCATTATCAGAATAGTACTAGAGAGCCTTGCTTAAAGAGTCCTGGAATATCCATGAAACCTGTCCTTTGATTTCCAGAGAGAGCTAGCAGTTACTATTGGTGTGAAGACGCAGTGGGTATAAAATAACTATTAATGTCTTAATTGTGCAATATTTTCAGCTTAAATAATTTTTTTTTCAGAGGGAGAGATAGCCACTCAGAATATGGCAGCTTTACAGAAAGTTCTGCAGAGTGATTTTTTACAGACTGTAAGAGAAGTCTATGAGCATGTCTATGAGACTGTAGATGTGTCAGGAACTCGTGAAGCTCGAGCTAATGCTACAGCAAAGGTTCGTATAGATTTGTTCTTTTTATTAACCCTCATCATCTTGGGTAGTTAGTAGACAGTTGATTCTATAAATTATTGAAACAATAATACCCTCACCATTGGTAGAGATAAATGGGTGTTTAGTTTTTAAATACAATCCAACAGCTTTAATCTGGCACCCTTGGAATCAGGCCACTGCTGTATCATAGAAAATGTCAGAAGGCAGAAACCACCCTTTAATAATAATTAGAAAAAAAACAACCCAATACTACATGAATAGTCTTGCCAGCTCATATATATAAGTAAAAGTCACTTAGCTGATTGATGTTACCTTCAGCATCCCAACTTTTTGTGTACCTGTTGGCACAGATGTGCATACGTGTAGGGTTTTGTGATCATTTGTCTTTTTTTCCCCCCAACTTTACATTTCATCTTCTAGTTTTTTCTCTTATATTGAAGTGTTATCAAAGGTAGAACAAAAATATAACAATCATTAATGTTTCAAAACAAGTTTTTTATACAATACAAAGTTTTAAAAAAGCCTAACACCTCCAAATAATATAAATTACTATCCTGATAAGTAAATATGCAACCGTATATAAGAGATGAGCAAGACTGACATATTCTGTAATGACTTACACTGTACTGAAAATAGTGTAATTTAATTTTCCCTTCTTGATAATCGATTCTAGTTTTACCTAGATTCACAAGGTTGCAATATTTATGCTTACTGCTGGCAGATTTAGAGAGCACTTAGTCAATAGCATTTGGGCATTTACAATAAATAAGAAAAGACTGGTAGTACCCATAATAGAAACAAGGTTCACTTTGATATTTTTTAAAGTATAATGAATTGGATAATGATAAAAATGGTTTGTAGGAAAAACATGGGGAGAAATTGACATTTAAACTGTGTGTGTGTGTGTGTGCATGTGGCGGAGGTCTCGGTTCTAAGTGATTAAAAGTGAAACGGTGATACATATCTATAAACTTAGTTCTCCTGACAGTCTGGGATCATTTGATTCAATGACAATAGCATAAAATGTAAGAAAAAAGTTTAATTTATAAAAGAGTTAAGGTTGTTCTAAGTTTCCAAAATTAACTTTTAATTATTCTTTGACTCAATATTTTATTCTTATAAATGCTCATATAATGCACTCCATGGTGCCCTATACTAGCAGAGCAGAGAACGTCATGTAATCTCTTTTATATGTACTGCCAAATATAAGATTAATATATTTGTGTAAATGTTAAAGTGATTCATTATCTGTGTAAAGTTAGATTAATGGGCATTGGATAGTCTATGAATTTTTGATTCAAAGATAATGAAAACTGGAAATACAAATAAATTTTTATTTACATGCAAACTATTTTCCTTATATTTGTTGTCATAATGTTTTGGCTATTGTGCCTTATTCAGGTGCTTGTCAATGTAGTTAACCTTAAAGAGTTCTCATCAAGATTCCTCAATGTAATCTAAGGTGTGTATGCAGGGTGGTGGTAGATTGTTGTTCTCCCACTGGCTATGTCCAGGGATATCTACTCTAGATCTTATTTAGTACTGCTCAGTTATTGCTCGTTCTGTTTTTGAGTTTAAGTACACAGTGGCAAGACCAGGTATTAAACTTTTAATTTTCACAAGCTAAACTATGGTCACATGGAACCGT
>OZ038484.1:109265959-109353459 GCA_964036315.1 Acanthosepion esculentum
TTTACCTTAAGAGTGTCGAGGGAGAAAATCATGAAAAGGCTGTTGAGTTGTTGAAAAATGCTGTAGGTAAGTGATATTTGCTATTGCCTATTAAAAATGAATTCTTCAAGTACGTCATTAATTTTAAAAAGACAAAATTGTACAGACTTAATTTTGTCCTATGTATTCCTTGAGAGACTGGAAAAGGATTTATCTAATCTTAATAAATAAATAAAAAAAATCAAAGGATATACTGTATTAAAGTCAAGTGCCCATTTTCAACATTACTCAATTGTATGATTTTTAACTCTGGACATCAAATAACAAATTGAAAATAACTTGTATAAAAAAAACTTTCTTTCACAAGAGAAATATTTAATGTGCTGTACTTTAATAATTTTTTTTTTTTTTCCATTCCTAATTTGTAGGAACTGTCCGCTTGGTTGTACGATACACACCTAAAGTTCTCGAGGAAATGGAGGCACGGTTTGACAAACAACGTTCAGCAAGAAGAAGGGCTTCTCCTTGAATCATACATTTCCAAAACTCTCCCCTTTTCATTTGGGTCATAGTTTTTCGTTAAAAAGAAAAAAAGAAAAATTACTATTTGTATATGTTTGCATAACCTGGGAGCAAAGCCGACTTTTATAAGGATATACATTTTTTTCTCGGCAAGTTTTCTAGAAGTTTCAAGTAACATGATGTACACATTACTCTTCCATTTTCATCTGTATATATTTGTTACTTAGTGATTAAATAAATTAAATCTGCCAGAATTCACTTGTCACATTGTATTTTTGTTTTTAATAACTATGCTCTATTTAGTCTATCCAGCCTATGAAATTTTAAAACAACCAAGAAAAAAAAAAAATATTGCTGGAAAATATTAAAATCCTTCCAAAGCAGGTGTTGGACAAAGCCAACAATTGCCACCATAATCAGCACTTGAATAATGGAGTATGAAGAGCAGTTCCATATGTCTGGAAGTGGAAATAAAACAAAAACATTGATAAATTCTTTAAACCCATTATGCAGCTACAGAAATAAGCTTCTGCCTTGTATCTTTGTCACATGTTGGTAAAATGTGAACTTTGTGCTAAGCTACATAATGAAATGCAGAAAGTGCTCAGCTAATTAGAAAAACTGAAAGTGTTAATCATTCTTAATATCAGTTGCCTTTCATAGCCATTAATAAACAGCCAAAATTTTGGGAAAAGCCAAATTTTTTTTTTTTTTTCTTATTTCCAAGAAAATAAATTTTTGGCTTTCCCAAAGGAAACAATTTAACTTAATACTACACCTTTTCAATTTGACTATGAACCAACAATTTCATCTTATAAATGACATATGGTACCTCCCCCCTCCCTTCTGGACAGAATCATCTCCTTATATTAAAATACTTCCAACATGCTACAAGGAAATTACATCATGTATTAGTATAACAACAGCCACTCAATTAGTGAGGTAATGTTTTCAAGGAGGTCATACATTTACCAAATTGTTTGCAATTCATTTTTGCCCGTTAACTGTTAGAATTAGGTTTGATTTAACATAGAAGAAGACCTTTGAAAGATTCAATAAATATCTTTCTAAAAACACCACCTTCAAACACCAGAATATTTTATTATACATGATGACATTAAAAACCAGAAGCCACCAAACATCACATGAAAGTTTTTTTACTTCTATATAAGTAGAAATCAACAATGAAAATGCAAAAACTTGTGAAAGTGTTTGAAAAAGTTCTGTATAAGTGTCTCATGATGCTAGTATTTGACAATGTATCAGCTCACTCCAATATTAAGAGTACTCTTAGAGGATGAGTTTTTAGCCCAAGTCTTACAATTTTGTTGCCCTTATAGTTCCATGTTGAATCTAGTCAAGTCTCTGGCCTGCTATAAAGGCATATGGGGACAGGAATCTGACAGATTATTATGACACTCTGATAGAATATGAATGGGATTTGATAGCATGTAAGAAGATTTGGGTTATGGAAGATGGCGTACAAAGCATAGGTTCTTAAATATGTATATATTTTATCAACTATGTCCAGGGTTTGCTGACATGTTGGAATTAAAAGATGTTAAATTTAAATCTTGTCTTTTATTGTTATTTATTATAAAAATCTTGTTTCAAGAATATTAAGTATGGATTACACCATTGTGCAAATTAATTGAAACAAAACAAATAATTCTGTTATTATTTTTCGTATTTTTTCAATTAAACATGGCCCAGCGCACTTATTACTTCGTATGTCCATTCCACAAAGTCATTCCTTGAAGATTGACCACAGATTCTCAATTACATTTAAATCAGGAGAGTTTCCAGGCCAGTCTATAGTACTTTGATTTGCTCACTGGTAAGGCTTGCCAGTATTTGTGTAGCGTTACAATTTTCATACACTTCCTCGAGTAATGTCCATCGCAGACAAGACAATAGTGTTTGGGTGTGATGAAAATCTGATGCAATCACAGATGACGCAATATTTCATCATACACCCCAAAAATAGATTCCCACCACTGCAAGTGACCTAATCTGAAAAAGAATAGAAATAGATTACACCTTGTCATTGACTGTATGTTGGAACAAAGGAAACTAAAGCAGTTGTTTCAATTTGTACAAGGGTGTATGTTTCAGTTAATATTGTGTCCACAACAAAATAAAAAAAAAGTGACCCTCAAGAAGTATTTCTACCCCACTATATACTCTTCTTAAGTCCTTCTCCCATGGGACTTGGTTCACATATGTCTGGTACCATTATGACACTGAGGGACAATTTAATATTTAAAATTAATGACCTTCCTTTTTAAATAATTTGCTTTTAATAAAAATTAACTATAATTTAATATAAATATTTGAGTTACAAATAATGAAAGCAACATTAATATATTTCTTTAACACCATCTGGAATAATTATTTGCATCCCAATCACGGCAATAAAGCCACTAAGATGCAAGGGGTTACTGAGAGTAAGAAAAAGAATAGGAATTAAGAAGGCAGAAGATAACGATTGACACTGATCTTTAAAAATTCAAATGCAAAGTTGACTGAAATGCAAGATTGAACAGAGTTCCACAAGTGATACAACAAACTATTATATCTAGTCATTTAAGCTGTAAAATGAGGAGACCTTACTGCCAATCTAGCACTACACTTGAATTCATAAAATCTATGTACAAAAGAGGAAAGCTCATCAAAACAATTATCATGAAAATATTTATAGAAAAGGCACAGGGAATCTGTTAAAACAGTGTTAAAGTGACTGAAGCCAAGATATCAGGACCAATAACATTGATGTAGTTTATTGTCTTACCCAGGACGCAGACAGCAAGGCCTTTGATCAGGAGGTTTTGAGGATTATCGAACCACCTCTTAATTTCTGGTGTTCCCAGGTCCACCCTGACCTGGAATAGTAGCACCTGTCAGGGTTCCAGCTATGGGACTCCCAAAAGGGATCAAAACACTATGAAAGTATAAAAATAGGTTTTATTACCAGCAGTACATTTCCGGAAAAAATATTACCAACAATACATTTTCGGAAAAAAAAATATTACCAGCAATAAAAATCTTGTTGGCATTAAATAACCCATTGAGGTGTTGATATGTCATAAAACAAACCAATAACATTGCAGATGCTTCTTTGGATTTTATCAATAATCTCTAGATACATAGCAGAAGCATCAGATCAGATGTGGCAGCAATATTCAATGCAAGGATGAATGGTAAACTTTATCACAGTAAACTAACTTTACTAGCAATCGAGTGAATAATCTTTCCACTTCATGTTTGCCAGACAAAGTGCAAGGAGTCACTCTTCTGAAGATTAGCATCAGCCATGCTGGTGGGAGGCATAAAAAGGAAAAGTTCTCTGAGACAATTAAAAATGGAGCAGTTTCATTTTGGACGTGTTAAATTTAACATGTCATTTCTTGTCTCAGTTAACAACAGATTGTAGGTCATTTTTGAGATCAGCTGCCAATTTGACCTTATTGAACTGATCAAACTTACCATTAAAACAGGAGTCAGTATCTATGCTAATGATATAAGTAATAAGTTGAGAGCTGATGACATCGGGCAGGTTGTTGATCAAAATTGCAAACAACATAGGTCCAAGGGTAGAGCCCTGGGGATACCTGCATTAATGCAAAAAGATCTAGAAGAGTGGCCATTAAAGGCAACTTTCATTTTACAATTTGATAAGAAAGATTGAATCAGATCAAAAATTTGTCAAGAAATACTATAACTTTTCAACTTATGATGAAAATCAGCTTATCAAATGCCTTTGAGATCTCCAAAGCAACAGCCAGAGCTTCACCATTCTTATCTAAAGCTTGATAGACTCTTTCAGCAAGAAAGGAATTTTTAACATGGACGAACTGACAGCTGCAAAGAAGAAAATAATGCGTGGAAAGGCTTGTAGACTTGATAACATCCCTGCCAAGGTCTGGTTGACAGATGACTGACAATATTTTGCAATCAAGTTTATCAATCAGACCCAATTGAGTGCTGGACAGAAGGTTGTATACTTTCCTTTCCAAAGGAATGAGACCTTGGCCAAACAAACTATCAAGGAATAACACTCACCATAATAGCCTCCAAAATCTACAATTTGCTCTTATTGAATTGTATCCACCCTGAGCTGGACAAAATCCTCCACAAAAACCAAAATGGTTTCAGACAAAACAGATCAACAGTTGGCCAAATTCTAACCATCCACAGTATAATTGAAAGTGTAAAAGCCAAGAACCTCAAAGCTGTGCTTGTATTTGTTGATTTCTCCAAAGCCTTCAACTTCGTCCATCATAGCAAACTTGAAGAGATCATGTTAGTATATGAGATCCTGCAAGAGACAGTATCAGCCATCATGATGCTGTATAAGAACCCTCACTCAATGGTCTGATCTCCCAATGGAGATACAGAGTTTTTCAACATTGTTCCTGGAGTCTTGCAGGGAGATATGCTTACTCCTTTCCTTTTCATTCTGTACCTAGATTACACCCTATGAACATCTGATCTAAACACAGATCTAGGGTTTACCCTTGAAAAAGCAAGAAGTTCATGTCATCCAGTAAAAATAATAACAGATGTAGATTATGCAGATGACTTTGCCTTGTTGTCAGACATGATTGATAAGGCTACCAAACTTCTCCATCTCATCGAAGAAGCGGTCAGTGAGATTGGTCTCTACATTAATGCTGGCAAAACAGAATTTATTAGCTACAACATCAAATCTGTCCAGGAATTTGTGTACCTCAGCAGCAACAGCCAGTCAACGGAGAGAAACATCAAAATACACAAAGGCCTGGGTTGTCCTTGATGGTCTGAGCACCATCTGGAAGTCCACCCTCTCTGACAATATTTAAGGTCATGGTAGAATCTGTCTTGCTCTACAGCTCAACAACATGGACACTGATAAAACACCAAAAAGTATCATTTGGCGGAACATATACAAGGATGTTACCAGTTGCATTGAACATCAGCTGGAAGAAACACTCAACAAAGAAATGTCTGTATGGACACCTTCCTCCTATCTAAGTCTCGCTAAGAGAGAGAAGGCTTTGGCTAGCTGGAAAAGTAAGTCAGAACTTGTGAGTGACACCCTCCTATGGAACCCATTGCACAGCAAAAGATCGGTTGGAAGATCTCATCACACCTACATTGACCAACTTGTAGATGACTCTGGATGCCATCTGGAGGACCTGCTGACAGCGATGTCTGACAAATGGTTGGAAGGATTGAGTTTGGAGAATCCGAGAAGAATTCTCGATCTAATGAAAAATGAATGATATAGTGAGAGAGATAGAGAAAAAAAAATGAATCCACCAAGACTGTTGGTGGTTTTTGTTTAGCAGTATATCAACTTTTATGGGTTATTTCATGCCAAAATCTAAGTATTTTGTATGCAATATTATTTTATTTTTGGAGATAATAGTTTAGTGATACAAGTTTTACTAATTAATCCATAGCTGAAGGGAGAAGAGGTGCATTTATACCTTTCTCAAAGGTATTTGCAAGTAAGTGAATATAATGAACTCAAATGGGATTGGAACTGTTCTCAGATTAACAATTCTGAGCCATTATCCATTACACCTCCTGCAAATCCAAGCTACAGCACCTAGTATTCCAAGTAGTCACCCATCTAGGTACTGACCAGGCTCAACATTGCTTAATTCTGTTGATTGTACAGAAACCGGGATGTTACCATAAGCCAGTAAATCCAAGAAATCTGTACATAAAATACAATCTTCAACAAATGACTTCCATGAGGAAAACACTAAGAATATAGTGAATCTTAATAAATACAAGTCACAACAGATCCAGTCAATATAAAACACAGATCCAGGCAATAGAAAAATAACACAAAGTTCAAAATTGACTCCAGTGCAGAAATCAGTGTACAGCCCAGGAAATTAGACAAAATTTTTTCTCTAAAACTTAAATAAAATAACAGCGCATATAATAGTACAAAAATTTTAATAGTCGAGAAATGTACAGCAACAGTGAAAAACAAAAAAGTCGGAACTTTAGTACAATTTATTGTAGCAGACAGATTCCTAACTCATTCCCAAAGCAAAGACGTACAAAATATTAAATTTAATTCAAATCTTCAAAATAAATATCACCAACATATACAGCTTAGAAGAATTTGACAAGTTTTGGCAAAATTGGCACGTTTACCATCTATTTGCCATGTGACTACAGAGCCTGAAGTAAATCCTGTAATACACCTTCTGAGAAAAATACCTTTTGCATTAAAAGGAAATTTAAAAGTGAAACTATAACAAAATGTCAAATATGGAATATTACCCATAAAAGAACCAACAGACTGGGTTAGCTCCCTTGTCATTGAAAAAGCTAATGGAAATTTATGCCTCCATTTAGATCTCAAAGATCTAAAAGCATTAAGGAACATCTCAAACTTCACATAGCAGAAGAAATCTATGTGAAATTGCACAATCCAAAATATTTCTCAAGACCTGATGCTTCTAATGGATATTGGTAAATTCTAATTGATTAAGAAACCTCTTGTCTTCTAACTTTCAACCCATCTTTTTGTAGATATTGTTTCATTAGACTACTATACAATAGTCACAGCACAAGTAAATTATTCCAAAAAGAAATTGCCAGAATCATTGAAGGCACAAAAAATTCTCAAGATGACATAGTGTGATTAAAAACCCATAGAAAACCTAAACTTGTCTTTAACCAACTGCATAAACAGTTTAAAATTAAACAAAAATAAATGTATTTTCTCCAAATCTGGGACGCTGAAGGACTCAAGGTTACATCTAGCAATGGCATGCCTCTACCACAATGCAAACAAAACTTACAAACATTTTTATGCATGACAGATCAGTTGAGCAAATTCTTACCTGTTAATTTTTTTTTTTCTGAGTAAATTTCAGCTCTCCATAGTTTAGGGGAAAAGGATGAAGGTAATAAAATAATTACTGAAACATGAAACTTGCATGTAAAGATCAAGGAGTGGAGGGAGGGGGCTCAACTCAAAGTGAAGGAAAGGGAAAGAAAAAACAAGATTTTTTTTCTTCTACAATAAATTGTTTTGATAAACGTGATTTTCTAACCAATAGCTACTCAAGCTGGTTGAAATCTGAAATGCTTTTGTTGACCACAAAAATGTTTTGGAAAATCTGAGCTGATCTTTGGCTAAAAAGGTCCCTGCAATATGTGACAACAGAAGTGGGAGATGTGACACCTTTCAAAACATTTTGTTAATGAAGTCTTGACAACCAAATTGTTGTTTTTATGACAGAATTAAGTCTTATTTTTACCTCGACTACTGTAACAAGTACTGTTCTCAAATCAACACTCTACGTTGAAGACTATAAACTCTGAAGACATGAACAGATTCTATGATAAACTTCAACAACTCACATTAAATCACAAGAACTATTAAGAACCTTCACATTTTATACCTTCAAGGTAAATATACCCTTTTAACTGGGTTCTACATCACTGAAACCCTTTTATTGTACCATATTCCTTATAATTTTCATTTGTGACGAAAGACATGACTTACCTCGGAGTTCAAAACGAGTGCGAATGTGTCTTGCTTTCAGGGTAATGCCGAAAAGAAATATGGCCGCTATCGAAGACACAATTTATGCACGCTGATCTCATCTGAAACGAGACTATATCTGTACACATACAAATTTCAGCAGTGTCAGACGGGCATAAAAGCAAGGTGCCAGCGGCACAAAGGGGGAGCGAGTCATTCGGCGGACTTCGTGCAACAGAGTTGGACGTACGAATTGACTGGTAGACGAAGAGGAATTTGAAGTAGGCGCGGCTGAGTTGGTGTCTGTTTCACGACTGCCTGGTGTAACGGCTGAGAAAGGAAGACTTGCAATCCATTTCCTCGAGGGGACCGACGACGAAAGTAGAACAGCTGGTCTGCCGGCAAACGGCGCACTGCACTCTCTAACACCCCTCTCGTCACTTTTTTCTTTTTGTTCACTACAGCATTGTTTTGTATATGCTAGCATTTTTCTTATAATATTTTTTGATTGTAAACTTGATCCCCCCCATAACTACCATTAGGCCTTATTTTTAAAAAAGTTACTTGTCCAGAAAATTATTACCCCCTTTTTAGGGTGCACAAACCATCAAATTTATGAGTCCTTAATATTTAGTAAAATTTGCATTTATTTTAATAAAATTGTTTTAGTTTTATAGCTCACTGAGTATCTCTCATTTTTTTATGCTGTGCCTTGTTGTTGCCAGATCTACATTCTCCCCAATCTCTTAATTGAACACCCAAAAATATACATCAATAGTTTTTTGGGGGTTTTTTTTACTACTTTTCATATACCCAACTAGTCAAAAGTGATGATCCCCAGTGTCAAATGGTCATTTGAAAAACTGCAAATCAATGTAGAACCTCAAGAAAATGATAGCTAGCCAGTATTACAACTGTACAATCCAGAGCTATTGATAAAAATTGTTACAAATGCCAGTAAACATGAACTACAAGCAGTATTGAAGAGTCATAATGAAAAATGGTTATGTATATTATTGGTGTCACCTGCAATGATTCACAGAAAAAAAAATACTGTCATGTAGAAAATAAAGTATTAAGCATAGTATTTGCATGCAAGAAATTTCACCAATATATCTATAAGCATTCATTTCATAATTAAGAATGATCATAAACCTCTAAAACAAAAATTTCTTCATTCGTTAAATACTAACCCATAGATCCATTACATGGTAATCCAAACTTTTGTCTATAAAAATCATTGTCAAAAGTGAAATAACATTGATTTATAAGTAGTTGGTAAAACTTTGTATTTATATCTATCAGTAGGGAGAGTTAGTTTTTGATTGTACTAGATATTTTTTAAAGATATTCAAGCATTTGCTAAAAGATACATTCGTGTATATGGATTTGACATCTAAACTAGCTATAAGTTTATTTGTATAATTTAGTCTTTGACTAGGTTTCCAGAATTTTTGATATGTGAAGAGCTAATTGTTCCAAGAAGTGATGTTAAAACTTTTGTTATGGCTTTCCTTTGTCTATGGGGGATCATTACCAATACCAAATATAATGGCTCACATTGGAATGCCTGCTTTCTGTGTTTTTGGTAGAATATATTTTAAGATAGCATTTGATTCATTTTGACTGTATCTTGCCCTAACTAACTTTGTATTTGCTTTGTTGAATTTTTGTGCTTCAGAAATTATTTTAAATCAGATTAAAATCTAGACTGTCTCCTGGCCATATCATTGAGTTGATATGTTTTTCCTGAAGCTTTACTTTGTGACAAGATGCATTATAATCTTTGGAGAAAAAAAAAAAAAGACGATCCTCACCAAACCCATTTTCTATCGAAAGAATGAGAAATGTGTCTAAAATTTCAATGTGCATTAACAGTTGAGGTAATGAGGATCATCTCCCATGAACCTTCATGGGCTGCATATCAGAAATCACTTTCACTCTCATCCAATCATTTATACTCTATGATAACTGCTCTGTAGCCAACTTCTATCCTTATCTTCAACTACTCGGGTATTACTACTGGTTTTATTTAGCTTTCTCTATGGAATTCCTACTTCATTCAACCAATTTCTTCTAAATCTTCTATAGACTCTTGACATTGACTCTTGTCTATCCATTTGTTTTGTGTTTATTTTTTTCTATTTTCAAGATATATTGCTTTAAATTTTATATCCTGGTGTTTTGATATCTTCCATGATCTACCTGTATGTTTTATTCTTGAACCCTCCCCATTTCATTCATTCTTGCATCAAATTTTAGACACAGCTGACTGGGAACAATTCAAATCTTTTGCCACACTCAGTTTGGTATTTCCTAATTGGAAGGTTTTTATAATCCTTTCCATTATTTCGATTGACAGCTCTCTTGTTGGATCCATGTTTTCTTTCAAATAGCCTGCAAGCAGGCTCTTTTAACTTCAGATTAATTTGCATATTAAGACTCATGCTGATATTTTTTAAAAATGCAAATTATAAGGTAAGTTATTTTTTACTCTATTTGGACCGGAAAAAACATGCCATTAATTGAAATTTGATCAAGTTTGTTGACATATATTTCATGAAGCTTGAATGTTCAGCAATTAAACAAAAATTGTTTAGTCATATCTATGACTAGCATTATAACCAGTCTTTGACTGGGTCTTTCATTACTGGGAATTTTTGGCCGTTCAATTGGAGCAGTTTAAGTTTAAAGTCAGCCCACCCGAAAATCAACATTAGTAACAACATTTGGGTGCAAATGAGGCACATCCCCAAATGGGGGGTTAACAATTGAATGATGGGGGGGGCTGAAAAGGGAACTGTATAATAATAATAAATAATATTATTGTAATAATTTCAACTATTTATTTTTTATTAAAGTTTTTATGAAAGAACAGATAGTAGTGGAGAGCCATTGTCGCCAACAATTTGGACTCAAAACCGGCACTGAAGAATTATCTATCAAACAAAAAAAAAATTCATCTAAATTGGATGAAAACTGTGGAAATGCAGAAACAATATCTGATCACACACTCACATTTTGAGAATTATAGATATAGATTTGTTATGAAGTACAAAAGGCCAAGTGAACATCCTCCAATTCAAACACTTACACCAGACGTAATATTAAAAATTTAGATTTAAAAGCAAAAAAGAGAAAACACATTCATGTTTAAGTTTATGTTAAAATAAGCATAAAAAGTTCTTCAACTTAATTGGTTTCAAACTGCTGTTAAGTTTTTCAACATCCGGTTTATAAAAAAATAATTATGGTTCAAACACAGTTTGAAACTAAATTAAAGAACTCAAGTTACAGATTCACAAATATGCTAGATCACAGAACTTGGAAGATTAAAGAGGTATAACAAATATTTACTAAGCAAACTTAGTCTAGCGGAAAGCCACAGTCAAATGGTACCTGGTGAGGATCAAACTCATTAAGAATGATGTGCAAGACAAGTTTGGGCAAAACATGGACTCAAGACCCCAAAATAAGATGCAATGTCAAAGGGCAGTTTTCCCTGTGACTGCATTTTTTAACTCTGTTCACTCTTCAACAATGTTTGTTTTAAAAAGCAGTGATTAGAATTAGAATAAAATGTAAACATATCAAAGTGAATTTATACATTGTTTTTTCTTGAGAATTTGCAACAATACTAAACACTATTTATTTATGTTATTGGAACTACCTTTATGAACTAAATGGACTCGTCCTATTACTATATATATGGGGAGATTACACCTCTCAGCAGAGCTGTCTACAGTTGACAGTTGGCTTGCTGCGACCTGTTCCAGCAAGATGGTCGAACTCTCTGCCTCTGAGCAGAGAGGACACTGGACGAGGCTCCGCAAAAGGGCAGTCTCGTTCGGGGAGGTCAACCAACCCGATTCTGTTTTTACAGTTTCTACGGGCATTTTTTGGCTGTGGGATTCGCCAATTAATACTTTTTGTCAGAAAATAAAAAAATCTGACAACCAAGTCAGATAAACTAAGAAAAAGAATTAAAAGAAACCTTCCCCGAGGTCTTTTCGGCTGGCCTTGGTAGATGCAAAAAGGTGTCAGCAAAATTTGAGCTAAAAGAGAACACTCAACCTATATTTAAGAAAAAAAGGAGTGTGCCTTTCGCCTTGTTAGAGGAAATAGACAAGGAATTAGACAGACTTGTAGAGACTGGCATTTTATCTAAAGTGCAATATAGCCAGTGGGCAGCACCAGTAGTGTATGTGAAGAAGAAGTCTAAGGAAATCCTCGTGTGCGCAGATTTTTCTACTGGACTAAACGCAGCACTAAAAGATTATCACTACCCACTTCCAAGCCCGGAAGAAGTTTTTACAAAACTTAATGGAGGCAAGTTCTTTTCAAAAATCATCTCAGCGAAGCCTATCTCCAGATACCCATTGAGGAAGAAAGCTCAAAATTACTATGTATAAATACACAGAGGCTTATACAAATTTGAAAGGCTTGCATTTGGAGTCAAAGTCGCACCAGCCATTTTTCAGCAGGTTATGGACACCATGCTGGGTGGACTTGACTTTTCAATGGCTTACCTAGACGACATCTTGATAAACAGTAAAAGCTTGGAACAACACCGGGAACACATCCACAAAGTATTTTCACGAATACAAGACTATGGCTTCAAAATAAAGGAAGGCAAATGTGACTTCTTCATGAAAGAAATCAAATATTTGGGTCACATCATAGACAAAGACGGTAGGAGACTGGACCCAGAAAGGGCCATTGCAATTAAGGATATGCCAACTCCTGAAAACGTCACAGCGCTACAGAGCTTTTTGGGGTTAGCGAACTACTACCAAGCGTTTATACCAAACATGCATAACCTCTGTGCCCTGCTGAACAAGCTTTTAAGAAAGGATAAGGGTTGGGAATAGACACCTGAATGCCAGGAGGCATTCGAGAAGACTATCAAAGTCCTAACATCAGATTTATTCCTTATGCACTACGACCCGAACCTCGAGATCATAGTTGCTAGCGACGCAAGCTCGTATGGAATAGGAGCTTGTATCCTTCATAAAATACCAGATGGAATGCAAAAGCCCATTGCTCATGCATCAAGGACCCTGCTCCCAGTGGAAAAAACTATTCCCAAATAGAAAAGAAGCATTAGCAATCATTTTTGCAGTCACAAAATTTCACCGTTACATACACAGAAGATTTTTCACATTATAAATGGACCATACCCGGTTATACGGCAAATAGACTGTTGAGGTGGGGGGGGACAATTCTCCTAAATTACAACTTCAAGTTGGAATACCATACCTCGGAAAAATCTGTCACGCTGACGGACTTTCTAGACTGGTTCCAAGACATAGAGAACCCTTAGAAGATTCTGTGATCACTTCACTACGAACAGAGGGGGGAAATAAAAACTTTATTGTGTAGCGCTATAGGAGAACTTCCTGTGACGCTACAAGAAATAAAACATGAAGCCCGCAATGATGAATTCATTAGCGCAATAAAAACAAAAATTTCAGAGTAGGACCAACATATATCAGACAGTTTTTCCTTATGTCATGAGGTACTCCTATACAGGGAGAGAGTTGTCATTCCAAAAAGCCTACAGAGGAGAATCCTGAAGGATTTTCACATTGGGCATCCGGGGAAAAATAGGATGAAAAGTCTCATGCGCAGCTACGTATACTGGCCTAAAATGGACCAGGACATCGAAAATACGGTCAACACATGCAAGGGCTGTGCATTGGCGGCAAAAGCACCACCTATCACACATAAACCATGGCCAAAGACAGACCGACCTTGGTCAAGGATCCATGTGGACTTTGTGGAACCACTAGAGGGATTCTACTATCTAATTGTAGTAGATAGTTATTCAAAATGGCCGGAAGTGTTCCAATGTAAAATTCCCACTACGGAGACAACGATATGCTACCTTCATGAATTATTCGCTTGTTTTGGGGTAGTAGATTGCTTGGTCAGTGACAACGGAACTCAATTTACTTCAACCGACTTTAAAGAGTTCTGCAAGACTTTTCAGATAAAACACATTACGACCCCCCATATCACCCGAGGTCGAATGGTCAAGCAAAACGCTTAATAGACACCCTAAAAAGAGCTCTGAAAAAAGCTTGCGGCACCCCAAAGGAAAAGGCCTTGCAGCAGTTTTTACAAGTTTACAGGATCACACCAAATGTTAATGCGCCAGCTTCACTATCTCCAGCAGAAATAATGTTTGCGCGTAAAGTAAGATCCGTTTTTGATAAATTGCTGCCCAAACAAACAAAACAAGGTCCGACCTCTATTGTACCAAGGAAAAAATACAGCCCAGGGGAAAAAGTGTTCAAGATGTTTAAAAATAACACATCTTTCTGGGAACCTGGTACGATAGAAAAGAGGATTGGAAATATGGTCTACATAATCCAAGGCCGTCGTTTCTCTCATAAGAGACACCTGAATCAAATCAGGAAAGGACTGTTGGATGACTGCAACAGTACTCCCCAGGAAGAAGAAGTTATGGATACCATTTACAACACCTTCGACATTCAAATACCCCAAGCAGCTCCAGAACCACGACGATCTAAAAGAAAGCGGAAGTCTACAGACCCTCTTGTCATCAATCCAAAAAGGAGACGATATTGAGACTCCTGCAGAGGTAAAGGGTTGGGAGAGGGGGTGTTATGGGACCTACCTTTATGGACTAAATGGACTCGTTCTATTACTATATATACAGGGAGATTATGCCTCTCAGCAGAGCTGTCTACAGTTGACAAGTTGACTACTGTACTTTGCCGTCAGTCGGACGTGCAACACTTTTGTATACGTTCTTTGGTTTAATACAGTGTGACCCGGATATAAGAGAAACCCTGATATAAGAGAGATTTTCTCTGGTCCCAAATTAGAGCCTATGTTAATGTATATAAATTAGACCCGGATATAAGAGCAACCCGGATATAAGAGAGATTTTATCTGGTCCCATCCTCCCCGATATAAGAGAGTTCGTTTTGAGTGACAGTGTGATGTCGTAAATCGGTCAAACAGAGGTCAGTTAGAGAGAGAGTGAAGTTCAATGACTTAATCTTGACTAGTCTAGAGACACGGTGTGTCCAATCTGTGTCTGTAGGAGACATCCTCTACCTTATGATTTTGCTTTGTGTGTCTAAGAGTAGCGCCGCCCGCTTTTATGCCAACTTTGCTTGTCGTTGCATTTACTGGACAGCACTTTCACTTTACCCACTGTTCTGTTGAGTCAGAAGTTTGTCTGTTCGTTAATTTTGCCACTGAAAACCGTTTGCTTGTGATTAGTGATGTCGGCGTCTCAACGAAAAACTGAGCATTTCTGAACAGTTGGAGCTCATTGACGATGTCAAAGTGAAGAAACTCAAACTGGCAGGTGCAGCCAAAAAGTACGGAATCAGTTATTCAACAGCAGAAAATATTCTTAAGAAAGAAGACGATCTCAGATCTTGCATGCAAATGAACGGAAACACTAATCGCAAACGAAAGCGCCAAACCGTGCACAAGGACGTTAACGAAGCGCTTACACAATGGTTTACGCAAGCATGTGCTCTTGGAGCTACCGTCACCGATCACGTCATCAGGCAGAAAGCATCACAACTGGCCGTAAATCTTGAAATTGATTTTGAACCGAGCAATGGCTGGCTCATGCACTGGAAGCAGGCCAATAACGTTTCGTTCAAAAAATTTCACGGCGAATCAACGTCAGCAGATCACGGTTCTGCCAACGAATGGGTGACAAACGTTTTGCCACAACTTTTTCGTGGATATGATCCAAAAGATGTTTGGAACTGTGATGAAACAGGAATTTTCTACAAAGCCATGCCGTTTGGATCTTTGCGATTTGCCGGCGACGAACAGTCAAATGGGACAAAAGTTCCCAAAGACAGACTCACGATGCTTCAGTTCACAAACATGGACGGCAGTGAAAAGCAAGCTTTAGTTGTTGGTAAGTTGGCAAAACCACGCTGCTTTAAAAATGTCAAAACTGCCATTTTCTTACTTCGCTAATCGTAAAGCTTGGATGACTAGTCAGCTGTTTACTGACGTTATGAAAACGCTTGATCGAAAAATGATTGCTCAAAATCGAAAGATTATTCTGTTTTTGGACAATGCAACTTGTCATAACTTACTGCCAGGTACAAATCTGTCAAACATCAAATTGTCGTTCATGCCACCAAACACCACCAGTCTCATTCAAAGCGTATTATCGTCGGGAACTTGTTCGAATGCAAATCGCAGCGATCGATGCTACACCGCCAGTGCCGCTGTCTGAAATGGCCAAGCAGATAACTGTTTTGAAGGCCATGCACATGATGAAACGAGCACTTTTCATGGTCAAACTGTCAACAATTCAAAATTGTTTTAAAAAGACCGGCTTTGTCATTGAATCACAGGCTGAAGTGGAAGAAATACTCGACGAAAATGATCAAGTTTCTCCACCATCGGGCATGGAGCAAACAGATTTTGACGAATTTAAGAGCTTCGACGTCGTACACAATGTTATGGAGAACTGACTGACACGGACATCACACGTGGTATAAAATCGGATGATCAAGATTTTGACGAAGATGATGATGCTGAAAGCGTAAGTTCTGAAGTTTCTGAAAGTGACAAACCAGTGCCAAATTCTCTGGCTGCATTGAATGCGCTTGAAACTCTGACAGCCTACTTTGAAGCAAAAAGCAGTAATCCTGATGGCGCATTGAAAATGATTTACGAACTGTATGAAAGTGTTCATGATGTTAACAAAGAGATTTCTGTACAATCAAAAATGACTGACTTTTTTTAAGAAAAAGTAATTTTTGATTGAATTATTTGTGAAAACTGATTGAAAATGTATTTTTGTCTGTGTTTTTGTGTTTTTTATGTCTATAACTGTTAAATAAACTAGTGTTCTGTACGTAAAAAGCGTTATATGAAGTGTTCCCATATTTACCTAAACAAAATAGACCAAACCCGGATATAAGAGAAACCCGGACATAAGAGACTTCTTCTCCGGTCCCGACAACTCTCTTATATCCGGGTTACACTGTAATATGTTTTCACTAAATTGCTGAGTTCGAGTTTTCTTTCGGACCTATTCTGGGTCCACAACAATTTATTAGATTGTTTATTTACAAGAATAATTTTATATTTACAACATTCTAAAAACTAATACAATTGGAACTAATGCAAGGCAATATTTATCATTTACCAATTTGTAAAGAAATTAATGTGAAAACAATTCTTTATTAATAAATTTATAAACATTTACTAAATTATTAAAATATGTGAACCAACTATAAGGAAATTCTTATTTACTATTTTATAAAGTTTGAATCAAGTAGCAATTAGCTAATGTTTGCCAACCATTCCAATAAATAGAAGAAATACTGTAAATAAACAATCTAATAAATAAATATCATTGTTGTCAATTCTCAAGAACAAAGATAATGTATAAATTCACTTTCATATGTTTAGGTTTTTTTCCAATTCTAATCATCACTTTTTAAAACAAACATTGCTGGAAAGTGAAGCTAGTTAACATAGTGGTATCATGGGAAAAACTGCTTTTGACACTACATCTTATTGCAGGCACATAAGTCCATGTTTGCTTAACTCCTGCTTCATCATACAACACTCAGCTCATTCTACCAGAATAATACAGCACATTGCTTATTCTATCAGTTTGTAATATAGTAGCTGCAATAATTTGATATACCAAGGTTTAAAATAAGGCAATTACAAAAGTTCTTATCACCTCTTATTTTTGAAAATAAGTTACTGAAATCACTAGAGTAAAAAAAAAACAGCTGGAAACTTTTACACATACACCAGTATAACTTAAGAGCTCAAAAGCAAAACAAAACCTTTACTTTTGATTATATTGATTTTGAAGCTATTTTAAGTTTTGGTTAAATTCTACCTAACCCTACTCCACAACTGAGCTAATCAGAGATGTAAAATTCAAAGATAGAATTTTAGGGCTATGATAACAAAAAAAAAATTGTTTCCTGAATTATTTTATACAGTCATTTGACACCAAAAAGTCATATATAGCTTTTTTATACTCAATTTGAGTGATTAATTATACCAAGAGAAGTTAAGGAAAAGAGAAGTTAAGGAAAAGAGAAGTTAAGGAAAAGAGAAGTTAAGGAAAAGAGAAGTTAAGGAAAAGAGAAGTTAAGGAAAAGAGAAGTTAAGGAAAAGAGAAGTTAAGGAAAAGAGAAGTTAAGGAAAAGAGAAGTTAAGGAAAAGAGAAGTTAAGGAAAAGAGAAGTTAAGGAAAAGAGAAGTTAAGGAAAAGAGAAGTTAAGGAAAAGAGAAGTTAAGGAAAAGAGAAGTTAAGGAAAAGAGAAGTTAAGGAAAAGAGAAGTTAAGGAAAAGAGAAGTTAAGGAAAAGAGAAGTTAAGGAAAAGAGAAGTTAAGGAAAAGAGAAGTTAAGGAAAAGAGAAGTTAAGGAAAAGAGAAGTTAAGGAAAAGAGAAAAAAGAGAAGAGAGGAAAAGAGAAAAAAAAAGAAGAGAAAAAAGAAAAGAAAAAAGCCCTTACCAATAAAAGTCATCAAAGTTCATTATGATGCTTTTTCACAATTATAAAGGCAACTTTTTCCTGGATTCGTTTGCAACCAGACTCTGAGAATCCTTTGACAAAGTGAAGTTCATTCAGAATCTCCTCTATCCAATGTTCATTTGCTTTTTTGTGCCTTTTTTGCAGCTCAACAATAATACACATCTTCACATGTCTCTTCAGGAGAGGTAAAAATGGAACGTAAGCAGTGACCAAATGTTTATCTATCAGCTGGCTTTTGTGGAAGCCGCCGTAAGTATTGTGAGCATTGCGAGCAATATGGTGCTCAATGTCAGACAGTTTGATTTTTTCCCGCTGACCACCATTGTCATGATACTTAAAAGTGAAGTCATTGATCACATCTTCACCAGTGTTTGTCAGAAAAATGAACACAGATTTCCGGTAATTGACTCCTTCAATGTTATCGTGAAAATCTAGGTAAACCTTTAATTGATCAATAAGTCCCGGTGGCATGTGATCAAATTCATCAAAGATGAATATTGACCTTTCGCATGTAGCAACTGAAGTCTCGATGTCCGCCTGCAGTGTTTTGGTGTATTCATCAAGTTTGTGTGCATGCGGAAATTTTTTTGAGGAGTGATAATAATGCACAAATTTACTTTTTCTTCCGTAATGATAAATACTATCGACGATAAAGTTTGCAACATAGTTCTTTCCGGTGCCCGTCCCCCCATGGAATGAGAGCACAAGAGGTTTGGGGGGTATGTGCTCATTATCAAAATGTGCCTCAAGGTGAGATTCAATTATCTCCATAACCAAATGTTGACCATATACACGCTTGCTATATTCTTTCAATTTTGTTAAGTTGAGTTGAATGTGTGGAGAATCACAGCATTCCTGTATTCGACAAGCAATAGAGTTCCAGCTTAAACAATCTATGTCCTGAAGCTGAATAAATAAATACAGTAAGAAAACATTTCCGACTTGTATCCATACCCTCTTGTTGATCAAGATATTTGTTAGACTGTTCATCAATTGCATAAAGGGAAGCAAGAAATTTATCAATGACATGCTGCTTCTCTTTCTCTTTGACTCTGAAAGAAAAAAAAATAGACACTTTAGAAGACAAAAAAGTTATTGCAAAAATGAAAATATTTGGCTCTAATGAGATAAAAATTCAGGTCTCATTAGAAGCTCTTTCGTGGTTTGGGGAGCTATTTGGCATGAGAAAAACTTAACACAAATACTTCATCTTAGAATTCATGTAATTTTAGGTAACAACAAAGTAGCAAAAATAACTTTGTCACAAAGATTTGAGATTGCAAAATTGTTACTTTGTTGAAGAACTACTCAGTAATCTTAAAAAATTCAAAAAAAGGTTGTCTGCAATATTTTAAACAAAAAGTAATATTTGTTTCAATTCAGATTAATTAAACTTTAAATCAGCTAATGTTCCTCAAATTTCAGAAAAATATATTTTACTTTTGAAAGATATTTTAATAAAGAGAATTATGTTGTGTTGACAGATCTGCCAATATGGATGAATTTATAAATTTTTTATGATAAGTATATAAAAAAAGGGTTCCAATCAGTTTAAATTTGGTTTGAAATGCACCAAACTATTTTGCTTATTGAGAATATTAAATTTATTCTATTGACTTGGAATTAAAACTAAAGCCTTCATTTTTAAATGTTCAATATAGCATTTATATATATATATATATATATATATATATATATATTTTCTTTTTTTAGTAAATCACCCCAAGCAAGGCAGGAGTGCCACTAGCATGCAATGGGTTACATAGAGTGAGAGTAAGAGTAAAGAGGAGTGTTTAGGAAAAGAATACAGAGAAGGACAGGGATCAAGGTCAAGGCATCAGATGTCGACTGACATTACATTTGAATAGTTGAAGATTATAGCTATCAGGGAAGCAAGTGATAGGAAGGGAGTTCCACTGACAGGAGGTGCAAGATAAGCTGTTGGAATAGAAGAGATGGCTACAGTTAACTGTTTTGACAATGAAAGGGTAGGACTGAGATGGCAACTTAGGGTCACGCTTAAATTCATGCAGTTTGGGAACCAGTGAGAGTAGCTCGTTGGAGCAGTTGCCATGAAAGTACTTGTAGAAAAGACAGAGGGAAGCCACAGCACGTCTGTGAGATAGTGACTGCAGAAAGGATGCCAGATCAGGACCAATCACGTTGCATATCCATTTCTGGATTTTGTCAAGGACCTTGAGATGAACAGTGGGAGCACCAGACCATATATGGCAGCAGTATTCCATGCAAGGATGAATGGTTGATTTGTAGATTGAAGGATGACTCAGGTGAGAAAAACCTTCTGGCACGACACAATGTTTGGAGGAACCTATATTTATGTAACATGTAATTAGCAAACAAGAAATGTAGTTGTTTTCAAATATGTGTTTATTTCCATGATTATTGGAACTGAAAACATTGTGTATTTATGGGAAATCATTCAAAGTAAAAGATTAAATACAAAAAGACAGTAGAGTCAGATATTTTCAGTTGGAAGGTGATAATGTTTCCCCATTTCATAGTATAACTGTTCAAACCATGGCTGGTGTGTACTACCCCCGAACCAGTGTGGCAGAGCCTGATTAGGGTCCCTGGGCAGTGTATTTTGACTCTTGCTATCCTATCAATATTTACTTATTTCTACCTATATTTTTATACATTACGAATTAAACTAAGCACAACTGACTTTTAAAGGATGAAAAATGTTTGCAGATTTTGACATTCTGGGGTCCTTTATTTTTTGGTTTTATCAAAATCCATGAATTTCTTTTGCTCATGCTAAGCTCAAAAATACTATATAAAATTCACTACTTTTTATCCATAATGTTGAATATGTTAAAATTATTCAACTTTTTAACAAGAAAAATTTCAAATTGATGTTAAAAATCGTCACAAAACATTGATGGAATGATCTATTATGACATATCTCTAATTTGGATTTAGAGACATTGTATCTATTTTCAAATTTTGTAGTTGAATTGTTCCACTATATTGAACATGATCCATTATTGCATATAATTAGATTACAATAAAATTTGTATTTTATCTAAATACCATGAAAACTGAGATATAGTAGAGTGGGTGTGTGCACAAGACCCTTTCACCAGCCTTGGTCCAAATAGATATAAAATTACAAATAACTGTCAAATTAAATGAAGAATAATTTGGAATGATGACTAACCTATTGGTAAATATTTTCCTGGATATTTTACAAGAAGTAGTTATGTCAGGTTAATCTACAACTGCTACAGATAACATGTAACCCAGTGTTTCACCAATGAGGGTGCTAGCAACGCCTTGTGGGCTCTGTTACATGGAAAGGGAGCACTGGGAGTTTTTATTTTATTTGGGGGCATGAACATACTTGGGGCAATGGGTATTTATCGGTTTTAACAAATTTTTTAAAATTATTCAATACTGGCTACAAAATGAAATTCCTGAAAGATATCTGAAGCATCTTACTAAAAAAAAAAAAAAAAAGAAATGCTTGAAAATTACAAATTGAGATCTGCAATTCAGCAGCATGGACCTAGAGTAAGAGCCTTAGCCAGTAAGCACCAAAGTCAACGATTGCATTGAAAAATCCAGATAAACTATCAAATAAGTTTTTTTTTGTTTTGTTTTTTTAGCATTTTAATGATTGGTATTTATAATAGAAATGAAAACAATATTAAAATTATTTATGCACTAATACTTAAGTGTTATCTTACTATGAAAAATGAATTCTGTATAATATTCAAAATTTAATTTGATGGGGGGGGGGGGTGACAAAAAAAGTTTGTACCCAAAGGGTGCACTGGTTAAAAAAAAGATTGGAAAACACTGATGTAACCAGTACTGCCATATAGTCAGGTCATCAGTCACTAAACTGATTTCCCATCAGGGTTTTCGTGTGAGGAGGATGGCTAAACAATTGAGCAGGATTAAAAAAGCCTGTCCAAGGGCAGATGTCCCTTCTTGTCAGGTTAATGGCCATCTAGTACATATGAGGCATACTGGACTCCATATGTATATATACAGCCTGTGCAGTGATGACACATTAACGTTTCGCAGAGGATTTCTTAGACTGAAGTCAATGGCCAGGGCAAAGAGTTCCACATTTGGAAGACATTGATCTGGAGAAGGATGGGCTCCACCAAGTCTATTTGCCCAAGACACACAAATGAATACCTGTCTGGTTTTCAACCCAGATATGTGGAGGGAATTGGTCAGGTATTCATCTGCACTGTGACCCTACAACCACACTCGATTCAAGGGACTGATGATGAGTTTTTGACAGCCGATGGTAATATTTCCATGTTTTATATTTATGGTATAGCCATCCAAATTAACATAAATTTATGAAAATCTATACATATATAAAGGGCAGTTGTCTGTATGCATCTGTGTCTGGCTAAAACTGAGAAACTACAATAATCACAACAAAATAAATATATATATAGACACATTATTACCCAAGCCAGCTTTTTGTAAAAAAAATTATCATCATCATATGATTTATATTTACAAAGATATTTTAAAATTAAAATATATTAGAATGCAATAGAAATTCTCAGAATTAAAAAGTAAAAACAAACGGTAATAATTTTTATTCCCAATTATTATTACTGTTCATTTTAACTTTTTAATTCTGCTGATAGTTTTGAAACACTACACATGTATGTATTTTTAAAATTTCTATTCTCTTGAATTTATTTTCATATCTATAGTAAATAAAAGTGTAACTTAAAAAAAAAATGAATATTAAAACAAGTAAATTTAAAAGAAGAATATTAAATACAATTATTTGACAAAAAGTTTAATATTTATTTATTCAAATATTCGAGTGTGTGTATGGCTAAAACTAAAGAAAACTACAATAATTAACAAGATAAATATATATACAGACTTGGTATCACCCTAAAGGGCAGCTGTCTCTATGTGTGTATTATTGATTTATATTTTTTGACCATCTTATGAAAAAATAATTTTTTTATACAATCTTTAAAAAATAAATTTCATTGTTTTTTTGGTTTGTAACCAACATAAAAAAGTAAATAATTTTCAATCAAGTGTTATTAAACCAAAAAAATATAGTGAGCCTTATGTTTTTTTAAATTAATTTAAATAAAATATAGTTAAATTCATAAAACAAATATTCAACACGACTAATGTTGACTGTAACTCATGTCTGTCTCTCCTAATTTTTATTTAACTAAAGTTTTTTTTCTTTTCAAATACAAATATAACTTGAAATTTAAACAATCAATTTTCAAAACTAAATTCTCAATGTATGCTTACAGTCTCTTTCAAAATAGTAATTAAATTCATTTATGGCGAAATGTTTGCTTCTTTAATGTAATGTTTAAAAGTAAAACTTTATTTACTTAAAATCATCTAAATAAAGTAAATAAACTTAAATTAAGATATATTTAAACATATTTAATTTAATCATTCTTTAAAGCAAAAATTATAGTGAACCTTACTTCTTTGAAAAATAATTATTTACTATTTATTCTGGAGAGAAATTTGTTTTTTCAAGTTATATTTTTAAACATTAGATTAAAGAAACAAACATTTCTCTGTAAATGAATTACTAACGATATTGAAAGAGAGTAGAAGCAAGATACACTGAGAATTTAGTTTTTAAAATCGATTATGTTTAAATTTCAAATTAAACTTATATTTGAAAAGAAAAAAATTTTTAGTTAAATAAAAACTGGGAGAGATGGCCAAGATTAGTTGTGTTGAATATTTGTTTTACGAATTTAAGTATATTTTATTTAAATTAATGTCTTTTTGAATAAAAATATGGGGATGCTCAGCCCCCTAAGACTCCCACACTCTGAGCATGGTATTGGTAGTGTGATATTTTCTAAATTTAGTTATTTTGTAACAAAAAAAAAAAAAAAAAAAAAAAAAAAAAAAAAAAAATGAAGGTTAGTTTTTAAAGATTGAATAAAAAATTATTTTCCATAAGATGGCTGAAAAATATCAATAAATTGTCAATAATAAACTATTATTCAGAGATCTTCCGAGCAACACAAAGTATCCTTGCTGGTCTTTCATATAAAGGATTTTTTTGGAAGAACTATTCCCATGAACTTTATTTTCACAAGTGGGAACTAATGGCATGATTGTTCCTGGAAAATATAGTGGAGTGGTTTCCCTGTTGCTTTCTCCATAGTTTTTTTTTTTTTTTTTATCATTTCACCTCTAAGCAAGCCAATAATATCACTAGAATGCATGGGGTTACAGTGAGTGAAATTGAAAGAAAATGGAGAGGATTGATGAAAAGACCAAAAGGTTTGATTTGTTTTACAGCAAGTCAACTCTTTTTAGGTCATTTGATGCTGAAACTAATTGTGATTGAATATTTAGCTTAAAAGGCTTTTCTTTTTTGGCAAGGGAATTTATTTATATATATATATATATATATAGATATATATATATATATATATATATACATACACACACACACTAATTGCTAGGTCTGCTGCACAGAAAGTTGGTTCATTGTGTTGTGCTAGACAGTTTTTCCTCCCCAGACTATCTTACATATTTATATATTTACTAGGGGAACAAATTTTCTGTGATTGTGAAATCGTTAATCGTAAGTGGAATCTGGGTTTTTAATGTAATTTTCAATAACAAATTGTTTGACTCTCTTAGATTTTTTAAAAAATGCTTTCAAAACTTAATAACTGTCTCTCTGATTATGTTAAGCATTTTAATAAATATAACAATAACATAATGCAGTTATTTCCTTAAAATTTGTTTTTACAAATCTTTGTAGTTATTTTCCTTAAAAAACCCAAAAAATAATTAAGAGCAAAAATGTTTACATAAAAAAGGAAAAGTGGGTTGTCGATATTCTGAGAATATGTTGGCTAGTCTATTTTTAAATATTTTAAAACTTTTCTAAGAAACTGTATATAGCAAATGAGGTGAAAGTCAGGTCACGGCTTACTTGTGGCCACTGAGATCCATTGCTAAAGTGGAAATGGAAGACAGACATTAGTTTAGGTATGTCCAATATTTCGCTAAAAAGTGGTATACCTTAACGACAAAAGGTCCCCAAATTGATAAAACAATTTTTAACGTTTAAATATTTATGTTCTTATTAAAGAGGAAAGACCAAAGTATTTTCTGAATATTTTTTCAGATTTTTTAATCCTTCCTATAAATGTTAAAAATTTTATTAAAAATCTTGTTTTTTTTTCGAGTCAAAAAATTTCGTAAAATCGAACTTATCGACATTTCTGTCGGAAAGATCATAGTTTGTTAGTTAAAAAATCATGAAAAATCAATTACACCTTTTTCTTTTGTTATCTTATGAAATTTAGAATGATTAAAGTATAATTAATGTAATTTGAAAGAAACATTACTTACATTTTTAGCAGAAATTTTTTTAAGAGAGATATTTCCAACCGTAGTCGTTCCTTTTTTAAGGAATTGACAGGCGTTAATTGATGTACGTCAATATATTCACAACTTACGGCACGGAATTTTATTGGATGGTAGCGCCAAAGTGATATAATTCGTTCTAATTTTAAGTGAATCTGGTTAGTAGATTATTTTTTTAAAAATTCACTTTCAAATTTTTTTTTTTTGCCTTACGTTTGAGGAAGAATTCTGCACTGAAAATAACATTTAAATTATGAAAGAAAATCAAATTTTACAAGTAAAAATAAAACAGTAAAAAAAATACATTTTTTTAAATTGAGGTTTATTATTTCAGTCATGAAATATTTTTTTGAGAATATAAAAATTACATGAAACACCATTAATTGAAACGGGTTAACTTAATGAAATGAGATTTTATTTCTTTTTTATTAAGGCAGATTTTTTTCTATTTATTAATAATTATATGGCAGTAATATGAGTTTTATTTTATTTATTAATAAAATTAACATGCTATGTTGGTTTTGTTTTGACTCAACAAGTATTTTTTAGTTTGAGTAGTAGCGAGCTAACTCCAGAAAATTTAAACTCCAAAAATCGTTTTAATTGATAATTTGTCGTGTGGATAATAATTCCAAAGTAATGTACAATGAATTTATGCATTCGATTTCAAACTTGAAAATTTGGGTGGACTTCCAAGGGCGTTTTTTTTTTTTTTTGTAATTGTAAATAATCGATATTTTCTTTTATCCCACTATTCGATTATATTTGAATAGAAAAAGAAAAAAATTGAAAATAATACGACGATATTCAGAAAACTTGACAAGCGTTGTTTTCTTGTTACTGAACGAATTAAAGCCATTTCTGAAGTAAAAAAAAAAAAACTTGCTTCTATCAAAGGAAACTACTCATGTGACATTATTTCAACAATGTGCATCCGTACTTTCGTTGTAGACGATTTTAAATACAATTTTGGAATATTAAAAATTATTTTAAAAATAATTATGGTTGTCAGATTTTAATAAGCTTTCAAATTTATGATCTTTAAAAAGTAGAGAACATAATATATCATTTCCATAAGGTTGCAGAAAGAACTTAATGTATAAATATATAACAACCTTTTGTCATATTGTGTATTTAAAATTGAAAAAAAAAAGAAAATTAATGTAAAAATTCATTGTTCATCAAAAAATTTTTTTTCTTTCAGATAATAATTACCTTCGTATACATTATTCAGAAAAGCTATTAAAAACTTTCTTAATTAAATATTGTCTTAGTTTTATTGGGTTTTGTATTTTTACAATTGAGGTAAAAGTTTGGACAATTTCGGACATTTTTTTAACAAAAAAAAAAAAAAAAAAAAAAAAAAAAAATCGATGATTTAGATTTTTCAGAGTTTTGTGCATTTAATTAAAAAAAAAAATTCAGGTTGCAAATAAATTTTTTTTTGTGTTTTCATAAAATTAAGTTCGAGGGGGGTAACAGATATAAAAAAAAAATATTTATACCATGACTTTCAAAGAGACAAACATTTCTAAAATAAGTTCATTCATTTCTGAATAAGTTCTGAAGTTTTCATTAAAATCCAACAAGTAGTTAATTTTTACAAGAATTTCGAAATTAATGTGTCTTTCAACTGACAAAAAAACAACTAAAAAAAAACGCTAAAAAGGTCAAAATTGGACATACCTACATTAGTTACTGTCAAAATTGAAGTGGGGAGGGAGAGAGAGAGAGACAAAGATCAAACCAATAAGTTTAACAAATTCATTTCCTTTAAGGCCTCACAGAATTTACAAGTAAAAGATTCTAAACAATTTGTTTTATTAATATGAAAGAAAAGTAAATGCTATCACATGTCTACCATACAATTTAGAAATAAAAAAAATTCTTCAAAAACACCATTCTATGAAACGACTGGCTTGTCTAAGCTTACCGTCATACTGCGATTCTCCTGGATTAATAATTGTATCATCTTCAGTGCTTCACTATTTATTGTTAACAAATTTAAATTGAATGAAAATAAATAATTCCTTTAATAATAGTAACTATCAACGATTATTTTTTCATATTTTATTTATATTTTGTAATCTAAACCAGTTGTATGAATAAGTAACAAATTGCCAAAATAAAGTCAATATAGTGAATCAACCTCTAAAGGTGGGTCTGCTCCTCTAATAAAAAAGAAAAAAAAAGAAAAGAGACCCCAGTATCTAAAATTTGTGTTAAGGCCAGAGTAGACCAATTTCCTGATAACTTTTATGCAGAAGAAAATATATTATTTTGCAAATTCCGTCTCCATAGTGTTGACAAAATCAAAAGGTCACATTCAAATCAAAAACTCATTTGACAAAAAAGTCTTAAAAAAAAAAAAGAAAAAAAAAAAAGTCAGTTCACCTAAAACAGAAGAAAATCACAACTTTGTTGAAGAATAAAGAAGTACAAGATGATTTTGTCATAGATTTTTTGAAAATGTGCACTTTGTGTGACATTCCCCTACACAAAATTGACAAAATGAGGCTATTCACATTAAAACATTTTGAACAAGATGGTAATACGGTACTGATGACAGACTCAGAAGGAAAACTGAAAGAACTTTTAGATAAAGTAGTAAAGGAGAGCAAGAAAAAAAGACTAAATATTAATTGTAAGAAGAGAGAAGGCAGTCATCAAGGAAAGAAACATACCAAGGTGTGGGCTAGGTCTTGAGGATATCAACGTCAAGAAATTCAAGTATATGGGAAGTATAAAAGATTACAAAGTGTGATACAACAAAGCAAAGGCATATGAGAACAGTGAAAAAACTTTCAGAAACTAAGCAAAGTATTAAGAGAGTGAGTGAGAAAGAAAAACAACAAAGGAAAAAGTGCTGAACTGCTATGTTTATATCTAGTCTCCTATACTGCAGTGAATGCAGGACAATCTATTCACAGATGAAAAAAGTGACTTAAGTGACAAATGTGGACATGCTGACAAATACTGTGAATAACATGGACAGAACATGTGAAAAATGAGAAAGTATCAAGAAAAAATAGGAACTACAAAGAAAGTGATACTCAATTAGAAAGTGACAGCTGGAATTTACACATAATGAGGAAAGAGGTTTGGAAAATGTAACACTAACAGGATATACTGAATGGCAGCACAAGAACAAAAAGGGTTAAGAAGGGGAGTCAGAAGTTACTTAGAGTAACAAAAGTTGTGAAGAGCCATGATTGCTTACATCCTGAAAGGTCAAAGAAGACTATAATGACAATTAAGGGTAATGTTTTCCCATTCCATAGTATGGCTGTTCAAATAAATATAAAATTACAATATTTTTCACCTTATGTAAAGGATACTTTTGGAAGATGACCAAAATGTTAGTTTCAGATAAGGAATTTAAATATAAAGCATATCTTTCTGTTCCTTTCAGCTTAAGTTTGAGACATTACATTTTCCTTGAACTCTAAATTTCTTGCCAGTGTACACTCATCTATAGTTATGTAGGATAACTGGTGCCTTATAACCAACTGCTTTAGGGAGATGGAGCTTGACAGCCCAGAAAGGCAGTCCATCTAGGAGAAGGAAAAACCTGAATTTAAACTTCCACTGCCTTACAGTCAAATCAGAACACAGAAAAAGCTAAATCCAGACTGAAAACCCGGAGAGGAGCTCTGAAGGTGGTTGGCTGTCAACACAGAGAAATTTCTGGCAACTCCTGCAGCCAAGTCATCCCCAAATGTAATGCCTTGTATTTTTTTGGATCTTGTTGGTACGGCTGAGAGATGTGGGCCATGTAGTCTGGGTAGTGCACAGTCTCTATATACCATCACCAGGCCAGTGCTTGGGAGAGAACACTCCAGTCTTACTACCAAAGAACTGATTTTTAACTAAACCGGATACTACCTTTATCTTGCAAGATAAATGAATGCCTACTATTAGGTGTTATAGCTTCATAGTATAGAAGATAAATAAAACCTGGGCAATGTATGCATGGGAAGATGAATTACTTTCAAGCAAATCCTTATTGGGATTGACTTCTCACCTGGGAAGGAAAAACATGTACAAGTGTCACCTGACAGTCATGCAGTTGCTGCTAGCAAAACTAATATATAGAATAACAGTGTTAAGTGAGTCAAACATCTTCGAATTGAGCCTTTGCCTGGTAAGGAAAGAAATGAGTGCGATATGTCACCAGACAAACATCCAGTGACTTTTCACAGCAGATTAAAAAAAAAAAAAAGTTTTAGGTACATGGAATGTCAGAACACTTAAGTTAGAAAATATAAAACAAGAAATGAATAGACTAAATATTTATATATAAAGGAGTATCTGAAACTAGGAGAGTAATTTTTTTTTCCAAATCATTTCATCCCAAGCAAGGCAATAAAGTTAATAGGATGCAAGTGGGTAATGGAGCATTAGAGAATATGAGAAAAACTAGTAAGGAGAGAGGATAATAATTGGAGCAAGAATTAAGACAGAAGATGACAATTGACATAGCATTTAAATTTTTGCTGGTTAAAATGAACTGGAAAGTGAGAAGCTGGAAGGGTGTTTCATAAGCATAAAGTATGAGAGAAAAATTGTTAGCACAGAATTTACAGTTGCATCTGACCATTTCAGCTGTAAAATGAGGAGAGCTTGCCACCAATCTAGTATTGCACTTAAATTCATAAAGTCTCTTTACCATAGTGGAAAATTCATCAGAACAATTACCATGAGAGTATTTATAGAAAAGTCACAGGGAAGCTATGTTACGACAGTGGGAAAGTGACTGAAGCCGAGTTGTCAGATCAGGACCAATAACATTACCGATTCTTAGTATTTTATCAAGAATCTCTAAATATATAACAGAAGTACAAGACCAAATGTGGTAGCAATATTCAATGCGTAGATGAATGGTAGACTTGTTAATGTGTAAGATAAATTCTAACAAGAAATTTTTCTTGCATGACACAGTGAACTAACTTTCCTAGCAGCAGACCTAGCAATTGATTCAATAATCTTTCTACTTCATGTCAGCATAAAACGTTAGAATGAAGAGTTTGAATTCCTGTTGAGTCTTTAATACACTTGAAAAAGGAATGAATTTGTTTCTACCTGTGCTGTATTTTGATAAATTCTACTGACACAACCAGAGATGGTGACAGGTGCACAACGTGCATCCATGATGCATAAACATCTTAAAAGATGCAGTAGCTTTCCCATGAAAAACGATACCTTGCACAAAAACCAACCCATAAAGATTAACAAGTTATGACATAGTAAAAGGAATTTGTTGTTGCTCGATACTAAGTAAACATTAAAACAACAATTTTCTAAATAAATACATTATTTCTGTAACTGAACATGAATCATTTGTCAAATGAACTAGAATGGTAATTGGTACATAATTATTTTATTTTTTTTAAACATTTTGTGTTTTTGTTGTTAATGTACTTTTAAAAATATGAGTGCAAAACGTTTTTTATTTAACATTTAGAAGTGTTAATAGAAATGTTGTAGCCCTGATAATTATTTCAAAAGTGAACTGAGTGTTAATTTAACACTCAGTTCACTTTTGAAATAATTATCAGGGCTACAAAAATATTTTCACACAAAAGAAATATTCCTGTATGGATTGGTACAGACTTTAGGGACGCCAATATTTATTGTAATTTTAAATAAACATCAATCAATTGATGTTAATGCTTTCAAATACTTTTTAGTTCTTTTTCTTTCATTTACTCTTTTCTTTCATTGGGTGATGGGATGTCCATGAAATACCAGATATTTTGGTTCATTTTTATCTTTTTTATTTAAAAAAATTTTTTTTTTATTTAATTTAAAAAAAACTTGTTCTGTCAATTAAAAAAATTTAAAAAAAAAAATCACAAAAACTTTGTTATAAAAGAAAAAGTTTCCTAACTGCGACTAAGTGTAAATAAAATAAAAAATACTTTTTAAATTAAATTAAAAAGAAAAAAAAAAGAAAAAAGGAAGTTGTCCTGTCAATTTCTAAGTGATTTGGCATGAAATTGTTTTTTTATGGGATGATGAAATTTATGTAGCCCTGCAGTTTGACACAATAAAACTTTAGTTGGGGCCCATTGAATTCCCCAGGTACCCACCCAAATCGCCACCTGTGGGTCCCGGGGACTCGCTATTAAAATAAAATTAAAATCTCAGCATCACTACATAACACAAGAATATGAAGTAGAAGAGAGGGGATAAACATAGCTACCTTAACTTTGCAAGTAAGTAACAGCTGCAAAAAGCTGTTATCTCCATTTTTAATTCAGGTTCGAATGGTGTAAAAAACTAAAGCTATCAATGCTCTAATTTGTGTGTGTGTGTGTGTGTGTGAGAGTGAGTGAGTGAGTGAGAGAGAATTAAGAATGAGAAGATGGTTGATAAGGGTTAAGAACCCAATGAAAAGTTTGGCAACACTTTTTTGTTTTTGTTTTGGGGGCCTTGATTTAAAATTTAATCATTTGTTCAAGAAAACTAAAAAACATGATTTATAATTTACAAGTGAGCATAAATAAAAACAAAATATACTGGGAAAAAAATGCTTTTTCAAAGATTAAAAAAAGCAAAATAACGCGGGTGAGGAGAAAAAAGAAACCTGCAATGCGATTTAATTGGGGAGTGGGAAGAAAGTTGATTCTTTGCTTTCTTTCGTTGTGTCATGACAAAGATCAAAGAAGAAGAGTATCGTATTTTAAGACACACTGCACATAAAAGGCACTTCAGCGTGAGGAGGTAATAGCTAACGACAGTCTGGTTGACAATTATTTACCATAGGGACTTCGATGTGGTATATAATGGTTACGCTTGATTCACTAGAGATCAATTACGGCTGAGTAGTGAGTTCGATCCTCACTGGATGCCTTCATCTATATACTTTTTTTTTTTTTAAATTCAGTTCAAAACAAATATCTTATCGTACATTATGTTAGATTCTTACTATCAAATTCAAATACGATTATCAACTAGAAAATGTACATAATTCAAACAGTAACTAGAATTTAGCAAGTAATGATTAGCGAACAGTAACACGGAACACACGACAGTCCCTTCCTTTTTAAAAAAAAATCAATAAGTGGTAAGATTACAATAATAGTAAAAATAAAATATAATTCTTATCAGTTAGTTTTTTTAAAAATTAATTCTTTGGGAGGAAAATTATTACTAAAAATAGTTTTTTAATCATACTTAAAAATACAAGCAATTTAAAATAAATTTGTTTAAGGAGGATAATGGTGTGCTGTCAAATTTAGTTAGCATAGACTTTTTACATTTAACGCGTGATAATTTAGGTAAGAATACAAACAAATATTTGCTCTATATTTTAAAAATGCAAATGGATTTTTTCAAATATCTTTAAAACCGTTTTTAAGTTAAAACTTTTTAAATATTCGTGTCATTCATTAGTTAGTTAGTTAGTTTCAGTATTTTTCTGTTCTTGAGATACACATCAACCATTTGACATTTTTATGACTGTCGCCATTAGAAAAAAAAAACGAAAAAAATTAGCTTGACAGGCTGAAGCTGACAAAATTTATGAGAACATTATTTTACTAACCGTTAAAATTTCTTGGCTCTAAGTTTTAAGAAGAAACATTTTTGCAGCACGTTCGCCGACCATGAAATTCCAAGGGAAGTAACTGATGTAGTATTAATTTAAATAGTGGGTTTCAAAAAATAATGCTTGTTTTGTCTGCATTTGAGATAAAAATGCACCCCAACCAAAGAGTAATAGAAACCTATTTTGTAAAATGAATAAACAAGCAAATATTTTCATCAATTTTCATATAGTTGATTTCAGTTCAATTAAATAAAAAAATGAAAAGGCAATTCAAATGTCAGTAAGAATAAAGATGCATGAAGTTTAAATTTACCTTTTTTACACCTATTTGGTAAATTTTAATTAGATACTTAAGGCGGGACTTAAAAAGCAAATCACAAAAAAATTGGTCAAAAATAACTAAAATTACTGCTCTTAAGTCTTCAATCAGATCGTTTTATTTTGATACTGTGTGTGAGTGTACTGTACCGATACAGCACCCCTAGACTAAAAAAAATCGATAACAATTATTTTTCGATTCGGACAAGTGTTATGGTCTTAAACTTTTTTGTGGCTTAGAGCATTACTCAACAAAAGCCACAAAAATTACCCCCCCCCCTCACACCGCAAAAAAAAAAATCCCTATTTTTCATGAGTGGAACAGATTATTTAAGAAATGTTACAATTCCGTACAAGAAAATTTTTAGAGAGTGAACCAGATGTCAGCAATATATTTTTAAAGTTTTATTATTAATTTTTAATTAGGTTATGGATAAGGAAAACATTCGTTTTTTGGGGTTTTTTTTTTGGTTTTTTTTTATATAGATACATTCTCTAAGTGTAATATAAAAAACAATACTCGTCTCTAAATTGTACTGAAAATTGTAAAGAACATCCATTCAGGTCTTGAGAAACACTCTTCTGCTAACATTTTATTTTTATAAAATAATTCCTGATACCGATATTATATTTACTTATTTTTTCCCGGGCTTATTTTTTGGGTGGTGATATTTTTATTTATCCTGCAGTCACAGTTATTCAGTAGTTGTAGTAGTACTACTGGTTCAGTGCCTTGTTGATTACCGACACGTTGGTAGTGGGAAGTAACTGGTAAACTAAACAGAAACTAAAAAAGTAAACATATGTGTATTTTTACATTTTAGAAAAGGTTACTTTTGCAAATTAATTCAAGTACAACCAATTATTATTAGGTATATAATTTTCTATTCTTTGATATTTTAAAAATTAAAATTCTTACCTTAACTCGCTTTCTATTCGTTGCGCCTAATGTCTGCGTTAGAAAGGTCAAATTCTAAGAATTCAACTACTTTCACTTTGGAAGTGATCTACTTTGTACATAAATAGACAATGTTATTTAACTTGTTTGTGACAGTGTGTAGTATACTCACCCGTGGAGTATAGGGCCGCATTCTCACTACACTAGGGGTTGCTGCTGAGGGCAATATTTTTCAACATTTTTTTTTTATCTTATGGCATTCTTGAACCTCAACTTCCGCACCATACTTTTTTTGTTTGTTGATAAAAAAGGTCTTTTTATAATTTGAAGAGCTGACAATTCTCTATTTTTAGGCGGAAGAATAAAGACTCAACCTACATGCACACACACACACAAAAAAAAATGGATAAAATTATGAAATAAAGAAAAGAAGAAGAAAATTCAGTTAACTTTAAGGAAGAAAATTTTTTCATAAAACAAGAAAAGGCTTGCTCAAAAAATATTTCTAAAGTTTCTTATTTCTTTAAGCTTATTTCATTAAGCGAGTAGTAGATTGTTGTTGTTCACTAAGGTTAAAAAACAGATTTGTACAGAGTTCTTGTAGAGTAGGAAGCTATCGGAAGATACGAATTTTGTAGTTGAGTTTTAGTTCGTAGGCCAGCGACAGATATCTTCTAGGTGCGAAGAGGTTTTTAGTAGTGGGCTGACGTTCTTTCTCGACAGCCTATAGGTTGCTCTTTCTTGAAGATTTCTGTCGCCGACCTGTTATCACAGACGGTTGTCAATTACTCATTGCCAAACAGGCGTAAATTATCCGTATTTATGAAGATTAGGAGGCTCAGAAAATATTGGGGACTTTTCCCTCCAAAATTGCCATACAAATTTCCTGGCCATTTCATTTGTTAAAATCTTATCTCTGATAAGAATCAAGGTTTTGGGAGCTGCTTTTTGGAAGCAAGGGTCCTACAAGTTGTGAGCGTTACCCCCAAATTTTATGGCACCATGGTCAGGGTAATGGTGGTCAAATTCCTTTTTATATTTTCCAACTCTCTCGTTCGTCAGAAAATATAGTCGTAGTAAATTCCATTGACTAAAAAACACAAGATATTTGAATAAATTTCTTGACAGGATAGGAAGGATTAAAAAATCTGAAAAATATTCAGAAAATACTTTAGTCTTTCCTCTTAACAATAACGTAAATATTTAGACGTTAAAAAATTGTTTTATTAATTTTGGGGCCTTTTTTATCAGGGTATACCACTTTTTTAACGTGCTAGTGGACATACCTCTCTGATAAGAATCAAGGCTTGGGAGCCAGATTTGAAAGCAGGGGAAAAAGTTGTGATAAGGATTGGAAAAGAAGCTAGAACGTGAACATGAATATTGTAGTTGTGGTTCTCAAATTAAATTCTAATAAAAAAGGTAAAATTTAAAAACAAGCTCATATTTATTTATTTTTCTTTTTATTATAAGTTTTAAAATGAATTATCTGAGCCGAACGTTTTTTTTTTTTTTTTTTAGAGAATATCTTCTTTGCAAGCTATGAACTATGAACAGGCATACTCAACTATGAACAGGCATACTCATCTTCATTCAAGGATTCTAGCTGTGATTGATTTTTGTTTTAATTTTGATATATTATACTTTGGACTTCTTTTGAAAATAATTTGTAATTATTGAACTTTATTACCTTTTGTGGCTCACCTAATATCCTCTCACGGTACATTGGTTAAAAATTACAGTTAGGGTATTAACAGCTTTTTAGTTGGCAACCAGTGTAGGAAAAGGATAAAAATTTCAAGGATGGGTGAGGTTAGGCAAACTCCTCCATCCTGTAAAAATATACTGTTGCTGTGGTTTTTATCGTAAGATGTGTTTTAGAGTGGAGTTGCTACCTCAAATCCAACTGGTTTTGAATTCAGACTTATCTTCCTCCTAATTTGGTTGCCAAAAAGCTATTAACCTCTAGCTGGAGACAAGAGAGAGATTCAGACTTTTTCAAGGGTATTTGTGCAAAAGCGAACACAATGGTTTTGGCTGGAATTTAAACTTGACATGCCAGTAACCACTATGGTACACATACATCCCTCTAGAGCAAAGGTCTCAAACTTACGGACACAAAAGGGCCATTATGTGCTGAGAAAGAGCTGCAGTGAGCAGGCCCATTGCCAGAGTGTCGGAGTTAGCTCCGCCTCAGTTCTTTAATCCTTCAACAGGGGTCTCTCTCTCTCTCTCCCCTGGCTATAAATACTGGCTGACTCTCTCTCTCTCTCTCTCTCTCTCTCTCTCTCTTTCGACTTAGGCCGCTACCTCGCGCGGAGGTGAGGTAAAATCTCTCTTTTTCACTTAGGCCAATATGTGACCTTTCTCAGATACGGCGTTTCCCAAATTCTGGGAACACGCTAAGAACAATACACGTACGTACGAACACTCACAACAAACACACATAATTTCAACATACAAACAATATGTAACTGTTCATGTCTTTGTTTAACTTCTTTTGTTATTAATATATATTTGTTTACCCATATATATCGGTCTTGTTAGTTTTCTTTGTCTTCTTTGGACTTAATTAAAGTCCGACATTCTCATGTAGCTGGACCGGCCAGCAGGAAATTTTAACCTTCTGTTATCTCTTCACATCTTCACCTGCACAGTCCGCTACAAGAGTATTAACAGTGATTAGGGTGTTAACTCCAGTGAGGCAGCATCAAGTCCAAGGAAGGCCTACTGGTGGAAGCACATTTTATTGCATTAAAATTAGTTCACATAAGTCATAAATGGGGTGGGGTGGGGTGGTGTGGTTTTCCGTAGCTAGAATGTAATTTTTCGACAGACCTTGCCAAAAGTAAAGTGATTGAGGGTCATAAAATTGAACTGTTATAGCCATAATATTATTTGCCTGGTTGACTGTTGTTTATTAATCAAAATGAATGCATACAAAATACTTAGGTTTGCCTGTTGTCCGGTTCACACTCCTACTCAGTCTTTTGAAGTATATCTTTTGAGTATAGGTTTATCTCTTGTTTCCTGTTTAGGATTGGGTTTTCAGTTCCTTCTAAAGTCCTTTCCTCCTCTTTCATTACCAGTAACCCTTTGGTTTTTAGTGGCATTCTCGCCTTGCTTGGAGTGTTTTGATTAAAAAAAAATACATGAAAATGTGAACAAAAATATGATTTTTTTTTATTAGAAAATTTTTAAATTTATTACTGAATTCAGACTTACTAAATAATGTTATAAAGAATTCCCCTTATTTGATCCCAAACAGGGCAAAATTTACTTTGTCTACTGTTAACACTGTCATGTTTCATGCCATTTTCTCATTGGGTGAGTGTGTTGGTATGCAAAGTGCGAGTAATAAATTTATTAAACTTATTAACATTTCAGGAAAATATTGGTCATGAGAATGTGGGCCATGTATTTGAAAGGCCCTGGCAGACGATGCTTACTTGAAATATATATATATATATATATATATATATATATATATATATATATATATATATATGACACCAAGCCGTCGGCCCGTGGTCAACTCCTAGTGGCGGCGCGAAACTGTAAGGTTTTTTCTACCGGCGTTTTGGGGTTGACTCTTTGTCGCTGCCACCAGCCTGTGTCTCGGTCGTTCGGTGGTCGTCGCTACTCGTTGAAATCCCCTGGTCAGGATACCAATATGTGACACTCAGCCGTCCAGGGTAGAATCCAGTGGTTACAGCACAAATATGTGGCACCAGGGTCGAGTTCTGGTCGTCGATGTTAACGGCTTCACCAGTCGTACCGGTTCAATGCCAATTCTATTGTTCACAGCTTACTTGCAACGTCTGGTTACTGGAGTAACAGCCTTGATCTCAAGTCTAACCTACCCACGTTGTGACTTTGATCTTTGGTAGACGAGATCAATCAGGCGTTGGGCCGTAGTGTCAGCTGAGTCCAAATTGAAGGTGACATTTTTCAAGCGCAAAGAAAAAAAATAAATGAAAGAAAAACCCAAGAGGTTCAAGTATGTTAAGAAATAACAATTCAATTTTATCCTTCTGTTGTATACAGGAGCGTGTTTTTCTCCCAGCATGTTTCCTACGAAATGTGACACTTCTATATTTCAAGCAAGTTGATGTCGTAAGTCAACTAATTTAGTTTTTAAATGCTGGCTTAACTTCGTTCGTCAGTATAACTTGCTATCGGTAGCATCGGCGAAGTCGGAAGTCATGGAATCTCTCGGTCAGCTTCTGCGCAGCAACACTCTGGTTAAGCTCTGACTGCAACTGCTTCTCCAACTGCAACTCAACTACATTGACGAACGACCCATCGTCGTTCGTTTATGTGGGTACCGACCAAAACCCGGTGTGTGGGCCCGACGCGGCCTGGGGTTCTCGATAATCTCTATTTCTAACAAGAAATCTCTTTGTTGTCAGGACAGGAAAATTGATTATTTCCCATTTTTGGAAAATTAACCACTTCCCATTTCGGACCGGGGGGGGGGGCTCTCCGTCGTTCGTGAGGGAAGGTCGGAGGAGAGCTATCCTCCTAGACTCTTTCTCTCTCATATTAATATCTCATACCAATCCCTTCAGTGGGCGTTAACATCTTCTCCGCCTTTCTCGTCCATTCACCTCCGCCCATCATCATGCTACCATACGACCAATGATCTCTCGGCAGTGTGGGTGTGGCTACGCTGGCCTCCTTAAAATTATAATCTAGAATTTTTGTTTACAAAATTCTTTTATCACATGTTTTTTTTCCTGGGCCACCCAAAAGTCAGTTACCCAGCGCTCTTACCGTCTCATTAATCACTGTCAAAGTTTGCCATCTGGTTCCCCACTCCAAGTCAGCTTTATCATGGAATCCCTGACATGTTAAGAAACCAAATTCTTTTTATCTTGTCAAATCTCAATTCTCCACTTCTAATTTTCTGGAAATTGCCAAAAGTTTACAATTGCCACATTGCCATTCGACACCTTAGCGTCTGTTGGTCAAGTAAAGGATAACAATCCTCTCACCTATATCAAGACAATGTCACAATTTTATAATTGCCACATTGCTTCTCTTCGCCTGTATCCAAGAAAAGAAATTAAACGATATCTTGGAAAGATAATTAACATTGAATCTCATTGCCTGTTTCGGCATTTGTCTCCAACCGAAATTTTTATGACCAACACATGTTTTGGCCGATAATTCCATAATTGCCTTTCTTTCTATCTCCCTTGGCGATAACTTGACTTGGCTAGACTGCACACGTGGCTTCTACGCATTTTTTGTAAACAAATTAAAATCTTTGTTTTAATGTCGATCAGTCTATCTTTCAATATAGCTCTTTTTTTTTCACTTTAAGAATGTCTATTTTCTGTTTTAATTTCTATGGTTAATTAGTTAGCCAATTACCAAGCTAAATAGTGTCACACACACATATATTTCATACCCCAAATAAGTGTGAAAATAAATTTTACTAATATGAATTCATATAACATGAATTGATAAAGAGTTTATGGCAATGTTCAAACTTCATATCCACAAAAAATAGTGTGTCAAAAGGATGTTTTTCCCTTCACACCACTATTATTTTAACTGTCTACACTCCTTAGCAACATTTATTGTTTTAAAAAGTGATGATTAAAATTGGAATAAAAACCTAAGCATACAATGAAAGTGAATCTATACATTCTTTTTTGTTCTTGAGAATTTACAAAAAAATAAAACACTATTTACTTAATAGATTGTTTGGCAAAACAAACTAATTTTCAATTGATTCAAACTTTATAAAATGGTAAATAAGGATTTCATTATAGTTGGTTCACATATTTTTATAATTTAGTAAATGTTTATAAATTTATGAATAAAATATTGTTTTTATATTTATTTCTTTATAAATTGGTAAATGATAAACATTGCATTGCTTTAGTTTTTAGAATGATGTCAATATAAAATTATTCTTGTAAATAAACTATCTAATAAATAAATAGTGCTTATTATTTTCGTTGTCAATTCTTAAGGACAAAGAAAATGTATAAATTCCCTTTTATATTTTTAGGTCTTATTACAATTCTAATCATATTTTTTTAAATAAACATTGCCGAGGAGTGACGGTAGTTTAAATAATAGCTGTTTCAAGTGAAAACCATTCTTTTGACACCTCATTTTTTTTTTTTTGCAGGCATGAAGGTTAAACATTGCCAAATTTGATTTACCACAAAATAGTTTTTCTATTTTTTTTATTATTGGTGTTTTTGAAGGGTTGCTGATGCCACCACAAATAGTTGTCTTTTTTGCATATATATATATATATATATATATATATATATATATATATATATATATATATATATATATATATTGAAATTATGAATTATTGTAGTTATACATGTTTGTGGAAGATTTAAATGCAGACTGTTTTTGCTGATCAATAATGAAAAGATTTTAATTTATTTTAAAATTATTACTATAATGTCTTTTCCTACAGAAGGTAGTGAAGGAAAGCAAGAAGAAAGGACTAAACACCAACTGCAAGAAGACAGAATGTATGGTTGTTAGCAAAAGGATGAGCCCAGGGTGCAAATTAAAAATTGGAGATACAAGAATCAAACAAGTGTGGAAATTTAAATGGCAGTGAGTATTGAACAATCTCCTCAAAGATTGAAGCAACAGAAATGTGGCTCTACAGAAGGATGCTGAGGATACCATGGACCAAAAATGTGAGCAACAACAGTTTTAGAGAAAATGGAAACAAAAAGCAAACTTATACTTAACATCACAAAGAGACAGTAGAGGTTTCTAGGGCACATAATGAGGAAAGAGGGCTTGGAAAATCTCTACCCTGAGTGGCTTTTGGGCCTTGTATTGGGTGAACATTAGTATAAAAAAATGATATCTTCAATAGCTTAGTGAATTAAATCATTGGTTCATGAATTTGGTGACAGTAATTCTGATCCAGCTAGTACAGACATGGTAGAATGAAGGGAAGCAATAACCGAGGAGTATTAAATAAACACAAAATGAGATATCCACAGACATAAACAGCAGGATGAGAACAATCTACTTCTATAGATTAAATAATAGGTTTATTTCAAAATCCCTGATGGTTACCTAGATTGACAAACACCTGAAGGCACAACAGTCAAAATGTGACAATAGGAATAAAGATGAGGAAAATAGTGCAAATGTAAATAATATAAATATAGAATTATAATAACCCTATTGTTCCAGACGATTTATGAACCGGCTGCATAAGTAGGTATTTATCTCTGCACCTACTTTACAACAGAATGTGACAGAAGGTCAGAGTTTAATGTGGGGTTTCTGGAAGCTGTGCAAAAATTGCTCAAGTCCCCTCAGCACTTCCCTTATTGGGGATGCCTCAGACACCAGGCAATGACACCAGCCTTCTCTCAAAGGAGACTTAAGCTGATATTATTTCAACTTCTCTGGGATATAGAAACCAGACTTAAAATAATACAGTATTTTTATGCTTGCTAAAAACAGGATAAAAAAAAATGAAACAAAACCTTTTTTTAGTAACTTTTTTAAACAAGCACACATGCATTTTCCTTATAACAGCAATAGACATAGGTTATAGATTAGGATTATTAGTCTAATCTGATTAGGGATTAAATTCAAAGATTTTTTGTAGTTTATTATTAATGTCTGAAAAAAAGATTATATGCTGTGGCTGGAGCCTGGTTGATAGTAGCAGGTAACTTTATGAGTAAGTAGATAATGCTTGTTGCTACTTTACGAGGAGAAAGACAAGAGAAGGTAACTGCTGCTAGATTAAGAATTACCTTTTTGGTGAAAGGGTCACCATTCAGTTATGCCAACATTATATGATTGTGGTAGTTGGCAATTGATAAATTAAGTAGAGAGAAAGTGAGAGAGTAAATCACTGATGGAGAGAAAGAAAAGTTGAAACAAACAAAATGGGATTGATTTTTCACGGAAATAAGTGAAAAGAACTAGACAGGGTTTAACAAACACAAATTTATTCAGTGAAAGTAGTAGTCTTGCATGTAGAAATGTTCAGACATATTGCTTATGAAAGTGGTCAGAATTACACTTACTTGATATGTCTGTTTTATATTTTTTGTGTAAAAGTGTTTCTAAAGATGTTATCTGTGAATGTTTGGGGACAGCACATGCTAAATTTGGAAGGTTTAGCTCACATGGAGCCCAAAGTAGAAATGAAAGATTTTCTTGTAGTTCCCAAGAAGTTGGATTTGATATTATGGATTTGCATTGGTTGAATAACATCACAGGAATGATTGCTGGGAACTATGTGTTCTTGGAGAAAGGTTGCTTGGTACATTTTTACTTGGTCACTCCAGTCTGGTTTCAGCGAATCTGGATTTCTCCTCCACGGGGTGAATTTATTCGACAGAAGCATAACAGATGCAAAACTTTCCAGTACAATCTTTTGCACAATCTTAGGGAAATCTTATAAGTGGCTTTACAGTTTAATCAGTTCTTTCTTATTTATGCATTTCATAACTGTAGTACAAAGTTTAAAACCACAGAAATAATTTAGAAGTAGGAAAATGAATTTTGCATAAGTTAAAGGAAATCAAACATCAGTCAAATCTAAAAAATTGTTTTTCACATTTAGTAAAACAGAGAAAAGAAATTTTTTTGCAAAATAGTAATTACAAGAAGACAAAACAAAGATGTTTTGTGGATAGTGTAGTGGATAGCAGCTCAGAAAGAGAAACCAGTGAAATGTGTTTGTTATATTCACTTTTGAACAAATACCGTTGGGAAAGGTATGAATCTTCTCCCACCAGCTAGGAGCAGATCTGCACTCTGACATAGCTAGCAACCAGTCTAGGAGGACAACTCTGAATTCAAAAACCCTTTGTAACCCTGGCAAAGCATATACTATACAGCCATTAACAAGATTATGGAGTTCCCAACTAATTGTGATATGGTTTTGTACACTATGACCTTGACTGAGGTCAAATAAAAAAAAACAAAGAAGATCTAGAACATCACTTAACATTTCAATTGAAACAGAATCAATTGAAGAAAAATATCTTTGAATTTAGAAGGATTATTTATAACAATTGTTTCAGTCAGGAAAAAATGTTATGCTGCATGTCTGTGGTGAGCAAATGGCTCATTGAATAGCTTATTAGATAAAAATAATTCTTTTTTTTTAAAGTAAGAAAGTTAATCAGCTATTTTTCTGATGACATCACCCATCCTCATATTACAAATGTAACAATCTTGGAACTAGGATAGGAAGTTTTTTGCAAACTTGGATTTACATGCCGACAGAAAAATGAAGTGTGAAAAGGATGGTTTTTCCCTTGACACTGCTATTATTTTAACTACCTTCACTCTTCAATAATGTTCATTTTAAAAAGTGATGATTAGGATTGTAAAAAAGCCTAAAAGATATGATGAAAGTGAATTTATTCATTTTCTTCGTCCTTGAGAATTGACAACAAAAATATTAAATAGTATTTATTTATTAGATTGTTTATAACATTCTGAAAAATAATACAATTAAATCTAATGCATTACATTATTTATCATTTACCAATTTATAAAGAAATAAATTGGAAAATAAATTTTTATTTATAAACATTTACTAAATTATTAAGGAAATCTTTATTATTTACCATTTTATAAAATTAAAATTGATTTGCAATTAGCCTATGTTTTGCCAACCATTCCAATAAACAGTATAATAGTGTAAAATAAACAATCTAATAAATAGTGTTTATTATTTTTGTTGTCAATTCTCAAGAACAAAGAAAAATGTATAAATTCACTTTCGAATGTTTAGGTTTCATTACAATTCTAATCATTGCTTTTTAAAACAATAAATATTACCAAGAGAATGAAGGTAGTTAAAATAATAGCAGTGTCAAAGGAACATGCAATATATCACATATTGAAAAAAAAATTGGCAAACTTAAACATTTGTGCCTGCAAAAAAAAAAAAAAATTAGTGTCAAAAACACGTTTTATCTTTGTGACACTGATTTTTTGCAGGCATGAATGTTCAAGTTTGACAGTTTTTTTTTCAATATATTTTCAAAACTGGTTACCTTCAGACTCTCCCTTGTTTTGCTCAATGCATCACTGCTTGTCTAATGAACAATTTTAAGTTTAAAATATTGAAACATTGCTAGAAAAATGAATCTAATCCAAAGTAGAATCATTATTTTATAAAGGAACACAAAAGCATCAGAAGTTCATTGAAAGAAGCCAAGGGAAATTACGTTGATGACTGAAAAGGAATAGCAGGAATTTATAGAAATAAAAGATTTAACTTAATACCTTGTGCCAGCTATTTAAAGTGTTTAGAACAACATGTATGTATAGAATTATGTATGTTATAGGCATGTAGCTGAGAGGTTAGAATGTGAGATTTCTGACCAGGAGGCTTAGGTTCAAATCTCACCAACCATAGTCGATTTGTCAGGAAGGTGACTTCTTGATGTTATCAATCTGGGAAGGTGATCCTAGTATACAATCCAGGTGGAAAGTGCCTGAAAACCACACCATGGATTGATCTAAGGCTTGTAAGTGAAATTAGGTAGCCAGATCTGTTTGAAAACCATTGATGCACAAGTCATTGTAGGTGAGTACAGGCATCATTCAAACAGCTGATTATGCCAGTTATGCATTCTCTCCCAGAAAGTCCAATCATCATAGTTATAGTATAAACAACAGGTGGGCTCGGTGTTGAACAAGCACACAGGTGTCTGCTACAGGGATTGCCTAGCTGCACTCGCAGACATGTCTGCAAAGAAAAGAGCAGTCAGTTATTAATTATACATAAAATAGGAACTAGTGATTAAGCCAACTATAGATATAATAATATTTTCTGTTGTTACTGTCAACGGCTTAAATTTGACCAAGTTTCACTCACCACACAACACTTTTTCAGTTAATGATTGTGACATGATAGGGACAAGCCCTTTTTTTTATCAAACAGTAAATACATAATTTTTTTTAAAGAGCCATGTTAGGTGTACATGAACAGCTTCAACTAGAGTTCAAATCCAGTTTCTCAACAACATTTTCCATGCTGTTAACTGTATGCTACCAAGCACCACTTGAAAAAGAAAGTGTTCAGGATCCTAGAATTTAATAAAAGATATATTCTAAAGAAGAATGCTGTTTATTTTTAAGCAAATGATAAGATAATAATTGATGAAGAGGGAGAAAAATTATGTGCCATGCTTGACTCATCATGTGACCCTTAATAGCCAATTAGTAGAGTCCAATTTTTAGAGTGACAACCTTCTTTGTGGACCTCAGAGTGAGAAGATGTATTCCATATTTGAACTGAGACAGTCCTTTGCAACATGACATGCCCGACTTATGAGTAAATACAGCCCTTTGCAACATGAACTTTTCAGGGTTGGAAAGAAGGCTTTGTAGCACTTTTTTTTTTTTTTAACTTTGTTAGCATGTTCTTTTTTTAGAAAATAAAAACTTTATGTTCTTCCAATTTCTGTCTAGCCATCTTATAAATATTTGAGTAATTATCTGTGCCAATGACCAGATACTGTCATGGCTGCCCAACATATATTTGATAACCCAGCACAAGCAAGATATTCCCACTACAAAGATTGGTGCAACAAAAATGCTCTAACATTATATAGTTCATTTTAACTATGCTTAGTAAAGAAATAACAATATAAAAAAAAGCATAAGTATTATATTACAGAGGTGGACATCTTGTCTGATGAAAACATTTTAGCAAAAGAATTTGTCAAACTTGTAAAATATAAAACCGATAAATAGAAATTGAAAGAATCTGGCATTTAAACACAACCACTATACCAGTAATAATAGGAGCACAAGGAATGATTAAAAAAGAATATTGATACACACAAAGTAAATCCCAGGAAAGCCATCACTGTTCCTGAGCACTGTTGACATACACAGAAAAAACAGTGAATCTAATATACTCAACTTTTTAAGAAAAACCTTCCTTTACCTCTGATCTCAGAAAAAAAAACTTCATAAAGGATTAGATCAAACAGCAAAGCAGGAAAACCAGAAATAATCAGTAGTAAATATTCAGTAGTAAATATCGATGCATAATACCTTACAGAAAACATGACCCTAAGCAATGCATAGATATACTATAAAAAGTTTTTGATAATTTCCCCACGAGTTGATAATAAATAATTAATGAAAATTTCTGTCTGACAACTTTCTAAAAGTGTGTGGGTGTGGGATGGGTGTATATATATATATATATATATATATATATATATATATATATATATATATATATAGACTCTCCTGTCGAATTCGACATATGAGGGTCAGGCAGATCAGTTCCTAGAAACTGAAAGCCTGACACCGACACATGAGATTTGATTATAGTGGTGAAGGCTTTGTTCAGGGCCATCCACACTTTATTGGAGGGACGAATACAGGGACCTGGTGCAGCGAATGCCACAAGGTCCCCAAACGACCCTCCGCAGGTTTTGAATTCAGAGTTGTCCTTCTCCTAGACCAGTTGCCATCCAAGGCTATAGAACCCAGTCTGTCCTGCTATTTACCCATAGTTGGAGGGAGAAGAGGATTCACACCTTTCCCAAGGGTATTAGCACGTAAGTGAATGTAATGGATTCGACTGGAATTCGAACTCGGCTCTCCGATTCCTCAATCCAAGCCGTTATCCATTACTCCACCGTGCCTCCTAAAAAAAAAAACATATATATATATATATATATATATATAAAATCAGCTAACTTAATGGTAAAATTCAATGTGATAATTTAGAGATCAACAGATGAATATTTTGAAACTCTCTTTCATCCCTATTATTCTGTATTGTCTTAATATGCTCTCACATTTCACAACATCCTCTCATATATTGCATTAATATCCTCTTAGAAATAAAGAGAAATAACACAGATTATAGATGTCACATATTTAATAAGTTTATCCCTTGTTCTACATGGATAATTTGAAACTGTTCTCCTTTACTACTCCCAGCCAAGCAAGCTTATCCTAGGGTCTGGGCTGCCGCTCAGATATGATGTTCATAACTGAAAGAAAAAGTTCTATTGGTTTGATTCCCTGACAACAACGTCATTTTCTAACCCCCTATCTTGAGTAGTTCTTGTGCCTTGTATTGGATAAAAGTAAGTAAAAAAAATAATAATAATGGTAATGTGTAAAAGCTATGTTAGCAACAATAAAAAAATTAATTCACAATATCACCATAGAATTTAACCAAGACTAATGTACTAATAGTGACGATAATGGTAATATTAGCCATTTCCTTATAAAGAAACATTGACCAAGCAGTTTGTACTGCTGTTGGTTAAAATTTATAAAATCTTTCTCTTAAAAATAGATTTCTCGGGAAAATAGGTTTCTCAAGTCCAGTAGCTGTTATCGCTATTTCTAGTATTGATGGATTTTCCTTCCTAACCTTTTATTTGAAATAGTGTGGAATGTCAACATTTTGAATAACCATTAAAGGATGGGAATTGTCCCAGGCAACAGCTGCAAAATCTGATAAAACTGTTTCATAAACTAGATAAAAAAGAAGTGTACAAATATCTTAAAATGAAGGACAATGGATCCAACATGTAGCCATGAAAGAACAAAAAAATCGGAAAGGAGGGTTTTAGAGGAGTAGGAAAATTTTGTTACAAACAAAGAAAAGAGTACTGAACTGTTATGGAATATCAGTCCTCCTATATGGTAGTGAATGCTAGACAATCTTCTCACACATGAAGACACTTGAAGCAATAGAAATGTAGTTCTACAGAAGCATGCTGAGAATACCATGGCCAACAATGAAGTTTTAGAGAAAATGGAAACAAAAAAAAAGAACACTTATACTTAATATCAGAAAGGGAGATTTGAAATTTCCTAATGAAAGAAGAGAGCTTGGAGAATTTGACACTCACATGACATATTGAAAGCAAGAGGGACAGAGGAAAACAACACATAACATACTTAGGGCTCTTGATTAAATGAATGGCAGAACAAGGTTCAGAAGAGATGACAAAAAGACAAAATTTATTAAGAGCCAGAAAGGACAGGAAATTGTGGAGAGCCATGATCAGCTATGTCCTGAATGGACACGACACTTAGACGAAGAATGAGCTTGAATAAATGGATGGCAGAACAAGGTTTAGAAGAGATGACAAAAAGACAAAATTTATTAAGAGCTACAAAGGACAGGAAATTGCTGAGAGCCAGGATTGCCGACGTCCTGAAGGGACTTAGCACATTGAAGAAGAGCAATAAACGAAACTGAGCTAAATGCACAAAATAAGCTTGAAGTTTTTGACACCTTAGCAATACCTTTTGTTATATATCCTTTTAATGTGACAAATTGAAATCTTGAAGTGTAGAGAATAAACAAAAAGATAAGAAAATATCTAACCATATATAAAATACAACTGAAAGCAGATGTACATTGTCTGGACCTACCTAGGACAGCTGGCAGTAGTGTAGTAACTTGAAGTAAATCCAAATTTAATAAGCAATTATTTTAGAACCAATAAGAAAACCTTCTGTACTAAAAGATTCTCATTGGCTCTAAAATAATTGTTTATTAGATTTGAATTTGCTTCATGTTACTACATCTGAAAACTCAATAAGAACTCACATATAAGACTACAAACATAGGCCTCGAAAGATATATAGAACTAACCAAGGTACCTGGCATTGCCCAGGTGTACATGGCTGCAACTGTATACCTGCACCTCCTGTTTAGAAATGTCTGCCTGTGTCCCCACTTGCATGCATCATCTGTTGGTTACTCCCCACTCATCTTTTTTTATTGTATATCCTTTGCAAGTGTTTGATTGTTCTTAATAGAGGGATTTGATTGATAAAACCTTCTTGTGTGTTCTTGCTCCTGGTTAAATTGTTTCAATGTTTTAGATATTCAGTAAATTTCCTATGGTCGTAATAACTTTCAAATAGTATGGCATTGTTGACAAATCTAATAATCAAACAAAAACAGGAATGAAGCGTCAGAGCTTGATTCAACTGCAAGTGCAAATGCATGAACACCCCCATCCTTCTTTGCACATTTACTGTAAACATGGGGTTAAGCAGTTCTTTGGAAATTTTTTCCTTTTAACGCTTCAATAATCCTTCTCAAACAATCTTTGCATCAAAGCTTGTTCGAATGCCAATTTAGAATGGAATCATATGAAGAAACTATTGAATAAATGGTAAAAGCTGATATTGGACCTAGTTTGTTGCAGATTTCGTTCACTTAACTGAAATAATCTAAACCATACATTCACCCAAGAAAATTTTTGTCATATGTGATTGGATGAAAAAAAACCAGGGAGTTATGGCTGAAAAATAGGTGTTTTGAACAGTTTTTTCATGGTTTTTCATTATATGCGGGGAAGCAAGCAGGACTAAAACCACTCTATCCTATTTCTTGCACGATGGCAATTTTTTTGTGACATGTTTGAAGAAAATTGGACAAAAAATGAGGAAGTTATTCAACCTTTTTATTTTAAGTAGAGCAAAACCCACAATTTTATTTCAGTTTTTTGCAATTTTTTGTATGAAGCCAATGTCACAGTAAATCTATCAAGCACTCTACATAAACCTCAACATGAGCTATGTTTTTCATTAAGTGCAAAGAACATCAGCTCATCAAGAAAAATTTTGTTTGTGTGCCTTGGTTTTTACAAAAAGTTGTACCCACCTTCAGTTTTATCTGTTTTTCTGCCAAACTCAGGAGGCCTGGAGATTGATCATGACCTATATTGGTATATTTGCAACATGTGTGTACAATTTCATCGAAATCGGTCGAGTAATGTGGACGTGCGTAAATAGCGCACACACACACACACATCTTCTGTTTTATAGATACAGATAAACAGTTGGATATTAAAATTTGTTTAATAGCATGGATCAACTAAAAAGCTACACTCAATAATTAAAAAAACCAAAAATTCAAACAAGGTCTGAAACTAAATGTTCACAATGAAGTAAAAGGTAAAAAACCTAACAAACGAGGTGGAAAGCAAGTAAAAAAATTAATGGCTTAACCAATTTTAAAAACCAAGTGGAAAGAAAATTCTTTACATGGCCAATATCCATTACAAGCACAAGACCCAAATATCAAAAAACGTCTGCACATCAGTGGTTGCATAATTGTAGAGCTCTGTATTGCCAATTTACACTCCTCTCCAGTCTTTTGAACAGGAGTAGAGGTTTATTCCTGTTCCTTCTGAAAATTCTACTCTATATTAACATCTTCATCTAAACTCTGAAATTTATATTATTATTGGTTTTACAGTTCCTTCTAAAGTCTTTTCATTCTCTTTCAATTTCAGTACCTCTTGCATCTTAATGGCATTATTGCATTGCTTGGGGTGAATTGATAAAAAAAAAACCCCCCAAAAAAAACTAAAGAAAGAAAACATCCAAGCAGCTCAAACTCAAAGCCTGCCCACAAGATCTTACCAGGCACACATTTTAAAGAATAGAGTAAATCCAAAGTGTCATTTTGATACACACTCAGAGGGGAGTATTATTACCCTAGCACTAAATTAATTTGAAAAAATACATGATAGGGTAGGGAAATACTTTCATTGGAACATATGTCAACATTATTACCTACTCAAGATAGAAAAAGGGTATAAGCAAAAACTACTACCAGTTCTTGAAAGTGATTTTTTGGTTTGGTTTGATTAGATTTTACAGCATATCAACCTCAATGGGTTATTTAATGTCAACAAAATTTTTATTGCTGGTAATATTTTTTCAAAATGTATTGCTGGTAATACTTTTTTCCTTCAGCAACATATTGCTGGTAATAGTTTTCCAAAAATACATTGCTGGAGATATTTAAAAAATAAAAAAAATTTATTGCTTTCTCGAAAGTGAAATTGTAACTTTGTCTTTGGAATTCACTATACATCCATCTTGCATTATACAAGTTAATAGATGGTATATGGTCATTAAAGACTTCAAAGGACATAAATCTTATAAATACTGTCTGGTAAAAAAACGTTTTCACAAAATGATTTTATAAACTTCCCAAATTTGGAAACAGAATTTGCAAGGATGCAGTATTTAAACACAACTAATATTCCACGATTAGTAGAAGTGTTTGGAATGATTTTGTGAATCAATACTTAGAAAAAAAAAACCTCTCTTAATCGGATGTTCAATAATTTCCAAAGAAAAACCTTCATTCACCTCAGGTTTCAGGTGAAAGACCTGGTAAATAATTGTATTAAGTTGTAAATATGAAAAATCTTTTAGAAAGAACTAGATGAACTTGTTATTCTTAATGAGGATAATTGCTATTAATGAGGCCGCTACATATTATGGGCTAATAACTAAGAAAAACTGTGGTAATTTATATATTGAATTACTTCCCTTTGAATTGTGGTAAAGGCACAAAAACCAAGATTGAAGATGTGAGGAAAATTAAGACTCCAGCTCACCGTAGAGTAGTGGTAGGTTTTCTGAAGATATTTAGTAAAATTCTAAAGATTTGATATCATTTAATCCCAATTATAATCACCAGATGTTTTGTATAGAGACATTTTTCAATGAAATATTTTTAATATAAGGGAGATAATTATATAATATTTTTAAAGAGTTGTTTCCCAAAATTCAAGCTGTTGCTGTAAATGCGATATGACTTTGGTACCTCAAAAGAAGGAAAAAGAAAAAAAAGAAAAAGTAAAAAGCGTTGCGTAAGGTTCAAAATGAATTTAAAAAAATGAAAAATCTTTCTTAAAGTTTTTTTTAGTTTTAATTCCAAGCTAATAGATTAAATTTAATATTTCCAGTAGGCAAATACGTTATTTCAAAACGAATTTAAACTGATCGAAAGGATTTTGAATCAATAAAATTGTCCATATTGATAAATCTGTCAACACAACATAAGTCTCTCTATTAAAAAAAATTCCAAAAATAAAATATACTTTTCTGAAACGTTATTTGAGAAAAATTAGCCGATTTAAAGTTTAATTAATCTGAACTGAAACAAATATATTACTTACTTTTAGTTTAAAATATCGCAGTAACCATTTGTTTTTATACGTTGGTAGATCTTTTATCGACAGCCTAATGCTTGATTAATTTATGTAAGCGGGAGATAACGAATATGAATATATATATATATATATATATATATATATATATATATATATAACTATCTAATAATACTAAAAATTTTTAAATATTTTAAGTATTTTAATATTTTATTAATTTTTAAGTACTTTGGCTTTATTATTTACGATTTTGCTTGTTGAGGAAATGTTAAAATATTATTAATAAATTTTAAATTTACTATAGTTACCACTCTTATTTCATTTTAATGTCGTGTATGGATGTCCGTATTTACAAAAATCGGCACGTCTATACACGCACAAACAAAAACATTCAAAATTCTTTTTAAAATAATAGGTGTAATTGTATGCTTTCCCGTTTATCCTTATAAATGCAGTTTTGATTAAGTAACAATATCACTTGACGGCTACAAATTATTACAGAATTTTAAATGATTTAAAAGTGTAATTAAAATGAAAACAATTCTTGTAAAAAAAAAATAGTTATTTATCAAAATATTTTTTTCGCGAGACTATAGTGTTTACTTTTCGTTTATATTTTATTCAGAAAAGTAATTAAAAGGTTTTCTAATTAAATAATCTCTTAGCTTTATTACATTTTTTTAATTTTACGATGCAGAGCAGATTTCTGTAACTAGTGGTGTGTTTGACCTAAAAAAAAAATTCCTGAATCGGGAATGTTTAAAAAATAATTTAATTCATTTGTGAATAAAATTTCATTAGAATCCAACAATTATCAGCCTTTTGCAAGAATTTCCAATCCGCAAAAAGACGCTAATTTCCCGTACAAATTTATAGTCCTACATATGGTCCAGGAAAAACAAGATGTTTAAACAAAATTTGGAAGGGTTAAAAAAAAAAGAAAAAAAAGTGAATAAATCCTTTGATCTTTTCTCTTATTAATAAGATTTTGGCGATAAACTTTATTTTATTAAGTTTGGGATATTTTTCATCATGTATACTCATTTAGCTAATCTTTGGAGGTACCTACTATATTATAAAGAAATAACTATGAAAACAATTTATTATTCATAAATTTATAGAAAATGGTTGGGGACAAGCAAACAAGAAAATTTAAATAAACAAGAAGTTGTCGCAGTTAGCTCCCCCTCATTTCCTTAATCCTTCAAACAGGGGTCTCTCTCTCCCACGAGTATAAATACTGGCTAACCTTTCGCCTCTTCCTCTTTTTACGGCTTACGCACACGTGCGGCCAGCTGTCTCGACACAGGCCTTGGGCCGCAACCTCGCGCGTGAGGCGAGGTAAAAAAAACTTTCTCTTTTTTTTATATATTCCAATATGTGACCTCTCACACATACAGCGTTTCCCATGTTCTGGGAACACGCTAAAAACAATATACGCGTTCGTACGGACACTCAACACACTCACTACAACTTCTCCATACAACACTCTGTAACCCTTCATGTCATTGTAATTTGTTATTAATATATATTTGTTTGCATACATGTATATCGGTCTTGTTTGTTTCTTTATCTTCTTTGGACTCCATTCTAGTCCAACATTCTTATGTAGCTGGACCGGCCGGCGGGAAATCTTAACACAGAGATATCTCATCCTCATATTCACACCCCGGTCCACTACAAAGTAACTAATTATAAATTTTGAAACTATTAGGCGTCTGGTGGCAGAACAAGAAAAAACGACAGAGATTTAAGGACTAAATAATTGTATTAACAAACAAAAACAAAAATACAATGAATGGTGAAATGGTATGAATGACTTTTTGATGAAATAGATAAGTAAAGCTGTCCGTAGAGGCATACGGTAGGAAAGGGAGGGTCAGTCAGGACTTGCTACAGTGACGGCGTTGGGGAGTTGCCTTTGGAGATAGGAGACCAGTTGTCTTTGGGTGTGGAGGTAGCGTTCCGACGAACATATGAACTCTGGTTGCTGTCCCGATCGACTGACCAAGATGTCCCTTTGATGGGTTTTTATGTCCTTTTTGTAGGCTCAGATCAGCACCAATTCCTATTTCGCTTCTTTAGACGAGAGTGGGTGCTATTCGATAAAAATTAGATTGTATATTGGGGGGGGGGGAGATGTGTGCGGAGCCGATGCGCACTTGACGGAATTTTTAATTCGGTCTTGGGTTTCGGAGCGTTCACATCCGGCCAGTGGTGGAAATTTGTGTAATATAAATCAGTAGATCTGGTTTTAGGAAGATTATAACAACTCCCCTAGATCTTATTCAAGGATAGGTTGGTGTGTTGTATGTACGGTGTGGTGATGCTCGGGTCGGTGTGTTGTATGTACGGTGTGGTGATGCTCGGGTCGGTGTGTTGTATGTACGGTGTGGTGATGCTCGGGTCGGTGTGTTGTATGTACGGTGTGGTGATGCTCGGGTTGGTGTGTTGTATGTACGGTGTGGTGATGCTCGGGTTGGTGTGTTATATATATGGTGTGGTGTCGTTTTATTTTATTTTTATTTATTTATTTTCGTGCATAATGAAGTTTTTAAAATGTTTCGGTAGCTGACCACGTGTGTGTCTTTTGGGATTTCTTCTTTGGAATATCGGGACAGATGACTGTGCAAGATCGCTAGACCTGGGGCCCTTATTGTTTACATGGTCATTAGACAAGGGATGAGGTGCCGAGTTGGGAGTCGTTTGGAGAGGGTGTGGAGGAGGTGGGCAAGTTCATCTAACTAAGGTGGTCAGGCCGAGGTGACTTACGTGAGCGCGATGGACCCATTTAGTTTCCCTATGATCGTTTGCAATTTTGAGTACCATGTCTTTCATCTTGATGACAGTAACTTACCTGTTCAAGGCAGATGTGATATGTGGGTTGTAGCTGAATAAGGTCTGTAGAGTAAGACCTTGACTCCGACCCGTATCGGATCTTTATATATGAGCCGATTCAGCTGTTTTTGTTCGTCTTATGGTCGCCATCATTATCTGCTAGGGCGACGTGTTGGTGAACCTGTCATAGCAAAACGTTTATCAGCATGCCGTAAGTACCAGGATCGTCATCGGAAATGTTCCGGTTGGGTAATTTGGGCAAACCGATGTTTGGGTGCCGATCAGTAATGACGTAATGCGGCGAAATTCCAGTTGCGCCGTTGGCAGTAGCGTTCATAGATGACACAACAGATTCGAGAACATCTGTCCATTCACAGTTCCTCTCCTCACAGAGCATATAAAGAGCGTTCTTTAATGTGCGATGTTGTCGTTCGATGTTGCCGGAACTTTGTGGACGCCAAGGACAGTGAAGGTGCTGCGTGACTGATGTCATCTCGCAGAAATTCTCATACACTTCGCTTGTGAAATGGGTACCACGGTCGGAAGATACAATGCAGGGTATCTCCCGGTGGCGGAGGAAGAAATGGTAGAGTCCGCGAGCCGCGTCGATCGCACGTCTCTGGCGCAGGGAATAGTTATGCGGTGTCGACTAAAGCTATCCAAAATCGTTAGTATATCGCGTTTGCCCTTTGAAAGTGGCATCATGACGAAGTCTGTGTATACGACCTCGAAGGGTCTTTTGTCTCGCTTGCAATGTCCGCTGGGCTAGTTTGGGCGCTTGCCATAATTCCCCTTGCGCCCAGCGCACGTATTGCATGATTCGACGTATGCTGTAATATCACGATTTTTGAACTCCCACCAATAGTTCGATAAGTGGGTTCACATCCAAGTGATACCAGAGTTGTTGATGCATGGGCTTGGTGTAAGTATTTGGCTCGTAGCTTGTACGGTACGAAGTGTTTGGGTGTATTTTGGGTGTCATTTAGCATCAGGACGGATGTCACCAGTTCAAGATAGAATTGGGGTAGGTGTTTTTGATAGATTGCTGCCCGGTGGTCACTGGGATCAATCGTGGTGTTGAGTGTAGATGCTTCACCTGAGTCCACAGATTGTAGGGCTTTGACGATCCTTGCCAGCATATCGTCAGAAGCTTGTTCAGCTGCGATGTTAATGTAGTTGGATACTTCCTTTGTGTGGATGTTGAGAGAAAAAATCGTTCTTTTGAGACACCGTTTGTTTTTTTTTTGCATGTACGTATGTTAAACTTTGATAGAATTGTTTTTATCGAAATACGTGTAAATGAGCCTTCCTGTCTACTCGAATAATCAGTTTAGATCTAGGATTCTCAAAGTAGGCGGTACTTCCTCTCGGGGTGTGTATTTGTTGTGGGGGGGATCAAGGAGTGTGAGGGGGGAAAAGGAGGGTTAGGAGGTGGGTAGAAAAAACGGGGTCGTAGAACGTATTGCTTACAAAGAAAATTAACAGAAGACTTATACAGAAAGCTTGGATTTATTTTATTTTGTCGTCCAAAGTTAAAAATCCTATTTGTTTACATCTTGTTGGCCTTATCTGAACAGGACCTGCCACATACCAGCTATATGAGGAATCCGACATCAGCAGGAGTTAATGTAGCTTTTGTGATGTTGAACTACTGTTTTAATTCAAGTAAAATCTTTGGCATCTAGAAGTGTCAGAAAACCAACAGATATAACCAACGTGATTACTTCCCTTTACTTTGTTTCCTTTGTGGTGTTTATTTATTCTTTGTGTACCGTTTTCCCCCAGGACGTAGGCGATCATGGCTCTCCACAAATTCCCATCCTACGTAGCTTTTAATAAATATTGTTTTTTGTTATTTCGCCCAAACCCTGTTCCGCCATCCATTTAATAAAGCTCACTAAGCATGTGATGCGATGTTTTCCTCAGTCCCCCTTTACAACAATCTATTCCGTGAGTATCAGATTTTCCATGCCCTCTTTCCTCATTACATGACCTAGAAATTTCTACTGTCTCTTCTTGATGCTAAGTTCCCTTTTTGATTCCATTTTCTTTAAAATTTCGTCTTTGCTCACATGTCGGTCAATGATATCCTCAGCATCCTTCTACAGAATCACATTTCTGTTGCTTCAAGTCTCTTCATCTTTGAGATGGTCCAGCATTCACTGTCATGTAGGAGGATAGATATCACGTAATAGTACTCTTTTCCTCTGATTTTAACGAACAACGCCTAAATAAACTACGACTCAAGATCAAATGAAAAGGGAATAAATAAAAGCTAGAAGATTGTATTGCACCAATCTTCTAAATGGGGAGTATCTATTTGCCTTAAAAATCAGCATTCAAAAACCCGATTTTATCTGATCTCGAACAACGACTTTAGGTACTTGCAGGAAATACGTAAGGCCAACAGAACTATGCTGGGATACAATTGTGGAACTGTCAGTAAGGCTTTGTACTGATGACAATATTAAAGATCTTCGTGACTAACTAGCTAACAATTGTTCCAAGAAGAGTCATCTAAAATATTCACTAAGCTTAGCTTAGGACGACACAATATTATAAGTACAGAGTACCGAATGGAGACTGGACTTAGAACAGTAGTAATGGAATGTGTAATACTAGTTTGCTAGCTATGGTGACGCGTCCTCCGAGTTGAGTAACGGGTATCAGTACAGAAAAAAGTGAAATCGTTGAGTAGAGTTCAAATTCCGGCCTAGACTGTTGCGTTCAATTTCGCACGAATGCCTTTGGAAAAAGTATGAACCTATCTCTTCTCCACCTCCTAGGAATAGGTTAAATAACACGGTAGACTGTGCTCTTTAGTCTGGTGTGGCAACCAGTCAAACTGAAATCCAAACCGTGGAGAAGTCAACGGGGAAACCACTGCACTCTATCCGTTCTCAAGAATTCGCAGATAATAAAGAAAACGGAATCTCTAAAGAGCTATAATCGCATGGTTCTTCTCTGATGGAACATATCATTAAAAAAAGTAGTTAATCTGGCATAAAGTCACATATGTGGGTCACCCAGTGAAGATTTCATTTTCCATCCTTACTCTTTCTCAGAGTCGAATTAAGCTATTGCAGGGCCCGTAGCATATGTTATAAAGGGACACTTAATTTTAAAAAATACGCATAAATATTAATCTTAAATTTTTACTAGCATAATGAAAGAGCTTAAAGAACCGGTAGATACGTAATGTCTCTGAATATAACAAACCAATCCAGAAAAATATGGAACAAGTGATTCTAACAAGATATTTGTGACGATTTAACGTCCTTGTTATGAAGTGACTTGATATGATGAATAATTAAAGATGGTGATTTTCTAAGTGTAGCTTAGATGTGGCACGAGGTCGAACGTACGGGCACCCAGTGAAGATCGAATTCACTATTCAGTCTAATTGATCTAGCGAGACAGGTTTGCCAACCATGACACCACATCAAAGTGCCCCCAGCACCTTTGATATATAAACATTAACATTGCCTGACTGTAAAACGTCAACTTCACCAGACAGCTTGAAAGTATTTTAATGCAGGACCCATAGCATTTGCCAATAGGTTAAACTAGCGCTAGCACTTTTTAGTCTTACAAGCATCTGCTCAATTATATTTTGCCAAAATTGGTGCCGTTTAAAATATAATGTATAACCTACAACAGTTTCTTTTTTACTCAATAGGCAGAAATTAAGATGGAATTAAATTTTCGCCAAAGTCTTGAGAACAATCATAGACCTACCGAACATTGTTCAGACAATTGATTCTTTATCGTATAGTAAATGTTTTTAACATTCCGGTCGATCGATTTGTTTAGTATTCGTTTAGACAGCGTGATAAAAAATATGAAATCTCTTTAAAAAAAAAAAAAAAAAAAAAAAGGAAGAAGAAGAGAGAGAGAGAGAGAGAAAAGAAAACGAAAAAAACAAAAAACGCCAGGTTCGAAATCCAGCTGAATTTGTTCCTGTTCCCTTTTGCACTAATATTCTTAGGAGAGAAAATGAAATCTGTTTATCCATGCGATCTGTACCATTGATAAAATGCCTCGTCACTGGCATGTCACAATATTTGACAGCGAAGACAGGAGAGCGCGTAAGAATTTGGACAAATCGCGCTATCATAACGAACAGGGAGTAATAAGTGTAAAAAGTGTTTATACTTGCTGCCATGACAGGGTAAGATGGAGTAAATAAAGATTGTATTGCACGAATCTTCTAAGACTTACTTGCTTTCCTTGAAAATCATCATTTGACCTGAATTTGAACCATGGCGTAGATGGAAAATACATGACCCCACCAGAACGGGCTCGAATATCATTATTACTACTACTACTAATTATTATTTAGTGAGAGAGCAACACGTTAACTAAATGGCGCTGGGGTTTTCGATTGATTGATTTTTTTTTACGACTTATCAACTCTTTGTGGGTTATTTAAAGTCAAACATATTTTGGATTGTAAGAATATTTGTTTTTTTTTTGCCAGTGAATATTACATCAACAATATTTTTGAGAATAACAATGATTTTTTTTCCAGATACAACTCTTTAACCCGTAACTGGAGGAAGAGATGGATTCATTCAAGGGTATTTGCGCATAAATAAATGCAACGAATCCAACTGGAATTCGAACTCGGCTCTTCGATTTCTCATTCCGAGCCGCTATCCATTACACCAACTGCACAACTATAGTCCACTATACTCAGCATGGCACCTATTCTCATTATACCAAGCACATGCATCACAGCCAAATAAGCGCAACGTGGTAATAGGTTTTGATAAAAGCAGCGTATATCCTTGCAGATAGAAAGACCTGGTCCGAATACCGACCTTTGGCACAGTTAATGGTAATGATAATATTAACCGTTTTCTTAAAGACATTCAGAATTCATTGATCGAGCAGCCAGTTCTATCGTCGATTGAAATTTATAAGAGCTTTCTCTTAAAAACAATTTTTCAGGAAAATAGGTTTTTCAAGTCCACTGTTTTTGCTCTTTCCAGTATCGCTGGGGGTTTCCTTCCTAACCTTTTGTTTGAAGTAGAGTGGAACGTCAACATTTTGTTTATATCATTATTTTCTCTTCAAGTTACACGTGTTATCCTTTTTAGTTGTTGCAAGTCCGCAAATGATGTGGTTTCTTTTATCTGGTACATTTGATTGATTAGTGTTCTACGGCTTATCAACCCTTCACAGGTTATTTAAAGCCAGAAAATATTTTACATTGTAAGAATTTTCGGGGGGGGGGGCAATAATAATGGTTTAGTGATATAAGTCTTACTAATTAACACATAGCTGGGGGAGAAGAGGTGGATTCATACGTTTTCCAAAGGTATTTGCGTTTAAGTGAATATAACGAAGTCAACAGGAATTGGAACTCTGCTCTCCGATTAACAATTCCGAGACATTATTCATTACACCACCCGCACATCCAAGCTTACATCACCTGGTATTCCCAAGCGGTCACCCATCAAGGTACTTACCCGACTTGACTTTGCTTAACCTCGGTGATCGTACGGGAACCGGTGTTTCAACAGTATTTGGCACAATTCTGTAGCACCAGTTCACAAGGTTCGAAGAAAGAATGTCTTCGCTATGACTTATAGGCTTCATTCGCTCGAAACCACTTTTAAAAATCAATTTAAGAAAGCGGTTGTATACAACTGACAGTTTAAATATTTCTGAACGAATTTGACATCATGCACGACATTCATATGAAAATTTCGATATGACGAGACTGTTTAAGAATAGGACTAATTTTAGGTTAATGTTTTTGTTTTCTAGCAACTTCCGGTGTTGAGCGGAACTATCCCTAGCGCAGCCTATTCTATGTTACATTTCCTAATCTCTAATACTAAATTTGTTATAACAGATGAGTAACGTGATTATCTTTACCACCAGCGCAGGTTCGCGTGTAGTTTTAGCATGAATTATCCGCCTAAAACGCACTGTGTATCCATTTATCCGCGTCGTATATTCCGAGTAATATTATTCACATAGCACACCGCTGCTAGCCGAAGGACCGGGGAGTTGTACTTTGATCAGAGACAGACCATACAGGTACTCTGATCCTAGGCACAAGTACTGATCTATATATCAATAATTTCGTTATCTTACGGGTATACGTAAACAAGTTTATATGGGATACGAACATTGCTCTTAGAGAACAATCGACTCGAACTCATTCGCAGTTGCCTGCCAAATTAATCCGCGAAACACTGATCGCCCCAAAAGGATAAAAATGTATCAAAAATTAGTTTAATTTTTATTTTTATAGATACATTCTGTAAATTTACTAAACATGGTTTAATAAAGCAAGAAAAAAAATTTATCAGTTTGCGGAAATGATTACATTGGGCTAATGCCAGTCTTTTAAATGGGAAGAGAAATATTGCCCTGAAAATCCGCATTCGAAATTCTAACTTTTTCATCTGACCTCAGATATAAATTACAAATGAGAAATATGCAATAATCTTAGCCACGAAGCAAGTTACTAAGGATAGCTTAGTGTGACAAAAAGCTACTATAATAGAGTCTCTCGCTAGACGCGCCTGCTAACAGTCGTTTTTAATAGGTACTTTTACAGCAATTTTTACTCTTTCCAACTTCTATCTAATTATTGATCCCAATCGGAATTGCATTACCCTCTCCGTTTTTTTTTGCTTTGTTTTCCAATTCTCTTCTTATCCGTATATCGACTTAAGCAAAATCTAGCATTTCGAATGCTGCTTTACACAGGGCCTTCATATTTGGAAGAGTGATACTATACAGTCTTCCTTCCTTATTCATCCTCCTGCGCTTCGCAAATCTAAGGTTTGTAAATGTTGCTATAACTTTCCGGTCTGCTTGGCAGACGATATAGTTACCTATATTCTAGTGGTCGAACCCCGGCAGAAACGAATCATTTCAATTTTGATTTTTGAGCTCAGCAAACTCTCTCCATTTGCTTCCTTTACTTTAGGCTGGTGCCGCACTTAGTAAATAATGATCACAATTCTTTTTCTTTTGCATCCCCAATTTCAATATGGCAGATCACGTTTAAGAATTGATAATTTACGATAGAGAACCTCATTGTTTATCATTTGTATCCTTCGAGGAAGACTTTTTGTGCCTTACGTTTTTTGAACTTATCTATTTATTTAATCATAATCAGGCTTATACATGAGAAAGAGGAATAAAAAAAAACTTGTCCCACAGACAGTATAAAGTCATGAAGAATGAAGGCAAAGACGCTTTGAGGTACTAACTAGATTAACACTGAAAAACAAAATGTATGTTTCCAATCAATATTCTATAAACAAAGTTGAGGCATAGTTTATTTTATTAATATTTACATTTTTATTCATGCCATCCCCTTCAAAATATTAACAAAACCAACTACAGTTTTCGTTTGTCAATATATTTTAAATACTGAGAAACACCTTTGGAGTTAATTTAATTTCACTATATACTTGCGTCAAGTAAAATAAACTGCTATAGATATTTGCATTGAGTAAAAATAAACTGCTATAAATATGCTCACATTTATTAAGATCGCACAGATACAAATACACCATAAAATATACATACCAATCGGGTGCATGATGGTTGGCAAGCTTGTCACGCGCTCCGAATTTAGTTGAAACGAAAGTTCAATCCTTACAAGAGAACTACTCCAATAGAGCAAGCCGAACTAAATGAATTTTGGCGCAACGATAATGTATAGTAATTAATGAGCTAATCGTGTAGCTCATTAATACAGTGCAATGCGTTCGATTCTCACTTAGTACTTCATAAATCTTTGAGAGATTTTCTAAGCCCGGCTTAGATGTGGCACAAGGCCGAAAGTATAGGGCACTCAGTGAGGATCGAACTCACTACTCAGTCGTAATTGATCTAGCAAGACAAGCTTTCTAACCATTACACCACGTCGAGGTGCCTAAGAACCTTGTAAATATGGGTTTAGTAAATACCTCTCCATATTAACAGATAATGTTATCAGTAGTGACGGTGCTAAACTCTATTCACCATTGATTTGCATTTGGCTGGGTCTTGGAATACATAAATAATTACTTTTGTGCCAATGTGACATTTTGTGTACGGGCCCCACCCGACGATGGAGCCCTCTTTGGAAATGGCGTATTATTTTCGAGAACGGAGAATTCATGGTGGAAATTATGCATAAAAGCGTAAAATAGAAAAAAATGTCCCTAAAATGAAGCAAAGAAGTCGCTGATTCAATTATGAATGCAATTGATGAAATGTCAGTGGTTGGTCAGATCTGGAAAAAAGTACCATCTATAAACGGTGCAATACTTTAATGTTACCTTTAAAAAAAAATTAATTACAGCAAAAATGTTATCTCCCTGTATAACTCATGTCTACTTTTTTTTTTTTAACTAAAAAGGCGTATATCGTATTTTGCACGTTATTTTTCAATGTAAAATTAACGAACGCACAAATAAAAAAACAAAATGCTCTTGATGTTTTTTTTTTTAATTATAAACACAAATAAAAAAAAAAGTAACGTAGGTAGGAAAATTAATGAATTCTTAAAATAAACTTTAACGCCTCCAGAATGAAACTGCGATCTTTTAGTCATCATAGAGAACCATTTTCGCCTTCCATCAGGAGAGCAACTCATTGTGCCTACTTGGTCTGACGCTGACTGTGCTGTGCTTTTCTCGCACTTTTATAAATCTAGCATTGAATATTGCTGCTACACCTGATCTGGTGCTCCTGCTATCTATTTCGAGATTCTTGATAAAATCCAAAATAAGCGTTTGTAATATTGTCGATTCTGACCTGGTATATCGACTTCAGTGACTATCTCGTCTCTGTGACGTGGCTTCCCTGTGTCTTTTCTATGCCAATTGTTCTAATGAGCTTTTCTGTTTGGTACCTTGATTACATGAATTTAAACGTAGTACTAGACTGGCAACTAGGTTTTGTCGTTTTACTGTTTAAATAGTTAAATATAATTTTGAGCCGTATTAATTTGATACGAATTTTGTGCCTGTCTTGCAGTTGAGATAGTTACGCATTTCCCACTGGTATCAGAGGTCCAGGGGCTATTTTTGAGCCAGACTTGGTTGGAAGATTGAAGCTATACCTAGTTTCCGGGTGGTGGAAGTTGACTTTGAACATTATCACTTACAATGTGCCCGATCTGGACTTGCACACTCTAGTGCAGGTGGGGCATTCAAAGCATGCCATAGTGTCAGACTGTTGGTGTGATTTCTGGTGACTGAGCAGACCTGCCCTGGACAGACATATCCGATTACATTGGGCACATGGCCAGGATATATATATATATATATATAATACTTATTTAAAAATTAAAAAAATGTTCCTTCGCTACATAAGAATTCTCATGTTTCAAAGACAAGAGCCCAAAACCTCAATATAATTATTAAAATTAAATTGAATTAAAGAATCAAGCCCTTTTTCATCCTCAAGCGAAAGTTTAGGAATCATATATAAATTCGCTCGACGAGGAAATGGAACTAATGTCTTTAATTTAATAACAAAATTAAATTCGAAGATTTTAGCTTCCATTTTTGAAACATGGTTATCACTGTGTAGCGAAAAACCATATTTAAATCAATTAATTTATAATATATATATATATATAAATATAAAAGTGAACATAGAAGTCAACACTTAGAGGCGACAGTCTTTTTCATGCTAGTGCAATCGCCATTGCCTGCCGATTGCACTAGCATGAAACAGACTGTCGCCTCTAAGTGTTGACTTCTATGTTCACTTTTATATTTACACACTATCTATCTCTGATATTGAGCACTTTATCCTATAAATATAGCACACTTTAAGACTATATTTCTTCATTATATATATATATATATATATATATATATAATTAATGTGAGTGAAATTTGTCACTGATTTATGTTACCTTCCGCATCTTGACTTTCGTAGACGGACCTGTTCGTCCACTCTTCAGGGGGTATATATATATATATATATATATATTATATATATATATATATATATATATATATATATATATATATTATATATACTAGTTAATTGTTACTAGTTAAATGATAGCGTTTTTATGTGGGGAATATAATTTTGGCATTGTCAGTAATATCAGTTTTTTTTCCTATTTTCAGTCATCCATATTTCAACTGTTACGTCAGATGCTTGTAATTTTAATCGAAATTTAATCAGGTATGACTAAGGAAAGCTGACTCAATACGCTGTTGATCATTTAAAATGATTTGACAATCAAAAGTAGATAAAAAGTAGGTAATATTTTTCAAAATCCACTTAAGTAATCATTAAATGAATTAATTTTCGTCTAACCCTAAGTGTCTACCTTAACTCTTTTTAGAAGATTTGTAATTACTGTTGACATTTTTCTGTAAGCAGATATCAATCATAGTGCAAGCGAAGTTAATTTTGAATGATAAAATTTCATATTAAATGACCTGTTTGAAATACGTAAATTTTGATTTTTTAACAATTAACTTTGTTATTTTCTTGCAATTAAAACCAAAATTATAACTTCAAAGAAGATATTTTAATTATTGCAAAACCTTTGAAAATTATAAAACGTCAGTAATCATTGTTTCAGATTATCATATATTTTGCATCCGATGAAGTTGAGATGAGCAACATATCAATTGTATCATTTGATGCTGATTTACGTATGTTAAATATGAAATATGTATCTGGTGAGTTACTCGAACAAAATCGATTGATCTTTTTTTGACGGTTTATCAACCCTTTGAGGCTTATTTAAAGTCAAAACATATTTCGGATTGCAGGAGTTCATTTACAGTACCCGGTGTTCGCAAGCGATCCTCCATCTAAGATGTAAGCACTGTCAGGACTCGACACTAACTACGGTGATCGAACAAGAACGGTGTTTTCAGCGGTATCTGACCATACGCCATACGAATAAAGACATTGTAAGATAAATATATCATAAAGCAGAGAGTCTTCTATGTACGGTGTCTCTTCAGAACAGGGGCGATCATGGTTCTCCACAACTTCCTATCTCTTGCGGCCCTTAACAGAGTTTCTCTCTTTGTCAAGATCCCCATACCCGTTCCGCGATCCATTCACATAAATTCGTCAGGTAGGGGGCTTACTGCTTTCCCCTATCTCTTTTGCTCTCGATATGCCGTGAGGATTAAGTTTTCCAAGTCAGGCAGTTTGCCTTGAGTGTCGGACTCGCACCTCAAACTAGTAAAAATTGACACTTACTAAAATGATTGGGTCTCCGTAGAATGTTGGAGAAATGAAAAGAAATTAAAACAAAAATCATTGCCTCGTGTGTCAGAGATATCCCGCCAACTGTCATATTTAGCAAACGAAATCAACTCAAAGCCGTCGACTGTGTTATCTTATTTTTTAAAGAAAGAAATTTTGAATGTACGCTGAAAATATCTTAGGCGTCCTGTATATTACTGTAGTGACTTCGATCATAACTGTGTAACATATACTTCTGTCTTGTGTCGGATAAAACTTTGTATATACCTATATTAAACAGAGTGGAATCACTTTAGATTGGGTTATTTTTTTTTTACCCTTTTTTTTTCACGAGAGAAGAATTTATTGAAAAACCGCACCCCATTTCGAGATTCCTATTTATTATTAATTTCTACTCTATGATATTGGTAAACTATCTCGTCAACCGATCCAGAGCCATTAGTGCTTTTAGAATCCTTCGTCGTCCTCTAAGAAATGTCGTGAATCACTGATCATTGCCGTTGTAAGAGGGCAAAGAACATAATTAAATGGAAACCAATGTTGAGAATCAAGAAGGAGAAATAAAATCGGATTTTTACAACCACAGCAACAATGAAGAAGAGGGCAGATGAATTTTTTTTTTATGCCTACGTAGACGATCATGACTCTCCACAGATTTTTCGTTATTATCTAAGAGCTGCCATTCATTCTTGGGAAAGATGGTAAAGTTGTTTCCCGTTTAGAAATTAGACTAGTTGCTATCCAAGGCTAAAGAGCCCTGTGCGCTTTTCTGTTTAACCTCTAATTGGGGGGATAAGTGGCGGATTCATGATATGTCCAAATGGCATTTTTGCAAAAGTGAATGTTACAGACGGGTACAGAATTTGAACTCAGATCGCCTATTCCACTTTCTGTGCTGACATCTGTTGTACTACCAGCATATAATCATTTTAATTTTGATTACTTTTAATCAGAATATTTTTGGTGACATATTGTTGAGATCAACAGCTCCAGAAAAATTATTGCTTTCATTGACGCCATGATCATCTGTCTTGAATTACTCTGTCAGATCAAGAAGCTGCAGAACATGCTTTTTAACGAATAAATGAAATCTTACATTCAATCTCAGGATTGCGTACTCTTAAGAGCCTAATAGACGGCGAGAGGCGTTTATTATTATTTTTTTTAGGAAATTGTCCGACTCCCTGAGCATATTAAGACCACCCCGTTTATTACTTTCACATTTTTCCCCAGAGCTCAAACGGGAAACAGTAATTATTGTAGTTGGTTAAAGTTTTTTTTTTCTTGCGCACGTTTATGATTGCATTGCACCCATCCCGACTAGTTTAGAATAGAATAGTTTTCTATTAGTTTGTCATTCATTTAACAGATGTCAGCACAGTTTGTCATTCATTTAACTTAGTGTATGAATTCTCATCGGCTCGTTTATTATTTTCCCTTTTCCTTCAGTTTTATTTTTCTCTTTCGCTTTTTAAGTGACACAGATTACAGTTCTCTGGTAGCCACAGTATGCCTTTCGTTTTCATGCACTTTCGCATTTGTTATGGCGTTTGAAAGAGAGCGTGGTTAGGCGAGTGTTTCTTAGAATGAGTTATGTATTCAGTCCCGCTATTTAACTGTTATTTCTGCCACAATTAGTCTCCTAAACTGGTTGCTGACCAAGGCTACAGAACCCAGTCTGTCCTGCTATTTACCCATAGCTGATGGGGAGAATAGATTGATTGATTGATTGATACATTTTTTCAAAAGGGGTATTTGCGCCTAAGTGAATGTAACGACTGGAATTCGAACTCGGCTCTCCGATAGCGATTCGGAATGAGAAATTGGAGAGCTGAGTTCGAATTCCAGTCGTTACATTCACTTAGGCGCAAATGCCCCTGGGGAAAAAAGTATGAAACCATCACTTCTCCTCCCCAGATATGAATAAATAGCAGGACAGACTGAGTCCTATAGCCTTGGTTGGTACCAGTCTACGAGAAAGAAAACTCAAACCAGTCTGAAGAAGCGTGGATTCTGTCAAGCTATCTTACCCAGGACACACGTGGTACTGCTGCCATCTTCAGGGGTTACGGGTTACGTGATCGTGATCTAATATATACATTAATTTCAACATAGTTATTTCTGGCTGAATTTTTGAGACGAGGCGTTTTTATACAGTGCCTTTTTTTTTCTTATTATACAGTGCTTTGTAATATCATTCTCATCTTTTTATCATGTCATTTCAGCTCTGGACAAGAGAGTCATAAGGAATACAGCAGAAGAGAGTAGAGTGGCAGTTTAAGAAGGGAAAAAAATGACAGGTACAATTACAGAGAACTAAGTCCAGTTTGTTCCTGCAGCCACTGAACGATGTAAAGAGATTCCGTTTAAAATTCTCCACTGAAAAAAAATGGGACAACCTTAAGATCGGAGAATACAGCGATAAAAACAACAAAAATTGTCCTGTAAAATTAATGATGTCCATGCTTTATATATACAACATAATCAGTGGATCAGCAATTATTTCATTCTGTAATTGCATTTTAATCTCTTCTTATTCGCTTGTAACACTATTATATCTGTGTGCGTATGAGAGTATATATATATATAAGTACAAAGTGATTAGTGAATCAAATGTAGTATGGACTGTTACTACTAACTTTTGTGAGCAGTGTCCCAACATCTCATACACACACACACACACACATATATATATATATATATATATATATATATATATATATATATATACATACACACACACATATATATAAAGAGATAGATTGTACGCCAGATATTTGAGAACATACCTTTAGCGGAGTCATAAATATATGGCGATGAAATGTTAACATTCTCTTCCCGACGTAAGGAAAGCATTAACATGGTAGCTTCTAATCCGACACAAAATGAAAAGGCACACTGCTTCTAGTGGAAAAAGTTGCCAAATGTCAGTAATTCGGGGATAGCCAGTTTCTTGAAAGTGTCCTAAAGTGAACAAGAGGGACAATATCTCCCTCTGTGCAGGCACGACAGAGATGTCCAGAGTGATACACTCCAAGTTCCTGATGTTACATGATGCCACTCAAATATCGTCAGGGTTCGATAAATCTATTGAATTCATTAGATGTATATTTATAAATATGATGTCTGCTAATGAATTCAATAGGTTTATCCAACGCTGACGAACGGTATGTCTACGAAACTTGAAGTCGGTATTAATATAAGTTTTTAAAAACATTTTTAAAAATATTCCTTATTATGAATATTGTTGTTCTATTTTCCTATCGAGAACTTTCTTTGCAAGAATCTGCTCGCTTTTAAACACGTTAAATTTTAGTAACTTACATGTTTTTGTTAGGCGTAATAAATTAGTATATATATATATATATATATATATATATATATATATATATATATATATATATAAGTAGCGCAGTGCTGGTGGTTATAAAACAGCGCTCGATGCACGGCTAAAATTTATACTAATAATAAATACACATTTTATTTTTCATCGGAGTTCCAGGTACGAGACAATCGTAAAGCGCGGTTTGAAAACTATCCGTGCCTGACGATTGCTTCGTGCATGAAAATCAAAGATGTGCTAAACGGTATGGAACAAAATGCATATTTATTATTAATATGTGTGTGTGTGTGTGTGTGTGTGTATGTATATGTGCGTGTGAATATATAATTTTTTTTATTTCTCCACCACTACCGCAGTCATATCTCCGATATACGTTATAATACATCGCTAAAAAGAAACATCATATACTTATTAGAAGTGCCATTAAATTCTTGTATTTATTTTCCCCGTAAAAATCTTTTAATTCTTTCAGCCATCTTCCTTACGTATGGTGTTCTATAATTTGGGCCATGTAAGAAGGGAGGTAACTGCTAAGCTTCTAAGATATATATAATATATAGCAACACATGTTAATTTGAGATCGTCACTGATGTTCTTCAAGAATTCAGCTATTGCACGTCTTTTTCCATGGAAGTTACTCACAAATTTATAACTGCAGACAGAGAATCAAGAATGTTATGAAAGTGAAAGCAAAACGTCATAGCCACGAAATAATTTATATAAAATATTTTCTTTTAAGATTAGAAGGAAATGACAATACAGACATTTTCAAATCGTCCATTTTGATACGGCGAGAAACAAGTGATAAATTCACATTTCCCACAGAATGAGAAAAATTAAGCGCTGACAAAACAATGAGAATAATAAAACTTAAAATGTTGGGTCTGCAGCCTGTCACGGAACAATTAGATTAACTTTTATCTGAAGGAAATTTCACTGTGAATTGCTTGACTTTTCTGTTTAATATTCACCACTGAATTAAGTGCATTGACATGGAATAGGATTATGTTGAAAAATAAGTATTTGTTGTGTAAAATAAATATCTTGTACGTCGTTAAACTGCGGACTTACTGCATAGATACATGTAAGTTAATAAGTTTTATTTTTATACACAAGTATTTATCTCAAAATAAACTGATTCTTTGTTAATGCACCTAATTAAACGCTTTTGAATAACCATAGATCGGACATCATACAGTGAGAATTTTTAAGAAGCCAGAATTCACCCAAACATGTTTCGTTAGATTAAACTTACAACATCCACCTGTTTAATTTGTTTTATTATATCTTCCGAATTTTCGAATAAAACGTACAATGAAAATTGTAGATAAACTGTCCAAAGATCATGTTTTTGTTCGAGTACTTTTAGTTATTTTTAAGGGTTGGATGTTGTCAATATCATACAGTTTAGACAGTTTATTTACATTTTTTTTATTTTAATGTACAAAAACTGATTCGAAAATTGAAAAAAAAAAAAGAATAAAAATTAAACAGACAGAGCTTGTCGGTTGGATTTGACAAAACTTATTTGCAAATTTAAGATGGAAAACGTCAAAAAACCAGTTGGAATTTTATAATTTTTTTATTTCCTTGTTGACGTTTCGCCTCATTCACGAGAGGAAATAAAACTTTTATACTTCCAACTTGTTTTCATCTTACTTAATTTGTTCAGATATTTCAGATCAGTTACTTATCATTATGTATGTATATATATATGTATATATATATATATATATATATATATATATATATAATATATGTGTGTGTGTAATGGAATCAAATATGGATTGATATATCCGATAGAATGATAGGATAAGGGACAAATAGGAATCGTTTATAAATTTAACATGTTTCGCTTTTATTTAAGCTTCATTCTTCTATAATTAATTAAAAAAATTTCTGATGAAGCTTAAATAAAAGCGAAGCTCGTTAAATTTATAAATGTTTGCTATTTATTGCTTATCCTAACGCGCGCGCGCACACACACACATATTTATATATATTTTTTTCTTCTTATGTTTCACACCCGGCCACAAGCAGAATAAATCTTTTTCGCTATTCATAAAAATATAGATACACGCAAACACACACGTGTGTGTGTGTGTGTGTGTGTGTGTGTGTGTGTGTGTGTGTGTGTGTAGTAGTAGTAGTACGGATTTTTGCTGTTATCATCTGTAAGCAGTACACATCGAGCCAGGGAGATGATAAAAAATTAGTTTCAGTGGTAGTAATTTTCTCATGCTTAAATTCTGCAAATGTTTGGGTAAACACTTCGAAAATATTCATACATACCATATTAATACTATGTGGATATATATGTGTATACATATAGATCAACACGTATTTAAGCGACACGCGCATTTGTATATACATACATAAACGCAGTTATTATATAAATGTACACACGCAACTACGTCCATACAAATGCATAGTTACCGTAAATGCTAGATTTAGCTCCCGGAGCGCTTATTTAACATTTTTTTTTAAAGAAAGCATAGCATAGTTTGATTAAATTAGCGTCTTGCCTTGTAACTTCTAGACCCAAATAAACGGCCTTTTCCTTTCTCAAATATATTCGTTTCGTCGCCCTGGGGTGCTTATTTAAAATTCTTCGCGGAAAGAGAGGGGCGCTTACTCGAGTGGGCGCGCTAGATCGAGCATTTACGGTATTCTGTTAATGTATATGAACGTACACATATATTTGGGAAACATGTATTTTAAGTGTGGGCAAAGGTTTCCAGCGCAAAATCGGTTTTCAGCTGTGTATTGCCTCTCTATGTAATTTTGTTTTATTTTTAAGTGAGCTGGGAACTTTTACACACACCTAATGTATCAGGGGTGGTTTCACCATCGCACGAGAGACATGCTGGTCTTTGACATTTAATAGCCGCTTCTTGGAAACCTGTTGGCAGAGTTTCTCATTGTCTGGGTTGGATTGAGTTGGGTTGGTTGGTTGGAGTTTACGATATATCAACCCTTGTTGGGTTATTATCATGTCTGCTGTTTTATAAGCTACTTTCTGACTTCATATGTCTTGTTGGTTTGCTTCGACCAAATATTTTATCAATACAAATAAGTATTAAAGATATAGTTTTTAGTCTCTATTATTTGGATTTTGGGATTTGGTGCTGTAAGTGTAAAATGTAAAGTTTCCCTTTTCTTAATCAAGATTCTGAGCACATTTTTTTCAGTTTTATAAGTTACATGAACTTTATGTAACAAAATATCTCTGTAATAGAAAATTCATATCTTTGGCTATAAAACATCTGTCATCGCATGTGGTTCGTACGTTAAACAATTTTGCCCATCCCTTATATATTTATATATATATATATGTTTGTGTGTGTGTGGATATGATATCACGTATGACTGCATCCTATTTCTTTCAAATTGGTCTTTCCATCGACTTTTGTTAATGACGTCCGATTTGGGCTTTCTCCGGCGATTTCGAGAGCCAGTTCGTCGGCAGTGGCCACAATGGCCTGGTTTGAATGAAAGGTCAGTTGTGGTGGGTCCATGGAGAACAGTTTGAACTCAGGTAGAAATGTCAGCAAGTAAGCCACGTTGAGGATCGCAAGAAGCCATTCTGATATGGTGGCCACTAAATGTTCAGCATAGCCCTGAAACGATATAAAAAAAAACAATAACAATCTTAGCGGCTAGAGAAAAAAAAATTCTTATAGCATTTACGAAGCTTAGCGATACATTCGACTACAGTGTACCAAACTAGTTTGTTATCTATTATAACGTGGCAAAGTACGCAAACAATCGTAATACTTTTACGGTCTTTTACCTTAGTCGAGATAAATGAATAACAGTAATAAAATGGGTGGAGGGGTAGATGGGTATTCACTACCGACAGTCGTTGTTCTAGTCTGGGTATTTTTCAGTGCGCCCACGTCACTACCGAATGCGATACAAAGTCGAAGTTTAAAGTGGGTTTAACGTCAATACCGTGGAAAAATTGCCCATTCTCCAACTTAAGTGATATTTACTTGACCCCCTCCCCACTGAGTCAGGTTGTGTCACAAGGTCAGTTTTTAACGTGGGGACCCGAGTGTTTTCACTCGGGCCGCTGGTCTAAGCTGGTCTTGGCTTGTCATAGCTGGTCCAAGCCGGTCCAAGCTAGTCTTAGCCGTGACACCACCAGCACAAGCACGGAGCCCTGTGCCAGGTAAGTACCCATTCTCCAACCTAAGTTTAAGATAAATGAATATTTCACATTTCGAAAATTGGTTCAAGACAATATGCTTGTACTCAGCTAATTTAAATATCTACAAGTAGCCTGGTTTGCGGTTGCAATAATTACGTATGTTCCACTGAAAACCAGAGGTTGATGTTCGAACCCAGTTTAAAGCTAGTATTCTGAATGCTGATTTTCAAGGTTGATAAACTTAGGAAAATTGGAGCAGCAGTCTTTCTACTCCAATTTCCTCCATTTTGCCTTGTGTTGGAGTTGAGCTAAGATTAAAAAGGCGGCTCTCCTTCTGGAGGGATTGGTAGAGGAGGAGAAGTGTTTTCCCCGCGGTTGTAATATCTGTTCCCTTCCGGGGGTATTCTCTCCTCCGTTGCGTTCTCCCCCTCCATCGTTGCGTAACACCTGTTCCGTAGCGGTAGTATAGCTGACTATGACTTGTTTAGACAAGCCCTGACGAGCTTAGACAAGCTATGACCAGCTTAGACAAGTTAAAACCAGCTTAGACCAGCGGCTCGAGTGTTTTCACTCGGGTCCCAATGTTAAAAACCGACCTTGTGTTACAACCTGACTCAGTGGGAGGTTAAGGCAAATCTCGAGTAAAGATTAGAAAATCTTAATACTTTAACAATTTAGTTAGATAACTGTAAAGAATATGAATAAACAAATTAAAAGGAGATTACTTAGTGGCGGAGACAGTTGCAAATTTCGTATCGATGTGCGAGTTTAGTATTTCAGCCCAGTCGGATTCTGAACGCTGATTTTTCAAGCGTGGAGTCTTTCACAACTTCAAAGATTTGCGCAACACAATCTTCCTACCGCAAATCATGAAGATTTTTATCAGTCATATTTTTGTTTACTTATTTTTATATAAACTCTTTTTTTTTCAAACTTAGGATGCTTGTCTCCGTTGGTAGTTGCATAATTAGAAGAAAAAAAAAAGTACTTCCAACGAATGATTTATTTTATGGAAATATTTCGACTAGCAGTTGCCAATCTTCGTCACTCCTTAATTTGAGTAAAACAGTGCAAAAAAAAAAAAAAAAACAATAAACAAACTAGAAACGCGTAAGAATTCAAATCAAGGAAAAAAAATCTGCAGTCGAAATATTTTTTTTTCTTTTTATCGACAAATAAAATGCAGAAAAAGGTTGCAACAAACAGCGTCTCCAACTATGTGTCCCTCACAACGACATCGACTTGACTGGGTCGTGTTCTCTCTCTGACATCACTCAACTGCTGACCCTCAGCAGAAAAGAAGTGAAACACTCAAAGACGCATCACAGCTGAACAAATGCGGCCAGAGATGACAGCACAGTAGTGAGTGAAAGTAGTCCTAATTCAGCTAACACTTATTGCTTTCACCCACATTATCGTTTCATTTATCAAGCGATATTTCAGTCAGTTATGTACCATGCGTGATACCCGCTTATGCCATCATGTATCTTTCGATACATGACTGACGAGGCAGATTTTTTTCCCGCAGTAGATTGCCATTTCTTTCTGCTGTAGACCAGTTGCTATCCAAGGCTAGGGTCTGTCCTGCTATTTACCCATAGCTTGAAAAAATTCATACCTTTCCTAAGGGTATTAGCACGTAAAAAAATGCAATGGATTCGAACTCGGCTCTCCGATTCCTCAATCCGAGCCGCTATCCATTATTCTACCGTGCGATAGTTACTATTTCTAATTATAAGAACAAATATTTTTAAATTAGATATTTACATATTTTTTCTGGGTCTGAGCATATTTTTTTATTCTCGACTTAATCCTGAAACTCTTGTCTTAGAAAACATTATTACTAGTGATTACTTTTATGTGAACAACGGGAGAGGAATGAGAGGCGAAGTATTTGTACTGAGATATTTAGAGGCAGAATAAATAAAAGGAAGAGTAAAGATGAAGAAAAGATAGAAAAGGAAAAGGACAAAGGTGTGAAATACAAAATAAGTACGGGAAAGGAAGGGACGAGGTGAATGTTAAACCAGTTAGTGAAGCTGGATAACTGTAGTTACATTTTAACCCATTTTGAAACGAAAAATGCATAGATAAAAAATAGGAAGAAAGAGAAGCTTTCAATTTCATGTAGGAATACTTTATCAACAAAGTAGCAAAAGAATGGCATCAGGCGGTTAAAAAAGAAAAATGTGTGTATCAGTGTGTGTGTAATATATATATATATATATATATATATATATATATATATATATATGACAAAGTGTAAAATATTTGCTTGTGACGCATTTCGTCCTTCAGGACTTGAAAGGACGAAACGCGTCACAAGAAATTTTTTCCACTCTATTATACATAAAAATATGTACAGTGTAACCCGGATATAAGAGAGTTGTCGGGACCGGAGAAGAAGTATCTTATATCCGGGTTTGGTTTATTATATATACATTAACACAGGCTCTAATTTGGGACCAGATAAAATCTCTCTTATATTCGGGTTTCTCTTATATCCGGGTTACACTGTATCGTTATCACACACACACACATATATATATATATATATATATATATATATTTGTGTGTGTGTCTGTGTGTCTGTGTGTGTGTGTGTGTGTGTGTGTGTGTGTGGAGGGAGAAGCCAAAACATACGGTATTGAAAAGGTGGTGGGGAGGATGATAAACCAGTATGTGAAGCAGGATAACAACGACACTGGTATCTTCATCGTTTTCATTTTGTCTGAATTAAGAATGAGAAGAGAATGCATTGAACTGAGCTTTCTATAGGGGTAGAGTTCACCCTAAGAGGAAACGACAGCTGTATGGCCCTTCCTACCACTCATCCATTCCCTTACCCAGAATCCTGAATATTCATTCGGTAATTACCCTCTACCACAGTCCTACTGTCACTTTGGTAAAGTTCCAGGTTTGGTTTTGTAGAGAGAGAGAGGTGGGGGAGAGAGTGAGAGTGAGACACAGGGAGAGAGAGCAAGAGAGAGAGAGAGAGAGAGGTGGGGAGAATTTTAGATGCATCGTAGTCAAAACCAGAAAATACTGAAGCCTTCAATCTAGAGATATATCTATCCTCTCCCTATTGTCATGGGACTAGATTTTAAATACATATGGCATGATTTCAATCGAGTACAGTATTTCTATTAGAGATGTCATCTGTGCGGTTACATTTTTAAAATAGTTTTAAGTTGTCCGAATTTCTTAGCTGAGATTTTTTCATTATTCAGACGAGTTTATCATATTTTTGTTGCTGTTTATTGCATCACTCCGGTCGTGTATTGATTCTTCGACCGTTAAATAAGCAGCGCTCGTTCATTTTCGAGTTGTGCTACTTACATACAAGTCATTGCGATAATAAACTAATGTAATGATTAATAATTTTCAAGACTACAGTGAGATTTTAAGATGAAGTAATTTTGTTATTACGCGCGCTTTGATAAGTTTTCATCGTCTGATTTGTTGCTTTTTATCACGGCATTTTTAGCCGACCCGTTTGTCTACTGTTATTGTAAACTACAGAATTACAAAGTGACAGCGTCCACTTTAAGGGCCAAAGAACGGATTGGCCAACTGTCTGCGGGACAGACCTGCTAACTACGATACGATAGCGAGACAACTTAAAGTGACATCAGCTCGTTTCATATTTATTAAGCTTTGTTTGGCACGTCATAAACCCAAAATGAGGGTGTCAGTTGATAGCAGTAGAAAGTCTGTGTTGCACCAATTTTTTAAGTGACAGGTACCAACCGGCTTGATTTGAAAGGCAGCATGCGAAATCACTGCTTTTATTTTGAGTTAGAATATCCACCTCTGACACTGTGGCGGGAATACGTAGCTGACCCAATCAAAAGGGAGAATGCTGGATTTTCATGATTTAACAACAGTTCATAAATATTTTCAGCATCATGAGACACACACAAATCATTTAATATCAGATAAATTTCAGAAAATTATACTTACAATAGCAACGAGTCAAATGACACCCCATTGCTCGAGCACGTCTACCGTATGAACTTAATATATGTAATTTGGAACAAAAGCAGCAGAACGTATGTAATTTGGAACAATTGCAGTAGAAGCAGCATGTAGAATATATACGCATTTGGAAGTAGTAGGTGTGGCGATCGCCAACGTCCTGAAGTGATATTCTTCGAATAATGTCAATGCAGAACTTCATAAAAATAAAAGCATTTTAATACTGTAAGGTAGATGAATCCGTCGCAAGTAGTTTAGTCTCATAGACCTTTACTATTTTAATACCTTGTGTTAGACTAAGCTAAGTTTAATAAAAGAGCTCTAACGTTATGTCAATAATCAACTTAAAGACAATTCGCTATTTATTGGGTGCCTTACACACATATTGCCTTGAACCTTATGAAGCTAAACTTAGTAAATATGGCAGATGCCCTGTCGTGAAGCAAAATCTCGCAAATTACCAGTGAGTTCTATCCTCGTTGGGCGCAACGCACGTGTAACTTTGTACTATACGAGGCTACGTTAAAGAAAACTAGTAAAGATGCATTCATTGTTAGTAGAAATAAATTTATTGTCAATATCGTTACAATGAAATGTCAATTTTAATCTTTTAATATATATATGGTCTTCCAATAACTTGGACCGATTTTAAATGTGAATTAAGTTTAAGCGTCTAATGATTTTTTTCTTTTTCTTTCAGATTTAACAACTTAAAGTCTTTGGCAATTTCAACCATGGAAAGATTAACAATCAAACAACGTGTTAAAGTTATCGAAGCCTATTACGAAAATGGACGTTCATCAGAAATGCATTTCGCGCACTTCGCGACTTTTTTGGTCAACATAATCGACCAGCCATTTTAATACTGTACTCGAAATTGCCAGAGAACGCCCAAATCGGACGTCATTAACAAAAGTCGACGGAAAGACCAACTGGAAACGATGTAACGTTGTTGTGGAGAGGTTCAATTCCTGCGCGCGATGGCGAATCGAGGTGTCTGGAGTTTCGGCCACATTCTCGTGCACTGCAGCAATATTTTCAGCTGAACGGCGTAAACGAGCAAGCAATTGACGAACAATTTTTCCAATTGCACTCTTGAACATGTTGTTTGATTGTTAATCTTTCCATGGTTAAAATTGCCAAAAACTTAAGTTGTTAAATCTGAAAGAAAAAAAAATTACACGCTTAAACTTAATTCACATTTAAAATCGGTCCAAGTTAATGGAACACCCTTTATATATATATATATATATATATATATATATATTTGTTCTAATAATGTTACGAATATTGTTTAAATAGAGCATATTGATAAACATTCTGTTTCAAACCAACAACAGATAAAGAAAAAAAAAGTTATGCGAAAATGCGTTGATTGATTGGAGGATATGAATTCATATAATTTACAAAGGTATTTGCGCGTAAGTGAATGTAACGAACTCGACTGGAATTCGAACTTTGCTCTTATTTCTCATTCCGAGCCACTATTCCTTACACCACCCGCACATCCAATGCGAAAATGAATGCCGTACTTACCTCGTCTGTAGGTTTCCAATGTTTGGCTGACGTGATGAACTTTTTCTTTTTAAATGATGAATCTGATGCAATGATGCCTTTAAAAAACAGCAGTGAAGGACAAACAAGACAAGCAAGTGAGAAGAAATCATACGCAAAGCGCTTTGTCTAAGAGAAAAGTGCCTTATTATATACTGTACTTTTAAAATGAGATGTCAGTGTTATTTTTCATTTTTGCGTAATTTAGACGACAATGTATCCAATGCACCCTTTCTTTCTCTCTCTCTCTCTCTCTATATATATATATATAAAACAAACATATCTGAAACTAAAAACAAAAAAAAAAAACAATATCAAACTAAAACTTTAGACAGAGGCTTTTTTTTCGTCGTTTAAAAAAAAGATTTCTGATTCAGCCATATTCATGTAGAGTTATCTCGCTGTTTGTTAGACGGGGAAATGCTAGAATGCTCTCGGCCCCACCAAGGAGGGGGTTTAAATCGAATTCTAATGTTTAGTCATTTGCTTAAATATTGCATTAGGCCGAGAACTTTTCGGCACCCACTTGTATATTAGTTTCCCAACGATCTTAACAGCCCCCCACCAAAAAAAAAAACTAGTGATTGAATTACAATTGATAACTGATTTTCTGGTGTAAACTTTTGTACGCATCTAATATATCGATCTATCTATTCCTACCATATTTTTTTTCATACCCATGTTAAACTTTTCGTTTTTGTTATCTATCATAACATGGCAAGGTAGGTAAACAATCGTAATAATTTTACGGTTTTAACCTTAGTCGAGATAAATGAATAACGGTAATAAAATGGGTGGAGGGGTAGATGGGTATTTACTACCGACGGTCGTTATTCTCGTCTTTGGGGTATTTTTTCACTATCGAATGTGATACAAGGTCGAAGTTTAAAGTGGGTTTATAAAGAAGACTTTTTAGTATTTAATTTATTTTAGGATTTTTTTTTCTTTTCTTTTGCGAGATATGCACTTAAAAAAATTATTTGAAAGCTTCTATTAACAAAATGTCAATATTTGATTGGGTAAGGCCGTAAATGTTTACATTTTATTATATTAAAACTATACTTTAAAAAATCAAGAGGTATTTTCGTTTTTATAATTGCTATACTTGTACATAACACTAGGAAGAGACAGTTGAAATTTATTGGGCACATAATTAGGAAAGAGGGCTTTGACACTGATAGGACATATTGAAAGCGCGAGGGACAGATGAAAACAACGCATGACCTACCTAACAAGCTTGTGTAAATGGATGGCAGAACGGGGTTTAGGAGAGATAGCAAAACGACAAAATTTACTAAGTGCTACAAAAGACAGGAAATCATGGAGAGCTATGATCGCCAACGTCTCGAAGAGACATAGTACTAAGAATGCGTTTGGGAAGCGCATGAATATATTTATCTCGTGCACTCTCCCATCGTCAGATATCTTAACAAAACTTCTCGTTCCTGACATGCCACAATGGTTTACGGAGATGAGTGGATAGAACTTAAGCAAATAATTCTCCTACGAGCCAAAAGTTGTTATATTCAGTTCTGTCTGGGAGCCAAAAATGTTCTGACTGTTACCTTTCGTAAACTGATCGAATAAAGAGTTGTAAAGCATATCCAACTATTTATTAATTGGAAAATCAATCAACTATAGCAAATATTAAAAGTATACCATAAAAGAAACAAGAAGTATTTTAGATTTTATAAATGTTGCACTTATACTTAACACCAGGAAGAGAGTGTTGAAATTTATAGGGTATATAATGAGGAAAGAAGGCTTGGAATATTTACCACTGGCAGGACATATTGAAGGCAAGAGCGAGAAAACAGTGCATAACCTACCTAACGAGCTCGTGTAAATGGATGGCAGAACAAGTTTTACGAGAGCTTGGAGGTTTAGACAAAATTCAGGAACTGGATTAATGGTTCCCTTATAAACGAACATAGATCAACGTGTAAACACTTGTCTTTAAATTCTAATTCGATACAGAATATATCACTTTCGGACAAAACAATCAATGGGGATGGAAAATGGCTTCAACACAAGAATGAGAAACAAAGAAAATTGTGGCTAAATCCAATGCTACACTCAACATATTAAACGAAATCTATTAATTTTCTCGATGTTAGATGGGAATCAACGATACAATTAGCAACTGGCTTGTTTGAATGATGTGTTGAAGAGAACAGGCCTTTTTGAGGGCTACTTAGTCGATCGGCGATGTTGTTGCACGAGAACGCGGGAGTTGAAAATGCGACGCATCAAATTCATTCATATGTAATCTATTCTCTAGATTTCCTCATTTTCAGTAACAGACATGAATGGGTCGAGGTAGATAAAAATACTTAGCTTAAGGTAAATAAAGCGAGATATAATAAGTGATAGAGGAAATAATCTGTTTCATTATATGCTTTATTATTCGGGTCAGTATACGGTGGAGTAATGGATAGCGGCTCGGATGGAGGAATCGGAGAGGCGAGTTCGAATTCCAGTCAAATCCGTGCTAATACGTATGAATCCTCTTCTCCCACCAGCTATGGGTAAATAGCAGGACAGACTGGGTTCTATAGCCTTGGATGGCAACTGGTCTACCGAAGGAAGAAATGACAATCTACTGCGGGAAAAAATCTGCCTCGTCAGTCATGTATCGAAAGATATATGATCTCCTAAGCGTGTATCACGCATGACACATAACTGACTGATGTTCATCTTAATATACTCACAGCATTTCGACTGTTGCCGTACTCAGTATTCTCTGGATTTTGAATCAAACACTTTATTCAATTCACTCGTATCAATTAACACTCAATAGTGTTATTCAACTTTTTGTCCCGTAACCGTTCCTTCCACTGAACCAAAATATGTGATATTTCAGCGCAGCCAAACTCATAACTCGAAATTAGAAATCGGATAGCCGAGTTCCATTTCCCGTTGGGTTCGTTATATTCACTTACGCGCAAATACACCTCCTCTCTCCCAGCAATGGGTTAATTAGTAGATCTTGTAGCAGTAAAACGTATCAATCAACCAGATCCATATATTGAACTTACAACTGCCCGCTAACCAGATATGTTTCAATCCACCAGACCATGCGTCTCTTGGACAATATACTCTCGTAGATTGAATAAAGGATTCGGTTCAAAATTCTGAGACGTTTACCGAGTACGACGACAGACACCTGAAGAAGGCTAGACGGTACAATGACTGAAACGTTGTGAGTATAACAACCAAGATGAGTATGGTGGATCAAATAATTAAGCATATAATAAAACAATCAGTTTAGATATCTCTGTATTTACTTATTTAGTAAAGTTTTATTTTTATTTATTTAGCTCTACTTGTTCATATCGGTTACTGAGAACAATCACGACTGAGAAGAGAATGATTCTGGTGGGGGGGGGGTTGTTCTGCTGGTGGAGCCTAAAATACACTGACTACATCTTCTGCAGAGGGATAGGACTGTTTTCCCGCCTCCAGAATAAAGAAAAACGGACTATCTACTTAATGGATGTTTGCGGATAGCCTATAGATTCAAGTATAAACCTGACCAATGTTTACCTATGGACTCAATAATAATAATAATAATAGAGCAATTAAAAAACAACATCAGATTTTGAGATTAAGTAACTCAACAATTGTTGATATACAGTAAAAACCACCGAAGCCAAGAGATAATATTGCAATTCTTTGGAATTTGTCAAGAATCTCTGCTATTCATCTAAAGATTCTTGATAAAATCCAAAGAAAAATCTGCAATGTTATCAGTCCTGATCTGGCATCTCGGCTTCAGTCACTTTCCCACCGCCGTGATGTAGCTTTCCTGTGCTTTTTTCTGTAAGTATTTTCATGATAATTGTTCTGATGATTTTTTTTCTCGCTGGTACATTGACTTTACGAATTTAAGCGCCATACTAGATTGGCAGTTAGGTATCATAATTTTATAGTTGAAATAGCTAAATGTAACCGTAAGTTCTATGGTAACAGTTTCTTCTTTCCCTTGCGGAAATCTCTTCCAGCCTCTTGCTTTCCAGTCAACTTTGATTTTGAAAAATGTGTTCTCTCTCCATAATTATGTTTTTCTTTTTCTCACATTCTTTCATACTCAGTAACTTCTGGCGTTTTAGTGACTTTATTGCCTTGCTTGGGTGCAATGACTGAAAAAAAAAAAGAAAAAAAGAAAAAGAAAGTGCTTCACATCTGGTGCAGGCTAGTCTGTGACCAATAAGACCTACACGAGCCAAACAAAATTTTATAAGTGGGTACAAGATATGGCTGGATGGGGCACACAGTTTACAGAACTGCCCCACCTCTCCTCCCTTTATATATATATATAAGACCCGGGTTCGAATTCCCCCATGGTCGAATTATCAGGAAGGAGATTTCTTGACGTTATCAGTCTGGGTGGGCATCTGCTATAGGGATTCGCTAGCCGCCCTAGTAGACGGGTATCCTCGAATACGAGTGGCCAGCTATTATATATATATATATATATATATATATATATATATATATATATATATATATATATATATATTAGTGATTTAATAAGCGTACCTTAAATGGAGCATAAAGACGTAAGTATGGGGCATTGAATGAGGCTCGAACTCAGTATTCAATCTTAATTGGTCTAGTGAGAATAGCTGTTAAACAGATCTAAGTGCTATACGGCCTGAAAATTGCTTTCAGGCATGAAACAGACTGTGGTCGCTCGGTGTTGACCTCAGTGCCCACTTTTATATTTTTATATCTAGATACGCTCTGTGTCTTATATTGAGTACTTTTACCCATAAATATCGCATACCTTAAACTATATTTTATAATACAACAAGCGAAAGTCGAATGGAAGTAAGGTTTCCTTCCTAATTGTTTCTCTATTTTAGATCTTCTCATATGTACAGCGAACTAACAAAAAGTATCGTACCCAATAAACTCTCACAAATGCAGCGAGTGTCACGTGATTTGGATATGTTTTTCCCCCCGACAGCGCGGACGCTGTAAGCAAGCGTGGATAGCGTTACTGAGAACAATAGCGACAAGATAACGACTGCCACGCGTGCGATATGCTAACAACCATCACGCATTTAGGAAGCCGTAGACGCTCTCAAATGTTCTGACCCGGAAGCAAACGGGAGTCACTTTGTCGGTAAGAACTGTGCGATTGATAAGCTTTTAAAAGCAGTGTGTGGGCAACAAGTAGAAAGAAAAACAAAAACACTGAGATTATTGATTAGTCAACAAAGATAGAGCTCTTCATCAGTGAACCGATAATAGTTGTCAGGCTTACTGCGAAAGAAGATTATCAAAAAGATAAGCTAATAGAATTAACCACCTCTCACGAATAGCTATTTATTCTTCTACTTGTCATTCCCTTTCAGGACGTGTACGATCAAGGTTCTCCACAACTTCCTATTTTTTCTGCTCTAAGTAACCTTTGACTCTTTACCATCCCTATTTGTCTTTGTTCTGCCATCCACTCGCGCAAATTCACAGAATAGAATCACCCCCGTTTCCTTCGTATTCCACTTGCAAGGAGGAAGTTCTCCCCAGACAGCATTTTCCCAATAATTGACACTTCGTGGAACAGACACCGCTCGTGGATGCTTCAATCTTAATCTCTTCAAATCAAGGATAAATCATTGTTTATCCCCCTTATCCTGATAATCTCTACTTATTACCAACTCCTCTTACATTCATTTAACACACTGTCATGAATAATCAAGAGTGGTCTCCCCTTGTTTTGTTACTCACCTCTTTGAGAGAAATATTTCGGTTTACTGGGACTATAAAAGGACACTATAGGCGAACCTTGTATTCTCAGTTGAATAAAGCTTTCTTAAAGCCTACACCCGCATACTTTTGTCATTACACACGCCTAATTCATTAACCCTCTACCTTGAGTTGATCAACTTTGTAAAAAAAAGAAAAAGAAGAAAAAACAAATGTAGGTTACTCGCTGCTTCAACCGGCTTCTCTTGCCTTCAGTATGACTTGTAAGTGTTACATTCTCCAGGTTCTTTTTCCTCATTATGTGTATCAGATTTCAGCTGTCATTTTCTGTTTATATCAGTTTCTTTATCGTTTCTATATTCTTAAAACTTTCTCGTTGTTCACATGTTCAGTCTATGTTATTCTTGGCATTCATCAGTAGAACCACATTTCTGTCACTTTAAGTCTCTGCGATGTAGGTGAATAGACATCACATAGCAGCTCAGCCCTCTTTGTTTCTAAGGACATTAAACAAAAGAACTGCATTTCTGTTGCTTCAAATCTCTTCTCCATCTGTGAAGAGATTGCCCAGCATTCGCTGACATGTAGGACATCACATAGCAGTTCAACATTCTTTGTTTCCACAGACAATGCCCTATTTCTTAATACTTCGTTTATTTTCTAGAATAAATCTATCTATCCCTATGCAACTTCCGGTCTCATTTTTCATTGTCTGGTACGACATTACACAGTTGTTACTTTATTTTGATGTCACAACACTTAGCTCATACCTTGATTATTTTTATAGCTTATCAACATTTTGCAGATGATGTAGAGCCAGAAAATATTTTTAGATTGTAAGAATTTTTTGGAGATAATTATTTACTGATACAAGGCCTACTAATGAACCCATAGACTGGGGGAGAGGGGCGGTTGCTCGTCAATGAATATAACGAACCCGACTGGAATTGGAACTAGGCTCTCCGATTTCCAATTCCTAGGCGTATCCATTACACCACCCGCACCTCCACGCCTACAGCATCTAGGTAATGACCAGGCTCGACGTTGCTTAATTTCTGTGATCGTACAAGAACAGTTAATAGTCCTTCTTGCTTTCGTTTGCTGTCTTGTGTAAGAGTCTTTTTAGTTTTCCTTTTGTGTCTGTCTTCAACACAGTATCATCCGCATATCTTATGCTGTTAATTTTATGTCAGCCACTAATAAATCCTGGTAGGACACCTAGTTCCCTTAGGCTCGTTTCGCCTTACAGGTTGAATAAATCCAGTGAGATAAGACATCCTTGTCTTACTCCTCTGTTTCTATGAATTCATTCTCTATCCACATGCAGGCTTTTTGTTCCTAATAAAAGTTACGGATTACGCGAATATATTTTCCCGCGTAAATCAAGCGTTTCTTGTATTTCAAGTCGCTCTTTGTGTCGTAGCCTATCAAATGCTGGGAAACTTGTATTTTTGTGCTCGCAAAAAAAAAAACAGAAAAAAAACGGAGTGCCATTGACACTGCTATTACTTTATCTACTTCCACTCCTCAGCAATGTTTTTGTTTTAAAAAGCGATGATTAGAACTGTAATAGAGACGAAACATATGATGAATGTGCATTTATACATTTTTTTGTACTTGAGAATTTACAACAAAAATATTAATCAGTATTTATTTATTAGATTGTTTTTTTATAAGAATATAAGAATAATTTTATATTTACGACATTAAAAACTAATACAATTAAAACTAATGTAATGCAATGTTTATCATTTACCAATTTATAAAGAAATAAACATTTTTATTCATAAATTCATAAGCATTTACTAATTTATTAAAATATGTGAACCAATTATAAGGAAATCCTTATTAGTTACCATTTTATAAAGTTCAAGTCAATTGGCAATTAGCCGATGTTTTGCCAACCATTCCAATAAATAATATAATAAATAAATAATATTTATTATTTCTGTCGTCAATTCTCAAGAACCAAAAAAATGTACAAATTCACTTTCATTTGTTTAGATTTTATTACAATTCTAATCGCATTTTAAAACAAATACATCGCCGAGGAGTGAAGGTATAATAGCGGTGT
>OZ038484.1:109358459-109510959 GCA_964036315.1 Acanthosepion esculentum
GTTTTATCTATTATGAACTCTTGGAATAAAGTAAGAGTTGCGATCAGATTTTCAGAAAGTGTTATTCTTCGGAATGACAATAAAAACTCATACATTGCAAAATAAACTAAGATTCCATTGTTAGTTTGGAATATTTTATTGTATCCTTGTAACTGGCTTAACATATTAACGTATTTCTATTTAATTAAAGCACAAATTTTTCATAACGTCAAAAACTTGAAAATTAGAAAAAGGATAATTCAATGTAATCAGAATTCTTTTTATTCAGAAGCACGGATTCTTTCAATAAGGTATAAAAGGAAGTATCATACTGTGCCTTTATCATTGTAAATAATGATGTACTGTGGTAATTTAACTTTAAAAACTATTTTAATAAATGTTAAATGTTTAATGTTCTAGTCAATTCAGCAAGCACAAATGTATATACATCGTAGAACGTATGCAAGGTTAACAAAAGGTAGAATTATAATTAATGTCATTGGTCCTAACCTGGCATCCCGGCTTCAGTCACTTTATCACTGCCGTAACGTAGCTTCTCTATGCCTTTTCTATAAAAACTTTCATAGTAATTGTTCTGATGAACATTACTTATGGTACTTAAACTTTAGGAATTTAAACGCAGTACTAGATTGGTAACAAGGTCCCATCATTTTATAGTTAAATTGGCTAGATGTAACTGTAAGATCAATGATAACAGTTTCTTTTTTTTTTTCACACTTATTGCTTGTGAAAATTTCTTCTGGCTTCTTGCTTTCCAACCAACTTTGATCTTCAAACATTTAAAAACAATAACAATGGGTATCTACTGTCGTCTTAATTCCTCTTCTTTTATTGTTCTCGCTCTTTAATAATGTTTCTCTTTTTCTTATTCTTTCACGCACTGTAACTCCTTGTGACTTTATTGTCTTGTTTGGGGTGAATTGATTAAAAACAGGTGCATACATTAGGAAGCCTGTATGGGTTTAAGCAACATGTTTTTTTAAATAAATAAATTTTGCAGTCTCCAAGCTAAATTTTGTCACGAGTCTATTTGCTTTCACTTAGGTCTGCACTCATAATAATAGGGAACCGAAGCTGAGTAGCATCTGCTATAATTAGCCAAAGAAAAAAGATGAAATGACTCTCTGTAAACGACCGGCACGCGTCTAGTTAGAATTCTTTACCATTTTTACCTATGTCTCCGCCGTTATAAAATAATTCAAGCCGCCGCAAATAATTATCAAACCGGCAAGGATTCACTTTCTTTCTTATATATATTTATATTATACAAAAGAAATGAAAAAACTTACTTTTTGAATACGTCTTTTCTTATACCAAGCACCGCAACATTATCTGACAAATTTGTCGATATAGTAGAACTTTTTTTTGTTTCCAAAAATTGCGTCATTACTTTCTGAATAAACGAATAGAGTGTAATCTCTTCGAAGGCAATTTGAAGGACAAAACAGAAAAGCAGAGACATAAATCAACAAGTAAAATATTTTTAAAAAAGAAAAGAAAAAAATGGTGGGCATAAAGCACCGAGTTTTCATTCGGCGATTAATGTCACTTTGTTCAGATTTCTTACAAATGGGAAAAAGGATACCGACAAGGAAGAGAACGGAACCAAAAAGACAGAGCGAGAGTCGGAAATGACAGAGCGTGTGTGAAGAACCAGGGAGACGCGTCCGATATGAAATGATCGTCTGCAGCCAGCCATAGCCAAGTGTACCGAGAGCGAAGGCTAGCACCGCACCAACCACGTGTCCGATAAGGACGTTAGATTCCTGTAAAGAGAAAAATAATATAAGAAAACAAAAAAACATATAGGCTTTTGACATTATTCTGGTGTAAATATCTAGCGATAATTTAAAAACAATAACAGATTGTGTTTCGAAAAATAAAAAAAAAGATAGTCGACTAGTATATTTTCGTTTGATAACACTTTTTTAAAAAGTAGTCTTAGTAATAAATAAAGTGTCCAATATTAAGCAAACGAGAATTAATAATAAACAAAATGAAATGTTCAAACTTCTTCCCGACTCAGAATTAAACATATGTGGTATTTGCTGGTCAGTTGGGGTTTGATAGTAAAATTGAATTTATTAGATATCATGTATTAAAAACGTTACTTAATTAAATAAATAATGCAAATAAATTCAATTTTACTATGCCCCCAACCCCCTTGACGAGCGTATACCAAATCTACGAAACCGAATTGGGAAGATAAGCTTGAATATTTAATTTAATTTAATTTTTTTCTCTCTCTCATTTTCCTTGTATTTTATAACGAACTTTCTATTTACTGCTATATTATGTCATCTTATTGTGATTCCATTTTCTTCTTCCTTTCTTTAATTAGATAGGATCCACCTGATTCTGATAATACCGACCGCAGAGCAAAGTTGCAAAGACGTTGAAAAGGCCCCGAAATGGGTTCAAGTTGCTGAATGTGACCATTAGCAGGTCTCACACACACACACACACACATATACACAGTGTAACCCGGATATAAGAGAGTTGTCGGGACCGGAGAAGTCACTTATATCCGGGTTTCTCTTATATCCGGGTTTGGCCTATTTTGTTTAGGTAAGTATGGCTCTAATTTGGGACCAGATAAAATCTCTCTTATATCCGGGTTACACTGTGTGTGTGTGTATATATATATATATATATATATATATTACAATGAATCATTCATACAAAAAGTAAATTAGTAAAGTTATATAGATAAAATGGCGAATTCACTTCGCTAACTAAATTTTAAAAATGCATTAACCCACTAAGCACTTGATAAATGGTATGATCCTTGTTTTTTTTTAAATTATAAACTGTATTAGGTCTTCCTTAAATATGCGAGTACTTTCGACGGGTTCTCTGGTCTTCATCAGACATGGAAACTATTTTCTTTTTGGTAAAATTAAAAAACCAGGAACATAACATTCATCGAATGGTTAGTGGGTTAATGCATTATAAAAATTTAGTTAGCGAAGTGAATTCGCCATTTTATCTTATTAACTTTACTAATTTACTTTTTGTATGAATGTTTTATTGTAATATAAATAAAACTGCACCACGTATTTGATATATATATATATATATATATATATATATATATATATATATATATGAGTGTGTGTGTGTGTGTGTGTTAAAGACGTTCATAAAAATGTTTCGAAAATAATATCCGATAATGCATTTCGCCTCTAACGGCTTCATAAGATGGATAACGAAAAATGTTTTGTGTGAGTATGCATTTATGCGTGTTTAAAATAATTAAATCTTGTATTATTTTTCCCAAGCTGACGTTGCTCGAGACTAAAAGAGAAGGAAAATGAGTGACTTTTAAAAACCGTTTAATATTTTTTTATATTTTCTCCGCTTTTAAGTGTTCACGTTTTGAGATGGAAATTCTTCAGAATGGGTAGAAAATAATAAAAAAGAATTATTTTTATTTATGCGTTCTCCATGTCGACAGTATGTAATAAATTTGGGTATGTAATCCCGACAATGTCATAAATTATAACACTGTCGGGATTGCACAGACACACACATATTATATATATATATATATATATATATATATATATATATATATATATATAAAGAAAACTTTGACACAGTAGAAAAAGTAATAGCAAATGTGATAGCAACCTGAATAGAAAAAAAAAACTAAATGGAATCGGCTAGACTACATGCCCAAAACATTTAAAAAAAAAAAAAAATCGAAATTTAAAATTCTCGTGTAGGCATTAGAGAGGGTGATCCTCCTTCGACTGGATTAGCGCTACAGAATCACGAGAACTCTACTAAATAACAGAAATCACGCCACTTGAGGACATTCATCTGCAGTAATAATAAAAATGGATAGAACCATTACTATACGTTATATATCAAAAATTAATTTTATTTATTAGAAAAATAACGAGCTACTTTCACATGCGTGTACTTTCACGATGTGGGTAATCATGGCTCTCCACAACTTCCTGCCCTTCGTTGCAACGCTTCTTCCTTTCACCACCCTTTCACCATCAAGTAGATTACACGCTTCTTTTCCCTGTTTCTCTTGCGATCAGCGTGCAACACGACTGCTAAATTCGCCAAGTTTTTTTTTTGCCTCAATATGTATCCAGAAAACTTCAGCTCTTGCAGACTTTTAGCAAAAGTTGCCAACTGTCTAACGAGTTCATCTTCTGCAGAATGTGGACTGACAATGTCATTCTGAAGAATGTTACTCCTGAAGTTGATCAAATCAAATGTATTCTACATATTGTCCTACAACATCTTAATAACTTATCGTACTAGAAAAATCCAAGTGGCCAACTCTACGTTGTCATTTTTCTTTCTGTCAAATTTTTTTTCACATTTTGGACCTATTGTTAAATATTTGTGGCTATTATTAATTAGAGTTTAATTAGTTTAGCACAATGTTATACCTATTCACACCAGAAACAACTCGTAGTTGGCGCCATACGCCATAAGGCGTTATAACACACGGAGTGTTTACATCCAACTCAAGTACACAATGTTCGGCAATAAGGCTGGTCTTCTTGGTGTACATATGAAACGTAACTGTCAGCCTGATTTACGTGGCTGGGGTTGGGGTTTGTGATGATACCGTACAGTATGCCTTGATGAACGAAAGATTACAGTACCGGTAGGAAGTTGCCTATTGGTTGTCATCAATAGTCAGCCCCACCCACCATAAAAAAAGAAAACTGGTATGATACTCACGGGATATACGGTATTTATTACACACGAATGATAATTGTAGGCTTATAAGTCTGGGGTTCGTGATTGCTTGTATCTTGTGACTGAAGTTCGAGGGGGTTAGCAAACTCCTCTCTACAAACTTGACCTTTCAGTGCTTAAACGCAAGATAATGTATAAAGGTATTTTTGAGGAAAAATGCGTCTTAACATACAGGAAATAGGGGGTGACAAAACTAATTTCAACTCGGAATCTCAAAAGGGTAATTTGCAGTTCAAGACCCGCGCTCAGTTTCTAATAAAAATTTTCCGAATAGTTCCATTTAGGTGTAAAAATGTAAATACTTAATTCGAAAATAACAAAGAAATTTTGATAAAATCTACTGTTTTGGAGTAATCGACAATAAAAGTTCGAACTCATTCGCGTCGTGGTGGGTGAAGTTTTAATTAATTCTGCACCCCGAAATAGGATATATATATATATATATATATATAGTGTGTGTGTGTTGTAAATTCATTTTTTTGTGTGTAATGTATAAGAAAGTGAGAAGTTGGCAAAATGTATTTTAGGATTGGATTAAATCACTAAATATTTCTATAACAGAAAAAATATTATAATTAATGCGCGGTGCTTCTCCATTTCTAAAAGATTCTTTTTAGATCTTCTATTTTAAGCACACTCAATTTGTCGGCAAGTTGACGATGTTTGATACTATCCACACTAACGTTGCTTTTTTTTTTTTTTTTTTTGAGAAGTGTGTGCAGAAAACACTTCAATCCGACACTAAAATACAGTTTTACCAAGAAATAAATCCATAACCGATTTTTTGTTTTTTGAGAAAGTTACAAATTAGATTTCTCAAACTAATTTTTACTTTTTGATTCGAATGCTGGAAATTCATCATTCGGAATTTAAACTTGTTCTGCAGTGAATTAGCAAATATAAAACGCGAGTCGATTTAATCTTCTCCTTCATATTCCATTGGTAGGAAGTAAGTTCTACTCAAACAACTTCTACACCAGGACCCTTGCAATGCGAAACTGACTCCCTAGAGGATGCTTTCCTGTTCGCTACAATCTTAACCTCTTCAAGTTGATGGTCAACCGTTTTCTATTCTACATATCCTCATAATATAAAACACTTGCTTCCTCCCTAAACGTTCTTACGATATTCTCATTTAGTAATCCTCTACCTTGAGTGGAACTTAGGTCTTGTCTTGGGTAAAGAAAAAGAAAAGAAAGAGTTGCAGACGATAAATGGAAGCAGTATCTTAAAAAAAAAATAAGCAAAAGAATTTCCATTGCATTACAAATATAACATCCAAATAAAATGTCTAACTTAGTTGATTTCTTTCTATTCTGATCAACGAAATGTGACATTACTTTCCAAACAAAGTAATATTTGTTAAATCCAATAGTCTCACCTGAAAGTTGGCCACGATGCTGACCCCCATTGCTGCGAGAAGGCCAATACCGAATGCAAATTTGTTGAAAAATATTAAGTGTCTTCTTCCTGAGTTTTTGTACATTTCGTCCACCTGTCGATATCGTATATAAAGCGTCATGCCAACTGGAAAGAAAACCAAAAAAGTAAAAGAAAATACTGTAGTGAGTGAGTGAGTGAGTGAGTGAGTGAGAGAGAGATACCCCGTCGTTATTCTCTGTTGTGTGATTGGCCACATTAAATACATAAAATTCTTGACATGGACATTATTATGGTTAAAGATATGGATATTATAGCTTCGGATTATTCACACACGCGTGCGTTTGCGTGAGGTGGGGTGGGGTGGTATAATGGTTATAGGGTCGTGAAATCGTCGAACCCAGTTCAAATTTCGGTGATTACTGCTTCATTCACTACGCATAATTGCACGGTAGAATGGAGACACTTGGTTTGATTAGTAGCCAGTCTTCAAACTTAAAGAGGGCTGCTTGTAGATTTCGTGGTACACTGAACAATTTTACTGTTATCAGTTCTTACGAAAAGTCTAGCTGGTTCTATACAAACTTTTGTCCCTTTAATCAAATCCTCCTAGTGCTTCAGTTCTAAACTGAATTGTTGTACCCTCATACATCGGAATCGACAAGTTATATATATATATATATATATATATATATATATATATATATATATATATGCACGAGTTTGTCGTTGCTTGGAAAACTTCCAGGTAAACAGAAACAGACTATCATCACTGTTTTGTCCATGTATTGCTTAATATATTGTAATGTAATTGTCATCTTTGATAATGTCTTATGTAAGTCGAAAGCTTAGATAGGATTAAAAAATATATATCAATATTGTGATTTTCTTTCTTCGTTTAATGATAATGTTATTAAGCTAATCAGACGATATGAAAAAAAATTACATAAAATAGACAACACTAGTCTATATTATTTAATGAAACATGCATCAATATATATATATATATATATATATATATATATATATGTAAGCAAATGTGTGGATGTAGATCCGACGGTATGATGAAAATGTGGAAAAGACAAAGCAAAATCCGAATATGTGAGTTTACTGTTTTTATTTTGTTTTTGTTATTCTGTCGACGTCAGACGTTTCGGTCAAATAGACCTTCTTCAGGACATGGTTAATGGATTGGAGACATATTTATATTAGATTTAAGTTAGATGAAGAGACGATATATACAGGACTGGTCAGAAACAGAAAAACTGAAATTCTAAAGTCAGAGTATTCTTTCTTGGAGTCGGATACGCTGGCGTCGCGTGGGCGGCACTACGAAAACCTGGGCGCACAGGGAAAAGATTGTATCCTAAGTGGAAGGTGGGGGAGACTTATTTAAAACTATAGCTTACATCGATGACATTTTATTCATTTACCCACAGAAACATGATTTAAACAAAATCACTGACAGATTGAATAGAGTAGAACCTACTATAAAATTTACCCACGAACTTGAATCGAATAATTCTCTACCTTTTCTAGACATACTACTTACTAGAAATAATAACAAACTAGAATTCAAAGTATATCGTAAACCCACATGCAAAAACGACTATTTACACTTTTACTCTCACAATGATACTAGGACTAAGAGAGGTGTTATTATTGGATTTTACTTGAGAGCTCTGCGAATCTGTTCAGCAAAATATTTAGATGACGAATTTAGTTATATCGAGGATACCTTCTCCAGCCTTTCGTATCCGAGACAACTAATACTCGGCGCTAAACATAAAGCCTTGAAAATTCACAGAGTTCGTCCATTAGTACATAACATACCGACTACTACTACTACTACATCAAAGGTGGAGAGAGGCACACTTTCAGCTGCCCCTGATAATCCTATTGGCCGCATCTTTCTACCGAATAACCCTCTGACCGAACACATCTCCAACAATCTAAACGCGCTAAAAATTAAAACTACTACATTACCCACTAAAACTATACGTAATGTATTGAATAATACCAGCAGACAGCATATTACATCCGATGCTTGTGTCTATCAGGTGCCTTGTAGAGACTGCAACTTGAGTTATGTAGGCGAGACAGATAGATCATTGAAATCTCGCATTTCCGAACATAAACGTGATATTCGCCTCGGTAATCTAAGCAGTGCTTTAGTTATACACATAGCCAAATCTGATCACAATTTTGATTTCGACTTTGTTAAGATTATGCTTGACAAACGTACCGATAAGCTATAGTTTTAAATAAGTCCCCCCACATTCCACTTAGGATACAATCTTTTCCCTGTGGGCAGGTTTTCGTAGTGCCGCCCACGCGACGCCAGCGTATCCGACTCCAAGAAAGAATACTCTGACTTTAGAATTTCAGTTTTTCTGTTTCTGACCAGTCCTGTATATATCGTCTCTTCATCTAACTTAAATCTAATATAAATATGTCTCCATTAACCATGTCCTGAAGAAGGTCTATTTGACCGAAACGTCTGACGTCGACAGAATAACAAAAACAAAAACAAAATAAAAACAGTAAACTCACATATTCGGATTTTGCTTTGTCTTTTCCACATTTTCATCATATATATATATATATATATATATATATATATATATATATATAGTAGCCAGATTTCCCGTTTTCTGAGCACACTCGTTTGCTAAGGTGATTAGCCAGTGCCTATCTTAGACACCTGTTCAAGCACATTTGTGTTTGTTTAATACCCACAGAACTCACCTGTGGATTATACTACAACTATGCAGAGAGAGAGAGAGAGAGACAGAGAGAGAGAGACAGAGAGAGATAGAGACAGAGAGACACACACACACGGTATGTCTTGATCAGCAGTTTGAACTATGCTCAAACCCTCGGTCACAATGACTAGTGATTTCGTGTTGGCACGTGGGCGAGAATTTAGAACGTTTGCTTTGCGACCATGTACCCGAGGTTCGAATCTCTCCAATGGTCGATTTTCCAGAAAGGTGACTTCTTGATGTTATCGACCTGGGGAGGCGACCCCAGCGTGCGGCACCTTTGGAAAGTGCTTGAAAACTATTCCATGGGTTGACTCAAGCCTTGGTGAGTGAAACTGGGTTGATGAAGCTGTTCGAAAGTCGTCGATGGTTATATATATATATACCGTCAGCAAGATAAAAATCGACATAATTCTTACGACTTCGCTATGTCGACAACTAATGCCAATAATACATTTTAATTTTTCTTCCGGGGAAACATTTTGTAATCTCATTTCAATAATGCAACGCTCATTCAATCAGAAAATAAAATGATCGTAAAAATTGAAACAATTAAAAATATAAATTAGATCAAATATTGTTAAGATTATTTCATGCTTGTAAATTTTTTTTTCTTGTATAGTAATAACTGACAGAAATTGGGCTGTTATATATCTAAGTAGATGTATTGTTAATGTATTTACTCTAGAAATACATTGAAAATGACTTTATAATACATTGAAAATCAGAAAGAAGACGATTGCCTGTGGCCAGGAACTAAAGCAAGCATTACTGACAGGATAGGACTATTATATGTATAATTATCAAACAAGATTTAGATCAAGATGATTTTCAAGCATGAACGCAGTTTAAATTGTTTTTAAAAGGTTGGCAGATTGAATTGCTAAACAAGATACCGCGATTAAAATACTCACTGAGCAAGGCTAATATATTCAATAGTTGGCCAAATACGCAACTCTCCGGCGGGTATGTTCCTGTGTCACTGTAAGGGGAAAATATCGCGCGATTAAAAATTAAACATTTTCATACGCCAACATGTAAACAAGACATAATGGTAGTTATTGAGGCTAGTTTCTTCTGGTAGAAAGCCATGTAGCGAAAAATAAAGCGAATGGGAAGAAAATCAGCATTCAAAATAGTGGCCTTTTGTAGGAGTTTGAACACTGACCACAGGTGTCGGTGAGAAATGAGCTACCGCTTAGTAAATTAATAATCTGACTTAGGGCCATATCACTTTGAACCACCGGTTCTCGTAAGTTAAACAAAATCGAGCCTGGGCACCATGTAGATGGGTGACTGCTTGGGAATAACAGGTGTTGCAAGCTTGGGTGTGCAAATGGTGTAATGTATAACGGCCCCAGAATTAAAAATCGGAGTGTCGGGTTCTAATTCCAGTAGAGTTCGTTATATTCATTTACGTGTAAATGCTTTTGCCCACTGCTGTTTAATTTGCAAGACTTGTATTAGTAAATCCTTATTACCTCCAAATAATTCTTACAATCTAAATAAAAATAATCTGCAAAAGGTTGATAAGACGTAAAAAAACAAATCAATCAATCAATACAAGAATCTATACTATTTAAGTGATAGTGCATTTCTCGCCGCTGCAAAGTTCTTCACCCAACCCACTTCCCAAAATCAAGAATTCATTGATCAAATATCTGAATGAAACACGAGAAACGATGTGGCAAATGTACTAAATTGGGGGATGAATAATTATTTACATTATTTAAATAGGTTCGGACTGTTTTCCTCATCTTTATTGTTTCGGCCGTTGTACGCTCCGGCCTTCTTCAGGCGATTGGAATTTCGAACTCAACCCTTTATTTCGTTCACCGAAATTTCTAGTTCCATGTGCCATGCATCTTCCGGATGTCTCAGTTATCTCCCTTTAACTCAACTCTCCAAGTTTTTGTTCGCCACTGCCGTAGTCAGATATTGAACTCACAACTCTTTGGGACAAGTCACTGGATCCAACCAACACTTATCCACAGTGGATAAAACGGTCTCCCCTAAATTCACAAAGAGGGTATTGCGCTCAGGTCGATTGTTAGCTGCCAAGGCTCTGTGTACCACCCACTTTTAAAAATGTTCACTTAAATTTTCCAATCTCTTGAAGAAGACCGGAGCGTACAACGGCCGAATCGTCGTGAATATGGCAATAAAGGTGAGAACAATAGTCCGAACAATGTAAATAATTACAATATCTCATCTCAGAAATATAGATATATATTGCGGGATGGATATATTTCATGACTCTAGGTCATTCCTTTCATGATCATGCCGAGAACCTTACAGTACTTCCACGTACATATAAAGGATATAAATTTTATTCTTGGACACTTCTTCATGAAGCAATAGCTAGCGAGCTAGTTTCACACACCATTACTAGTCTAGTGACATATAAACTTTTGCCGCTCTAAGCTCCGAGTCGCATATTTCTCGACGTCATGACCGGAAGTATTCTTGGCTGTCGTGATCAAAGGACTCGTTTTTCATATTCAGTAACATTACATAATTAAATCACCCAATCAGGTAACTAAGAACATATCACTATGGTGATTTACTTATCATAGTTTAGTTGTGGCACCAGGCCGAAAGTATAAGGCATCCGGTGAGGAACAAACTCGCTATTCAGTCGTAACTGATCTAGCGAGACTAGCTTGCTATTACACCATGTCGAAGTATCTTAAAATGATTTTCTAAACGTAGCTTAGATGAGGTACAAGACCGAAAGTCTGGAGCACCCAGTGAGAAACGAACTCGCTATTCAGTAGTAATTGATATAGCGAGACAAGGTTGCTAACCATTATCACTATATGCTGATATGGATTTGAAGAAGAAATTAAAAGAAGAACGTATATATATATAACTTATTTTGTTTAACGTTATTTTTTATGGATACTCATATTCGAGTAGAAGCTTTGTTTTTTTTTTTTTAATTAAACAATATTTTTATTAGATGTGTCCTCCGGCAGGATTCGAACTGGCATCTCTTACGGGAGAACCGTCATTGGATCTGACGTGCCTAACCATTCGGCCACATAAGACTTACGGTCAAACAAAGCTCGAATAGTTTTTTTGAGCACACCACTCTCTGCTGTTTTTGTATCCTAACCTAAACAAAGACAATTTATTTTTAGGAAATGGATTAAATCCAACATATTTTTAATTTAGTTTGTTTAAACGTTATTTTTATGGATAGTCATATTCGCGAATCCTGTCAGAAGACGCATGTTTTTTCTGACAAGATTTCTCGAATATTCAGACCGGTAGACGTAGCTTGATAATAAATACTGTTTAATTAAAAAAAAAAAAAAAAAAAACAGAGCTTCTAATCGAATATGTTTGTGTGTGTGAGCGCGTGTGTGGTGGTCTCTCTCGTGGATGACAAATGAGGGTTCAGTAAAATCGCATGAGTCTCCCGATGCCTGCAGGTGTTTTGCAGACGTCTAGACAGATAGAACATGAGCTAGATCCATTTCGCTCGAGTGGATGAGGATCAAATACCACATGTTTCCGCGAGTGGACACCAAGGCCTGTTTTACTGTGTCCAACAAAGCCACATGGGGCAGGTAAGGCTATAATTGAAACGAGCAGCATGTTGCCAACTTGCTTATATATATATATATATATATATATATATATATATATATATATATATATATATATATGCGATCAGGATGCATTTGTTCTCGCATTTCGTACAGTAACCCATATTGTTTGGAAGTGGTCAGATTTGGAATAAGCAAACTTTATCCTATGTTCGTCTTCAATTTTCTTTAAATAAGGGATCTGAACTACAAAACACCGAATTGTATTTTTTCTATTAGCATTATGATACAAGCTGTTTATAATACACTTGGTGTGTGACCCTCAGACCAGTTTATGGAAAATTCTCTTTATGCAACTTGGCTTTTAAGAAAGACTTACATTAGCACAGGTTTTCCTTATCGTCATCCGAAATAGCGTAAAGCGAAGTAGTAATTACTATTAGTTTACATACGAATTTTTATCGTTCAGTGACCACAAAAAAACTTTCTTCGATGTCTGCCTGCCTTGATGCCAAAGATCGCGATTTTTCAATTACTTTAGTTGATTCGGAAGGTTTAAAATACAACAGCAAGCGAAACTGTTTAGTTTTATGCATTTTTATAGACAATCAAACCATACTGCAAGATTTCAGAATTAAAAGTCAAACTTTTCTGCTGCCATTGCAGCAGTGTCAATCGTAACGAAAATGCGAAGGGGTCTGGGAACGCTAAAAAATTATTTCCTATATAAATTCATGATAAGTGAGGCTCTTTTTTTCCCACACATCTTTTCAGTTTACAAATGGTTTCATCAGGACGTTGTATCTTCGGATAGCGACGGAAACCTGTATATCTAAAGTAAGCATAGTAAATAATTTGGATTGTTAAGTTGCTAAAATTTAATTAAAAATGGATCTCTCTAAGACGAACGCATTCTATATTTCATTCTATTAAAAAAACGGTTTCCAGTTGTTAATTCAGTCTCCACTTTTCAAAAAAGAGACCTGGGAACTTTTGCAGAAACGTATTAATTAAAGATGAGTTTATAGATCATACCTGATGTAAGGAAATCCGGGATCTACATGTTTGAAAGCTACTGCAATGGCGTATCTACAAAATAAAATAAAAATATGAAAAAACAATAAAAAAAAATGATGAAAAGAAAAATAGGAATAAAGGAATAGTAGACACTTGCTAAGCGTAGCTTAGTTAAGCACAAGGTCATAAATGTGGGACTCCTAGTGAGAATTGAACTCACTAAACAGTAGTAATGGTCTACTAGACGAGCTCACTGACTATTATGGTAATATGTCCAGTATATAATAATAGAAACAGCTAGCTAATCTTCGTTGCAGTTATATTTATGTCTCTTCAACACCCATACGGCCACTGCATCTATTTGAGTAGGCCTGAGAGAGAGAGAGAGAGAGAGAGAGAGAGAGAAAGAGAAAGAGAGAGAGAGAGAGAGAGAGAGAGAAAGAGAGAGAAAGAGAAAGAGAGAGAGAAAGAGAGAGAGAGAAAGAGAGAGAAAGAAAGAGAAAGAGAGAGAGAAAGAAAGAGAGAGAGAGAGAATATCTGGCGTGATCAGTAGATTTGAACAAAGTCAAACACGATGGTTTATGATTTTTTGCTATCACAGCCATCGACAATTTCACTCACGAGGCTTTAATCAGCCCGTGGAATAGTTTTCAGGCACTTGATATTATCAAGAAGTGACAAATCTACCATGATAAGATTCGAACTCGGATGTCATAGTTGAAACGTGAACACGCTAAACCAATCGGTCACGCACTATATATATGCATACACAATGGTGAATGAGTAATGTGACTGATATAATTTTGATCCCAAATATTCACTAATATTTTCTAAAGAACTTGAGTCATATTCTTAAGTAGCCCCGTCAGATCGAAACTCCAATACTTGAAAGAGCGATAACATACATTAGACTTGAGAAACCTATTTTCCTGAAAAATTGATTTCAAAGAAAGAGTTTATGAATTTTAACTGATAGTAACGCTGTTTGGTCAACGAATTCTGAATGTTGCGTTATAAGGAAACAGCTAATCTCAACATTACCACACACACATGATAGCTGATCACGCGCTGTATGAGGACGGCTACTGAACATACTGCAAAATATGAAGACGTCCCTCCCCAATCACCGAAAACCTGATTGTTCTTGCGCTGTTTTTTTTAAGTTATAATTTGCGCAACACGTATGTGAACTCTTAGTATCAGACCGTTTTGTGTGTGCGCGCGAATCGTCTGAGTTACGTGGATGGCAGTGAATGGTATGCCATTGCTGGAATGGAATAATCAATAGCCTTTTTTTGTCGTCATCTTTTTTCTTAAATTAAAAAATAATACAAGCTCTTCTCATAAAAAGAAGAAGGTTGTAGATATTGTTATCACAATGGCTCAAACTAATCAAAGAAAAACAGGTCGAAGAAGTTCAATTATTCGAACAAAGCTTAGAATATTAATATCCTTTCTCAACGTTACAGACAAGAGATTTCTCTCTTTCCAAAACAACGAATTCAAAGTAATACAAGCACCTTTGTGTCTGTCAAAATAAGTATTTATACAATTTCTTAAGATTTTCAAGTTTGAAATCCTGACAGAAACAACAGTAGCGACAATTCAATACAAGGTGAGTCAGTACGCTGTACCCTACTCTCCCTAAAATCTTTTTTCACCCAGGCAAAGGTTATTTGAGTATAAATGCTTTGCAAATACGAGGGCCATTCAATAAATAAGGTGAATTTTTCGGTATAAGGACTTCTAATACAGATAGAAGCTTACTCTTTTTTATTTATTTTTTTTGTTTTACTTCTTTTTCACATGGATTTAATTTCTTTTGCAGATTAAAAAAAAACTTTGAGAGTTTTGGCGATTAACAAAGATGGCCGACCAAGAAGCATGCTCCAGGATTGAACAGCGGTCAGTTATCAAGTTTTTGGTTGCTGAAGGGTGCAAACCAGTTGAAATTCATAGAATGTCAACTGTGTGTGGTGCCACATGTTTCAGCCAAAAAAATGTCTACAAGTGGGCTAAATTGTTTAAAGAAGGACGGAGCAGTGTTGAGGATGAAGACAGGCTTGGGAGGCCTACAGAAGTGAGGTCTCCTGAGGTGATAGAATCAGTCAATGACCTCATTCAGTCAGACAGAAGGGTGACATTGCAAGGACTTTGAGCTTATCTGTTGGGACAAACGCAGGGGTCACCAGTCAGAAGGAGTCATCTTGCATCATGACAACGCAAGGCCTCACACAGCAGCCCAAACGGTGCAGACCATCAACGAGCTGGGCTGGGAACTGCTCCCTCATCCCCCTTACAGCCCAGACCTTGCCCCTTCAGACTTTCACCTGTTTGGTCCCTTGAAAGCGTTCACGAGAGGCACGAAGTTTAAAAGTGACGATGAAGTCAAAAGTGTTGTGAGCGACTGGCTGAGACATCAGTCCAAAGATTTTTACGCTGAGGGAATACGGAATCTTGTGCACAGATGGGAAAAGTGTGTGACAGTGCTGGTAGACTACGTTGAAAAATAAAAGAAAGAAAATTAAGCTTTGTGACACTATGAGTTGGATATATGCGCACACGTGTGTGTGTGTGTGCGCCCGCACATCTGTGTGTGTGTATATATACACCCCCACATCTGTGTGTGCGTGCGCGCGCACACATATGTGCGAGAAGATTAGTTAGATTTGACCTGGGTATCAAACTTCAAGACCAAATGATTAGATTAGGAATCTAGATAAAAACATGTTTTGGACATATGGCGAAAAGGGTAGATAAGTGTTAAGTACTTGTCAAAATACGAAGATAGGAAAAAGACCGGCTCTGGTCAAAACTTAAAAGGGTCTGAATTTAATGTCCCTGAATCGGAGTCAGCTAGGCTAAGAAATATTTTTATGTCCACTTTCTTCAAAGAGAGAAATGGTCATGAAAAAGTTATGGGTTTATTCGTGGGTGTCCCTTGTCCGAAAATGATGAAAGAGGATTCTGCATATATACGGGAGCGCTTTGGGTCACGGAGTTAGACTTAGTTTAGGTTCGAGGAAGGTTGATTTAGGCCGGAGCACGTAACATCGAAGAGCGACCCATTAGCAGCCGGACATTGTTAGTTAAGATATATTTTTTTTTGCCAGCCGAGAGTCAGCCCGGAGTTGGTCGTCCACAAAAAGGTCACACGCCTTCCCTCCTCTTTTCGTCCTACCCAAGTTTGTAGTTGTGTTTTTCTTTTACCTGTGAGCCTGCCTCTCGCTCGTTCCGCCGCACAGAAATTCTACGACGTGGGGTCTATATCTTTGTGCAACGAGTTGCAGAGGTGGGTAGTCTCACAGCTTCTATCTGTATTAGAAGTCCTTATACCGAAATATTCACCTTATTTATTGAATGACCCTCGTACATTTGACGAGGTATTATGATTTTTTTAATTACAGAAGACAAATAGCATTTGTATCCATGACAAAGAAAATATCAAAAGACGGGCTCAAACGTCAACATATCAAACTAGTAGAAAATTTCAATTGGAAATTTTTTTTTGTTAATCTCAGCCAAATGAAGGCGTAACTGGATTTATGAAGGCACAGCACAAACACAATTAAGAAAATTGTATTTGCTTGACAATGCAGTGGTACGTAAGAAATGCTAAAATCTTCAAGAAAATAATCCCTGACAATGGAAATTCTTCAGTGATATTGAATTCTAAAGTACAGAGGACAACACAGAAATATATTACGGAGATTTTAAACCATGTCATTACCATTATTACACGCCTTCTTGTTTAAGCCGGTATGCTTACCTGACAGAAAGACTACATTTTGGTCGCTGTAGCCTCATATTTTTAAAATAATTTCACCCCAAGCAAGGTTATAATGCCACTAAAACGCAATGGGTTGCTGGGAAGGAAAAATAAAGAGAAGCCTTTAGTGAGGAAAAAGAACACTAAGAGAACAGGTTTTCAGGAAGGCAGAAAATGGCGATTGGCATTGCCTTTACATTTTTGAAGATTGTAGGCGACAGGGAAGCAAGAAACTGCGAAGTTAAAAAAACTATTAGACTAGAACAAATGGTTACATCTAGTTAGTTCAACTGTAAAACAGTGAAGTCTAGTTGCCAGTCTAGTAGAACATTTAAATTTATGCGATCGAGGTACCAAAGAGGAAAGCTGATCAAATAATTGCCATGAAAATATTTATAGAAAGAACACAGGGAAGCCAGGTCACGGCGGTAGGAAAATGAAGTCGTGATGCCAGGTCAGGATCGATTACATTACAGACCCTTCTTTGGATTTTGTCAAGAATCTTGAGATATATAGTAGGAGCGCCAAACCAAATATGGCAGAAATATGCAATGCACGGGCGAATGGTAGATTTATAAATATGCAAGATGGATTCTGATGAGAAAAATTGTCTAGTACGACACGGTGAACCAACTTTCCGAGCAATCGACCAAGCAACTGATTCAATATAATCACTTCATGTCAGTGGAAAACATGAGCACAAGACGGCGCAAAGAGTTGCTCTCCTGGTGGTTAGCATTAGCCATGCTGCTGGCAGGCATCAAAGGTTCTCTATCGTGATTAAATATTAGCAGTTTTGTTTTGGAAGCGTTAAAATTTACAAGTCATCCCTTGTCCCGGTTAACCACTGTTTGGAGGTCATTTCCAAGAGCCGCTGACAGAGTAACTTTATCGGACTAGCTACTCAGACATGAGTAAATAATTGTGTCATCAGTATAAATACCTAGTTGGGAACTGATGACATTGGGAAGAGCGTTGATAATAATCTGATTCAGTGAGCGAAACGGACAAGCGACAGAAAGGTGAATAATAATGAATGAAAATGGTTAATTTCACCTTTTCCATTCATCGACCAAACAGTCAGCGTGACTGACTGTTGAAATATATAAATATATGTTTTATTTGTCACAATTTTTAGGAAATTAGACTTCCCAAGTCCAGTAACTGCTGTCGTCCTTGCCAGTATTGATTGTACTTTCTTTCCAAGCCGTTTGTTTAAGGTTGCGTGGAAAATGATTATAACTTTATTTTCCTTTCTAATTACACGTGCAAACCATAATTTTTGTTGTTTGGTAAAGCCCTTCGTTTGTGATTTCATAGTGCCATTCTGTAGGGTCTGATGAGGGATTGTCTAAAAGATTCCTTTTTTTGAAACCCTTTTAATCATCGATCTGAGAAAATGATTGTATATAGCTGATAGTTTAGACATTTTCTGAATGGGTTGGACACCATGAGTGGCATCTATATAAGATCTAACTAGGCTATTTAAGAATTAATTAGTTATTACAAAGCTGTTTAGTATTAACTGTTATAAAATATCCTCTAGGTATGGAAAGCAGAATTAGAATAGCCTGGCTAATTGGATTGAATTTCGGTTAAAAATTCTGATGAAGTCCAAAGAACAATGGCCAAAACGTTGTACCTATGACAGCTAATTTAAACCTGATTATCATAATAAAAAGCATAAAATAGAAAAAAACAACAACACCGCTCGTCTTTATAGGTGTTTCTCTGTGGATTAAAAATGTCCAAAAGGCAACTTGGGTATTGAAGAGTTCTCGGTCTAACTAAGAAGGGTTTAAAATTTTTTTTGTTCATTTGATCAAATTCTGAAATGTGAGTAGGGATTAAAATTTTCAGTACCCCCTCGTATATATAATCGATGCCGTTTTGATATTTTTAGAATTTAGCTTTCTGTACGACACAAAGTATATATATATATATATATATATATATATATATATATATATATATATATATATAAAAAGACACGATGGTGTAGTGGATAGCGGCTTGTGACACGTAGTGCACCAGGTCTCTGTATTCGACCCTTCAAAAAGTGTGGTTGGTTCAGCATGAAGCCTTCTCCACTATAATCAAATCATATGTGCTGGTGTCTGGGGTGTCGATTCCTAGTAACTGGGCTGCTTGACCCTCATACGTCGAATACGACGGGAGAGTCCACCACCATATATATATATATATATATATATATATATATATATATATATACATACTTGTGCAAATTGAAACAACCGCTTTAGTTTCTTTTCTTTCACCATACAGTCATATATATCGATTACACCCACTGAAGTGACAGGATGTAATCGATTTCTGCTTTTCCCCAGATTAGTTCATTTGCAGTGGTGTGCAGTAATATGAATCTGTTTTCGGGGTGTATGATTTAGCCTTGAAAAATATTGCGTCATCCGTGATTCCATCAGATTTTTATCACGCCAAGACACTATTGTCGCGACTGTCGATTAGTTGTCTTACGCCCATTGTCTGCGATGGACGTTACTACAAGGAAGCGTACGAAAATTTTTAACGCTGCACGAACACAGTAGCAAGCCTTACCAGTGAACAAATCAAATTACAATAGACAGGCCCGGAAAATCTCCTGATTTAAATCCAATCGAGGATCTGTGGTCAATTTGCAAGGAACGGGTTCATGGAATGGACATACGAAGTACTAACATGCGCATTGGGTCATGTTTCATTGGAAAAAATACGAAAAAAAAGTAAATAAGAACGGAATTATTAATTTTGCTTCAATTAATTTGCACAAGGGTGTATATATTTAAAACCTGGCGTGCTATAATACGGGTTCCTCATAGAAGCCCAGGCTTATATATAAGGTAAACTTAGTTTCGGAATAAGGCCACAAGAATGGAACACTTAACGATGATCGAACTCATCATAAATTGATGTGATCAGCTTGATAAGCATTACACTACGAGGAGCCGCCTATATTCATAATTTATATATGTAGTAGCAATGATACCCGGCGTTGTGCGAGCCAAGTCTGTTTTCTTATCTTCATTCCGCTACGTAGTCGTTTCTTTGCTGTATAATAACAAAATTGTTCTTTATGTAGTTCGATAGGAGTAAATAGTATGTTACATCATAATAATTCATGACTATAAATTATAATAAAATGACCTTAATTTTCTCACCAATACAAATTGTAATGCTTTATGCATTTTTAAAAATATAGATCATGCAAAAGCATTTTACAAGGCACGTTGCAAAGAACTGTTTGAAATTGATTTATTTGGGAAAGGATATTAGAATAAAATGGAAATTATATTGCAAGCGAACTACCTGCATGAGAATAGAAAATCAATTAAGCGAATACACAAAAATAGAAAAGGGCGTGAGACAAAGGTATGTCTTCTCACCAGACTTATTCAACCTTTACAGTGAAGCAATCTTGAGAGAATTAGAAGTCCTACTAGGATTCATTGTTGTCGGCCACAACCATAACAACATTAAAAATGCAGATGATAGATGACAAATAAAGGAAACGGCAAGAACACCATACAGAAGGTGTCAAAGAAAAGCAAGAAAGGACTAAATATCAACTGTAAGAAGACAGAATCTGTCGTTGCCAAAAAAAGGAACAGCCCCACACGCAAATTACAAATTGGAGATGCCAAGATTAAACATGTGCAAAAATTAAAAGTCAAGGAAGTGTTTTAACAGAGGATGGACAAGGCGACACCGAAATCCGAAGGTGTATCGAGTTAGCGAAAGATGCCTTCCAAATGTTAAGAAAAATACTAAGAAACAGGAATATTTCATTGGTCATAAATAAAAGAGTACTGAAATAATACGTAATATCGGTCGTCCTATATGGCAGTGAATACTGGATAATCTCATCACAGACGGAGAAGAGACTTGAGTCAATAGAAATGTGGTTCTACAGAAGGATGTGAGCAACAAAGAATTTTTAGAGAAAATTAAAACAAAAAGTACACTTATACGTAGCATCAGAAACAAACAGTTGAAATTTCTAGGGCACATAATGAGGAAAGAGGACGTGGAGAATTTGACACTCACAGGACATATTGAAGGCAAGAGGGACAGAGGACAACAGCGCATAACCTGCCTAACGAGCTTGTGTAAATGGTTGGCAGAACTGGAATTAGGAGAGATAGCTAAAAGACAAACTTTACTAAGGGGTACAAAGGACAAACTTGTGGAGAGCCATCATCGCCTACGTCTTGAAGTTATACAGCAAATAAAAGAAGAAAAATAGTTAAATATGAAAACAATTGTTTTTATTTTCGTAATAACTGTCCTGTTATAAATATGCGCTAAGGTTTGACTTAGTTTGGCTCAAGGTTACATGCGTTAGGTACCCAATGAGGATTCAATGTTTATCCTTTTTATAGCTAAATGCCATCAACTGTACGTATGATGAGTTGGTTCAAACTGATCTTCTTATCCTTCCCGCTTTTATCACTACATTTTGGCTGCTACATACTTTGACCTTCCTCAAGTGGTACTATTCATCCGGTAGAAGGGGAATCCTACGACAGATGGCTTTAGAATTTTGCATCAAAAGATTCCTGCAGGTAGCGTCAATATTTTCCTAGTTAAACCGGAAAAAAAAACGTATTTATTGAAACTGCTAATAAGAATCTGACATCTAAAGTCTAGAACTATCTCTAGACGAAATACTTACCCTAGTTACTGCTGCAGAAGGTGTAAGCTAAAGTCATACTGGAGCAGACGCTCTTACATTAGGCAGATGCTAAGGTTTGTAGCATTTTTTTTTTAAACAAAATCCTTTAATCATATACATTCATAGCATCTTTATTTAGTCTTCAAAGTGTTTTCTACGGCTTACTATAAGCTTACATAAACCGAGTTAAATTGTGTATAAAAGAGCGATTTTGGTGTTGATTTGAGGAATTTTCGGTACTTTAAAACTGTTGGTGCCGCTGACTAAGTGCGAAACAAATGATAGCCTGAAAGCGATAGACCAGGAGAATACTACGCAAACAGAAGAATTTCCTATAGCTTCTCTATAATCGTCTGCTGCGTCCCATTTTCAAGTAAAAGACAGCCGTTGTCAGGCTGCAAAAATCACCAGTCGGTTTCTTTGGTCTCCGGAATATTTTTTCCCCTTTAAATTCATCATTCAAAGGAACAAATTGCGACACTACTTAAATAGACTGATCCTTCCTTCTTGCCTTTCTTCCTTCCTTCCATCCTTCCTTCGGTGCCATGAGTGATACACGCTTCGTGATACACGCTTCGTGATACACGCTTGGGCTACCATGTTTCATTTCGATTCAGGATTGATTTGGCAGAAGAATTCCAGCAGTTGACTGCCGCTACTTTTTGGACCTAGTCCATTCGTAAAAAATACATAAAAATTTTTTGGAAATAATTTTTGCAGACTAGCCCTCTTTAAACCTCTCAGAAGCCGCGATATTTATCGGAATGGAAAAATATTTATTTTTTTATCTATTTAGAAAAGGGAGTTCAGTCATAAAATCGATATGGTTTAAAATCGATTCCTGACTTTTACAGAGTTATCTGCACTTAGTTTTTTTATATATTCCTGCCGTGCCTTGAAAATGCGCTGCTGTGCATGATACCTGCATATTTCTTAATACTTTCGTTATGTAAATTTTTGTTCTTTAATTAAAATACAGTATACTTTAAAGAACAAAAAGATGTATATATTTTTAATGACTAAACATGTTTTTGTAAGAAGATATGAAAAAATATAGATATTTCTTTCATATCTTTTTACACGAACATGTTTATTTCGCAAAAAAATTACTTGGTTTAAAATATTTTCTTAAAATAAAGCACATAAAATTGTATATATCCGTTTATTTATTTTATTTCAAAGAAATCTTTTTTTAAATAAAAAAAGTGTTTTCATACTCAGATGTCAATCGCGTAAGCAGAGTTTAAAACTTAACATTCGTAAACAAGTTCCGACAATTATTTACATTGTTCGGACTGTAGTCCTCATCTTTACTGGATTGCCGTGTTCACGACGTTTCGGTCGTTGTACGCTCCGGCCTTCATCAGGTGATTGGAATTTCGAACTGAACCCTTTATTTTGTCCATCGGGGTAGATTGTTCTAGTTCCACGTGCTATGCCTCTTCCGGATATCTGTTACTTCCCTTTTAACTCAACTCTTCAGGTTTTTGTTCGCCTCTTTAGTTATTGAACTCACGACTTTTTGCTCACCACATTGTGTCAAATCACTGGATCCAACCAACGCTTTTACACACTGAGCCATGTGTCCTTGAGGACATCAGTGTATGAATTTTGGGGACTTATAAACTTAATGTCTCAGTAACCATTTTTTTTTTACCAGAGCTCATATTAAAATGTTGTTGTTATTATTGCTTTTCTCTAGCACTCCGTATTACTGGTTCCTATATTATGTTCATTTCTATGCTTGGCCAGCTTAGGAGATTTTTGTAGCGTAGCATATGTACTGATTCCTTAAGTTTTCGTATTTTTCAGTGATGTTCTCTGTCTATTATTTCAACCTCATCCCACGTCTGGGATAGAAGGGTACCAGAAGATAACAACATTCAGAAAACAGCTTCGGCTTGCTTACCTTATGTGAAGGGACTATCAGAGAAAATACAAAAAAATCTAGTGCGCGTTTGCTTTCCTTAAATATGCTCTGGCATACCAGACCTTTCCACTTCGTATCGAAATCGAAGCCTCCGTTTATCACTGTAAATGCATTTTGGAAGTTTAGATGCCGTTTTTACTTACGTGATGAGGAAGAAAACGGGAGCTGCGATGAAAACGACAATGGGAAACAGCCACAGCCTCTGACCCCACATTATGCATGTTTGCCTGCATTGATTATGTCAGGATCAACCTACAAAGAAAAAAAGAAAACAGTCAAAACTCAATGATTCATGCCACGTGAGTATCGTGTCTTTTATGAGTACAAAACTACCCCGGGCCACAAAAAAATATTCTTCTGAAATTAGCATTTAAAAAAAAAAAAAAATTCTTTTTTTCATTATTTCAAGGAAAATGTCTCTCTACGCCTGTGTAGTAAGATGCCGTTTGACTGGTTACCATCAAAGACGTGGTATTGTATTTCGAGACATCTAAATCAAACTATTTTGAAGAAGTTCCAGACATTATACACATGGTGAAATTCGTAGAGATGAAATCAGTAAAAAGATAATTGTCTTATTGTACCTGATGAGATATCTCAAGAGAAATTTTCTTGTCTTGAGTCTTCTTACTTTGGCTGCGTAACGGACAGAGATTCATGATTATTTTCTAGTTAGCAATAAAGTCAGTGGAGGCTGTTATTGCCTTGGAGCAGCTGAAAAACTATTTTACTGATTTTACACATTTACCTTTGTAGTATAGAGGAACCGAAAATAGAGAATTTTTTTGTAAAATTTTAAAACAATTGTAATTGCTCAAGATATTTTCACCGAAAAAGTACAGCAAAAGCCGAACTAAGCCGATTGTGGTCAACATCGCCACCAATTTCTTTTCTTCTTCGTGGTATATAACGCATTCCGAGATCATATCCACGTGCTGCTTATAATTTGCGGTATTTATAAAGGAACAGTGCTCAGTATTGGAGATGGAGCACTTATAGACACAGTGTGGGCATAGGAATCAACACTGCATAGTGACAGTTTTACGCCTCATTGCAATTTTCAGAAGATAGATCTGAAGATCGAGTTGAGGTCTGAAACTAAAAGCAGTGTTGATTCTTATGTCTATATTGCATATGATGATAATTTGTATGTCGTATGATTATGAAAACCGAACCGGTATTATGTGTTATTGTCCTGGGTCATAAATGAGTTGTCTAATGTTCAATACCAAAGCAAGAAATAAGATGAACGTTTTAACCCTCCTGAAAAAGTTTTATTTCCAACTTGTACATCAACACAAAAAGGTCCGTAACTAGATCATATTGGTAAATCAAGTTTTAGATGTAAGGAGTTTGTCTTAAGCGTATATTAAAATAGTTCTTGGAGTTTTTTTGGATTAGTGTTTTTTTTCCTAACGCAATTTAAAAACCGAGACATATATTTTACATGTGTCTTCAACAGAGACATAGTTCTCCGTTTGACTAATGAAACCAGAACGTGTTTCCTTACATAAGCAATTGCAGGAAAGGATCAAACACTTTGATAAAGTCTCATGCTGAGGATGACAAAACTAAGACTAAGATCTGCCTATCGCCAAATGAGATATAAGTCAGGATGCACCGTTGTATCGTAAGAAAGTAACGCAAATAAGCGTATATTTTGAGCATGCAACCTTTTAAGACCAGCCATTTAAAGACAAGCTTAGTGGGTGAGAGGGTTACGATAAGTGTTCGAACCTAGGTAAAAGCCGAGAATTCAAACGCTGACTTTTTAAGGCAGGCAAGCCATTCCCTAATTGAAAGAGTGACACAATGCAATCGAAGTTGATACTTGAACGCGTACAGTGTATTTGAAGTTGACACTGTACAATGAGAGTAAATGTGATCGCATCAAATAGAATGGTTTTCAACGACAGTCATTAATAGTGTAAGATGTTACGTCGTTGTGTCCAGTCATAAATCTCAGTCGTATTGATTAAGACGAAGGTAAGAAATAACACGAAGATTGAAATTTAAATAAGGACAAACATTTATTTTTAACTGTTGCATTAAATAATTGATCTTAGATGTCCAACTGCTACAGTAGATAGACAAAGGGATTTTGGCGATCAAGTAATAGCACTGTCAAAAGTAACTGTTGATGAGAAGTAATCCTCTAATTACCTTAAATTACTTCCGATTGACTTCAAAATACATCGCCCTAACACACACAAGAAAAACTTGGGTCGCCACCAGGCACAGAGAATTCATTTAGGGAAGAAAAAATTCGTCGTTTTCAGCAAACAGAAACGTTGTATATATATATATATATATATATATATATATATATATATATATATATATATATGAGAGAGAGAGAGAGACATATTTCATTGAATAATTTAGAGAAGTTTTGTCTATTTATTTTCAATTGGATCCTTTCATATTCACGGACAATTTTGTTGGTGTCATTATTAAAGAAACTGAAAAAATACCGTGTTGATACATGTTATTTATTCCTAGTACTTTCGACATTAGCACAATGTCATCATCAGGGTGTTCTTTTTTTCAAGACAATTATAGTAGTGTTCGTCATTTACAAAGACAAATCTGAAAGTTCAAATTTTTACTGGTGAACGCTGAGTTTAGTACACTTAGTTAAGTAACGCTTTAGGGGAGGAACTAAGTTATAAGGTGCTGAGGGTTTTTAAAAAAAATAAGTATTAAGAACTATTGGGACAAACCTCGATATCTACTATCTACTGCACACATTTTAAAAGATTTGTGCAGTATTCATAAATTTGGTTTCAATATTTTAATAAAGACAGCATCAAGAATTTTTACTTTATGTTTATTAATTTCATGAAAAAGTAAATGTATGTATTTTCAACAAGAATTTTTCTGAATTCACGATTTGGACAATTTTGCAAATTGATGAATATGCCATTTTAGCGGTTTTTTTTTTTAAAAATGAAGTGTCCGTTTTAGTTAAAATCTCATCTCTTGCAATTTTGCTGTTACACTCGGTATATACCGGGTGTAACAGCAAAATTGTTCAAATCGTGTAACAGCATGGGATGTCCATCCCACAAAATGTTTAATATCTAAAAAACAATAAACGAATTGATATTCTTTTTCCAGGTGTTCAGATAAGACGTTTAGCCACCTTGACACAATTTGTCGTAAGAATCACTGAAAAGTTCTTTGAGTTATGAGCTAGAAAGAGAACAGGTTAAAATCATTTCGTGTCAGCCACACCATGTCTTCTCAACTGAGCAATGGTGAGAAGAAAAAGATCATTCAGGCCTTCAGTAATTGTACGGACATTCATACTCTGGCTTCCATCTTCAAAGTTCAATCAAGAACCATCAAGAGAACGGTGAATAAGTTTAAAAAAGAGGGAACAGTAGAGAGGAAAACTGGACCAGGAGGTCACAACAGCAAGAGGGATCATCATTTCAACTTAAAGCTAAATATATTCTTATTGTTCAAAGTAGAGTCCAATAGTGTTGTAAAAACATCGGAGAATTCCAGTAAGATATCTTTAATCATTTCTAAGATACAACGGTTCAAAGCTTAATCTATCAATTAGACAATTTTGTTGTTACACCCGGTATATATATTATATATATATATATAAAAGGATGGTTGCCAAAATAACAGACAGTTAAGTAATACAATAGTTTTCATTCAAATTTGTAATTTAAATATCTACATTGTTATCACCTGACAATAATCGGAGATCAAACCGACCAAAACAGATAACAAGGACAAAGATAAGGAAGATTGAGGAAGTTAAATCTTCAGTTCAAGGTAAATAAGGAAACGAGGCCCAGAAGGCAAAATTTGTCATGCAAGTGAGATTAGGTCACGCGAACGCCGCCATTTTTAAATGTTGTTTAAATCACGTGTACCAGTGGTAAGCATAAATATCGCCACCTGGTAAAAAAAACTAAAAACTCGAGTCCGTTAGCAATGTATGAAAATTAAACTTTTCAGTACTAACGTAATTATAAAACCAGTAAATGTGTTTACTTCAATTTTGCAACGTATAAATGTTGGTAGAAAAAAAGCAAACGTTGATAAGATAGCGATAGTCACAAAGTACTGTCCGGAGCCCCCAATTAGGCTTGCGCCGCAATCGTGAGGGGGTCGGGAATAGTACGCACCAGCCCTGTGTATAAGAAACTAATCCATGTTTGCATAACGACGTTTCGAAGGGACAAGGAAAAAATAGGAAGATACAGGCAATGTGTGAAAGAAAAGCAAATGACAATGGGTAATCTTGTTAACAGCTAATAATAATAAAGAGATCCACTAGGAATTGTGCAAGCGACAGAGGTTGGACTATTATGCATACTTTGTGGAACAATAAGGTATGTATAATTCAAGGCTTCGATCTAAAATAGATTATATTTACCGCGTTCATAAAGTACTCTGACCAATATAGTACTACCGTTACAATGGGGTATTAAAATATCCCCACCAAGAAGGGATTCCAAGACAAATTCAGATGTCTGGTCATAGGTCAGATTTTGGGAATTGGGTCGCGTCGGGAATTTTTCAGCACCGCCTTTATAATAATAATAATAATTATTATTGTAAAAATACTATTCTACGAAGATTTTCTGTCTGAATTTCTGGGATGATGAGTTATCATTTATATTTAAACTATCGTGTTCATCTTTGTTTTTATTATAACAACGTTTCGAACGTTGTGCCCTCCGGCCTTCCCCAGGTGTATATTGATCTGGGTAACCTGCAAGGAATTCTGAACTAAACCCTTTATTTAATCAAGGCGGGTAGACTGTTCTTGTCCCACTCCCCCGAGACATGGGCAGTGGGGCGAGAACAGTCTATAATTCCAGAATTCCCTGTAGGTTACCCAGATCAATATACAGCTAAGGAAGGCCAGAGAGCACAACGGCCGAAACGCTGTGATAAGAACAACAAAGATGAAGACGACAGTCCAAATATAAATAATGTTTAAAATTCAAAGAGAACTCAAATCAGGCCAGGAGACCAAATCTGGTCATCGCAATACAAATAAATAAATAAATAAATAAATAAAATGAATTTGATAGACAGATAGCGGATGTCGCTGCCTCTGGAAAAAGAGAAATAAAAAAGCTGGAAAATATCAGGAATTTGACAAAGATCTTAAACAAAATTATCGTCTCTGAAGGGGCACGTATAACCAGCATTACTGGCACACTTGAAACAATCCTCAAAGCTCTTCAAAAATTCGAGCAATTGGAAATCCGAAGAACTGAAATAATCGATCTGTCATCGTTAGTAAAACAAACTAGATAGAGAGGTGTGAAAACTCAACTACTACCAATACTACTACTTCTACTGATAATAATAATAATAATAATAATAATAATAATAATTGAAGAGACTTGCTGTCACTTTATCCTCAGTGAATGGAGGAGATACAACTGGTGAGAAAACTTAATGAGTAAAACTAAGAAGGAGGAATAATAATTGAAAGTATAATATAATTATTTTTCTTACCTCAACGACAAAACGAAACCTTCGTGGCTGTAACATGTTAGTAATAATGACCCTTGACGTGTCGCCCTCCTCTACAATATCATGTGTGTCAGCCTGGATTAAAACTTCGCAACTACTAAAACAGTTTTATCTTACCCGTCAGTGCAGACGATCTGAAAACTCGTGGAAAACAAAACAAGGAGAGAGTTAAATGACACAAATAAATCGGGTTCAGGTAATTCGGCGGTTATTTACTTACTCTCCTGCATTGTGGTGAGCAAACCTACCGAGGGAGTAGCAATTAACAAAGCGATAGAAACTGGCGAACGGGGGAGAGTGAGTGCAAAAAGAAGTGAGATTTTAACTAAAATAGACACTTCATCAAAAAACAAAAAAAACAAAAACAAACGCTAAACTAGCATATTCATCAATTTGCAACCGTGACAATTTTCATCTTTAATTTACTGTTTATCTATTCATATATATATATATATATATATATATATATATATATATATATATATATATATATGTGTGGGTGTGTGTGTGTGTGTGTGTTTCTATTTGCCCATATATATCTCTTCATCTCTATTCATATCCATCTATTCGTAACTATCTGTTTCTATCTGCCCATATATATCTCATCTCTATATTCATATCCATCCATCTATTCGTAACTCTCTGTTCATATATATATATATATATATATATATATATCTGTCTCTATCTGCACATATATATATATCTTCATCTCTGTCTATTCATATCCATCCATCTATCTATTCATAACTTTCTGTTCATATCAATCACAATTTGTTCATATCGGTTTGATTACTTGTATTTTATGTTAATATCTTATCTTTCATTGTTATTTACTAAGTCTAGCTTAGTTTTAAACAAGGCCACAAGTATGGGACACATAAGTGAGGATCGAACTCACTGCCCAGTAGTTATGGGAGACCAGACAAGATTGCTAATTATTACCCGACGCTGAGGTGACATCTCTTATCTTTCATCATTCATCTGTTTCAGTCTAACATACCGATGTGCATTTCTGCCTCAGACGGTTCATATCTGAGATTTTATTTCATAAACTGATCTGTACACATTTATCCGCCTGTCAATTACATTTTGTTCATACTTATTCGTTCTTTCCTTTTCCAACGTCTTTATCGGTTATTTCGTTCTTTATTATTATTATTATTATTAATAATAATAACAATAATTATGGCTAGGTCACCGTTTACCGGTTACGCTGCAAGGTAACAGTGGGGAGGGGTGGTGGAAATAGTTCTGCTGCAAGATTTCGGGAAGAGTGAACTTAGCAGAAGTTAGAAGAAATCATTATTAGATTGATTCAATTCTCCTAGGGGAGTTTGTACTAAAATTATACAGTAAGATAATGAGGTAGAGAGAGACAAAAACAAAATTCCGTAAAGAAAATAAAACACGAGGAAATGAATGTTTGATTTTTAGAAGAATAGAGAGGAAAGAAGTGTTGTTTTTTTTGTCGTCGTAGTCGTTCCGTGGAATATGTTTCAGAAAAAGTACTAAAGCAGGAACGAGGAAGATACATTTCCTAAGTTGTTTTTTGTAGTAGTAGTAGTAGTAGTAGTAATAATAATAATAATAATAATAATAAAAAAAAAATAAAAAAAAAACAACCAACGAAGACAAGGGTTAATCGCAAAAGAAAGATCATTTCATTACATAAAAAATTGCTTAAATCCTACTGCTTTTTTGTTGCTACCTTGCAGCGTGCCCGGTAAACGGAACTCCATAAATAGTAGTAGACGTGGAATGTAAATATGTAATATATTCATACTAAATTTTATGGAAGATTTTTTAAATTCCAATTTTTAAAATGAAACGATATTTCCGAATGTTTTTGTTGTTTTTTGTTATTTTTGCCACTAAATTCGCCTGACATGTTGCGATTGCATAAAAACACTGAGAAATACAGGAAATCATCAATAATCTTTATTTGCTATAATTCAAAATTTTTTGAAACAAGGTGTGAATTTAGCATGTATGGAAACCCTTTTGTTCAGTAACCAGTTTATTTCCCCTCTAATATACACTGCTTGTCAGTATGACTGCCATGCCGTCTCTTGACTGGTACAAGCCGTTTTGGGATTCATAAAAATAACTTTTACTCCCAATTTCAAAGCGGGTGTTATGAATAATCAAAAGTAGTCTCTTCTTGTTTTGTTACTCTCCTCTTTGAGAGAGCTATTTTTGTTTACTGGGTCTATAAAAGGATACTATACGCGAAACTTGCATTCTCAGTTGAATAAAGCCTTTTTTTAAAGTCTACACTTATTATTTGGCCCCAAATAATCCAAAATGAAGATCGAATACTGAAGTGAAATAAGAATTACGCAAGTAACGCTAAAATCAATCAACAATCTGAATATCGCTTACTTCGTATGAAAGAACGTACCTTTCAAAGATTGGAATCGACGATAACAACACCACCATTATGCCAGTAACGCTCGCATTAATAGTCAGGAATTATGTGCACAGCGACTAAAAAAATACACAACCATAGACAAATGTTATTTGAGATATATATATATATATATATATATATATATATATATATATATATATATATATATATGAGAAAGAGTGAGAGAGAGAGAATTGATTTAAGTAAAAGTTTAGCTGATTGATGCTACCTATACTATTTACATCGTTCGGACTGGAATTGTTCTCATGTCTTTGTGATATCTGTTCCAGTTAATTCTCATTAATATCTCAACACTCCAACCTATTGAACTCACAACTCTTTGGGTCAAATTACATTTTTGGGATTACTAGACCAAAGCTTTTATCCACTGGGTCATGTGTCCTTGGGGATATTAGTGATTGAATTTTGAGGACTTATAAGCAATATCTCAGTATCATTTTTACCAGAGCTCATATTACAATGTGTTATTATTGTTGTTTTTCTCTAGCTCTACAGGTACCCATATTATATTCATATCTATGCTTGACGGCCTTAGATTTTTATGGCCTAGCATATGCGCTGATTCCTTAAGTCTTTGTATTTTACAGTGTTGTTCTCTGTCTATTTATATATATATATATATATATATATATATATATATATATCTGTGTGTGTGTGTGTGTGTGTGTGAAGTAGGATTTTAATCAAGTTGAAACCCACCGGGTATATAAACCCGTAAAAAGTGGGCCACTTCGACATGGTGTAATAATTGGCTCGCTGGATCAATTACAACTGAGTAGTGAGTTCGATTCTCACCGGGTGCCCTACACTTTCGACTTTATACCACATCTAGGCTACGCTTAAGAAATCGTCGCGTACCTCACCGTGGTGTAATGGTTAGCAAGCTTGATTCGATCTATCAATTACGACTGAGTTACCACAAACTTTCGGGCTTGTGTAACATCTAAGCTACGCCGAGAAACCCTTAAAAGTTGATTTCCGGTACACTCGATGTTAGAAATCTTGTATCTGATCAGTGTACAATGACATCAAGAATATCGTTCATTTTCTTTTCACATTTAATATATGTAGATTGGTTTGCCTATTATCCGGGTCACACTCCTCCCCAGTCCTTTGAACAGGGGTGGAGGCTTATCCCTTGTTTACTATTTAGGGTTGGTTTTCCGGTTCTTCCTAAACCCTTTTCATTTTCTTTCACTCTCAGTAGACCCTTACGTCTTAGTGGCATTATCGCCTTGCTTGGGGTGAATTGATAAAAAAAAGAAAGAAAGAAAGAGAAGGAAATGCAATGCCGAGTGCAATGTATTAAGTGGTTGATAGAACACCCAACCTTCAACTACACACAAAAGGTGTCGACCACTTATCTAACATAATAATTGAGTTCTTCAATACGTACAAGCAGATATTGTTTGAAAAAAAAAACAATAAACAACAACAACACAAAGAAACAACAAAAATATTTATCATTGTCGTCCCTAAAGGATTTCCCATCACTAGCCCGTCTATTTGCCTATAAATTATCTTATTAAAGTTGAATTACACCGATATGGTGACGAACCCCAACAATTCCATAAAGTCGGCCTCGGGAATACGTGACGAGAGCAAATGCCTACGACACAATGAACCAGCACAAATATCAAGTGTGTTGCAATGGTACACAAGTAAAACTACTAATATCAAATGAGCACATAAACTTATCGTAGGTGCTGAAAAGACAGTTCCGCATAGAGTTGACAAAAGTAAAAGAGACTTTCACGTAATTAATCATATAGTACTTCAGCAGAAGCTGCAATAACACAGCCAATCACTTTGTCAACTTATGCTAAATCGATCTTACCATAGATAAAACCGGGAGAAAAGGAACATTATTTTTATGAGTTTTGGGTAAACCATACAATCGTGGCCATATGGAACCTACAGGCCTAACAGCTCCATAAATGTCCACCGACATTTACCGAGTAAAAATATTTCGTTACACATTCTTGCTTTGTTATGAATGTTTTTTTTGTGTTTTTTTTGTTTTTTTTATAAATTGCTTTTTTAATGTCTGCGTTTATCGTTCTAATAGAATTTAGCAACTCTGCGAAAATATTTTATTTGTTTATTATATAATAATTTAGCCATGTCCATTGTAAATTATTTTACTATAACAATGCATTGTAAATAAGATTATTTCAGAAATGTACAATTGTTAGTGGTTATGAATTAATGCAGGCATTGTAAGTGTCAGAATAGAGCTATTATATGCGTAATCTTACGTAATCTTGTCTAAAATAATGTTTAATTTATATCTTGCAGTTTCCATTATCTACAATTCGCAATGAATTATCAGGGATAGTTGTCCGGGAGCTTGTGTCGTAATTTATTGCTAGCAAGTTCTAGCTTTCCAAAATGATCCATGCGCCAAACGAAGCCCAGCTTTGGAAATATCTACGGCAATAATTCGCAAGAACAGGACTTTTTTTTTCAATTATATTGAATGGGTTTGTTGGGGACTTTTTAGATCGTGGAATATTTTAATCGTAAAAATAGAAATATAGACAAATAATAAAATCTTTAGTATGCTAATTCTAGTTGTTTATATATATATATAATTTTTCGGGCATTTTTTTCTTTTCGTTCGTTTTGTCATGGAGTATTTTGCAATTTCACTTGTCATTTCTCCGTTTGTTTTTATCGTATTTTCATCTACCTTATTCTTCCACGTCCCTCATGTATCAGGTTATTATTTTTTTCCTCTCCGCTTCGCATTCTGTTTCCATCAATATATCTCGTGCTCTCCCAGATGTTACACCTTTACTTCGAGGCTTATCTCCTTTTTTCTTCCCTTTTTTTAACAATCCGCTTCTCTTTTACAATCTTGCCATTTTATTTTATGCCTAGTCCTCTTTTTCACACACCATCAATTCTACAGTCTTTTGCTTTCTTTTTTTGTCTTCCAACTTTTCCCGTCAGTCAATGTAATCCCATGCTTCCGCTAAAGCACTTCGGGAATATCGACATATGGCTGAACACCCCATGTGATCAATTTGTTTTCCTGTTTCAGTATTTGAGCAAACAAAACCGATAGCCGGACGGTGGGAAACCTACAAGTGGAAAATACGCACAAGTGTATGCGATTTCTTCTAACAATTGATTTAAAATATGAAAATGCATCACTTGAAATTTGTTCAAAAGACACCTGTAATGGCGTCTGATCACAGGCGATGATTGTTTTTAATATTAAATCATTATTTTACTTTATTTGATAATCTGAGTAGCGGAGCATATTGTGTTAGATATAAAGTAACACACATCTATGCCGGGTGTCACAGCAAAATTGTCCAAATCGTGTAACAGCATAATTGTCCATCCCACAAAATGTTTAATATCTAAAAAAAAAAACACACAAAAAAAAAACACACTAAACTAATTGATTTTCTTTTTTCCAGGTTTTCAGATAAGACATTTAGCCATCTTGATACGATTTGTGGTTATTCAGCTAGAAAGAGGACAGGTTAAAATAGTTTTGTTCATCCTCACTGTACTCCCAAATGAGCAAAGACAGAAAGTTAGAGAGAGCTAAGATCATCTTGAATAAGTTAGAAAATTGATTCTGGAATAATATATATATATATATATATATGAAATATATTCCAATCCTTCATGAGCTTCTGATCCTTAGGTATGATTAATTAATGGCGAACATGTGATTTTCGTTTATGATCAATTTCATCACGATTTTTCTGTTAAGCTTGGAGAGTAATTATACATTTTTATTGCTCAAAGTAGATCCAGTAGTGTAATAAAAACCTCGGAGAACTCCAGTATGATATCTTTCTAAGACGAAACCGTTCGAAGCTTAATCTAACAAATGGACAATTTTGCTTTTACACTCGGTATATATATATATATATATATATATATATATATGTGTGTGTGTGTGTATATATATATATATATATATATATATATAAATAGGTATCTCCAAAAATTCGCTAAAAATGAGTATACACGAGGAAAAAAAAATGCCCCAAACTTAATAAAAATAAAGTTTGATCGTCAAAATATGTTATTAATAGGAAAGATCAAAGGATTTTTTATTATTAAATTATTCCTTTTCAGAACCTTCAAAATTTTGGTTAAATGTTTTTCTTGCATCAACCAGTGACCATAAATCAGTATGGGAAATTTTAGCGTTCTTTAGCGGTGAAAAAACGCATTGATTTGGAAATTCTTGCAAAAATCAAATAATTTTAAGGCTTCTTTTAGAAAAATTTTTTTGAAAATTTTAATAAAAATATTTGTTTACATCCGTCACAGCCCCACCCCTTATTTAATTTTATGAAATTTCGATAAATTAATTTTTGTAGGGCATGATGTTTATATTGGTTATAAGCAGAATTTAAATCATTATTTTTTTTTTTTCTAAAATAGGATCCAGAGTTAACGAAAATTTACTCTGAATCGTAAAATAAAAAATGCAATAAAACTAAGATTATTTAACTGGAGAAACTTTTAATTGCTTTTATGTATAAGATATATCATGGACACTATTGTCTTAAGAAGAGTTATTTTTCGATGAATAATGAATTTTTAGAAGATTGTTTTCCTTTTTTAAAAAAATTAAAAAAATTTCCAGTTGTAAATCTTTTAAAATTTTGTATTAATTTATATCGGGTAGCTGATATTGTTATTGTGTGAAATCTATATTCACTAATCATAAATGGGAAAGCTGACTACAATTCTGCGACGGTAACTATTGTAAATTTAAAGCCAAATTATCTAAAATTCAATAAAACATTAGGTTACAGGGTAGTTAAATATTATATAAGAATGGAGCTCACGTTATATTCGTCAAGTAATTTTTACGAAATGTAAAATTAAATTTAAAAGCTAAATTTCCCAAACATCAGGCTGTCAAGTCAATAAAGCTCAACACTTCATAAAAACATCCATCTTTGTATTAAAAATGCTTTTCTGTGGTCTTTTAAACTAAGAGTAAGTAATATTTGTTTTAAAGTTTCAGAAAAGTACATTTTAATTATGAAAAGATTTTAATAAAGAGAATTACATTGCACTGAGAGGATTGGAGATATTGCTAAAAAGAACTGAAAAGAAAGAAAGAACGAGTCAAGGATTCCAAAACAAATAATCAAAGATATATTAATAAAACAGATTAACCGAATTATTATTTTGTGTTTTGATGGAATAGTGAAATAGAAAAGGAAAGAACTTTATCATTTGAAGGTGTTAAATGTTGATACAAAATTCTTAGTTGAAGATTCTGAATTGATAAGGAAATTTTATGATACGAATATATTTTAATGTCTTGCAACAAGTAAATTTGTATTGTCCCTTTGAGGCGATTGAGCGTTTGCTGATCACTCTCTTGTGGGGTGATCGCAAACACTGGGCCCGTAAAGAAGCCTGTTATCAGCGTCCGTGTCATGGGAGGCTGGGATTGCCACACTTGGCGATTCATCACCATGTCTCAAAGTTGGATTTCCTACGCCGCGTTTTGACGGAGGGCTCGATTTTGGCGCAGAGTGTTAGGGACACCTTCCGTAGCTTTACTATCACTCCTCCCATTTCTTGGGGTAATCGCCGTCGTGGCCGTGGAAAGTTGTCGAGTTTCCTTAGCGAGTGTTGGCTGACCTTGAAGGTCATTCCTTGGTCCAGTGACCTTTCTCGGCCTCGGCGACTATTGTATCATGAATTAGTGAAGGGGGTCGCGAAGGATCCTTTGTGTGACTAGCTCGGTTTGTCGGCATCAGAGTTGCGCTCTTTTTGGTCTTGGGTGCCAGCGGCGGATTATCTCAGCAACCCTGAATTTTCGCTTAGCTGGTGTTTGATTCGGAACGTGCTACCTCTCAATGATGGGGCGAGGCAGATTTGCCAGACTGTCATCGGTGTGACCGTAGCTTAGAAGAAACGCTTTGCACGCCTTCTACTATTTCCATCAGGTGCGCCCCTTTCTGGGATTATGTCGGCAAGTTGACGGCTCGTATCGCTCCCGAGCAGCTCGTGTCCATTGATCTCGCGTACGCGTGTGACAATGTGACGTCCCCGTTCTCCGGGGTAAAACGGATGGTGCTTTTCGCGTTGCTAGCCGGAGCTAGAATGGTAGTGTGGACGTCGCGAAAGAAGGGAATCTTGCGAAATAAACAGTTTTTTATATCAGGGTCTGGTAGTTTTCTTTAAACACCAGCTTAGGATAAAAATCAGATCTGATAGGAAGCGTTTGATTTCGACAGATTTCAGCGAAAGGTGGGTGACCGAGCCTGGTTCGTATGGACGGGGCCAGCCTTGATTTTCTCTTCTATGTTCCCTTGATGCAACGGGGCGGTTCCTGTGAACCCTCCCCTCGTTAAGATAGCGCTATTTTGTTTTGGTAGTTAATAAGTGTTGTTCCTGGCACTCTCTTTTGTTATGATCCATATGGAGATTCCCAATCTCCCCAGTTTTTATCTCGGCAGGGCCAGCCTTTGTGTTTTCCATTCAGTCATTTATTTTTACCCTTCCCATTCCATTAGCGAGTTTGTCTAGTGGCAGAATACCGTGGTTTCTCTTATTATTTTGTAGGGTGGACGGTTCCTACTAACATTGGTTTACATTTTGAGTTTGTTTTCGGGGTTCAAATCCCCTCCCCATCATTTCATGAATCATGGAATTTTTATTTATATATATGAACATTGAAATTTTTATGACATGCGATGTTTTGGAGGTCCTCTGCGAATATGCAGTATTTTGGTGTATGTAGAATTGATAGATGATCGATAAGTTCTTGTGGTAAATGAGTAAATTATAATGAATGAAAGAGTCGTGAGTCGGATTAGCCATAACATCTAAGGAAGACCAGGCCCTCCCTTTTTTATCCCTCCCGGCTGTGTGTCACAATTTCTGTGATTACAGAAATAAATATTTGTATTGTCCCTTTGGTAGTCGACGTCAAAAGATAGCGAGGCTTTCAAAAATTGTTCCACCGATAATCCCACAAAGACGAATCTTAATCATTTAGTAAGACTATCTTTATGGCATGTGTTAAAAAGCTATTTTTTTGTGCAGTGAATTCGATTCTTAGTGGGATTTGTGCTAGACTCAGCTGAATAAATATCATTAAGAATACCTTAATAATAATTCACGTGTAACCAGACATGTTTAATCTAAGGAACAAATATAAATTCAAGATTTTTGAAAGCCGCAAGACACATTCTTTTGTAATTCTCGGTGACTTATAGTTTTCTTTAGTCCCTTTCCTTCACCACTGAAGAAGGATGCCACACACAAATCTAATTTTAAATTTAGGATTTCAATTATTAAATATTTTTTTACTAACAACAAACATTAGACTTTGTTTAAATCTAGTAGAATTGCAGTTCGCAATCGTTAAATAATTAAAACTTTAAATGCTGTTCTTATTCACCTTTTACATTAGGGGGCAGAGGAGCTCAGCCAAATAGTTTCCACGAACCTCACATTAAATATCAAATAGCTGCACGTGACTCGCGATTTGGCCACCGCTGTAATAATGCACCTATTGTATTGACGGACAAACAGTTAATTGTAAGATAAAGCAATTGAAATTCAAATTTAGAACATTTGGGTTTTACCAATAAAACAAGAGAGTAATTATGAAATTTTAATTTTAACTGAAAAAGTATTTTTCGGTAAATATTTTAACACATACTTTCTGAAGATTTAAGCATTTTTGTGTATCTTTTTGTTTAAATTTTAAAATCTTGCAACATTCCCAACTTTTACTGTTGACATCACACCAGACTACTTCGATACTCAGATTACAAAAATGTTTTCAAATTTTTCGCCTAACAGTCATAATTGCTTTCTCTTAACACAATGTTTTAGTTTATTTTTAATTTTCTTTGGGTTATTACTATTAAGAATAATTCGGCGCGACTTAGCACAATGGTTATCGGCACGGAATCGGTAAACCGGGTTTGAATCCCAGCTGAAGCTGTTCGCATCCCTGAGCACTAATACTCTTGGAAGAAAGACACGAATCTTAGGATTCTTAATTTCGGACATAGGATAACAAGAGCCAAACCTGTGATGGGCTTGCCGAACGCTTCCAGGTTTCTGATGGCACAATAAGACTTCACCTGTACCGCATTGGGAAGGCGTACAAGTTGAGCAAATGCGTGCCCCACAAACTGTCGAAAAACAACAAGCAACAGCGAGTGACAGCCTTTCTCGGCACCGCAACGTACCCATATTTGATAGAGTCCTGACCAGTGACAAAAAGTGGGTCCTGTATGACATTCCAAGTGTGCCAGGCGTTTGTTGTCACCACGGGATCCTCTGCCTCACACCACAGCTACACTAAAGAAAGATCATGCTCTGTATCTGATGTAGTCGACAAATAGTGACCTATGAGCTGTTACCAACGGACCAAACCATCACTGCAGACCTGTACTCGCAGCAGTTGGAACGTGTGCAACAGGCGCTGAAGCAGAAGGAGGCAGTATTGGTTAATCGCAAGGATGCACTGTTCCTCCATGACAATGCCAGGCCTCATGTGGCGCGGGTGGACGTGGATACCATACGGTGACTTGACTGGGAGACACTGTGTCATCCACCTTACTCCCAGCACCTTGCACGAACAGATCGCCATCTATTCCATTTCCTAAGCAACTACCATCGTGAGAAATCCTTCGCAAATGAGGCAGACTTGCGGCAGGCACTCACAGACACCTAATTTTTACCGCCAGTGAATTGAGTAACTGGAGGAACGTTGGCAAAAAGGTTCTGGATGCCGATGAGGATTACTTTGAGGACTGGCGGTATGCCAAAATTGCTGTTTACCATTTTCAAATAAATAAAAAAACAGCAGGGACTATTTTGTTTAACTTGTATTAAAAGTCAAGAAATTCTTAACGCCTCATTTATCAAACTTTCTCCAGTCTCCACCTTGCTATCGATTTACTTTTCCCTTTGTTTTGTTTTAAAAAAACCCAACAAAATACCCTTTTTACTTATTTAAACCGGATAAATATTTTAACTAAGCTTTCCGTGAAAAACGCTAAGTGAATGAGAGCGGCGTTTGTAACACTACAAACACTAGTTTTTAAAACTCAAACCTTCATAGCACTGAAAACCTGTCAACTCTTCCTACGATAAACATCGACCAGAGGACAGATAGATACATCAAGTCATTTGTTCTAACGACTAACACAAGACCTTATCGGACTTGTGTTTTCCAGTTGAAGAGATCAAAACGAACAAGAGGAGACACGAAGCGGATTGTAAAGACCAAATATAACATATATCTAAGGAAAGTTGAATATATTGACTGAAACAATATTTATGGAGTCAACACAGATCTACAAGACACAAATGGGGAGGGGTGGGTAAATCTAAATTTAAGTTTTAAAGATTTCATAGATATTTTTTAGATATTTTTTATTCCATAGATATTTTTTATTTCCTCCACTCATATAATGAACATTTTTTCTTAATTTTCTTTTACTGTTTGTTTTGATTATAAATACAGATTTTTTTTTGCTTTTCTGGAATGAGACCTATAGAATTTTCCCGCAGAAAAGACTTACTTAAAAGTGTTAGAAAGTATGTACCACGGAAATGGATGTGCTTTTTCCCGATATTAAAGAAAAAAATTGCTACCTCTTGTTTTTAAAAAATTTCAAAAAAAATAATGGAATTATCCGATTTAAGCGATATTGTTAGTACTTATTCAGTAATTAATAAATTATATACTGAATAAGTCATTTTATTAGAAAACTTTGTGAAAATATTTTGTGTGTCAGTTTCACCATCTCTTTTGGATATTTCGTGTGTAGTTTTAATTTTTTTTTTTTTTTGTTTGGTTGGGGTGGGTCCATAACTTTTATTTTACAGTTATATAAAGAAATCCCTGAAGATTAGCTTTAAGCTATTTATCTTTCAAATTTAACTTCAAAGAAAACATTTTAAATTATTTAAAATACGTCTTTCAAGATATTTTTTTATAGTAAGTCCGTACCTTGTTATAAGTTAATATTTCAGGGGAAAAAAAAAGAAAGAAAAATGAATTTAAAAATTTATTTTGAAAATCAAAATGGCAGGAATAATTTAGTTTTCTATCTAGTTCTCAGTTTCTGTAAAAGTGATAGTGGGAGCTGAAGACCCCCTCTAAACACTGTGAATGGTCAGTAGTCCGAAAATATATATGAAATAGTTCTTTCTTGTTGTTTTTAAAAGAATTGGGCAGTTTCATTTCAGCAACCCACCACTGACTACGAAGCCCATATAACTTACGTTTTTCCGTCCGATGATCTAACCATAGTATTTCTATTTATGTTAACATACTTTTGTTTGGGTTTAAAATTTAGAATTTAAAAAAAAAAATTGTGACGAATCGCTATCATTTGGGCGTTCCTGACTTTACTGATGACGACCACCAACTGACAAAGAGTAACGTGAAACGGATTCTGCGAAATACAAACCAAGCAAAAATCTATAAGGGGTGACGTTGGAGTACTTAAGCGAATGAGAAAATGAAGTCTGCGACAAGTCAGATGAAATCGGACACTAGCATGAATTGTGAACTGTCTTTGAAAGTGAGCGATTTGCTTACTGCATGAATCAGACTTAATCTCTCTACCCCCTTCTGACCCCCCCCCCACTTCTCTGACGTCATTGGAAAGTTGTCATCAAGTTTACACAGTCTTTCCTTTCGGGCTTACACGTAATTACGCCACGCTAATCCTTATAAAAAAATTAAATAAATAAAAATAACAACCTTCCAAATATCCTTGATTTTTGCAAGCATTCAGATAGAGGGTGCGGAAGAAATATCTCTCATATAATAATTAAAACATTAGCTAGATGAAAACACCATTGGCATTAATGTCTTCCCATTATGTGAGAGGTATTTCCGTCGCAGTGGGGATCGAACTCACGAACTACTGATTTGGTCTTTGAGATGAGCTTTGTAAATATGCGGTACGGCAGGCGCCCAAGAAGGATTAATATTAATATATTCTGGGTCGAAATCATATTTTTCTTGCTGAGTTATGTATATAAATATATATATATATATATATATTTTGAACGATAAAAATTATTAGAAAAATCAATTAAAATCTTCAGACACACTGGGTTGTAGATTAATATTCTTATGCTTTTATTATTATTATTTCATTTATATTCCTCGACTAGTTTCGACCAACATGGCCATCATATTATATATATATATATATATATATATATATATATATATATATATATAAGGACAAAACGCGTCACAAGTAACATTTTTCCACTTTGTTATACAATTTTCCATATATAAGGCGTCCAAATTATATTCAAGTAATTTTATAGTTATGCACCCCCTTAGATAAATTTTCCAAACATCGATCTGTCACCACCTCATAAAAACACTCGCCTCCGTGTTAAAATGCTTTACTGCGATATTTTAAATTAAAAAGGTAATATTTATTTTAATTCAGATTAATTAAACTTTAAATCAGCTATTTTTCTTAAACAACGTTTCAGAAAAGTATTTTATTTTCGAAAGATTTTTTAATGAAGAGAGTTATGGTATGTTGACAGATTTGTCAATGTGGACAATTTTACGGACAATTATGAAAAAATCATTCTAATCAATTTAAATTCGGTTTGAAATACAGTAAAGTATTTTGCTCATTGGAAATATTCAATTTAATCTATTAGCTTGGAATTAAACTAAAATAAAAGCGCCAAGAAAGTTTTTTTCACTTTGTTTTTTACTCTAGGTATCAATTCTTCTTTTCGAGGTACCCCCCCACACACACACTATATATAATATATATATAATGACGGGTGAAAACGTGGAAAAAAACAAGGATACAACCACCACCGATGCGCGAAGACGCGACACTTGAAAATAACATACAATAAACACAATGTACAAACTTATCAACCCACAAAAATATTTTGATGTTTCATGAAACCCGAAAGCGTTCAGAAGACAAAACGATTTACGTTCAATTTTTCCCGAAAACCAGAAAATGGTCAGAACTGAAAAATTAAAAGGAAAAAAAAAACAATTAATTTTTAATAATGTATAAATAAAATCTTAAAAAACTTCTGTTGGTCTTCAACCAAACATACACGCACTATATATATATATAAGAAATAAAATGCCATTTCCTTGATAGTGAGCCTCAGATCATATAAATGCAGCCAGTCCTTTTCAAGATCATGCCAGTTATATGATGTGAAGAACCTGCGCTGTATGCTCCAGCAAACAACACGCTCTTGCTTTTAGGTCCAAGTATTTCCTGATGTTTGCAACTTTGAAAATCTAACGCAAATATTTAATATACGTCTGATGTTGCTTGTCTGTAAGCAACCGAAATGGTATATTGTAGCCAGATATAGTAAGATGCCGTTAAAATATGCTAACTTCAAGAATACCAAAACAAAAAAAAAATAATCCAGGTGATTTGCAAATGAATAGAAATACTGTAGGATAAATGGGTGAATCTAAATGGTAAGCCTATTTCTTAAAGGGGATAATTAAATGCTAATTATAATGTACAATATCTATTTAAATATTAGTAAAACATGTGTTGAAACAATAGCTCACCAAATATCTCATAATATACAAAAGCTTACGTAATCTTTGAGTAATTACATTAAAATCATCTTTTATATTTCCCATCATTACTTTTTCTTGAAGAGTGACCCCAACGGACAATAGAATAGTTAAATATTAACTACAAATAACTTCAGGTAGATATTTATTAAGCCTATTCTAATCTGACACCAGATTTCAATTGTGGATCACTTCGTAGAGATTTGTGTGAGTTGTTTGCAAACCATTGTTCTACAGAGGAACGTTTAAACACTTATTGACAAAGCTTAGTCTATCACAAGATTACAAGTGTGAGACACACAGTGAGAATGGAAATTATGACTGAAAAGAACGTTTTTATAACCATTGCTAAACAATAAACTAGACTTGCAACTGCTGAAACAGCTAAATGCAACCACCAATTCTACTACGACAATGTCTTTTCTCGCACTTCAGTTTCTTGTTTCCTTAATATCTTCAAAAATTTATATGTAACGTCTGTCGCCATTTTCTGCCTTCTTGAACTCTGTTCATTTTTTGTCCGTCACTCAATCCTCCCTATCCCCAGTCTTCTCCATTCTCTTCCAATCCCTGTAACCCCTGAGTACCAGTGGCATTACCACCTTGCTTGGGGTGAATGATTAAACAAATAACTAAATATAATTCTATCATTGCATATTCATCGACAAGTCAGTATATTTATGTCCTTTTTAAAATCTGCAATAAACCAAAGGAGAAAATGTCCATGTCTGATATTTTAATATTGATTACCATATATTAACTGTCCATATTTCTAAGATGAGGTATTATGTACACTATTTACATTATTCGGACTATTGTCCTCATCTTTGTCGCCATATAATGTAAATAGTGCACATATTAACTGTTACGCTGCTGCTATGTAAGCATAATATTCTATGCAGCTGATTTTATTTTTCTTACTTCTTGGTATGACTTTCTTCCTTATCAAACAAATAGTGCTAATTTCCTCAAAGTATTGCTGTAACACTTATAAAACGAAATATAATTTTATTCATCATTACAGAATTCTAATGTTTAATGAAAATTAATATTGCTATTCAAGACTGATTCCAAGGATCTGCTTCACTAATTATTTCTATTTTCGATAAATCTTTCCTATCACCATTAATACTCAAAGAAAATTTATCAAAAACATTGTCATCACTTGAATCATCTGTTGTTATTAGTGACGACGCCATATTGAATTTTTGTTTTCACTAGAAACAGGCACAAATTTTCTTGAATAAATAGTCGATAAAACCTAAAAATAAATCGGTTATGTGGTGAAAATATGTAAATTTGGAAATCCAGCTAACATCATACAGGATTTTCAAATTATATCCCCATCAACCAATCAAGTTACAAGTTTTGCTGTTGGGAGCGGCGAGGTGTCTAAAGCCATGATCATGGCCGGCAGTATTAGATCATCCGACCACAAATGTTTTCTGAATTCCTATGATTAAGACTTGTGATTGAACTAAAAAATAATAGAAATGGTTGGAAAGAAGGGTTCAGAAGTGTTCCTTTGAGGACGATCACATAAAAGAATTGCCATTATTAGAGGACATGTGACACATCTTGTACTAGTAGAATGTGTTTTTTACCAGAACGTATCATTGTGTGAATATATATGTGTATGCATATGAGAAATTAATGGATTTTTTAAAAATCCGACATTATTTCACATTTCTAAACGTTGCAATTAGTGGATACATATGTTTGAGTAAACATATTTTTTAAACAATGAAATTAATATCTACCGTTCGAGAGATCTCAGATGATGTTGAGAGGCACATTTTCTTCATTTCATTTTCTTTCGATCTCTAGGCCAGTAGATATTAATTTCACTCTTGAAACAAAGACAGGTATGTCTACTCAAAAGTTCAGGCAAATTTCAAACAGCTTGATCAGTCCAATTATCCAGTGTTTCCCACCTCTCAGAATCGATTGACGTGGAAATAAGGAATCTCCCATTTTTTTTATTAATTTTATTTTATTTTTTTGAGAAATAATTTTACACTTTAAATTTACCACACTTCTGGGCAGTGCTTGATGTGTGCATTTTATAAATACTTCAATTTCCACCATAAATCGACTATTTTAGAGATGGTCTTGGGTAATTTTTGATACTCGAAAAAAACAAACTTTGTTAAATATATTTAGCGTCCGGTTATCTTTTAGTACTCGTGTTTGACACCTCATCAATCGGTCTTCTTTTTATATTCCGTGTCCCATCAACCAGTACAATTCCTAAATCCAATAATTAGATTTACATACTGACATATACAAACAGTAAACAAAATAGCTGAACGACAATCAAGAACGACCGAACACAATTTACGAGGAAGACCGAAGAATGCATCAGCTAAAAAAAGAATGAACATACAATTCTGTGTAATTCGTGTAGTACAACCAGATTCCATTTTTAAAGCAAGATCTTCCAACAAATCCATTATTTAGCGTGTTTTAGAGATCATACCAAATCTCTGATGCTCAATATGTGAAACTTAAGATACAATTCGACTCCAAGAGCAAATACAACTGTAATACGTATACAAATCTGAAAATTTATATCTCTACTATTTACATCTATCTGATACTAATTTATACAGGGTCGATATGAAGCCAATCGGACCAACTGGGATCGGTGCTTAAAGAGGCCTCCGCGCTAGAGTAATCTACTCTAGGCTCATTTCCAACACCCACTGGTAACAGAGGTTCGCCAAAAATTTTCCAATTGGGCCGGCTCTAAACTTATATTTTATTTTAATATTGATTACCACATCTTAGTTGTTCCGCTGTTGCTATGTAAACAAAAGCTTCAATGTAGCTGTATATATTTTTTACTTCCTTGTATGGTTTTCTACATGACCATCCTAATAGTGATAATTTTATCAAAGTATAAAATCGTATATAATTTTATTCGTCATATTGGTGTCATAAGGCGCACAAGTTAAAAATGGTTTAGAATTCTTTTGCATTTCATGTACCGAAAATCAAAAATGCCTGACATCTCGCGTATCTTAGTTTTATCAATAAATGAGTGTAAATATTTTTTTCTGAAAAATCTATGCTACTCACGTTGTATAAATAGTAACAGTAAAAATTTGAATAATTTATAGCGAATAATTAATTTACTATAAGTTCAACGTTAACTCACACACAAATCATGCAAATAGTGCATTATTTACCAGAATCAGCGCCAAATTGCCACATTTCTGTCGTCTGCTTAATCAATTTTTTCCGTTCATTATATTAACATGTCTGGGCACTTCGACGTGGTATAATGAGTAGTAAGCTTGTCTTGCTAGATCACTTAAGACTGAGTAGCGAGTTCGATCCTCACTGGGTACTCCATACTTTCAGCCTATCGCCACACCTAAGCTACGCTTAGAAAATACTTTGGGCACCTTGAATTTGTGTAATAGTTAGAAAGCTTGTTTCAGTAGAACAATTACAATTTAGTAGTGAGTTCGATTATCACAGAGTACCTCATACTTTCGGACTTGTGCCACATCTAAGCTAAAATCACTATTACATTGACAAGACCAAAAAACGGGAATGTGAGGCAAAAATGAAAAGAATTTCTTTGGGAATTAACGAGACGTAGTTGATAAATAAACGAATGATTGGAATGAATGGAAAAAATGGTATTAATATATATATAAAAAAGGCAGATAGAAAGAGATTGCCACGAAAAATAAATCTAATAAAGAAAAGCACAAAAAAGAAACATTGAGGTAAAATATTTTGGTTTATTATTGTTTTAAGATATTCAAGGTTAAGGTGTGGTAAATGAAATCTCGATGACGTAAATTGACCAACGGGGAGAGCAAACAAAAAGCTAATGAATTGGATTGAAATATTTTAATTTATCATTGTTATGAATTTGGAGTTGTGAAATGTCAATGATACACGGCGAAATTCTCCCCGACTAAAACAATAATAAACGAAGGAAATTATGTTATAATTTTCCTTTGTTGAATAAAGTTTTGAAATTTGTTGATTTACGCAATTTGTTACCTGACAAAAGGAATCTATATCTATAATTCTCAAAATGTGTGTGCGTGCGATCGGATGTTGTTTATGCGTTTCCACAGTTTTCATCCGATTTCGATGAAATTTTTCTTTGTTTGATAGATAATTCTTCAGTGCCGTTTTTGAGTCCAAATTGGCTGAAAAAATTGCAACCTTGAAGATGAACCTTTGCAAGATTGAGAACGCAAAAGCGGTCCTTTTCAGGGCCATTCGCCATTGAAATTGTTACTCCCCCATTTGGAGATGTGCCTCAGTTGCACCGAATTGTTGTTACTAATATTGATTTTCGGGTGGGCTGACTTTAAATTTAAACTGCTCCAATTGAACGGCAAAAATTCCTAGTAATGAAACACCCGGTCGAAGACGGGTTATACTGCTAGACATTATGATAAAAGAAACTTAAAATTATTAAAGATCAGATGGAAACGAAAGAGGACATCTGAAAAACAAGACATATTAGTAGGCCAGCAAAGATTTGGGTAGAAAGTTTCCACGGGACATTACTACTTTCTATAGAGAGAAAACTTGCAATGGTTCGAACTTTCACGACTTAATTGATTAGGGAGGTAGCACGGAAAAGGATATAGTCGATTAAAATTACAGTTTCTCATTTGTCTACACTGATATTATTCCCTGTCTTTCACTCACCCCCATTCTTGAAGGATAAAAGATGAGATGCATATTCCTGACGCATTCCTTTTGAAAAACATAGAAAAGAATTATAGAGCACGGAAAAGTATAAGTAAACGCCCATTTGGAAATTCGTACTGCGTGAAACAGTTAATGGGTAAATAATCAACAATGTTATTATGTATATTAAAAATGATTTTTTTTAAATATTCAAAATAGGCCATTCTTATAGACATAAAATAAGGAGTGTACAAATCTCTCTCTCATCATATATATATATATATATATATATATATACACACACACTGAATTTCTGAGAGGAGAGATTGCTACTATTATCCATTGATTCAGGCTATTTTCTTTGTATTTCTTGCCACAGCATTTCGGTCGATGGAATCTCCGACCGTTCTCACTTGGCAGTCTTGTAGGTAATGCTGAACTGACAGAAAATAAAGTTATAGAATCCTGAATATGTGACTATTTACTCGCAACAGGTTATAGAGTTAGATTACAGTAACATGATCACATACATCGATTAATACGGGTTTTAAAATAGGAGATGTATCAACAGCACTCAACCTCTAAATATTGATGCATCGTATATCCTCTTGGATATCAAGATAGCCCTGTTATCATACATGCATACAATTGCATGACGAATACAGCTACGTGATACATTACTCTAAGCATCTTGCACCCGCTAATGTAATCCAGCAAGAAACGTAGGTTGGCAAACTAAACGAGTTAAGCATTGTCCTGTATATATTCAATGAGGGACAAGCTTGACAATCTTGCTGGACAGGGAAGTTATCGAAAATCCTGAAGAACATGTTGCGCAGCACGAGTATAATGCAGACACCATTATCTATTGGAACAACACACAGTCCTTATGTTGCAGGAATGGCAGAAGAACTAGTTGAAGTATTTTCATGGAGTTGTTAAATATTCGTACTACAAACGTCAAAGGTCACTGAAAGTGTTAAATTACAGTACCCCATGATGTTAGTGATTGTGTGTGTGTGTGTGTCATGGGCGAATACATTCTACAAGATGTTACCCACTAGATCCACGTGGAAAGTGTAAACCGTCGCCGTTTACAGGAAGGCAGAACCTATTCTCCACTGAACAATAGAGAATAGCATTCTTTAGGTGACTCTCTCGCGACGCCACCGTAGACGTGTATGACAGTGTTTTGGCTTAAGTATAGGCCTGGCTAGATATATACCTGCTCGTAGTTTTAGTACAAATTAACGATAGCCAGCAGCCACATTTTTTTCTGATTTGAGCTTTGAACACCATCCTAAGCAAGGCGATAAAGCCACTAACACATAAGGGGTTATTGAGTGCGAAAGAATGAAAGAATCTGAGAAAAAAACATTCTTAAAGAGAGAGGCCAATAAAATAATTTAAATTAAAGAGACAGATGATGACGATTGACATTGCATGCAAATTTTTGAAAATCAAATTTGACAAGAAAGCCGGAAGCGAATTCCACGAGCGAGTAGTGCGAGAGAAGAAATTGTTAACAATGAATTTACTGTAACATCTTACAATGTATCAATCTTGACTAGCGTTTGTAGTACGTGACCGCCCAGAACCTGGTCTACAAAAGGAGAAATATTTATTTGACCACCGTTGCAAACACTGAAGCACCACTGATGCGTCTTCTGCTGTATGCGTAGTAATTTTCCGATACGACCATCTAGAGTTTCGACGGCCTACAACCAGGCCGCTCTCAAATGACTAACTGAACATGAGCACCTCCATGACCTGACATCTGCTTACACGCGATTATTTCACGACACTTAACATGCGTCATCGTCTAAATCTCAGATACAAACGGCGTACCTGTATCGGTATTATTACGTTAGAAGATGGTTGGAGATTTTACAAATTTTTATCAGAATAGCTACGACTCACTAGAATGCACATACTGTACCAAAGTCAAATGCGACGTCGTTCTTCAGAGTTCTGCAATTTTATTCCATGTCGGTGTGTGTGTGTGTGTGAGTGTGTGTGAGTGTGTGTGTGTGTGTGTGTGTGTGTGTGTGTGTGTGTGTGTGTGTGTGTGTGTGTGTGTGTGGTGGATTTTGAAACAGTTACAATCGTGTGTTTCAGAGATGCTCGTAGGGAAACTCTGATGCTCAAATGCAAATGTGAAACACCTTATTTAAGACGCAATTACACTTACAAAAATGTGCATAATGTACACATATCTGTACTAATTTATACAAATATGCACGCATATAAATGTGAAAATGTATTTCTGAACCGTTTATATCTATTAGACATTAAAACAAAACATTGAAAACCAGACATTTTTGTTTCATATCTGGAAAATTTTAAAAGTCTGACATCTGTTTTTCATTAGATTATTGCTTAAATCGCTGTAATGAAAGAAAAATTTTAAGGGTTTTGCATGAGAAAAACTTTGATTCATGAATTGGAACTTGTCTTATTTTTCAGTGTATAAGATGTACTTTTATTTTCAAAGTCACTTGTTTGTCAAACCAGTGAAGAAATGGAATATTCATGTCTACCCTTTAGATTTTTAGTTAACCTACAACAGCCGAAGGTCGACGAAGAAGAGAGCAAGGTGGAAAAAAGGGAATAGATGTGGTTGTTCGCCATTTCACGATAAGAGAAATGATGCATGTGGTATTGGGGTTGATAGGGTTCGTTGTTATACTAGTATGTTGAAGCAGGGTGCGTGTCAAAATGCTAAACATTTTAATCTATGAATCTAAAGGCTATCATGCTCTGTCGCCATGGCTCGATGGTAGAAATTTAGTCAGTGTATCACCGGCATCCATTGGTAGTAACGTGAAAGTGTCATATCAGTTTGTTCAAGAGACATCCTTGGAAACCTACATATGTAGGTGTCCTGGAACGGTTTTGTAAATTTATCTGAAGGAAAAAGAATTTGAGAATTTATAAACGAGAGGAAAACGAATATTTTTTTAAGATTACATAGAAAGATGTGAATAAAGTGGCAGATATAAACAGACTTAGATCGACTGACAAATTGAGAGGATCGTGAATGGACAGGGAAATGAACAGACAGACAGAGGGACGTGAACGGAAAAAGGTTAGTCAGACCGAAATGAACAGAGAGAGAGAATATTATGAGAACATTGAGATAGCTATAAACCTGTTGATATAGATACGATCAAATTGACATCAGATGAGTGTTTGGAAGCAGAACGGAAAAGAAATAATAAACCAAGGAAACGCACTGAGAAGGCGAATAGAGAAAAATAAAACATCTGGAGGAATATTCCTGGAAATACACAGACATGGGTGGAAGAGGAAAAGAAGAAAACTGAGAAATAGTGAAAACGCGATGAAAATCTTTGGTTCCCGCTTAAATTGAACAATTATCTGTAGAGTTCAGAAACCTATTTAGTACGCTATTCATCAAATTGGTCTTTTTCACCAGTTTTTTTCCTACATTGAAAAATGTCTTCAAAGGCTGTGTCGTAACGTAAATTCTATTCGTTAAACATTCGTATATCATACAAACCAGAATCTTTTTCGAACTGCTAGGATTTAACGCATTGAAAATATAGTAAACGATTTGAGTTGTGTAAAAATAAAATAAAATTCAAGAAATTACAATTAAAAGTCAAAAGATTAACATTGAGTGATTTACAGTACTCCTCACCTTCAATCAATGATCACTTGAACAGCCATGGTCTTCAGGAAGTTAAGACGAGGATAAACATTGTCTAGAAAAAACAGTGTCATTATTATTAATTTTGACGTGTTTTGTTTTTCTTCAAAAATAAAAATCTCCTAGTCGTTACGATAACAATGAACAAAAATAAGATGGAAGAAACATTAGACAAACATTATAATGTAAGAAATTCGAAAACTTTAATAGCGTGGAGGAAAATTGACTACGAAAAAATAAAATTGTGGTAATAAAAAAAGCACATCCCGTGTCCTTTTTTGTAACTATCCATCATAATAAACGTTTTTCAGCGATGAATTAGTAAAATAAAGCTTTATAAGTTTCTACTTGTTGTTACTATATTACAAATCTTGCATTATTTACATTATTCGGACTGTTATCCTCATCTTCATTGCCACATTCACAACGTTTCGGCCGTTGTACGCTCATGTGATTGGAATTTTGAACCGAACCCTTTATTTTGTCCACCAGGGTATATTGTTCTAGTTCCACGTGCCATGCCTCTTCCGGATGTCTCAGTTTAACTCAACTCTCCAAGTTTTGGGTTCACCACTGCTAGTGAGTCTAGTCACTGGATCTAACCTACGTCTTTATCCATTGGGCCATGAATCTTGAGGGCATCTGTGTATGATTTGGGGGACTTATAAACCTAATGTCTCAACAACGATTTTTTACCAGTGCTCATATTGCAATTTTTTGTTTGTTATTATTATTGCATTTTTACCAGAACTTATATTGTAATTTTTGTTGTTAATCATTGCTTTTCTCTTGGATATTTGAGTTAAAGGGAAATAACCGAGACAACCAGAAGAGGTATGACAATCTACTCCGGGGGATGAAATAAAGGGTTCGGTTCGAAGTTCCAATCACCTGAGCGTATAACGGCCGAAACGTTGTGAATATGGCAATGACGATAAAGATAAAAGTCCGAATAATGTAAATAATGCAAGTAATCATAATTCTTCATCTCAGAGATATAGACAGATATTACATAGCTATAAGTAAATATAGCGAATGACGTCTAATAGTTAGCTTTCACATTTTAATCATTAAAACTAGTCAGATAGGCTTTCAAATATTAAGGGATCAGAGTTTAACTCTTGCCAGTAGCTTATCTCCTCTTCCTTTATTGTTTACGATCCATGATGTTTATGTACACATCGTTGAATGTAAAAATGATCTAACCATTGCGATAAAAAAAAAAAAAACAAGATGAAAGAAATTTTATAAAAAATCACCTTAATTCAAAAAATACTGAACGCGTATTCAATCTTATGCGAAAAATTTAAAAAAAAATGTTATCAACCAATAATATACTACTAATAAATGTAAATAATAACTAATAAAACTTATAACAATAGCTAATAATAATTAATATTTATTTTTAAATTAAATATGATTATTAATAACACCATTTTGTAGGCCGTTGTAAGTAGATACAGGTTGATAGCTGTGAGATACGTACAAAGATTCAGATCAGTGGCGTCTCAGCGTTCATTATGGCTTCATAATTTTGTTTTGTTCACCATTACTATCGAGAAGCGAGTTCGATCCTCACTCGCTGTTCCATATTTTTGGATCTATGCCAAAACTAAGCTAAGTTTAGTAAAGCTAATAAATATAAAAAAAAAAAAGATTAGCGCGCCTCATCTAATCTTGTTGACCATTACAAGTGAATAATGGATTCATTCTTCACTGGTTGCTACATTCTGTTGACCTTGGTCTTATCAGATATCCTACATTCCGATCAGATCTTATACGAGATCAGTTCTGAAGTACAGCTTCCCGTACTCGAAAATTGTTGACCAATAACATTTTAAAAAAGTATTCAATTCAACCAGCTACGGCATACGACTTCAATTATTTAACTCGGTGTAAAGTCACGACACACAGCGGAACAAGACAATCTCAGCTGAAGACGAATTTCAAACTAACAAGTATACCAAAGGGGATTATATTCGTCGGGAATGGTTGAGTGCGTTTGTTCACGCGCAGTAATTAAAAAGCAGACAATAAAACAATGTCCTAACAGTCTGTTCAATGGCGCAGCGAACTTTTCCTGTTTCAATTCCTGCCAGTCTAGACGACAGTATATTTCCAAATCAGAAACTTGTTCGTGTTCGAGCCTAAATAAAAGAAAGGCCGTTGGTTGCAAGCAAGAAGGAAGATCTTTCAATTTATTAGATTGGTGTAACAAAATCTTCCAATCATTTTTAGCACGCACCGAATTAAATTAAGTAAAAAAAACAAAAAAAAAACAAAACTGTATAATACGTACTTGCGCATATATATATATATATATATATATATATATATATATATATATACACACACACACCAGGATAAGTAAAAAGATTATCTTCATTTTCGCTATAACATATATTTGGACAAGAGTGAGAATATTTTTGACTTTCCCTCATATATATTAGTCATAGTGGAATTCAACGTATGGGGGGCCCAAACAGTTCAACCTTTGGAACCCGGTACAAAGTGTTTTATCACCAGACTATTGGGAGCTATAACTACAAAAATCCAAAGAGAAAGCCTGCCAGGTGACCGAAAGAAAACTTAACTAGAAAACAAAGCGAACAAAACAAATACTAGCAACAAAAATCAAGAAAACCTATGCAAAACCGGGAAAATAAACAAAGACTAAAAGACAGACACTTATCTAACAGTAACCATCAGTGACCATATATATGCTGCATAATATGGGGCACCTTGAGGCGGTGTAATTGTAAGCAAGCTTGTCTCACTAGAACAATTAGTAGCGAGTTCGATCTTCACTGGAAGCCCCCTACTTTTGGCCTTGTACCACATCTAATCTAAGCTTGGAAAATCTCTATATGCTATATAATATTTCTGCTATATAATAACACACACTCATATATATATATATATCTCGTTAAATACCAAGGAGTGTTCTTTATTAAAGGTATTTTGTTTATGTTTTCAATGTTTCCGCCCATTTTCCTAGTTTCCGGTACATATGTAACTACAAATTGTCCAATGTTTGATACTTTCGTCTTTTGTTGGATAATTTAAATATTACACCGGAAACCATAAAAGGGTCCGAATCAGATTGATTGGTTTGTTCTTTACGACTTCTCAACCTTGTGTCGGTTATTTAAAGTTAAAATATATTTTGTAGATTGTAAGAAAATATTTTTGCGAGTGTATATGGTATTAACCATTTCTGAGAATGACAATGGTTTTCCAGATGCAACTACAGTGTAACCCGGATATAAGAGAGTTGTCGGGACCGGAGAAGAAGTATCTTATATCCGGGTTTCGTCTATTATATATACATTAACACAGGCTCTAATTTGGGACCAGAGAAAATATCTCTTATATCCGGGTTTCTCTTATATCCGGGTCTCTTATATCCGGGTTACACTGTACTACCACTTAATCTGCAGGTGGAAGGAGGGGGAGATGGATTCATATTATTTCCAGGGGAATTTGCGTGTAACCGAAAGATAGAAAAAATAAATTGAAGAATCCTTTAAGAACGTTAAACAAACATGTATAACTGAAAGATTCCTGCCAAAATACACGCACAATATATATATATATATATATATATATATATATATATATATATATATATATATATAGATAGATAGATAGATAGATAGATAGATAGATAGATAGATAGATAGATAAGACTTTCCCACACCATATAGACAGAGACATTCATTTTGCTGGAGGGACATAGCACATAAAAAAGAATGCTATGAATGGATAAACCCTCAGAGAAATAAATACAATCGACAGAAAGGTCATGGCCTTTCTACGCTCTTGTTGTTGCTGTTGTTGATGATGATGATTGTTGTTGTTGTTGTTGTTGTCCTCTGAACTTTTACGCTAGTTGTATCTGGTGGCTCTCGCTGGAGATCAAGTGACAACAAGTATCTTCAGTACCTCAACACTAACTTCAGTATCTTTGCTGAATTTAGTTATGCTGTCGATGGCTTCACTTCTGTTACGAAAGTTACGTTTAATTTTATTTTATGAAAGGCTTTTGTGTCTGTTCCAAGCGCGCCAATAATGATGAGTGCATTCGTCACTGTCACTTTCGACAATTTATTTCGGTTCTTTGTCACGGTTCACAATGCTTTTACTCTTTGTTTTCAATTTCATTTTGTGATCTGTTTAACAGAGACATCCACCATATAACAGATTTTTTTTCTTGTTTACGATGATTAAATCTGCTCTGGACTGGCTAAACCGTTTTTCTTTGAAAGGTCCCCGAAGTATTTTACTTTTTCTGTTCTTTTGGATCACATCAGATTTGTGCGTATGCTATTGGTCTGCATTGACTTAATGAAATTCGTTTGTATAATTCCCAGAGTATTATTGTTTATACCCAATCAGGTATAGTTTATGCGCCTTCTGACCTAATTTGATACATTCATTTATCATAGGATTGAAAATTTAATTTCTGTCTCTGGCCAAACGTTTGCTTTTCTGCCGAGTCATGTTTATTTGAGATTTTATATCGTCTTTTTGTTTTGTTTTTACAGTAAGGTGCACCCTGTACAAGTCCAGAGAGCCACTCGAGGTAGAGGGTTACGTTAATAGGCAGTTTATACGGATAGAAGGGGAAGATAACGGTTAACTAGACTTGAACAGGTTAAGATTGTAGTGTTCAGGGAAACATTTTTTTAGGAGTCTGTTCCACAGATCAGTGATTCGTGGAAAGAAGTTGCTCGAATGGAACTTCTCATCGATGGAATACGGAGGAAATGTGGGTGGTTGGCTATAATGTAAGTGGCATGGCGGATCCTAGCCGTGAAGGTTAAACTTGGCGGAACCAAGGATTGTTCGTCCGATCAGTTTCTATGGAAGTAGCGATAGAGCAGGGAGAGGCTCACTACATCCCGCCTGTGAGAGAGAGGTTTGGTTTGTTTTACGGCATACCAGCTTCAATGGGTTATTCAATGCCGACAAGATTTTTATTGCTGGTAGTACTTTTTTTTAAAAAAATGTATTGCTGGTAATATTTTTCTTTTTCAAAAATGTACTGTTGGTAATTTTTTTCCCCAAAAGATATTGCTGGTATTAAAACCTATTTTTACACTTTCATAGTGTTTTGATCCCATTTGGCTCATAGCTAGGACCCTAATGGGTGCTATCACCCCGAGGTTGGGTGGACCTGGGAACACTAGCAATTAAGAGGTGGTTCCACGCTCCTGAAAACCTCCTAACCGGAGGCCTTGCTGCTGGAGATATATATATATATATATATATATATGAGAGAGAGAGAGAGAGAGAAGTTGGATGGTGGAAAATAATTCTTCTCCAACAGGGACTCGGAGACGCTTTTGAACTCTATCAAGCATAGTAAATTGAGAACTGGTCCGCCCAAATATGACCCCAGTACTCCATTGATATTACTAGAGATTCTAGACAACTTTTCACGTGTCCTTTCTGCAGTCATCCTTTATATATTATTATTATTTGCAAAATTATCCAGTGCCATTTTTAGAAAACTCAGTCACTTATGTGCCATACGTAATACACGCTTAGGCGATCATGTATCTTTCGATACATGACTGACGAGGCAGATTTTTCCCTGCAGTAGGTTACTATTTCTTTCTGCAGTAGGTCAGTTGCCATCCATAGAACCTGGTCTATCCTGCTATTTATGGGAAGAAAAGGAGGATTCATACCTTTCCCAAGGGTATTATCACGTAAGTAAATGTCATGGATTCGACCATAATTCGAACTCGGCTCTCCGATTCCTTAATTCGAATTGCTATCCATTACTCCACCGTACTAAATACATTTTTCAATGGAGATTTTGCCGCACATCTATAATTCGACTCTTTCCCGATGAAATGCATCAACCCAAAATGCTCCAAGTGGATGCCATAAATTTCAAAACGCATCAATTAAATTATCCCAGTGCATGTGATAAAGAGTATATATATATATATATATATATATATATATATATATATATATATATATATATAGTGTATGTGTGTATATTTAAGCAGCATTTTTTCACTGATGCATGTTTCATTAAATTATATAGACAAGTTTTGTCTATTTATTTTATGTAAATTCTTTTCATATCGTCTGATAAGCTTAATAACATTATCATTAAACGAAGAAAGAAAATCACAATATTGATAAATATTTTTTAATCCCATCTAAGCTTTCGGCTTACATAAGCCATTATCAAAGATGACAATTACATTACAATATATTAAACAATACACGGGCAAAACAATAATGATAGTCTGTTTTTATTTATTATCATCTTTGATAATGGCTTATGTAAGCTGAAAGCTTAGATAGGATTAACAAAATATGTATCAATATTGTGATTTTCTTCCTTCGTTTAATGATAATGTTATTAAGCTTATCAGACGATATGAAAAAAATTTACATAAAATAAATAGACAAAACTTGTCTATATTATTTAATGAAACATGCATCTATCTATCTGTGTGTGTGTGTGTGTGTGTGTGTGTGTGTGTGTGTGTGTGTGTGTGTTACCCCCAGATGAATAATAAACTTTTTACTTCAACAGTTTTATTCTAACAGCGTGAGACGCCTGTCTCTGTAAGGCATTGCGATTTCGTTAAATGCTATAAGGAACATTTTACAATGAAACCAAAAAAAAAAAAAAAAAAATATCAGATTATTAGTAATAAAAGTACGGAATTCTTAAACTCCTTTCATGACTTTTGGAAGAACATTTTTTAAGTAAGTGTTTTTTAAATTCACAATTGAAATCTTTATCAACTGATATTTTATAAGTTAATACCATGTTGTCCGTTAAGTCAGAAGAGATGCATTTGAAACCGTAAGCACTTTTCTAAATTAATGCCATTGGCTTATATTGGGTGACGTGCACAGCCAAATTCTATCTTGATTTTTTTATGCTCACGGACGCTTGACGAACTAAAATAGCTTTTCTTTAAAAGAAAAAAAACCTACAAACGATAAAGTCAAACTAGAAAGAAGAAATGAAAAAGAAAATGAAATACGTAAGTAATCTAGCTAAGTGGGTAATTCTCAAGGGTGAATGAATAAATTTTGACCTTTCAAAATTCTGACGTGATTTTTAGAGGACGCAGAGGACAACAGGTTAAGATTTGGAGTTCAGCTTTAATTTCGAAGATTCTTCAAAGTTCTCGGAGGGTAAAAACATATTTGCACAAAAAGAGAGTTTGCTGTAGAGAACGATGACTTTGAAGCAACTTAGCATCTTTTAAATACTCTCGTTATCCAAACGTTCGAGGAATCGTTATAACGCACTCAGACTGAATGTAGTAGAAACTTTTGCCGCTACTTTTTGCAAGCCAGAATTACATACCCAAAAAGTTTGCCTGAAAAAAACAACAACAACAAAAAAAAAAAACGGTGAAAACTAGATGTTGGGCTTTTTATTTTTTAACAGACAAATATCTTAAACTTTTGGACAGCATTTTATACAATACAGAGTCCAATCCTTTATAACAGAGACCCCAAGCTTAGTAAATAGCGTGTCGTTTGTTGTAGGGCCGTGTTCGTATATTGGGTTCGATCTTTGCTAGGTCTCCATGTATTAAGGTCATTTACTAGACTACGTAAATATCTATCATCACTTAATGCTCCATAAACATGACCCTATGCCAGAACTAGCTAAGCCTAATAAATGTCTGATCAGTATGATGAGTTTCATATTTGTTAGTCATGCTACAATTAAGCCCATTTTTCTATATAATACGCCATTTGTATATTATTTTTTACTAATGTTTACCTAATACAAGGCCCAAAAGTAACTCAAGGTAGAGGGTTACGGTGTGGTATTGTATGAAAGTAAGGAAAGACAAGAAAAAGTGCAGTTCACCCTAACTTATTTCTTACTAATGTAATACGAAGGGAATGAGGAGAATTCATCCTTGTGTACATGGTCGGTCGGGTCCCAGCTACAAAGATCAGGGCTGGTGGAACCAAGGAATGTCTCTCGTCAGAAAACATTCTACAGAAATAGCGATAGAGTAGCAAGAGACTTGTGACGTTTCGTCTATGGGAAAGGCATTGTAAGGTGCAAAATAATTCATCACCCATAAGGTCGCGTAGACGTTTTTGAACTATCAAGACAGGCAAGTGACTTTATCGTTAACGTCTGTAACTTATAGTCATCGATGAGTTCGATTCTCATTGGGTGCCCTATACTTTCGGCCTTGTGTCACAACTAAATCACGCTTAGTAAATCACTATAGGCATCACAAGTCTTAAACTAGTCAAAAGATTAATCATAACATGAGGTTCTTTGAGGCAACTGCATTTTCAAGTAAAATCCACATTCTTCAAATTTTAAGTATGGAAGGCTGAACATTTAGAATTTGCTAAACGTGATCAGGCTCAGCTAGAATTACATGATACCAATAAAAAAACAGTTTAATGTTGCAAGTACAGAAGATATAACTTCCTTCAATTATTTCCATTGTACTGACGATGCCAGTGTCTTTGTTATGCCAATAGCGAACTGTTTGGAGACGTTTACGCAGCCAGTTGAATAAAGTAGAGTAAGACAGTAACAACTGGAAAAAAAAAATTTTAATTTTATATATATATATATATATATATATATATATATATATATATATATATATATATATAATTATTATTATTATTATTAATAATAATAATAAACAGGCCGTCATTTTGACATTAAACTAGCAAATATATATTTAGTGGGCTTGTCGTAAATTTAATCAGTCTTCTCGTATATGGAGTTCGATCCTTGTTGAATTCCTGCTCTTTAGGCGCAATTCCTAGTTGAAGCTAGGATTTCGAACGCTAATTGTTAAAGTAAGCAGTCTCTCCCACTTGGAAGAAACACAATCTTTTTGCTCCATTTAAATCTGTGCCTTTATAAGTTAGCTAAGTTTAGTAAATATCAAATTCATAGAAACAACATGATTTTAAATCAACATGTTTTTAATGATTTTTATCAAGTAAGTGTTTCGAAATTGTTATTTGTGAACGTCTTTGCATAGACACACAAGATATTGAAAAATGTTATGTTAATGATACCTTCTTCACCTACAACAAAAAACAAAATCTGATTTTCTTCTTTTTTTTTGTCCAGTAATTAAACATCTCTAGCACTTGAGAACCAACTTCGGATCTTTTGACCTTCACTTGAAAATTTAAGCGAAACTATTTCTCCAGTTAGTATGCAGCGGTTAAATTCAACCATTTCTACTGGAAGCAGACGTTTCTTTGACCTAAATAGCGGACATAAAACGCAATCATGATGTTTCTTTGTTTATTGCACTTCTAGCTGGTATTGGTACTAAATAATCAGTTATCTACCGAAGCTGAAAAGCTTGACCCACCGCCAGTTTTCTTCATCCTCTTCAAATTTTGCTATCAAGATTTTGTTATTTATTTGCTACTGATTTTAAGAGAAGATTTCGTCATGACAAATTATTCATGTCAAAATTTCGGGTAAAAGTTGTTAGACATTAAACTTAAAATATTTTACAGCCACATCTTAAGATGAGTATCATTTATTTATATAATTCGATTCATTTTCTTGCATAAACATTTTCGTTGGCCCCCGTGATAATATCAAGTGTAGGATTTACAAAACACATGCGTCAAAACCGTCCTTCAGTAATGATTACATTTAAACTGTAAAACATAATATTTTACTATAATAATGCACTGTTGATTATTTTACTAGAGAAATTATAACCATAAATTTTTACAATATATTTTTATGTAACTCGTTATTATCAAGCGTAGGATTTACGACACAAATACGTTAAAACTGCCATTCACTTTAATATAGAGTGACAATACTTTATGACAGTAGAAGAGGCAATGAAACAATAATCACCGTTGTATTATATCACTGACTGCACTCAAACCCAGTATGCATAGGTAAGGTTTCAGATTTTCTTATTTATGCCCACTGACTTTACTGCTACTCTACCATTCCGTACCAGGATTAGCTTGAGTAATTTCTGAAAGAAGAAAATAAATGTTTTCAGTGGTAAAGAGAAACCTGATATTTAGATACCTAAATTTTTAGCACTGAAAATTTGTTTCAGCACATTTTGTTCAAGCTCTACGCTGTGCAATGAAAATCAAGAAGAAGGGGATTGTTAGTGGTCAGAAATTAAAAAAAAAAAGAATTACGGAAGGAATGAGGGCATAACATGTATCACATTGATTTGTAGTATAGGGGGTATTATAGATTGTAGTGGCAAGGTTAGAAGACTCAAAATAAACTAATTCAGCACGTGGAGGACTTTTCATGTGTATTTATATCCGACGTGCTTTACATCGTCTTCGCCGCGGAGTGCGTCACAATCAAGCAAAGTTGAATCATGCCTTATGAAAGAAAATCTTTCTCGGTCTGGAACCATTCATATTGGCCCAGTTTCGACAGATATTATTACTTAAGCGTAACGTCTACTATATGTAATGTAAATGCGTTGGAATTTATTTTGCTATGTAAATGCATTTTTATAGATAATTGTGTTAGACTAAGCTATGGAAATATCCACTAAAACCAAATCAGGAGGTGGTAAACAAATACCTGCAAATTTCACACAGCGTACTCTCAAGTTATAAACAATGACAGCAGTGGAGGTGAGGCAGTGAGGCACTGAAAGTTTTGGTGATAATAAGCATAGTTTCGATATAGTTTGCAAAGATTCGAAAATATATTTTAATGTTACCAAAGAACACCCTGAAAGAACTCTGGTCTTAAAAACTAATGACTGGAGTAGGGACCTTTGAGGAGAGATGCAATTCAAATAGCAAGTGGACATGCAGAATAGCGACTAATCAATCATCACTTTTCAAACACATCTGAAAATGCGACTCGCTAAACAATCCTGGCATTGGTATAGTGATTTTATAAGCGCGGCTTAGACATGGCTCAAGGCCGGACATATGGGGCACACAGTGAGGATCGAACTCACTATTCAGTCGTAATTGATCTATCAAGACAATCTTTCTAACCATTACATCATGTCGAGGTGCCCATCCTGGTACTGGTATAGGAAGTTCTGTTACATTAGATCTTTTATTTAGTCTGGTATACTTTCAGACTTACTTTTTTAGCTACATGAAACATTCCTTGTCTGACCAGTAATTGCAACAATTTCATAATAGAGAAATATTTCCTCGATTCAAAAGCGGAATCGTTCTTTTATAACTGAATACACAATTTAGATGAAAGGTGGCCTAAGGAGATAGGCAGTGAAAACATTTTGATGATAATAATGTTGTGAATGTGTATGATTAAAAGTCTTAAAAAAAATAGTAACTTTTGCATCAAATTAATACATTTGGATTAAAAATAAATTTGATATTTCTTCCAGAAGAGAGTTTAGCTATTCATTTTCAACCGCAAAACAATATTAAGTAAAATCTGAACCTTTAAAAATATGTGAGGTTCACTTATATGAAGAAATGGGAAGTTTTTTTTTTCTAATAAAATTTTAATCACGAGTTTGTGGTTAACGAACAAGAAGAACTGAATCATAAACCCCGTGAGTCACAATCCAATGCATCACTTTTGAGCTGTACTCTTGGGAAACCACGTGGCACCGAAGACAAATTAATTAGATAATGCTGCGTTTACAATGACATATGGAAACAAGAGTTCTGTCAGTTCCAATAAACAGAGACAGAAAATCGTTAACAATTTGACGCATGAAACGCATTCAATGCAAAAAAAAAAATGCTGAGAAACAGTGATCTAATTTCTAGATTGTATGAAGGGCTCAGACCTTAACTGCTAGCGATAAAAGCAGATGTTTTTATTTACACAACCTGAAATGTAGCAAAATGGAGCTATTTGCAGGCTTAGTACAGTGGCAGAAAAAAAGGGATGCGAACAGAATTCGGTTGACACTTTAAAAAAGATACGATATAAGGAACTGTCTTTTCTTCTTTTTTTTTTGGTAACTGAATGGTTCGGTAACTTGATATAAAATTGGTCTATTACTAAATTTGTTATTTACTAAGTTTAGGTTAGTTTGGTTAAAAGCTACAAATATGGGGATAACCATTGTGACTCGAGCTCGCCCCTCATAAGTAATAATAGTCAAGCAGATTAGCTTGCTAATCATTATCCTAATCCGAGGTTGTTTAATTTTTGGTAAAAAGCTACAGTTAAAGGACACCGGTGAGAAGCGAACTTATATCGTTTGCAAGATAAGGTTGTTAAGCATTACATTTCGATGAGGCGTCCATTCTAGAGTACGAGTAGACATAATTTCTTATCACAATGAACTTTGTTTTGTGGGGACAAGGATTTGAATTGATTTTTTTTTTCTTAAACAGTGAAATTAATTTTAACCGGCCGAGGTCAAGAAGTCCTACTAAAGAAAAATGTGACTCGACATGAAACGAAGCTGTATTCCTCTTTTCATCAGGGAAATCATTACTATAGCCAAGCAGGCATCATATATATATATATATATATATATTATATATATATAGTGTGTGTGTGTGTGTGTGCGAGCGCACGCACACGTTTACGTGTATGCCTACGTAGACAGGCTATCTTACGCGTCAAACTTTGAAAACGGAATTAAAAAACAACATACTAAATCAACATCATACGCCCTTTGCGTTGATTATATATTTATAACTCAAAGATATTTTAGGATGCGTTTATATTATGATATATTAATATTTGTATTAAGAAAATAAAAATAAAAATGGGCGAAGTTAGAAAAATGAGAACAACCTCTGAAAATAACTCAGTAATTAAATTCACATAACATAATTACATTTTCAGACGTAGTGGTCAATTCAAATCATGAGAAATATAAAAACATCATCTATATATTTAAAAAATCTTAAATCTATGCCTCCTTAGTTAAAACAGTGAACGTAACAGATACAAAATAGCCATGATAAATAATTGAATAAAATTAACACATTTATTAACCTCTTCATACATAAAAGTTTATAAGGAACACATAAACAAATATTAATTAACAATAATTCCCCTAACTATAATTGATAAACAAATTAAACATTAGAAAAATAAAAATAATAACAATAACGATGTAAAAAACCATAAACTATTCTAGAGAGACCAAGTACACAATGGCCACAAAGTAAATGAAAAAAAATTAGGTCCCTTCACTTTTTCGCGGGAAAACAGATAGCGTAATGAAAAAGGCCACAAACTTAACGAAAATAAATTTTTATCGTCAAAATGTTTGTTATTATTAAGATGAAAGACCAAAGTATTTCTTAATTATTTTTTGAAATTTTTTAATCCTTTCTAACACGTTCAAAATTTTGGTTAAAATCTTTTGTTTACGTCACGCGGTGATATGAAAAGAACTTTTTTTTTTGCGCTTTTTTTCCGTTGAAAACACATTGATTTGGAAATTCTTGTAAAAATCAAGTAATTGTCTGATTTTAATGAAATTTTCAGGGCTTATTCACAAATGAATTAAATTGTTTTTGAAATTTTTTTTTTTAGAAAATTTTGGCAAAATTTTTTTTTTTTTTTAAATATGTTACCCTCCACTTAATTTCATGAAATTTTGCACAAAACTTTTCTATTTCCTGAATTTTTTTTTGTTAAAAGTAGGAGTCCTTGGAGATTGTAAATCACTTTTTTTCAAATTTGAGCTAATTGAAAATCTGCTCTGAATTGAAAAATAATGAATCCAATAAAACTATGACATTATTTAATTAGAAAAGTTTTTAATTCCTTTTGTAAATAAGTAATATTAAGGACATTATTGTCTGAAGAAATACAATTTTTCTGATGAATAATGAAGTTTTACAAGAATTTCTTCATTTTGTTTTTAAATTTTAATTATAATAATTTATAATAGTTTAAAATCGTGTAAAATTCTGTATTGGGCTATTTCCTGGATGTGATATAGTAATTAATTGGAAACAAAATTTACAAATCCAAAACTGAAAAGATTAATCAACTTAGTTGTGCTATTCTATTTTTAAAATAATTTTTTATTTGGTCTTTTTTTTTTACTTAATACGTTCATTATTTTCACGTACGGTAGACTGAAATTGCCATTATTATGATCTAAAAGTTTTGTCCCTTTATTATGTCGCTTCAGTTACGTTTCAACAGGTTTTCAAAATTTCTATCCAGCTTTAAAATTTTAAAGCTTAAACTAAGTTTTACTTTTTTCAGTTACTATTTCGCTAAATATTTTTATTTTATGTATTTACATTAGTGTGAGGAATACTACAATTGAGTAATCATGGTATTTCATTTGTTATTAAATTATAAAATTAATTGAAGAAAGTCTTATAGTATTTTTATTTTTTTTATTTTTGCATCTTCGAAAGGTAAATAAAAGTCAATAAAATATTAAATAATTGCGGAAAATATGCTCATTTATAAAAATTACTAGGTAGTTAAAAACCAAAAAGATGCGGTTCACTTAGATTTCTGACAATTGGGTCATCCATAGTAGCCATCATCGCTTCGTCGATCAGCAGTCCATTAAACGTTGGATCAGATGAACAGGACCAATCGTTAATAATTGGTTGTATATTATTTTTTTATGTTATAAGTAATATTTATTTAAAATCAGATTAATTTAACTTTAAATTTTCTAATTTTACTAAAATAACGTGTCAGAAATATATATATATATATTTTTTGAAAGAATTTTAAAATAGAAAAACTTGTTTTGTTTACAAATTTCTTAAAATTAAGAAAATGGCCGCTTTTAATAAAATTTTAAGAAATCAAAATTAAATTTGACATTCCAATCTATATAATTTCTATCTGAAATACTCCAGAATATTTTACTTAATGGAAATAAATTTAATTATTAAACTTTCAATTAAAGCTAAAATGAAATCTTCAAGAAAGAGTTTTCATTTTTAAAATTTAATTTTAAACCTTAGGTATCAAAAATTTATGTCGAAAAAGTGAAGGGACCTAAAAAAACAATATAACTAATACATCGATGCCTATCACCTATTGACAAAAACAATTTAAAATCATCGCCTACTAGAAGAACTGAAAACCAACATGATTACCACCAACGATAAAGAAAAATTAAAACTTCAACAAAACAATGTTTTTTTATGAATTCGCTTGCTCACTTAGAAAATATTTCTATAATAATAATAATAATAATAATGAAAGTTCGAATGACTCATACATTAGTTAAACAACTATTACATTATCATACTGATTAACTTGCTATCTATTCGATTACGGTTCTGATAAAAATATCATGGAAAATAAGGAATACAGCATCAGTTTACTGCAATAAATAAATAAAAAAAAACCTGTAAACTTTGTCTTGAGGAAAAACTAGCTACAATCACCTTCCCAGACTAACTTATTAAATAAACGATCAGAACTCATCTCAAAATGCAGACACGAAAATAAATTTTTACTACGTTACTTAAAAATCTAAAAACGAATACCTTGTAAAATATTACCATGAAAAATGCAAATATATGAACTATAAATAACGCAGATAAGGTAATATACTTTATAGAAAGCCAATAATTTAAACTAAACATATAATATGACCAACCACGGAAAAAAAATAATAGAAAAATCTAAATAAATAAAGTAATCAATAAACAAAATAAAAAAAACTACCTATTAAATTATAACCACAGATAAATGTTATAAAATTAATCAACAACAAATAATTAAGTAATCAATAAAAAATGAGTACAAATTTAAATATCCACATTCGAATCCACAATCATTTCTACTCAATAGCCCCAAGAATAATTTTGAAACGTAACCGTTATTGGCAACCAAATAACTGTTAGGATAATGCAAAAGACCTTACTACCCATAATGCATCACTGACCAGCATATATAAATAGCCAAGCCAAAACACAGCACACATGGCCTGAAAATTGCCTTGAAGCATCAAACAGACTGTCGCCGCTTGGTGTTGAACTCGGCGTATAAACACACACAGATATATATATATATATATATATATATATATATTATACATACATATGTATCTGTATTAGCTGTTTTGTTTAAAAGTCACGATTTCGATCGGTGAACTTCAAAGCAACTACGTACTCAACAATAGAGAGATTGATGCAAGATAATCCACTTGTGAAATTCAAAACTTCTGGTCGCTGAAAACGTGAAATTTCAACAACCGTACATAATGACAAATACAATTGTCCAAGTTAAGAGGCGTTTCATCTTCACATCCGCTCTTTCCTTAGAAGAGCATGTCGGCATCTTATTCTATATGTCCCTTCAGGGCGCTAGCAATCATGACTATCCACAATTTCCTGCTTTTTGTCGCTTTTAATAAATTTTTATCTTTTTTTGTTATTTCAACGGAGTGCAATGGTTAGCAAACTTCTCTCGCGAGATCAGTTACGACCGAGTTTGATCCTAGCTGGGTCCTCCATGCTATTACGATTAATACATCTATTAACCTGTGCAGTCATATTTCCTCTTGATTCGCTAGCTTCAGGAACAGAAGTTATCATGAACAAAGGAAACTCAGAGAACAATGCAAGAATCTTGCTTATTTGAGATACAAAACTGCTTGTGTTGTTTTAGCTTTTTTTTTTTTCAATGTTTCATTCTTTTTTTTTCTTTTTTTAACCCTACGTCTTTATTTAATATGTGGCAATTTATTTTTTATATGTCGATATTCTTTTAAATAATCTTCCTCTGTTTTATCGGGAAATGGTCAAGTAGAGTTGAATACGAACCCCGTTCCCACCCAACTGGACACCGAGTTGATGGGACACCAGAACTGTGATCTGATAAAAATGGTAGAGACTTTAACTATTCATTTTTGACAATTTAATAGTCGAGAGCAAATGTCGGTGGAATTTTTGGTACTTAATGCAATTGAGGAGAATGTTAAAAGCGATATTTTGACAAATGTTTCCTGAACTGAGGTCGATCTCCTAACGACTTATATTGTCGACCGTAACGAATTGACGGACTTTATGAACAATTACAAAATTAAGTAAAATTAGAGGAGATTAAGTCTTTCATTTATCGGCTTTCTTATAACCAAAACAAGAAAATATACTAGAATATATAAAAGGCTAACAACAGGAAATTGTCATGTACAAGTTGCTTAAGAACTATTTCAGTGGTACATTATCAGTGATGCTTGCAAACCGTCATTTCTGTAACGGACACAGACATTTTATAATGAGATGAAACGACCATTTCTGGACATAAACACTTCGGGCAAACAAGTACAATGGCCAATAAAATCAAGATCAATTATTTCATGCTTCTATTCTTCTCCAACCCTTTGCCTGTATCTTCTCATTTTCTACCTTGTCCCTTCAAATCATCGTTGCCAGTCAGTGTTTGACATGTATGTTAGTACTTCCAAAAAATTCACTAAAAAAAAAAAAGATACGTAATAAAAAAGTGCCCGAAACGTAGAAGGCATAAAACTTTATCACCAACATTTTTGTACTATTAAGATGAAAAACTAGAGGGTGTTTTATATCATTTTTTTTTCTATTTTTTTTAGAACCCTGGGAAATTTGGTTACTTTTTTTTTAGGTTCAAGTGAGACCTTAAATTTCTACGAGGAATCTGCATATTAAAAATTCTTTAAAAATTAGATAATTGTCGAATTTTAATGAAAGCTAAAAGACTTATTCAGAAATTAATTCAATTGTTTTCGAAACGATTCTCTTCGTTTTACAAAATCTTTATAAAAATCTCTATTTATTTAAACTGTTACTTCCACTCATTTAATTTTTATGAAAATACAAGAATTTTATTTTTTTGTATCACAAAATGTTTATATTTGTTATAAGGACAAAAAATCGGAGAATTTAAATCATAATTTTTTGGTGAAACAGAACACTTAGTAGCAGAAAATCTGCCCTGAATAGTAAAAAAAAAAAAAAAAAAAAAAAAAATGATCCGTAAATATAACTGAACTGTCAAGATGTTCATTGAAGATCCTGGACGATTCCGTTGTAGGTCTGATACCGGCAGTTGAGGGGGTTATCTCACTGATCGGTGTCCCGTATCAAGTGAGAAGTTATAAAAAAAATTTTTTTTAAAATGCTTCTTTCAAAACCTTTTAGGATTCGTGTACCCAAGATTTTGTTTCCTAGGTCAATGGCGAAACCGATAATATCGACTTCCTTTGAAAGACGTCCATATAATGAAAATCAAATGAAATGGCAACATAATTTATGAAGAACAATTTTTTAAAAGTTTTTTGTCGCCGGTAAATATCGTGCTGCCATTGATAGCCCAGAGAGACAAAGCAAAGGCTGGGTGCCAACCGGCGAATATCCGCCTTCAAAGATGTCAAGGCTCTGGTGGCATTATTGCGGAATAGTGGGCTCATGTCGAGTTCTAAAAGGTGTTAAGATGCTAGTCCATATATATCCTCCTGGAAATTCCATACGGATTACCATATTGTATCATTACAATATATATATTTTGTATCATTACAATATATATATTTGTGTATTTAGGCAGCAATCCGTCTTTCATGCTTATTTCATTCAATACGACCAAGGTGCTTTTATTTAGTTTTTTTTCATACAATTTCTCATGCGATTTAATAATTTTTTTTTCTTTTCGGATGATAAATTATATAAAAACTGTCCTAATGTTCTTTTTATCCAAGCGCTTTCGGCTATACATTTAGCTATTTTCAAGGATTAAATGTTTTAACTGTTAAATAAGAAATAGTTTGTTGTATGTATAAAAAAAATGCATAACACCAGTTGACAATAGCAAAAAAAAGAAAAAATAGATTAAGTATTTATTACAAAAAATTAAAACCTCTAACCTTATAGTTAAAAATAATAATTCACCTCCTGGAACAAAATTAAATAGGGCAAATATTATTTACGAATTTAAATGCCCATTATGGAATTGTATTCCTGATCAATCAAAATTCGTAAAAAAATTATAATGGCCACACTACGACATGTTTGAGACGCAGATTCACTCTACACCATTCTGAACATAGCTCAATTAGATCTCATTTAAATATTCATGTAGGCCTATCGGACACTATTCGTAACATATTTGTTGACAACACCGATATAATAGCGTCATCTACATGAAAAAAAAAAAAAAAAAAAAAGGCTAAAAATAATGGAAGCCTTATTAAAAAAAAAACGAAAAAACCAACACTTAATAATATTAACTTTGAACATGGACACAATATCTTGAACGGGTTTTGAAAAATGAAAACATTTTATAAAACATACATACAAAGTATTTCTTATTTAACAGTTAAAATATTTAATCCTTGAAAATGGCTAAGTGTATAGCCGAAATCGATCGGATAAAAACAACATACGGACAGTTTTTATATAATTTATCATCCGAAAAGAAAATAGATTATTAGTCAGTACGAGAAATTGTACAAAAAACTAAATAAAAGCACCTTGTCTGTCGTATTCAATGAAATGTGCACACACACACACACACACATATATATATCATTACAATATATATATATATATCTCATTACAATATATATATATCATTACAATATATATATATATATATATATCATTACAATATATATATATATCATTACAATATATATATATATATCATTACAATATATATATATATATATCATTACAATATATATATATATATCATTACAATATATATATATATATATCATTACAATATATATATATATATATATCATTACAATATATATATATATATATCATTACAATATATATATATATCATTAGAATATATATATATATATATATCATTACAATATATATATATATATCATTACAATATATATATATATATATATCATTACAATATATATATATATATATCATTAGAATATATATATATATATATCATTACAATATATATATATATATATATCATTACAATATATATATATATCATTACAATATATATATATATATATATCATTACAATATATATATATATATATCATTACAATATATATATATATATATATCATTACAATATATATATATATATATATATCATTACAATATATATATATATATATATATATCATTACAATATATATATATATATATATATATCATTACAATATATATATATATATATCATTACAATATATATATATATATATCATTACAATATATATATATATATCATTACAATATATATATATATATATCATTACAATATATATATATATCATTACAATATATATATATATCATTACAATATATATATATATATATATATCATTACAATATATATATATATATCATTACAATATATATATATCATTACAATATATATATATATATCATTACAATATATATATATATATCATTACAATATATATATATATATCATTACAATATATATATATATATCATTACAATATATATATATATATCATTACAATATATATATATATATCATTACAATATATATATATCATTACAATATATATATATATATATAGAGAGAGAGAGAGATATATATATCAGGTCATCCCATAAGTTCAGTCCGAATTTTGTATAAAGAAAACATGCGACCAAATGTTACATTTAATTACAGATTCAATCACCAATGTATTTTCCCTGATTATCTATGATTCCTTCCATCTATTAATAAGCTTACTAATTCCATTACTGTAAAATTCTTTTGGCTTTGATTCGAAGAACTCACAAATGTCAATTTTAACCTCTTCCTGTGTTACAAAAGCTGTTTCTTCCCAATTATTCTGTAAGCTACGAAACAAATGGTAGTCTGAAGGAGCAAGGTCGGGAGAATAAGGTGGATGAGGAATTTTCTCCCAACCAAGTTCTTCGATCTTTTGTGACATGATTCTTGCTTTGTGTGGTCGCGCATTGTCCTGATGAAAATCACCCGTTTTCGATTCACTAGAGCAGGTCTTTTTTTCTCAAAGCTTTGTTCAAACGCTCTAATTACTGACAGTATATTTGAGCATTAATTGTTCCATTAGCCGGTTAGAATTCAAAGTGGATTATTCCTTGGCAATCCCACTAGATTGAAAGAAGAACCTTTTGCCCATGAAGTTCCCTTCTCGGCTGTGGCTGGGGTCCTTCCCCTTTACCAAGCCACTGTCTACGGCGATTAACATTTCGATAAAAGATACATTTTTCGTCGCCAGTCACAAGTCTATCCAAAAAAGGTGAAACAAGTTGGCGAGAATGGAGATAAGAGCAGATGTCAACTCGGGATTTGAGGTTGTTTTCAGACAATTCGTGAGGCAGCCATTTTCCAAGTTTACGAACTTTTCCAAGTTGTTGAAGATGACGATGAACAGTTGTATGGTTTGAACTGAGAACCACTGCCAATTCCTCAACTGATAAAGCAGGATTTTCTTCATCAAACTCAACTGGACGTCCGGTTCGATCTTCATCTTCAAGGGTGAAATCTCCACCTCTGAATTTTGCAAACCATCTTCTGCAAGTTCTTTCATTCACACATTCCTCTCCATAAACTGAGTGAATGTTTCTAGCCGCTTCGGCTGCTGAGTTTCCTTTCTTGAACTCATAAAGCATTATGTGCCTCAAATGAATCTTGGGTACTTCCATGTTAGCAGGGTTTTAATCAAACAAAATTTAATTTTATTGTTTTCAGAAATAAAATTTGATCAGTTTAAATGCATCTAAACATAAAAATAATGTTCAGCTCCATTAGACATTATAAAATACTCTTTAAATTTCGTTCATTTTAACAAAAAGTTAAAATTCGGACAGAACTTATGGGATGACCTAATATATATATATATATATATATATATATATATATATATATATATATATATATGGGGGGCCTACGTGTAGCTACGGTTCAAGGAGAAGTCAAATGCTTTAAAAAGATGATTTTTATACGTAACAATACGCCATTACATTCGGCGAGGAAAAACAGTTAATATCAGAATGAGATTGCTTTCAAAGACACACGTTTCGTGAAGTGACCGACTTGTTTGACCGACCGTAAACTGATAACTGGAACTTACCAGCAAAAATGAACTTTAGAATGTTATTCTAGATCCTTTTTAGTCCGTTTCACATAAAGAAATATAAAAGTTAACAAAATCAATGCATGAAGGACTACTAAAACCAATTTCAAAACATGAAGGATACATTTCACAATAAAGTTGTCTTTATAACTTTGTCATCATTGCACTGATGCTATTCTCAGTTTTTTGTTCAAAACCATTTTTTTCAAAAAATTTGCGCACGTTGTGTTACTAAAATTTTTAATTACAAAAATGTTTCTTTGAGTTTCAATGATCTGGTTAGTTATACGAAACTGAAAATCCGGTAAACTTCAGAAAAATTGCCACATCGCAAAAGTGACATTTAGTCTTCTATAAATTATACATATATCCGTGAATCAATTAGTTTTGTAAAAATAAAAAAATAAATAAATAAATACAACATTAAAACGGCTTATAATAATGTAAAAGTCAGTGTGTGTGTGTGTGTGTGTGTGTATAAAAGAGAGTGACACACACTTTTTACTTTTCTTCGACTTGCGTTTGTCATTGACACCCTCTTATTCCTCTCCTCCTCCGCCCTTTCCCCTATTTCCTTCTCACTTAATATTAGAATTATATGTTTCCCGACTAGAATACATAATGAATTCCAGCCCAGAACAGCAGGAGATCATACAGACACCACACTGATTCTAGGCAGAAAAGCGTAACGGTTTTACATAGAAACAAGCAGAATGTAGAAAGGACGTGGAAGACAGATTCTAAGCGCGTTCTCTTTGAGAGTCAATGGAAATGAAAAGCCAAGATATGTAAATGTATCCATAACGATTTCCCCAATAGTAGGGAAATATCTCTGAGCACTCATTTATATATATATATATATATATATATATATATATATATATATATATATATAAAGACATTTTTATGTTTATACATTCTCTGTTTATTTGTATCTATAAAAAGAATGTGTAAACATAAAAATGTCTTAAAATAATTGTGGAACTTTGTCCATTTCCTTATATATATATATATATATATATATATATATATATATATATATATATATATATGTGTGTGTGTGTTCCTTGCCCAAATCACTCAAGATCTGATCAAACATCAGAATTTTTTTATAGTGGGAATAGCTTCAAAGTAAAACCGAGCCCTTTTCAGAAACCGTTCATATATAATTATATAATCTGAAAACTAAGTCATTAAGAATTTTGTTAAATTTACTTTCAGTTAACTTGAATTTTTAAACATTTTCGATTTCCTGTATAATTAGGGATGTTCTCATGTAAATATTCTGTACGTTTTTCTATGTTCAGACAAACGTGCATTTTCAAAATATCTTTACATATACGTGCTAGTCAATATAGTAGTAATACAAACGTACTGACAGAAGGGAGGGTTATCATGTGGGAAATCCGAACTTTATATATATATATATATATATATATATATATATATATATATATATATATATATATATATAATCTCAAGTGTTTCCTTGCCATGCACCCAAAGTCTTCTCCATTTTGTACTTGACGAGAGCGAACATAAAAGTTTTATTGCCACTTACAGTAAAAAATAAATAAATAAATAACGACGCGTTAACACTTAAGGGGTTGTCTTCAGTTACAGAAGAGAGGGTCGTAGATTGAATAATACGACGTTCTCTTCCGAGACCCTAGTTTTGTGTACTGTAGTAAACTAGGCTTGTTAAAAGACACGCGTTCCTCGATGTAGACAGTCGTTTCGATTTTGGTCTTTACCGTAAATAGACACTTGATAAAGTCTGAGGCATTGAATACTGAACTTAATGCCATGCACACTGTCCTCGTCTCTTTGGCTAATAATAAAACAATCGTAACCTTGTAAGAAACAAAAAAATGCCTTCTTTTTACACCATGACAGGCTGCTTATTCTAGCGATCAGTGTCAGTTATAAAGCCATTTTCGTGGACAGGAATTTATTGCCGTCTGACGAATACTAAATTTTAAACAAGCTACTTTATTGATGATGGATTTGCAAAGATAGCTCTGCACTTCAGTCAAGCAGCAGACCCCAGGGAATGTCTTGTGCTAACCATCTTATTTATTGCCTGGAGTACAGTATTCCCGGCACACTGATGGCTTTTATTTATCGACAGAGGAAATTTTGTAGCACACCGTATGCATTTCTTTATAATCCTTGCAAATCAAGCATAAATGACAGAGAGAGAAGGAAAATATAAGGCGGCCTGGAAATTTTAAAGCAAGTATTGGGGTTATTACAATTAAGTCGGGAATAAAAAGAGAAGTTGGAATAAGGATGCTCTAATTAACATCGACAAAGCTTCGCTTATGCCTGGTACAAGGCCACAAGTATGAGGCGTCAAGAGAAGACTGCACTTACTACAGTATTAATAGTCTGCAAGACGAGTCTGCTATCAACTTCTCAACGGTGAGGTGTCCCAGGTATCGTTATATGAAACGCAATGTTTAGCTATATGTATACATAAGTGCGCCTGGTACGACCTCAGCTAATGTTACGCAACAGATACCAAATTTTTAACATTAACATTTCTCTTTCAGAATTATCGAGGGCATTATGATGGCAGCATCCAATCTGACACAGAAAATTTACTTGTAGCACTACCCGTCAACCACAGACAAATGACCATTTTCAAGAAACTGGTTATCTCTTCGCGGACGAGGCAACAAACTAGCTGGGGGCGCCCTCTAGCGAATACATATCATCCATGACTAAGGAAACGAAATAATCTAAGAGGTCAGAGGTTGTAAAAACGGCCGAATTTCCCCCCATTATCAACCACACTCCCAGCAAGACAAGGATAACCATTGCCGATCAGCTCGACGTGTGGTAAACGGGAACATTAGGGACAAATCTTATATAATAAAGTGAGGACAGTTAATTTCCGTCAAAACACCTCAGAACCGCGTGATCCGACTGAAGATTTTGCCGAAAAAGCTCAAGTACCCCATGGATCCCGGCATTCTCTGATTCTTCCTAGATGAGAACAATTGGGACCAGAATGTGAGCGGGGAGAACGACAGATGGCTCTGCACTGACTCCATATATATATATATATATATATATATATATATATATATATATATATATATGAAGAAATATAGTCTTAAAGTGCGCTATATTTATGGGATAAAGTGCTCAATATCAGAGATAGAGCGTGTGTAAATATAAAAGTGGACATGGAAGTCAGCACTTAGAGGCGACAGTGTTTCATGCTAGTGGAATCGTCAGGCGACTAGTGCTGAATCTATATTTAACAAAGCTAAGAAAGACTACGAAACAGCCCCAAAAGATAGCGGATTCCCAGCAACACTCACATACTCACCACAGAACACAAAAAAAGACCAACAGGAAAAGAAATATCATATGGTTCAACCCACCGTACAGCAAAAACGTAAAAACAAACATAGGAAAAATATTCTTCAAACTTTTACACAAACACTTCCCGGAATCAAGCACCCTACACAAAATATTCAACAAAAACACAGTAAAAATCAGCTACAGTTGCACCGAGAACATGGCACAAATAATAAAAAAGCACAACAGGAAAATTATCAACAAACCACACGAACAAATTAAACCCACGTGCAACTGCAGAATAAAAAACGAATGTCCCTTAAACGGTAATTGTTTACAAAACAACGTAATCTACCAAGTCACGATAAAATCAGCAGATAATGAAGAAAAAGTATACATAGGAATAACCGAAGGACCATGGAAACAAAGAAATTATGTACACAAAATGTCTTTCACAAATAGTAAATATGCGAACAGCACAATGCTTTCTAAGTATATCTGGGAAATAAAAAACAAAACACACACCACACCAAAAATATCTTGGAAAATAAGGAAAAAATCATCAGCCTACAACAACCTATCAAAAACTTGCAAACTTTGCTTGGAGGAAAAAATAGCTATCATCACCTTCCCAGATCAAAATAAATTATTAAATAAAAGATCCGAGCTTATCTCAAAATGCACACATGAAAACAAATTTTTACTACGTAACTTAAAATAGAAAAATAAATAAATATATAAACAAACAACAATAAAATAAGCAAAATAAATTACTCCAAACAAATCACAAAACCACACCTGTTAGAATATGCTAAATAAAATCAAAACAAAAGAACGGACGAAAGTTATAACTGTTATATAAATAAATTTAAAAAAAACAAAAAAAAACAATAAAAGATAATATACTACGTTACTTAAAAACCGAAAGCCAAAAATATATTGTGTAACAAATAAATAACAACAAGTATAATAAATCGATCTAAATACATCCAAATATATAAATAAACTAACAACCGATTACGATAAACTAGCCGTTTAGAAAAAACAAATAAAGATAACCAACCTAAATAGATAAATTAAAAACTGTTCCCACCAAAATAATAGTCAGAACAAACCACAACATCACACCCCAAAATTCAACAAATAGATTTAATCAATGACAAATAAACAAATATATAAGATAAAAAATAAAAATGAAAATAAATAAAAACAAGCAAAACAATTTGACCCAAATAAATAAGCGAACAAGCGACTTCCGGTAAATGACGGCCATTATAGACTACCAACAATAAGCTATATAAACAAATTTTTAGTACGTTAACCAAAAACACCGATCAAAATAAAAACCTAAATAAATAAATATACAAGATAAAAAATAAAAATAAAAAAAAAACAAACAAAAAAACAAGCAAAATAATTTGACATAAATAAATAAACAAATAAGCGACTTCCGGTAAAAGTAACCGCCAAAATAGACTACCCATAATGCACTACTGACCCTTATATAAATAGCCGAGAAAAATAACAGCACTAGTCGCCTGACGATTGTACTAGCATGAAACAGACTGTCGCCTCTAAGTGCTGACTTCCATGTCCACTTATATATATATACATATATATATAATACAAGTAAAATTAAATTTTCTTGGGAAATTTAAAGTAATAAAATATATGTTATTCTGCTTTCACAATTGAGTACATGGTAGATGATACTTAGCTTTTGTGCATATACAGGTGTGTGGACATGATTACTAGAGGCGTTGATATGTCTTTTTATGATGTAGTTTTATTGAAGCTATAGTTTAGTTTGATTTCTTTAAGAAATTATATAGATTAATGTCATGTTGGTTGATTTTGTTTAGCGGCATATCAACCACTATGGGTTATTTAATGCTAAAATCTAAATATTTTGAACGTAATTGCATGCCTTCAACTACAGTTAAAATGTTTTTTGGTCATTTTGCTATAAATATGTATTGCTATGCTTTCATTGTGTTTTTTTCACTATTTGTTCATAGCTTGGATCCTAACAAGTGCTACCACCCCGGGTCAGGGTGAACTTGGGAACACCAGCAATTAAGAGGTGGTTTACGCTGCTAAAAACCTCCAATCTCCTGATTAAAGGCTTTGCCACCGGTTATAGATTATCATGTCCAGGACTATAGTGATTGAGAACGTATCCTCTTGGGAGGATGTCCCACAAAGTAGCAGTTTTCGGAAAGAAGCTGTGTGAGTGGAATTTTCTACTTACCAATGGAATACGAAAGGAATGACGATAATTCAAACCCGTGTATGTGGCATGGCGGGTCCTAGCCATAACGGTCTGGGCTGGTGGAACTGAGGAACGTAGCTCGTCTGAATATTTGCCATGAAAATTGCGATAGGGTAGGGATAGGCTTGCGACATTTCGTCTGTAGGATTGAAAATAATCCACCACTCACAAGGCCGCGTAAACGTTATGTAATACATTAGCACGAGGTAGCGGGTAGGCAGAACCTCAGTCAGAATTCGAACTCAGTTCTCCGCATCTATTCTCTGTACTGACAACGCCACTTCACATCTCAAATGCAATGTACATAGCTGAAATAATAAACTTCTTCGTCTGTCTGGAATCTTCTCGTCACTAATTTTTCAGTAAATACATAATTAACTTGCTTATCACTGACATCCGAGAAACAGTCACTTTTATTTGCTTGTGTGTATGAGCCTGGTTTTTGGTTCGATGGGCTTCGCTCTTTCTTTTGGACAGACCGGAAAAGGCTTTCAACAGGGCGCTGTCAAGATGAACGTAAAACGATACACAACTCTATCACTCACGTTGGCATATGATTGATAAGTAAAGAGAAAATTCCAGGCCCAAATGAGAGATTATCCGCGTGAGTCGGCTTGACGATGGTTCAACAAAGTTGAACTTGTTACAAAAAGGTGACCGACATGTTGTTTTATTGACGTTCTCAGGGAAGGGTATTATGTGGGTAAAATAATGTTGAAAAGCGGGCACCAAATATGACCCTGAAAGCGATGAAAATGTTGTTGCTATTTTTATTATTATTGGGTTTGATGATCATTTTAATTACTACAGGTATACCACCGATTTACTGATGCTCCTACACCTCTTAATCCGGGAAAGATAACTAGCACACTGTGAAAAATATCTTTTATGTGCTGTGTTCCTACAGGGCGTAGGTGATCATGGCTCTCCACAATTTTCCATCCATTTTAGTTCTATGTTTTCCTCCTTACTATCGTTCACTCCTTGTTCTGTCATCCATCTACACAAGCTTGTTAGGTAGGCTACTCGCCGTTTCCGTCTGTGCTTCTTGCTTTCAGTATGTCCTGCAAGTGTCAAATTCTTCAAGCGCTCTTTCCTTATGTACGCTAAAAATTAGAACTATCTCTTTCTGAATCTAAATGCCACTTTTGCTTATATTTTCCTTAAAACTTCCTTATTGTTCACATGATCTTTCCGTGGTATTCTCAGCATTCTTATTGCCAAAAGTCTCCCCTCTTAATTCGTGAGGAAACTGTCCCGTATTCACTGTCATATAGGAGGATAGATATGACAGATGGCTCATCCGATAGCCGAACTGATTCTTTGAAACACCTATACGGTGCACTTAACAACATAGATCAAATAATTCTGCAACTTTCCTGAAGAGAACGTTAGATGGATAAATTCTGGCAAGATTTCCGAGAATTTAATTTGAAAAATATTTTTTTGGGGGGGAGGGGAGAATATGAGAAATATTTATTTTTCTCACCTTAAAGATCTCACATGTGCATAATTAGTATGTCAGCGTTGTTTGGCTGAATTATTATTACCTGGCCTCTGTTTGTTCGGCAATTGGATAATTATTGCCGAAAATCGGTGGAGTACTTCTATTATTTTTTTCAAACTAATATGTCAATCATCTTAATTTCTGTTGCTTTTTTTTATCGTAACTCCTGGCATCCTATTTTTATCTTTTTTGTTTTGTTTTGTTTTTCAAAACGCGAGACTCAGTATATGGTAGAAAACTGCATGTTTTTTTATGTCTTCTTTTTCTTAAAATAAAAACGCTGGCAAATTTTGAACACACCTAATAAACATAAAAAGGTCGAATTAGAAAGCAGCGACCCGACACCTTCCCTTTGTCAAGCCGCTCATCTACACTTTTAGTGGGGGTTACATAAAGTTGACATTTTAACAAACGTTAACATTTACATATCAAATGCCGGGTTGGTCACTTCCGTCACTAACCTTCCACAAATCAGGAAAACTGATGAAAATTATTTTGAATAAAATAAACTAAAACTTCTAACATCGTTCATTTCATTAAGTCCACAAAATGCAACGTCTATGGTCGAAATCGAAAGAAAACGAAACACACATTGTAGATATCGGATGTATGTATGTGTATATCAGATGCTCTTTACTTTAGGTTTTTTTATAAAGAAAATGGCATAAAACTCAACCGAACAATGAGTATTGGAGTTCATCGCCACTTCTAAAATCGGCAATATTCATGCAGATGGTAGGCTGGTGATACCCATTAATAGAGCTTTTCATAAAGAGAAAGAAATAAGCTCGAAACTGAGATATACACTATTCTGTACTACCTATATATATAAGCAGTGTGGACACAGAATTCAACATAAAATGGTGACAGTCTTCAGGCCTGAACATTGTGTTCAAGCACGAAACAGACTATGTTCAAGCATGAAACATGCTATCGCCATTCGATGTTGAACTCAGTATCTACTTTGCTTATATTTACATACGCTCTATCCCGGTCATTGAGCACGTCTATCCTATAAATATAACACACACACACACAATATATATATATATATTATATATATATATATATATATATATATATATATATATATATATATATATAAAATGGACTCTCCCGTCGATTTCGACGTATGAGGATCTGACAACTTAATTGATTCAGTTATGATATTTTGTGCGATAATTGTAAGTGGCATTTAAGACCCGCTAGTGATTTACAAAGGAGGCCGCATGTGGCGCAAGAGTGAGGATTGTGGGATGAGATCACTGTTAGATTGGCTGACCTTTTAGATCTTGCTATCGCTTCTTGAAGACGATTCAGTCAAGCAGATTGAAAACGGCTGAGTCCACTAAAACACGTTGATCTCCATTCTACCCGCACCAATATACATAATATCCAACATTTATAATTTATAGTGAATATACATAATATCGAACGTCGAGAGTTTCATGCAGTTAATGCAATCTTCAGGTGTGGGGCCCAACCTTAAGGTTATTGAGCTTTCCTCATTATATATATATATATATATATATATATATGAGAGAGAGAGAGAGAGAGAGAGAGAGAGAGAGAGAGAGAGAGAGAGAGAGAGGAAGGCTCAACAACCTACTTAAGGATTGCACATATCTCGTTGAGCCCTACTAGATTAATTTTTGTACCCGAAAAAAAGTTATTTTTAAATAGATATTTTAATCTGACATTATTACTATAAACTATATTTCGTGGGAGATGATATCCCTGTTATTCCAAACAATGAAACATACTGACGCTATATAAAAGTTGTAAGTAATCATAACTGAACGAGCTAAGTGTTGTCCCATACATTTTTAATGGTAGACAGATCATGCAAAGATACTGGCAGGTGAAAGTGTTGAACATCTTGCGGGGCATACTGAATATTACGGACACATTGTGGGTGGGCATTATCCTGCTGGAAAACCACATCACCTTCCTGTTGCAGGAATAGCTGCAAAACTAATTGAACAATATCTGGGGCGTACCGGTACCGTTAATTCTTCCCTCCACAAATACCAAAGATGAACGAAACTTTTAAATTATGGTAACCTACATCATAATGCTATGATTTGGGCTTGTGTGTCATAGGTGACCAGGCTTACATTGCGCACGCAAATAACCAACACATGTACGAAAGCAGAACCTGGTTTCATGACTAAACCATAGAACACCATTCAATCCCATAAGTGACCCATTTGCGACATTACTGTGGCTCTCGATGGTGTTTTGGTGCAGATGGAAGTCCGATTGACATCGTTATTGTTAGTTCTGTTTCAAGTAAATGATGCCCAGTGGTTTGTGTTAACATTTCTGAGACTTCATTTGCTCTGATCTATAGTGTGAATGACGTGTTGACCGTAGTAGATTTCTGTACTACGTCGCCACCCAGAGTCTGGTCTACTGTTGTAGGAATATTTGTTTAATTACTGGTGACAACATTGAAGCACCACAGATGCGCCACACCCAACATAGACCGCCTCCGGAAAGCCACAAATCGACCCCTTTCAAACAGCTCCAACCAAATAAAAGGAACACGTATATATTTGCCTTTACTGTTTAAAGTTCACACACAAGTAATGCACTAGAATGAGTTTTAAATGTTTTCAGCCCGACTAAGAAAGGATTTAAACAAATGTTTGTAAAGTTTGTCAGGGCGAGAATATTTCAGTACTCTTCTGTGTGCGTACGTGCGTGTATGTCTATTTCACGTCGGATTCCTATGTCTCATGCCATTCAGACAACGTTGAGGGTGAAGGCTTGGATGTTGATGAGACCTTTCAAATGTGTTCCACTCGGTATAGAATCGCATTCATAATAATGATGAACGAATATTTCATAATACTGTCATGTCTTTTGATGTTAATCGAAAATCTTCTTTCATTCTTTTTTCAACAGGTCGCTGTATGATGCATGTGTCGCTGTCAGATGGTAGAATAAGCAATTAAATGTACGAAACTTTTTAGAATAATTACAAAACCCCAAAAGGTATACCTAAAAAAAAAACTCACAGAAAATGTTTGAGGTCTTAAATTAAACGGTTACTTTTTGAAGTCTGAAGGTATACACACAAATAAATTTTATATAATTAAAAGTTAACCTCTCTTGTTCTTAATTGAAATACGTTATTGTCTGAAAAGTGGATATAATCTTTACCAAACTGGGTAAAGACAAAAAATAAGTAAACATTTTTAATCGAATTCACCCCACTAGTACACAAGGGGTTACTGGGTGTGAATAAATTGGAAAACATAAGCATTACTGAGGATCGATAACAATAGAAGAGTAATCAGGAAGACAGTATATAACGATGAATATTGATTTTCAAAAATTTAAATACAACCTTAACTGTAAAGCAAGAAGCCAAAAGTTCCACAAACGAGAAGTGCGAGAAAACAAACTGTTACCATAGAACTTACGGTTACATCTAGCCAGTACAACTGTGAATTGATGAGAGCTTTCCGTCAATCTAGTACTGTGCTTAAATTCGTAAATACTAGATACCATATTAAAGAGCTCATCACTACAATTACAATGAAAATTTTTATAGAAAAGGCCCCGGAAAGCAACTTTAGAGCGGAGAGGAAGTGACTAAAGCCGAGATACCAGGTCAGGGCATTTTTAATTCCGATTATTACTATTAATGCTGTCAAACATTATAATCACCAAGACGGTTTGCCTAAAAAAGCGTTCTCTTCCAGAAATACACTGGACGACGATTTGTTTTCTTTTGCGAAGCACAGTGTCATACATACAATTGCTCATAGAGCAATGGTAACAAATTTCGTTCTGCTTTACAGTCAGATATTGGAAGGCTTGAATTTTAACTTTATTCAAAACAATCGATTTTGACATATTAATATGTATTTTTTTTAACTGACATATTTTTGTTTATTCTAATACTGAAGATGGAAAAATGAACAGTATTTCTATTTTCTTTTAAAGTATTATAAAAGAGCGACTTTAACGTAAAGATTTGTAATGTTTACAAAGAAGCTATTGTGAATGACTGAATATATTAAAAGTAGTTTGTAGACCAGTTAAGGTCAATAGCAATCAGATGAAGGCAACCGTGGTCGGCGTAGGAAATAAGCTGCACAACATTTCGTTACTCTTTTAATAGAGGGCATGCGTGTTTGTTTTTTTATTTGATTCACAATTATCTCAACGAGCAGGCACAATAACCATCTTCAAGTTATTTACTAAGCTCAGCTTTGTCGGATGCAAATGAAATGAAAGCAGAAAGAAGAAACAGTTGGTAGAAATACAGTATTGCCTCAATCTTCCAAATGGGGAAGGACTACATACAGCATTATATATCAAAATTCGCTTGAGGATGAAATGGAACTAATGTTTTTAATTTAATTACAAAATTAAATTCGAAGCTTTTAGCTTCCATTTTTGAAACAGGGTTATTACTCTGTAGCGAAAAAACATTTTAAATCAGTTAATTTATTATATATATATATATATATATATATATATATATATATATATATATATATATAAATTCCCAAGAAGATAGAATCCAGGTAGAACTCAATGTCCAGGACAGAGTAAGAATATAATATAAAAGTCTCAAACACTAATATTCCATGGTTATAATTTATTACATTGGAATCGTAATCCCGATCCAATTCATCAGACCTACAAATTCAAAAAGAAATCGGAAAATATACCTCCGGGTATAAAAAACAAAATTTTAGTGAGAGTGTATGTGAGGGAGTGGGAAACAAATGTGAGAGGGGAAATGTATGAAAGCTCTAGAGAGGGGGTGTAACAGAAGAAAGAAGAACAGGAAGGCCTAAAGGTGAAGGTGGGATTAAAATTTAACAGAGAGAAGTTTTAAGTAGAGGAGTTAAATAACAGTTTAAATGAGTGAGATACAGATAAATATGAATTATTTTCAGATGCATAAATCACTATACATATATACGCACAGATAGAGAGGGAGATAGAGAACGAGAGAGCAAGAGGGAGATAGATCAGTGTGTGTGTGTGTGATATTAGGCCAAATCGTTGTAAAGACTGTTGTTCCATTCTTCCAAATGAAAAAGATAGGTCTTCCTTGAAAAAATAGCAATACATGTTTTAAACTTAGAATCGAATACCAATCACTGACACCGGTGGGAAGTAATTGACCATCAGATGCATTTCCATTGAAAAGAGAAAAGAAAATCCTATCATGGCTTTACTGTTACTCTCTTCGAAATAAACGAGAGAGAATTGGCGCTTTCAGGTGTTTAAAGCTCTTTCAAAATGAGTCAATTAAATCGAATTTATGTTTGATACGAAAGACTTCTCAAGTGTGATGATGTTTATAATGAAAGTGTTATTGACTCTATAAATAACATATGACCTCTTTTTAGGTGGGACATTTCATAGCCAAAGGTCAGAGTGATTTTTTTTTTCAGCGTGCCCACGTCGCTATCGAATGTGACACAAAGACCCCTCCCGAAGAAGAGGTACTGCCTGGGAGACTGCCCCCACCCTGGAGCTTGATCTTAATATTATTTTAAAACTTTCCCAGCGAAAGTGCCAGCAATCTGAAATATAACGGAAATAAAAAATGGAGGAGGCCATGATTGCTGGTCATCACTGATGACAAAATTAAAATAGATAACGTGTCTTTATTTGGTAGTGAACATCAAACGCTAAGCATATTGAATAAATAAAAAGCTGAAGCTCGCCATCTAAGTCACAAAAGAAACATCTTCATTTTTAACTAATTTTCTTCGTGTAGCTTTTGCTAGCTATGATTTTGGTTTGGTTGATTTTGTTTAGCGGCATATCAACACGTTTATGGGTTATTTCATGCTGAAATATAAATATTTTGTATACAATTTTATGGCTTCAACTAAATATATTTTTGAACGCAATTTTATGCCTTTAACTACAGATATTTTGTACATCATTTTATGCTATAAAGGTATGATTTATAGATATATAGTTTGTAGAAGATCTATTGTTGGTAAATCTACCGTTTTGGAGTTATCGACAGTAAAAGTTCGGATTCAATCGTGTCGCAGCAGCCATTACCGTGTTGTTTACATACATTTGCTGTGTAATAGCTATGAGTAATATTCACTTGTCTTGATTATTGCGCACGCAGCGCCCAATTGAGCGTATGTACGTAAATAGTTCTCTTGCGCAGTAATTGAGACGAGTAAGATCAGTAAAAAAAAGATCGTTAACTACATTCTTTTGCGTTTAGCTTTCCGCGGCGAATGTATGCAAACAACGACAGTAATAGCTACCGCCAACAACACGAATGAAACCAAACTTTTACTGTCGATAACGCCAACACGGTAGATTTTATCAAATTTATCAAGCCAGATTCGAATGAAGCATGTACAATTACACATAACTGAAAGTATTCTGGAAATTTTTAATGAGAACTGAACGCGGGTGCTAAACTGCAAATTAATTCCTTATTTCCTATAATGTAGCACGTTATGTCGATGGTTTCAGTATTTTACAATAGTTTTCATATGTTGGTTTCTTTGTAGTATTTGTCTTACAGATGCTGAGTGAGTTCATCCAGTTAAGATGTGTTTCATTGTGATTGCGGTTTGGTATGTTTTACATATTGGTGATTGATTGATTGATTGATTTTGCTATGTTTTTCAGTCGACGAACTTGTCGAAGAAGACAATGTGAAATTCGCCTCCCATACAAAACAATACTTTCTTACGTATATGATGACTTAACCAAATCAGTCTCCGAACGAACGAACGAACTTATTCTCGTTGTCATAAAAAGCAATCAAAATAATTAAAAATTAATAATGAAAATATTTTAATCTTAGATTTTCAAACAACTATAATTTACATTCTCCCCTACAAAGGATTTAACATTCAGGACAACAGACTTCTAATGGGTTATGTTTTGCGGTCACAGTTGTTTTGTAAATAAATTGTTTAAAAGGAAAATGATTAAACTTTGTGTGTAGTGTGTAAAGGACAAAAACAGTGCCCCCTGCCATTATCAGTATCTGATTTGAAGAAGATCCAAGTAAATTTAGCAAGATTAATATTTCGATGTTTATTTAAACTATGATCAGCTTAATATAAATCACATAAGTTTTTATTTTTATTCTTTTTTATTTATTTATTTTTTAAGGAACTAGCTGTTTAGATAACTTGTGAAATTAGGTACCGCGTTTATTAAACAAAAATACAATCGTTATATATCAAAGAATAAGTTTTATTTTGATACTCTCTTTACCGTCAAACCCGAAAATTTGATGTGCATTTATTGAACCCACAGGATGGTTTTAAATAGGTACCTAAAAAAAACTCAAAACATGATACTTAAGTTTAAAATGTATTAAAAAATAAAAAATCTTTCTTGATGCTTTAATTTTCGTTTTAATTCCGAGCTAATAAATTAAATTTAATATTTCCAATAAGCAAAACACTTTGTTACAGGCACCTCAAAAAATTCTCAAAAATGGGATGCATGATGGGAAAATGTACAAATCATAAAAGTAAAATTTTATCAAAAGTTTTGTGCTATTATTAAGATGAAAAATCGAAAGGTGTTTTGATGTAAATCTTTTTAAAAACATTTTTAGAATCTTAAAAATTTTGGTTACAAAAAAACTCATTTTTGTGGTCTCAGTACAGGACCATAAATTTGTACGGGAAATTTGAGCGTCTCTTTTCGGTGAAAAACACATTGATTAGAAAATTCTTGCAAAAATGAGAAAATTGTCAGATTTTGATAAAAACTTCCAGGACATTCAGAAATTAATTAAATTATTTTTAAACATTTTAATTCATAAGGAGAAAAAAATTCAATCAATTTAAATTTCGTTTGATATATACCAAAGTAGATATCTAAAAAAAAAAAAAAAAAAAAAAATTATATTTATGCAATAATTCATCATTATAGTTAATTAATATAAACACTAAGTAATACAAAAAGAATTTATCGAAATTTCATAAAATTGAATGAGATGATGGTACGTAACAGATTTTCAATAAAGAAATATTTCAAAAATAATTTCATTCATTTTTGAATTGAATAAGTCCTGGAAGTTTTTATTAAAAATCCGAGAATTATCTGATTTTTGTAAATCGATGAGTTTTTCACTTAAAAAAAAAAAAACGTTCAAATTTCTCCATACTAATTTATGGTCGCCCGTTGATGAAAGTAAAACAAAATTATGGTTCTAAAAAGGATTAAAAAATATAATTTAATAATCTAAAAAATTCTTTGGTCTTTCCTCTTTATAATAACAAAGATTTTGAGGTTAAAACTGTGTTTTGGGCATCGTGTATGATCATTTTTTTTTAGCGAATCTTTAGCGGTACCTATATAAATGCGTTATTTTCAGCCGTTTCGAATTAACTCAAAGGTGACAGAAAGAATATGGTGATTGTACGTAAAAGCGTTTAACAATGCAGAACAATGAAAGAAAGGCGTTTCATTAATTGCAAAAACTAAAACGCTTCTTTTAAACTACATACCTGCTTTTGTTGATTTGTAATAACATTGTTGTCTAACTATGGTCACCTGTTTTGAGAAAAATAAGAAATTTCCAATAACAGGAAATAAATGACTATAAAGACGTTGACGGCGATTTCTTATAGGCTCTGCCATTTTGGTTTCGATTGGATATTCTGCAATACAAACTAAGCTAAACGATACATCCAACACACAATAAAAAAATATGTATAAAAAAAACAAAACAAAACAAAAAAAACTCCGCTGCTAGGTGTATGCTAGTTTGGAAATAGCAGTAGTTAATTTATAATGCAAAGGTTAGAGACCGACATTTAACGGTGTCTTGAAAACTTGCATATACGTCGACAAAAAGGCAACGTAAGTTTCGTTAAGATGCACAAGTAGGTACGAGCAGCGGAAGTGTTAAACACTGGAATAATAAGGCCTGATTCATGTGTTACTATTTTAGCTTGTGTCTAAGAAGGAACAAAGAACAATGAAGATTAACGGAATGCAAGTACATGAGATTGAGGAGGAGAAAAATAGGCGATATTTCGCAGCCTCACAAAATTATTGTGATGTAACTGAAGCAGTAGATACTTCATTTTTTGGCGTGACTGGCACCTGGCTACTTAATCAAACGTTATAAAAATATGGATTCATGTTCAATAACAAAGTGAACGAAAATAGCTTCAGAGTTCGAACTCGGTTTGCTGATAACCATTATGCCAATCCGCACCTCCATTTCGCTTTTGTTAATATTCATATGTCCTATTATGCCAGTAAGGTTTGTATTAATTGCTGGCCTTCCGGATTTTCAGGCTTATGGTCAGATCACGTTGAAAGACCGGTTCCTGTCCGAACCCAGATGTTAAGCAACGTCGAGCCTAGTCAGTACATAGATGGGTGATCGCTTGGGAATTATAGGTGCTTATAAGCTTGGATGTGTAGGTGGCGCAATGGATAATGACTTGGAATAAGAAATCGAAGAGCCGAGTTCCAATTCCAGTAGAGTTCGTTATATTCACTTACGCACAAATACCATTAGGAAAGGTATGAATCTAACTCTTCTTCACCCCAGCTATGGATTAAATAGAACAAAAATTCTTACAATAAGAATTTTAATAACCTGGCTTTAAATAACCTGCAAAAGGTTGAGGGTCCGTTGCAAACAAATCAATCAATCCTGATTTTCAATGCCGTTCTTATTGTAAGATAATTAACAAGGTATTATTCTTATATACATAATATTTATGGCTAAATCAGTGTATTGAGCGGAACATTGAGAGAAGTCAGGGCAAAAGACAACCGAAGAAAACTTGGAGAGAAGTTAAAACAACGACCACAAGAAGAAGTTGAATGAAGTCAAATGTCTAGATAGAGGATTCTGCAACAGTTCAGTGAAGCAGGTTTCCAAAATGTCCAACGCTTATATCAAAGAAAGAAAACGATAAACCGGACAGGGAGCGATATAATAGCCTGATTTCAACACACGTGACAATTTATGCATTACTATAGTGAAATCAATTATAAATGTAGTAAACTACAGTTTCCCTTGTTTTTCAATGCACAATAGACAGACACTATCGAAACTTGATAAAACAAATTTTAAGTAAAAATAATTACAAAATGTTATTTATTATCATCAACAACATTTGTTCATCTCTTACGTTGAAATCTTTAGTTTTGTTCGTGAAAAAATGTTTGAAGCTCAGCAGAGGTATGAGAGAGTAGCAAAAATGTCAGTGGGCAGTACTTAGAAAAACCGAAAACTTGCCAACTTATATTCAGCTGAAGTTGGCGCTAAAATACACATTTTTTCTCCTCCAATCAGAATTTTCAGTGTCACTACACATTTAATTATTATTTAATAAATTCTACACGTGATATTACGAATTACCCCTGTGATACAATGGGACCTAGTCGTAATTAAAACACTCACGAAATCAAATGAGCTCTAAGTGATTTCATTTAGGATTGAAGTGTCTGATGTTTTATGACCAATAGTAAAACCGCTGTCCACAAGTAGATTAATTCGTGAATAAATAATCAATATAATGTAAATAGGATTCATGCTTTCTGTTCTCACGGTGGCGATATTTCCATCTTTCGTACCCTTGTAAATGTACATCGGGCTTTTTCCGGTTTTTGTTCGCATCGACAAACACTGGAATCGAAATCCAACGTAAACAGCTTTGTCTGGTCGGTGAAAAACAGAACTGCGGTTGAATATGCACATATAGATATTTATTTTTGTTATTACCATGTCCTTTCATGTCATAAATTATCATGGCGCCCACACAGATCCCCCCCAACTCTTTTTCTAATTATATTTGAAGCTTTAGGACTTCTTCGGGAAGACAGTAGAATTGTTTCTTTTTACCTTCTCCGCGGTTTTGAATTTAGAAAAGTCTTCCTGGAGTGGCTGTCACCGATATTTCCAGAGAACTTCTCTGTCCTGCTATTTAACCCTTGACTGGGGGAGAGAAGTGATGAATTCATGTCTTTACCAAAGGGTATTAACACGAAAGTGAAAATAACAGACTAAGAGAGAATTTGAAACCTGCTAACCGATTTTACTTACTACCTCTTAATCGTAAATCCAAAACAGTTGGTATAATTACACATATCAAAGTTTTAAAATTCTCCCGTAACTATTGGTTGGTTGGTACTTTGTGCACATGGCCTATTAGCTGAGGTATAAGCTGATATTTTCTTTTAACTCCGTCAGCAGTTGTAATGAATGACAAATGATTTTCTTTTCTGGGCGCCGATGAAGCAATGAAGTGTTCCTTAAAAAGACGTTTAAATTTAAGCGGGTAATTCCAGAGAGACGCAAGCAACGTAAACGCTTTCTTTCTTTGTGTCATTTTCTGTGTTAATACGTTCAGCACCAAAGTACGTTAATTAAAGTTTTTAGCCGCTTAACCTTTTCATCTACAAAAAGACGTCAATTATGCATTCCCCGCTTTTTGAAATTCACGCATTATCTTCATTTTTTTTCATCCGCATACTGCTACGATTAATACCCGCTTTCCAGCGATTCAATGTAGACTGTGAAATCCCCATTATTCTATATATGTCAGCGAAAACGGAGAGAAAAAAGAGAGTTGACACAGAAGGTATTATATTGCTGCAATATAAAACTATCTTATATCGAAGTTTCATTCAAGAAAGAAACAAAATGTGGTATTAGAGTAATTGTTGATGTAAGATTTCATTGATTAATATTTACCTATTGTACAAGACGAAATAACTACTCGTAATTGGACAAATATTTGAATTTGAAAACGGTTAAACGCGTACGTGAATATTCCAGTACTTTTTCTTCGGTCAATAAACTTGATATTAATATAGGTACTTTAACAGCGCTGTCAGACAATGACAGAATTATTTAAGTTTTCAAAATTACTATACATTTCTCTGCAAATTAAAAAAAAATGCTCCAAAGCATTAACAATTTATGGAGTTTTATTTATCAATTTAAAATGAAAAAAAAAATACAAACTATATCAATTACGTTATCGGAAAAGTCCACTATAAAGCTGTATGAGGCGCTGAAAAAGGGATTATATATATATATATATATATATATATATATATATATATATATATATATATATATATATCTCTGAAATGAAGAAATATAGTTTTACGGTGTGCTATATTTATGGGATAAAGTGCTCAATATCAAAGATAGAGCGTATGTAAATATAAATATAAAAGTGAACATTGAAATCAACACTCAGAGGCGACAGGCTGTTTCATACTAGACGCAATCGTCAGGCCTGATGATTGCGTCAGCCTCTGAATTTTGACTTCAATGTTCAGTTATATATATATATATATATATATATATATGTAACGTAAATCATTCAAACGAAAAACAAATATATGATTTACGTTACATAAATTGATTACGCACTACAAAATTGACATATATATATATATATATATATATATATATATATATATATATATTGTGCAATGGGTAAATTGTCACTATTTTATATTTTTAATTTTGTGCATGCGCGTTGTTTGTTTTTGATTTTGTCGACTGCACAGTATAATAGAGTCAGTTGGGCACAGTCTGCAAGAAAAAAAGCACCATGACGCAATTCAGTCCGCCAGATATTTGGAAATGGCATTCTGTACTGCTTGGCATTGGCGCCGGAAGCTCCAATACGAACATTTCAGAGTGTTTCGGTGTCAATCTGATGAGTCTAATAGCGTTTACGAAGGTACGGCGAATCGTAAATAAACACACTGGTAGTTCTGATAAGAAAAGAACTACCGAATTTGTTGGTGAGGGCACCGGACCCAACACGAAGGCATACATCAAGTGCCTTGAGGAGGTAGTGCTGCCCTGTGTCAAGTGGGTGGCTACTGAAATGTCCTATGACTGGCAACGGGACTCTGCACCATGCTACACAAGCAGGAGAACCGAGTCATGGCTTTCAGACAATTTCTGCGACCACATCACTCCTTACAGCTGGCCACCTAACTCCCCAGACTGCAATCACCTTGATTATTATGTGTGGGGCGCAGTTGAGCGAGAGACCAACAAAACTCCTTGTAATACCAAAGATGAACTGAAGGAAGGATAATGACAGCATTCAGCGACTTAAACACAGAGACCGTCCAGAAGAGTTGCAGGAGATTCCGAAGTCGTCTAGAGTCCGAGGTTGAAGCCAGTGGTGATTTTATTTTAATAAATTTACTCTTTAGTATTTAAAAAAAAAATTGTGTAATCTTGGTAAATGTATCTATTAAAATGAGATGTCAGTGTTATTTTCATTTATGCGTAATTTAGACAACAACTTATTCATCGCACACTTGTATATCTTAAGGGAGCTGAAAAGCTACCGAGTCGATCGAAAAGAGAACAACCTACAGTTATTGCATTCCACATACTCACCTTGCAGTTTAACACACTTGGCATTCAACTTTTTTTGTAAAGGAAGAAAGGTGAAACAATGTCGATGCTTGATTATTGAAATACTGCCTTACTGCTGCTATCACAGCCCACTCATTCGAAAACTCCTTTTAAGGTTTGGAAACAGAAGATAGATGGAGAAAGATCTAAAGAGTAAGGTGGACAGTCTACATACTAAAACCCCAAAGTCTTCAAAATGTCCATAGACTTGCCAGTTTTGTAAGTTTTCCGCAGTTCACGTCGAGACTTGTCAGCACCTAGATGGATGACCGCTTGGCAATACCAAGTGCAGTAAGTTTGGATGTGCAGGTGGTGTAATGGATAATGGCTCTGAATTGTTAATTGGACAGCAGAGTTCCAATCCCAGTTGGGTTTGTTATATTCACTTACGCGCAAATACCATTCTCCCTCTAGCTATAGTTTAATTAGTAATACTTGTATCACTAAACTACTATTATAAAAAAATTTACAATCTAAAAATATTTTCTGGCTTTAAATAACCTACAAAGGGTTGATAAGCCGTAGAAAAAAAAATCAATCAATTTTCTGCAGTTTCCATCACGGTTTTTCTTTCAACGCCTCCTTTAATTGACAGCAATTAAGAGAAATATTCTGCTTTAACCGTTTGATCTTTCTGAAGAAAAATACCTTCTTTATCCACCTATCCCTACAAAAAAAACAAACATGCTCGTAACCATTCCTGATGTCTTTTAGATATAGAAATCTTTGGAGTGGATGGTATGTTGTTTGGCCTAGAGATCAATGATCTCTACATCACTGACAATGTTGCAACCATTGTGTCCACTCGATATCGTTTCTTGTTGGCATTTTGGCATCAACTTGGCTGACAGCTTCCTCGTACCCAGATATTCATAGATTATGAACTTACTGCGCCCCCCCCCCCCGATATCTCTAACGTATCTAAAATTCTTTTGGCAGGGATTTGTCGATCGGCCAAAATTAGGTCATAAACAGGAGTAACAGATTCAAGAGTTGACACTGTTGAAAACCTCGCAGACCGTTTTGCATCTTTGGTCTTAAAATGTAAACGCTGTAAGTTGGGACATAAGTGCTTCACAGTTGACGATAATAGGCACAAGATATTGGGATCATTCCCTCGTGGATTTTTGGGGGGCCGGTGGGGTTTTCTTCTGCGGAAGCAAGAATTTTATAACGGTTCAGTGAATATGTAAAACTTGAAAATGAGTGCAAGTATCTTACAAATTGGCACTTTAAACTATAAATAGAACTTTATTCTAGCTACAGTTTTGGGGAAATATATCGAAGAGGAACGTTTTAGTACACACTCATATGCAGACTAGTATTACTCTATCTAGTTATTTTATCCCAAAACTCTAGATCGATACACCTCTTTAACAATTAAATAACCAGAATACAGAAACAGCTTCGGAAAAGGCATGGGATCGCATCCGATTTATTAAGAGGTAGTCTTTTATGAACGTTGCTTTAACCACTTCAACCACGAAAGATTCGATGGGTGGTTATGGGCGACACCATCTGTAGTTGTTCTGCCATCCATCCTCCCCGCACTGCGTAATGGATATCGGCGCGGAAAGTGGGATTGTCGTGCAGAGTTCAAATTGCAACAGAGGCTGTTGCGTTCGTTTTTTGGACAAATTCCCTTGGAAAAGTATCAATCCATCTCTACCCTATCCAGCTATGATTTAACAGTAGGACAGACTGACAACCAGTTTACAAGAATGGAAACTGCTGGGCTGGGGTCTAGCAACTCCACCCCGTTAAAAACCTATTGTCTACGGAAATCGATTATTCATGCCATGTTGTTTGTTTACGAACTAGCGGTAGCATTTGAAGTAAGTAGCAAAAAATTGTAAATCGTATGAATTCTTAGATTAAATATTTTATTATTAATTTTATTTTTGCATTTTTCATCTGATTACTTTTTTATCACAACTTTCTCGGTAAATACCCATCGACTACTGAAGAAAGCAGTTTGACTCAAAATAAAAATGATAAAAAAAAAAGCAAACAAAATATGAAGACAAAACTCTGAAATTTTAAATTAATAAACCAAAGATTTTGTTGATAATTTCAATTTCTAATTCGAGAAAGAGCTACGGCGTCAATATATACACCAGAAGCTGCTTTATGTCAACAAATAAAAACGAAAAGATCTATTTTTATGGCATCAATTACGTCAGAATAGTTGTCTGACTTCAAGAAAAAAATTGACTAAGATGTTACAGATAGTGACTGCTATCAAGTAAACAGTGCATATTGCGTGGGAGTTTCAAACATGTGTGGCCTATCGGTTGGTAGAGTTTGTGGTTCTTTTCGTCGACTTTCAGATAATGAACAAACTATTGCTTGATGATTAACAGCAATAGACTTGGGGGTTATTTCAAGACCAGGACAAAATACAAGAGGTAAAAAGATGGTGCTTTGAAATTTAAAACAACAAACAAATATGTAACTATTTCTCTTATGCCAGAAAAAGGAGATTTTCGAAACACCATTATTCTACCGTTAGAAACTGCTGTTTGCCTTGGAATTTAGATTTTTCAAGAAGATTAAGAAAAAAAAAATTTGCTTATTTTATTCAGAAAAAATATATGCAAGTGCTGATCCCCTGTGTAACAACATTTAAAGCTGCCTTGGCGGTATTTACAGAAAGGTGGTATGCTCAAGTGCTCACTCACTCACTTACAAATCAATGATCGTCGTATACCAGTGACAAGACATTTTTGTTTAAATTTCTGGCGATAAAAAGAGTGCGGAGTATGTATTCTTACCTTTCCTAAGGGCATTAGTGCTAAGTGACCATAAAGCAACCTACGCAGAATGGTGGAGTAATGGATGGTGGCTTGGATTGAGGAGTGGAGTTTGAATTCCAGTCAAGTTCATTGCATTCACTTGCCCGCTAATACAATTTCGAAAGGCATGAAATCATCTCTTTCCCACCCAGCTTTGTATAAATAGCAGGACAGACATATTAGCAACTAGTCTCAGAGAAGGAAAACCCTGAATTCAAACAAACTGCTGCTTTGTAGGTCTTATCTCTAACTTCTGATAGAAGAGGGACAAGGTAACCTAAATATCCCCAGTGCGAAATCGGGAAGAGGCAGCTGAAATTTCTGGGACACGTAATGAGGAAGGAAGGCTTGGAAAATCTGATACTCACAGGATACTCATAGAGAGACAGTGGGACAGGGGAAAGCAATGCGTGATATACTTAATGGGTATGAGCAAGTGAATGGTGGAATAAGGTCTGAGAGAAATAACAAAAAGACAAAACTTATTAAGAGCTACAAGGGACAGGAGGAGGTGGAGGATCATGATCGACTACGTCTTGAAGGAACACGGCACATAAAAGAAAGAATCGTTAAAATACCGATTTTGGTAAGTGGATCTCATCGGAAGCTTTTCAGCACCTTCGTTGTACGATCTTTCATGCTAATTCTTTTTCGTTGCTTCTTGTTCCACTTTTATTAATCATTATATATGTTTGTTGCTTCATCAGTTAACACGTACGTTACACTTTGCCAATACCTTATAAATAAGGAACTATTTCATTTTGATCGTGAGGAAAAACATATCAAAGTCGAGAGAGAAGTTTACAAGTGGTTGATACTGCTCATTTCTGCAAATTATTAAATAGAAAAATTAGAAAAAAGGTGCTGAAAAATTCTCGACTCGAAAAGAAAATGTCCCAGAGTTCTAAAACATACATTTTGTTCTATATATTCACCCCGTTGTACAACACCTTTTTCTTTCAACGAATTATTTAATCGACACAGCATCATGGCGATCTTTATTTCAAAATAAACATCTTCATGCAGAGCAAGTTAGAACAATATTATGCATTGACTGTTTTGCCGATGTCATTGAAGACAAGGGTTACGGTTCAAGTATCCTGAAGTTTTTTTTTAGTATTTGCTGGATACAAATGCGTTCACAGAAAACAAGTGTTGTCCAACCCACACCAAGAATAGTTCATTACAAACTTTCCTTACATTATAACATTTGGTAAATAAAGAACAAAAGGCCTAATTATTCTGTCTGTCTGTCTGTCTGTCTATGTGTTTTTTCTATTGCTTTCTGTCTGGGGTAAAGAGCTGTCATGATAATAGCCTAGTGGGTTAAAGCGTTGATTCGTGAAATTGGTGACATAGTAATTGTGGGTTCAATCCCTAAGCCGGGCAGTGTTTACTTGGAAACAGAGACAGAGCAGTACTAAATTAAAAATAAAATAGAGATATCCCTAGGTATGATCATCGGAATGAGAACAATTTCTCCCCTCCCGTAAATTAAATAAAGGGTTCAGTTCGAAATTACCCGGTGGTTGCACAGGTCAGCACTCACCTGATGGAGGCTAGAAGGTACAGCGGTCGAAACGTTGTGATAATGACAAATTACGCATGGAAATATTGACCCTTACTTCATGATTGAAGCCTCAGCTTTATGAGGAACATGCAGTTGAAGTAACCGGGAAGAAAGTACTTCTATATTATTATACAAGAACTGATTCACTGTCCGTCATACATTGTCTGGGCGTGACTTTCAGACGCGTACGCCTATGTTGTGTGTGTGTTATTTACATGTGGTTGTGCAATTTAATGCACACACATTCGCAAGAGTTAATCTACCTTTCTCTCTGGCAACAAGAAAAGAGCAAACTCTTTGAAGTTATTTTATGTAAGTGCCTACAAAGAAAGAAAATACGTATGGTTTAAAATTATTTTTTAAAAATGAAAACTATTTCTTGAAGCTTTTATTTTAGTTTTAATTTCAAGCTAATAGATTAAATTTAATATTTTCAATAAGCAAAATACTTTGCTGTATTTCAAAAATGAATTTAAATTGATTGGAAAAAGTTTTTTTTAAATCGCTGATTTCAGTGCAATTTTTAGCTATCATTCATCACAATGTAATTCTCTTTATTAAAAAGCTTTTCAAAAAGTAAAATATATTTTTCTGAAACTTTATTTTAGGAATATTAGCTGATTTAAAGCTAACTTAATCTGATTTGAAACAGGTATTATTTACTTTTAGTTTAAAATATTTTTAACATGGAAGTAGGTGTTTATTTAAAGTGTTAACAGGTTGACAACTTGACTGACAGCCAGAAGTTTATCTAATCTTTTTCTACGTGGGGACATATTTGTAAAAATTACTCGAGGAATATAACATGAGCGCCTTTTTTATATAATTTTTAACTACCCAGTAATCTTAAAAGTTTAGGAAAATATTCTCGGTAATCTAATGTTTTATCGAATTTTTGGTAATTAGACTTTAAATTTACTATAGTTATCACTCTTGCTTTTTATTAAAACATTCTAAAATAATTTCATTCATTTGCGAATAAGTCCTGAAAGTTTGATTAAAATCCGACAATTATTTGATTATTGCAAGAATTTTCAAACCAATGTAATTTTTAATCGAAAAAAAAATGTTTAACCAAACTTTCGGACGTTCTAAAAAGGGTTAAAAATATAATTTAATAATGAAAAAATTGTTTGGTCTTTCCTCTTAATAATAACGAAGATTTTGACGATAAAACTTTGTTTTTATTAAGTTTGGGGTTTTTTCTTCATGTTATGCTCATTTTTATGACTCTTGTATTTAAACTGAATATATTTTCTAATAAATGTAGTATTTTAAATGGACAATTTTAGATTTGAAATTTGATCATGATGCAGTCAGCGAAGCGACAGGTACCGAATTAGTTACTATAAAAACCTAATGTATTTAAACTTTTAAGACCAAATAATTTTAAATTTAAATGTCAATCTTAACATAGAAAGAAATCTGCTAAAATATGGGGGAAAAGCAATCAAAAAGTCAACTTTGTACAAGTATTTTTCTACGAAATAATTTAGTTTTGCTGTAATTCTAACCTAAATGAAAATTGAATCATTTTTATTAACTTTAACATTTTGGGCGTTATATACATCTTAAAGTCGTTTTAAAAAACACATGTTTACAATTTTTTATGGACGATTTGAAAAAAATGGGGATTTATTGTAATTATTTCCACAGATTTTATTAATCGCTTGAGACAAAACGCTTATTAACTTGAAAAGTGGAACCAGCGAGCCGAGTTCAATTTCCAGACCTCATGTGTTGTGTTCACTTCATTGGAAAAGCAATAACCCATTTTCCCCACCACAGTTACGTGATTAAATAGCAGGGTAAAGTGCGTCCTCTAGCTTTGTGTGGGAGTCAGTTTAGAAGAAAGAAAATTCTGAATTGAAAAACGTGGAGAAGGAAGCGGGAAACCATCTATGTATCTATCCCAAGAAGCCATAGCAAGATGCAGATAATAAAGAAAATTAATGTAGTATCAACTCCCAAATATGACACTGAATGCAGGACAATTTCCCCACAGATGAAGAGTAGATTTGAGGCAACGGAGATGATGTTCTACAGAAAGATGCAGAAAATACCATAGACGGAACATGTGAGCAATAAAACATTTTAAGGAAAATGGTAACGAAAAGGACAAGTTTGCTTAAAATCAGAAAAAGACAGTTGAAATTTCTTAGACACATAATGAGGAAAGAGAGCTTGGAGAAATTGACACGCAGAGGGCATACTGAATGCAAAGTGAGGCAGGAAAAAGACCAAGGAACCTACCTAACGATCTTGTATAAATGGGTTTAGAGCATACACAGGGAGAGATAGTAAGGGGTCATATATTGCTTAGTACTACAAAGGATAGGAAGTCGTACATCGCCCACGTCCAGAACGGATATGGTAATTAAAAATTGTCTTCAGTCAGTTATGTGTCATGCGTGATACACCCTTAGGCGATAATGTATCTTTCGATACATAACTGACGAGGCAGATATTTTTCCCGCAGCAGGTTGATATTTCTTTCTGTGGTAGACCAGTTGTCATCCAAGGCAACCCCGTCTGTCCTGCTATTTACCCATAGCTAGGTGAGGAGAGGAAAGGATTCATACCTTTCCCAAGGGTATTAGCACGTAAGTGAATGTAATGGATTCGACTGGAATTCGAACTCGGCTCTCCGATTCCTCCGAATTAAAAGTGCGTGAAGCGGTGCTCGTCTGTACTTCCTCTCTGAATCTTAAGCCCAGTGTTTTTATCAAACGAGCCACGGGATTCATGTGGTCCAGTCTGATCCCTACCCTAACCCCGAAGTGGTTGAGTGAAAGAGAGAGGCGCAAGTGTTTAAGCAGACACTGCCAGTCGCCAAGCAAGTAGTTGTCGCCACATGGCTGTCTTCTTTTCGGGTGGTCTGTCTCCATTTGCAAAACTTCGCAGACTTTGAGTCGAGTCACTTGGACAAAGACTTAGAAAAGGAACGGCGCTGAAACAGCATCGAATTCATAAATGGTCAGCCCAACCCCGCAACCCTACATACACACGTATGTGTGTGCGCGCGCACGCGCGTTAAGGGATCATGGTTATAATGTATCTGCATTAAAAAAATATGAAATAAAAGCTTTTTAGCGACAGAAAGTGTAAAGAGTACTATTATCTCCCTTAATAGTGTGTGTATATATATATATATATATATATATATATATATATATAGTGTAAACGGATATAAGAGAGTTGTCGGGACCGAAGAAGTCTCTTATATCCCGGTTTCTCTTATATCCGGGTTTGGTCTATTTTGTTTTATTAACACAGGCTCTAATTTGGGACCAGATAAAATCTCTCTTATATCCGGGTTACACTGTATATATATATATACATACATACATACATACATGCATATATATATACATACATACTAGCAGTATAACCCGTCTTAGACTGAGAATTTTTGCTGTTCAATTGGAGCAGTTTAAATTTAAAGTCAGCCCACCCGAAAATCAATATTAGTAACAACAATTCGGTGCAACTGAAGCACATCTCCAAATGGGGGTGGGTAACAATTTCGGGGGTGGGTTGAAAAGGGACATTTTTGCGTTCTCAGTCTTGCAAGGAAAGAACCTCTTCCATGGACCGTCATAATAATAATATACAATAATTTTTTTATTTATAATATATTTTTTTTTATAATTCTAATAAACTTTTACGTTAGATTTCAATTCTCTAAATTGGTTGTACGTTGTTTTTTTTTTTTTTTTTACAGACATTGATTTTTTACAATTTGCGCAAAAATCAGATTTTTTCGATATTTCTCCTTCAAGGTTGTAATTTTTTTCCAACTAATTTGGACTCAAAACCGGCACTGAAGAACTCTACCAAACAAAAAAAAATTCATCGAAATCGGGTGAAACTGTGGAAACACTTAAACAACATCCGATCACACACAAACACATTTTGAAAATTATAGATATAGATTACATTTTCAGGTTGTCTTTGCAGATATGATAATTAATTATTATTTATAATTATATTAATTATAATATTAATAATTATTATTTATAATTAATTATATAAATTTAACTGTATAATAATAAATAATATTATTGTAATAATTTAAAGTTTAAACTATTTATTTTTATTAAACTTTTTATGAAAGATATATATCCAAGAACAGATGGTAAATAGTAAAACGTTTTCTGAAAGTTATAATAGACAGGAAGTAGTGGAGAGCCATTGTCACCAACAATTTGGACTCAAAACCGGCACTGAAGAATTATCTATCAAACAAAAAATATTTTATCGGAATCGGATGAAAACTGTGGAAACGCATAAACAACATCCGAACACACATTTTGTTTGAGAATTATAGATATAGATAATTAAAACGCTAAGTATTTTTTAATTATTTAATCGCAACTCATAAATGCTATGGTGCTACCATTAGAATGGAAAATAAATTATAAGCATATTGTTTTTGTCTTCAAGCATTAGCAATATTGGTTAGACGAATAGGCAAAAGCGCTCGATCACAATTTTTGTTTATTACATACACTAACTTTTTGGCGTCTGTTCACTCTTTCAGAAAGAAGAAAGGTTAAATAATTTTTATTTAATTCTTTGCCTTTGTCCTTTAATCAAACATGCGTCAGCGATAGATTATTGTAGATGCCATCAAAATGGATATACTTTTTTCCGCAATGAAAGTAAAAAAAAAAAAAAAAAAAAACACCTGTTTTAAAATATTTGCCAAAAATCAGGACTTATTATATTGAATTAATATTTTATTGAACAGGTTATTTTGCTAAAAAAAAAACTTGGGAAAATATTGGGTGGGTACTTCCCCCCCATTTTCGATAACGGGCGTATACTTTTTTTAATGGAAGGGAAAGGTCGTTCAAATTTTTTACAGTTGTATAAAAAGAAATCCCGGAAGATATTTCAGTAAAAAAAAATATACAATTCAGAACAAAATGTACAAAAAAGGAAATAATTCGCGTTGAGTGAGTACTATTGAATATCGGATGAATATTTAATCATTTTAATCTCATTTCATATCTGTCGTTCAGTCAGTATATAAAAAAATTATTCATTATAATTAGTTTAATAAAAGTTTATAGAATAAAAAAGTATATTCTAATCTTAAACTATTAGTTATATAAGGTTAAAGAAAATTTGGTTTTACACATAAATAACAAATTCTAGATTATTGTACTGCTGGTCTTCCGTATTTCTTTAGGTTTTATTTTATTTTTTTTTTGTACGCTTTTTAGAACAGGGGTAGAATTTAACTTACTCAGTTTTTATTTTATTTTTGACCTTTCAGGCTCTCATGCATAAATATTTTTTTATTCTGTTTTAAATAAAAGGTAAGCATTACTATTAGAAAATCCAGTTAATTAATACTTAAATAAAAATTTAATAACTTTGAAACATCTCTAGGATAAATATTGAATTTTAAAAAGAATTTTATTTTTAAATTTGCTTACATTTTCGTATACAGTGGCAGCTCGATGAGTCAATGAGTGACGGTAAAAAGTTCTAACGCTTTAAAAATGACTCAGATTTTTTTTTATATATACGGAAATTAATTTTTCTTTTAATACGGATTAGTTTTATTATCATTCAGGTAGAACCGAAATTTAAATTCAAAGACAGGATTTAAATTAAAATGTGTTTTTGGAGATTTTCTTTTCATAGAAAGATCGTGATTGTAATTACTGTGTAAGTACAGTGTAACCCGGATATAAGAGAGTTGTCGGGACCGGAGAATAAGTATCTTATATCCGGGTTTCTCTTATATCCGGGTTTGGTCTATTTTGTTTTATTAACACAGGCTCTAATTTGGGACCAGATAAAATCTCTCTTATATCCGGGTTACACTGTATAACTATATATATATATATATATATATATATATATACACAGTGTAACCCGGATATAAGAGAAACCTGGATATAAGAGACTTCTTCTCCGGCCCCGACAACTCTCTTATATCCGGGTTACACTATATATATATACAGTGCAACCCGGATATAAGAGATTTTATCTGGTCCCAAATTAGGGCCTGTGTTAATAAAACAAAATAGATCAAACCCGGATATAAGAGACTTCTTCTCCGGTCCCGACAACTCTCTTATATCCGGGTTACACTATATATATATATATATATATATATATATATATATATATATATATATATATTTTAAGACCAAAAACAAGGATTAGAAAGACTCAATCAATCTTTGTTTTTTGCAAGTGAATATCGGCAGGTAGCGGAAACAAACTATCTACGAGTTTTCGGTTGTTCCTCTAGTCTAACATAGTAGATCTCAACGTTTCTGTGGCGAATTTCTATTGTTAAAGGAAATATTTAATTTGTAACTATTTTCTTTTTTTTTTTCTAAAAAGATAGAGATTTTGGTCATTTAGATAGCACAACATTTAATATAACAGTGTAAGATCGTTACATCTTCATTAAAAGTGATTGCATTCCACTCCGGCTCCTTTATTTCAATAACAAAGGCTTCAAGCAAGAAATATATAGAAATATACTTCAATCATACATTTCAACATTGACCGCAGGAGGGAATCCGGCCTCTTTTTCTGCTGCTTGTTTCGGCGAGAGAAGATACCTAACAAATGCACCGTCTCCATGTCACCCGCTTCTGTACCCTACTGACGATCAATGAGACCGACAGAAATGAGCACTCCTTAAAACGTTATGTCTTTTGTTACATAAGCACTATTCGATATTGTGATGAAATCGCTTCAGTATACAGTATACCGGAAGCGTAGATTACCCAAAATTCAGCGCCATATAGAAGAGTGAGAAAAACTGACTTTGTACACAATCTTTTTTCATCTTTCTCTTGATATGTTTAACAGTCATAAAATGTTTGTATTAAAAATTCGAACTCAGCATATTCAAATTCAAATTTGAAATTCCGGATTTTTTAATTTCAGCGTTTAAGTCTTTAAAATGTTTAACGAGTAAAATATGTCCAACAATATTTCTCTTTACTTTTTTAAATTTGTTTTAGAAATGGCGTGCAACTATTTCATCTTCAATGCTTACAGATGCAATAAATGCACAATAGATTTGATTTAATTTCGATTCAATGAAAAAATAGCAATGAAGCAAATGTCTCAGTTACCCAAAGCAACATATAAAAAACTGAAAACGTGGGTATTTCAGTTGTTTTTTGTTTTGTTTTTTTCGTATAAAGTATGAACGAAAACGGACACACACAAGCGAGTATTTATGTCACTGTATCCTAAACTGTGCGTCACGACGCACTGATTTGCCCCGAGATGAAATTAGGTGCGGCACGAAAGAGCGATATGATATTTCAAAATGAGAAAAGTATAAACTGAAATTGATAATAAAGTTCATATATGACTGTCAGCTGGTAAGACGCTTGATTTTACGGTGTTGTTAGGTTGGGTAACTCAGCTGAGTATCTGCAGTTTCACAAGCCCACAGTTTCATGGTTTATGTACCACAAACTAATTTACATGCTCTAAGCGCTGCCTTGAATCAGAAGAGTTTGGAAACCAATGTTTTATATCATAGATTCTTGTTAATTGGAACACCACGAGAACAGCAGATTGAACCAATTCTGTAGTTGCCTAGATTATTTTACATAAATATACCTATTTGAAAAGTAGCTACAGTGTAATCCCGGATATAAGAGAAACCCGGATATAAGAGAGATTTTCTCTGGTCCAAAATTAGAGCCTGTGTTAATAAAACAAAATAGACCAAACCCGGATATAAGAGACTTCTTCTCCGGTCCCGACAACTCTCTTATATCCGGGTTACACTGTATTTTGAAACAGTCTTTTTTATGTTTGCATTAACGCAATATGATACACGCAACTATTTCAGCATTTAGACAGTCCGTCACTATTAACCTTTCTTCAATAGAAGTCATTATGAAAGCAAAATATTGTTAACAAAGGTGAAAACGTGTGTCAAATTAAATAATATGCATTAAAAATCCTCAATACTAAGTGTTTTTTGTAGAATTTATTGGGTGTATCCTACCATTTAAATAACTGCAGACAAATATGTAAATCAACACAATGCATTTAGTGAAGATAACGGGATATATTCATTACCTTCTTGCATAAAATAAAGTTATAGTATGTTTCACTGCACAGTACATCATATTTAAAGGAGTTGCGGACATTACATACTCAAAATCAGACATAACTGTATGTGTGAAAAAGGTGGCCGACAATAGGTACCCAGCCCGTGACAAAATTGTGATTAGTGTGTCATGGCCAATCAAAAATCACTTTGGTTTGTGCACGCTGTCCCAATTAAACGCTTTGTTGTCTGAAATAAGTGAAATGAAGGTTTACAAGTATATTTGATTTTCTTAGGTTTTCTGAAGCAAAAACTATAATAAAGAAATGGAGGAACGGTGGACTAAATATATGAACTTTATTACCAATTTCAGTTTATACTTGTCTCATTTTGAAATATCATCTCGCTCTTTCGCGCCGCACCTAATGGATAGAGGAATCGGAGAGCCGAGTTCGAATTCCAGTCGAACCCATTACTAATACCCTTGGGAAAGGTATGAATCCACTTCTTCTCTCTCCAGCTGTGGGTAAATAGCAGGACAGACCGGGTTCTATAGCCTTGGATGGCAACTGGTCTACCACAGAAAGAAATGGCAACCTACGTCATCTATCGGAAGATACATGATCGCCTAAGCGTGTATTACGCATGGCACATAACTGACTATTAATAAAGAAAACTGATGCCCCAATTAACTGACGACTCAATTAATCGGAATTTACTGTCCTTAGAAAAAAAAAACAGAACAAAATCTCAGACAATCAGACGAGAATAAAAGCTGAACCAGAAAGCAAATCTTGCAAGTTTGAATAAATTCCTTAATTTTCTCACCCCTCTCCCTCGTAGAAATGAAAAATAAGCAGAGAAGTGAGCACAAAACAAGGCCGGTCGATCATGTCGAACAAGCATAATAGCAGGGAATCCCCGGTAAAATGAAGCTCTGGAGAAAAGATTAAATAACCATTAAAAGAGTTTGTAAAGAATGAAGGTCTCGTCTTCTACGACACTTGTCAGTCATGCATGAAAATGAAAAGAAGTGGGTAAGGGACACAGAAAGAAATGGATTAGAGAAAGAGAGGGTAGAGGGAGAGGTGGAGAAAATGTCCGCGGTGAAATGAGAGAGATAAACATGCCAATATCTAAGAAGGAACTGAAAAGAAAGGGTTGAAGAATAGGACTTCTTGATAGGGAATGACGACTTAGCAAGAATAAAGGAAAAAAAAACACTATAAAAAAAACGTCAAGCACGAGAAAGAAAGATAAACGAAAGGCAAAAAAAAAAAATATTTATACGATCAAAAATTCTCAATCCAAGCCAATTTACAAAAATCTGACCAAACATTGTGTTTTTTTATTTTTTTATTTTTTGGTTGGAAAGGGTTCTCGCATTTCGAAAATGAAATAACGGAAAAAGAAATCGCGGAGGTGGAGCAGAAGAAGAAATAAATAAAATAACGGAAGAAGAAAGAAAAAATAGAAATAAGGGGAAAATAATAAAATAAAAGCGGAAAAGATAAAAGAAAAAGAATGAAAAAGAATCAAGAAAAAAGATTGAAAAAAGAAGAAAGGATCTCTCTCAGAGAAATATCAAATAGCCAACATCCCAGTAATGATATGAAGAAACCAAAGAAAAATGTCTAAGAGAATTTGGTTACTTTTTCTCTTTGAACAATGAGCTTATTTCCGGATCATTGTGCCTTGTCCTAGTACTTCTGGATTCCCCATCTCCAATTCACATTCCGTTCCCATATCAGTTGTCCCGATCCAAGGAAGATGACGTGGCTTAATAACATGAGGGAGAAACGACAAGTCTTGAATAAAGATTGCAAACGCGTACACACGAATGGGGGCGGAAGCGTACGCGGATATGACCGATCAATCCGTAATTATTAGACTCAATCTTTTAATCAATATCTTCGTACGTTGTAAACCCTTCTTCAATGATCATTAATCAGGGTGATTAACATTTGGTAACAAATGTTAAAGGGCAGATTTTCTTAATAACTAAGGATTATTTAATGCCTCAAATAAAAAGAACGAACAAAATAAAAAAGGGACTGAAAAATTTCCGTCTTCTATAAAGTTGGTAGACGTATTTGGGTTGACCTTCTTGTTATTTTAAGCAGAGAAAATAATATCGGTCATTATAAATATCAAAACATCCTTGCTACAAAAAAAATGTGCCTACCGTGAAGACTCGAACCTGTATTCCCTTTTTCCGTTTTAGCTGTATGCTATACCAATTAGACCATCGGAAAGTAGGACACATTTGACTGCAAACGGTATCAAACATTTGACATTGCAAAATATTCTTTACCTAGCATGTCATGAAAATAGGCGTTTTCTTAGTTTGGCACAAGGCCATAATAATGAAGATCAAAATCGCCGTTCCCGGGGGCGGTAATATTGCTTTGAGTCAATCCAGGTGAATAGTTTAATACTTCAGATCAATAACTATACAACGCTCGTCAGCAAGACATTTCTAGGGAGTGTGATCCTTTTGGGTGCTCCAATATTATGCCCTTAAACCTGGCGAGGCTATATGCGCTGTAAATATGGGTGCTTATAATGCTTAACAGAAAGAATTAAATTTGTTACTTTATAAAAGAGTTGCAAAATATTTCTCTCTGGCGAGGCAAACCGTCTGTTAATTTAGGTACCTCTACTTTTTTGCGGGAAAAAGTGCATAGCATGATGAAAAAACGCCACAAACTCAATAAAAACAAAGTTTTATCGTCAAAATGTTTATGTTATTATTAAGAGGAAAGACCAAAGTATTTTTGATTCTTTTTTTAAAGCGGTCGAGGTAATAATTACAATTAGTTTTTTGCGCTTTTTTTCCGGTGAAAAACACATTAATTTTGAAATTTTTGCAAAAGTCAAATAATTGTCGGATTTTAATGAAACTTGCAGGACTTATTCACAAATAAATGAAATTATTTTTGAAATTTTTATTTTTAGAAAATCTTAGTAAAAAGTATTTTTCTTTTACATATGTTACCCTAACTTACTTAATTTCATGAAATTTCGAGAAGTGAAATTTTATGTCCAAACTTCTTTCTTTTTTATTAGTTAAAAGTAGGACTCTTTGGAGAATGTTAATCATCCAATTTTCTTTTTTAAACTTTTACCATTTTAACTGAAAATCTGCTCCGAATGGTAAACTAAAAAGTGTAATCATACTATGACATTATTTAATTAGAAAAGATTTTAGTTGCTTTTGTAAAAGAGTTATATTAAGGACTCTATTGTCTGAAAAATTAACATTTTTTCGATGAATAATGAATTTTTATAAGAATTTTTTCATTTTTGTAAATCTTAATTATATAATAATTTATAATAATTTAAAATTTTGTATTACTTTACGTCCTGTATGTGATATTGTAATTAAGTGGAAAAGAAATTTACGAATCCAAAATTGAAAAGCTTAATAAACGTCGTTTTACTATTTTATTTTTAAAATAATTTTTAATTTAATCGTTCCCTTTTTTCATCTATGGTAGCCTAAATATGGCATTATTATGAAAGGGTCAAATGCTTGCATTGTAGGAAATAGAAAATGTTATTTAGCTTATTAAATATTAATGATTAAAGAATATTTTAATTATTATAAGAATTTCCAGATCAATGTGTTAATTTTCTTGCTTACTTATCTTTACTTTAATTTCATCTGTCATTAAATTTTAAAACTAATTTAAGGAAATTTTATAGTATTTTAAATGTTATTTTTTCATAAATCATCTCCAAACATAATTAAAAGTCAATAAAATATTAGATAATTGCTGAAAATATGTTAATTTGTAAAAATTACTAGGTAGTAAAAAAAAAAAAAAAAAAAAAAAAATGAGTTTACTTAGATATCGTAAATTTATGTCAATTCTGATCATTCATACTAGCTGTTCTCCACTGGCTTGGTTAGATCCAGTGACAGGATCCAAAGAGTTTGAGTTTAATACCCGGTTAATTCAGTGGAGAACTTTCAGAGGGGAATTAACAGGAGATAACTGATAACTGACATCCATTAAACATGGCACGTGGAACTAGAACAGTCTACCCCAGTGAGCGAAATAAAGGGTTCAGTTCGATATTCCAACCACCTGAAGAAGGCCGGAGCGTACATCCGCCGAAACGTTGTAATAAATATGGCGACAAATATGAAGACAATAGTCCGAATAATGTAAATAGTGGAAATAGCAAATTTAATCATTTAGCTTTCAATTAAAGCTAAAATGAAATCTTCAAGAATGCTTTTTCATTTTAAAAAATTCATTTGAAGTCTTAGGTATTGAAACTTTATACCGAATTAGTGGAGGTACCGAGATCAGTTCAAAGTAACGTAGGCATTGATAAGAACTCAAAGAGGCCTTGTGCCAGATTTAGTCAGTACAGTCAATTTTATGACGACATGGGAAATTTATTCTTCAAGACGAGTTTCAAATAATCAAACCACAAAAAAGCAAACCATTAAAAGTTAATTAAGTCAATTAATATTCATTGTTATTTCTGCAAAAGGCAGCGTCAACAAAGTCTTACTTCTGTATTTTCAATGCATATCCAATGAGTGGAGCCATTTGTAATGACAAAAGTACGCAGGTGTAAGTTTTATTCAAATGAGAATACAAGGTTCGCGTATAGTATCCCAGTAAACAGAAATAGCTCTCTCAAAGAGGAGAGTAACGAAATAAGGGGAGACCACTCTTTATTATTCATAACACCATTCTTATTCTGTCTCTTCTGAGGGTGACAAATAAAGACTAAAACGAAAATGGTTAATTACGTTGACGCATTTGCCCTGGTTATTTTCTCTTACATATTCCGTATCAATTTAATCCTTGAAGTGAAGCAACTTTTTGAAAGATTCGTCACATTTAGTGAAAAAAAAAATGATGATGATGATGATGGTCTTTCACTAGTCCCCTATTTTATGATGTAAAACAATGGCGTAATCCCAGTCTGCATTGTTAAATCATGAATACCTAGTCGTGGAGTAATGGTTAATAAACTTACCTATCAGAGCGAAACTATTGTAGAGAGTTCGATCCTCGCTGGGCTAATCCACACTTATGGTTTTGTAGCGTACTAAGATAAGCTGGGTTAATATCAGTACAGGTTACCTGGTGTAAATTATACACGAGTAAGGTGTGTGTCAGACTAAGTTTACAAAAATACCTTAAATGTGAATGCTAATACTAACAATCAATTTTTATTTTATTTTTTGTAAATAAGCACCAGGAAGAAACAGTTGAAATTTCTAGGGCAGATAATGAGGAAAGGGGGCTTGGAATATATGATACTCACAAGACAGATTGAGAGCAGGAGCATCAGAGGAAAATAACGCATAATCTACCTAACAAGCTTGAGTAATCGGATAACGGAACAATATTTAGGAGCGATAAAAAAAAAGTCAAAATTTATTAAGAGATATAAGGGACAGGGAATTGTGGAGAACCATGATAGCCAACACCCTGGAGGGACACGGTACAAAGAAGAAAAAATAAGTATCGTTCATTGTAAATATGAACTGAAGACATTTTTTAAAGTTGTTATCAGTCCCACCCTCTCGCTCAAATAAAAAAAAACAAAAAAATGTACGACTAGGATTAGTTAGAATTTCAAAGAGAAAAGGTGGCATTATGGCGTCAATACACATGACAAATGCAAATGTAGGTTTTTGGTAAAAGGGTAAATATTTGAGCGAATGGGTCTAGCTTGGTTAAAAGAGAAAGCAGCTTTTTCTTTTCATCATTTTTAGGCCTTGTGCCACACTTATTGTAAACCTAAAATAATAAATAAGCACTGTCGATATTTGCTGTTTAATATAAGCATGTTTAATATAAGTACGTTTAATATAAATATGTTTAATATAAGTACGTTTAATATGTACTAGACTACAGATATTGAACTTTCTGAAATATTAGGCCGAGTCATAAATAATTTCCATTTTATTTTTTTTATTTATCAACTTTATTCTTCAATAAAATAAAACTACAATGACATTTTATTCAATTGTGTATTCACCATTATTTGCAATGATCTGCTGCCACTTATCAGATAGCTGATACCTTTTGAGTAAAATTACTTTGATGTGAAAAAAAACTTTCGATGTACACTTGAATCTGGTTTTCAATAGAGAAAGTATCTTCTCCATCAAAGCGTTTTGCAGGCATCGGAAAAGGTAACAATCCCTTGATGCAAAATAAGGCGAATATGGCGGGTTAGGATAGAACAGACCAAATGAGTTCCAAATTTTGTTTCTGTGTTATTCTTGCTGTATGCGACTTTGAGAAAAAAATATTTTTCCTGTTGACGAATCTAGAGCGCGTTTCGACCAAATGTATGCACGTTACAGCTGCCGGTCATATAAATGTACATTTACAGTTTCATTGCGTTTTAAGAACTCTAAAGTAATATACCCTAATGATCTCACCACGCGCACAAGATTACCTCTCTTTCATAAAGCTCAACTTTTGGGATCAATTATGGAAATTTATCTCTGTAAACCTACTGCCTTTTTCGTTGAACACTGTTGTGTGTAAATGTTTTCCATCACCTGTTATATATTTAAGGAACAGTTAGGGTGGCGCATTCATCATTACATTTGGTTCTCAAAAACGTTAATTATTTATGACTCAACCTAATATATCGATGCGTGCGAATATAACGAGTTTAAAATAAAACAATAGCCGCTCAAAATTTAGCTAATATAACCACCACCAGATGGTACTACTCAAGACATAGGTGTGTATCACTTAAGCATGCCCGATGTTTACAAATTCAGAAATGAAGTGGTTGCAACTGTAACTGTATGAGAACAATTTGGACTGGATAGCAATTGTCCCGACTTAAGCTACACACCCTTTCTTAAGAGCAGTCTGTCACGCAAACCATTTTTCGTTCTTTTATGATTTGCATTTCAGACCCCATAGTTGTCGCCTCCTGTAACAGTTGGTGAATTTGTTTGAAGCTGGTTTTCTCTCCTTATCCGATTCGGTGTTGGATCCAAAGTAAAAATCAGGACTGCATGCGGATTTCAAATAAGTCAGAATATCACTACTTTGGAGATTGGCGCAAAACAATCTTCCAGCCTAGCGTTTGTCAAGGCATGATGACAAGCATTATGATGAAAACGATCCAGAGATATTCCCACACTGTTGTAGATTTGTATCAATCGCGTAAAATAATCAAATATATTTTTTAATTTAATAACGGTTATGGTAATGTTAATATTAGCTGTTTCCTTATGTGGAAACATTCGGCATTGATTGATCGAGCCACAAGTGCTACTGTCGGTTGAAATTTATAAAATCTTTCTCTTAAAACAGGTTTTCAGGAAAATAGGTTTCTCAAGTCCAGTAATTATTATTGCTCTTTCCAGTATAGACGGGGGTTTCCTTCCTAGTCTTTTGTTTGAAGTACAGTAGAACGTCAACATCTTGATTATGTAATTATTTTCTCTTAGATGTGCTACCCATTTTAGTTGTTGCTGCTGTTGAAAGTCCTCACGTGATGGTTTCTGATATTTCTGTGTGTGTGTGTGGTGATTCTGTAGCACCAGTTCAAAGTTTGAAGTAGAATAGTCCTCACTAAGACCTATAGGCTTCATTACTCTCCCAGATATTTATTAATAACAACTAGTCAGAAATCGGACACATTATTTGCTTTTTACGGTTTATCAACCATTTATAGGTTATTTAAAGCCGAAATATTTTTGAATTGTAAGAATATTTTTCGTAGCGAGTGAATATTAATTTAATTTTCAGATACAAGTTCTGCTATTTAACCCATACATGGGGGAGGAAGAAGTGGATTAATACCTTTCCCAAAAGTATTTATGCGTATGTGAATGTAACGAATCTAACCGTAATTAAACTAAGCAATTTGTAAAGAATTAATATATTTTATTTTTAATCCAACATATTTTTGTTACTTCAAACATTATTTTTAGTGGATACCCATATTTGAGTAGACTCTCCGTATTTATGGGAGAAGGTGGATTGGCTAGCAAAAAATATTTGATTTTCTGAATGTAAACAAAGAAAAATTATATCAAATACTCAGACCCTCAGCTAAAATCATGAAGATGAACAAATTACTACCTTTATGTAAATATCATGAAGAAGTACATGAAAACTGATTTCTCAATAGTAATTTTAGTGATGACTGGCTAGAGACTGCATCCTTCATGAAAATAGGAGCCATCATTAGGAGGTAGGGTATAGTCTTGCAGGTATTGGAATTATAAGTCCCTTCAAAATTTATTTCAAGATAAATGCAGAGATTTATTCTATTCCACAGTCAGTTATGGGCGATCATGTATCTTTCGATACATAACTGACGAGTTATTACCATTTCTTTCGGTGGTAGACCAGTTACCATCCAAGGCTATATTTCCAAAGTGTATTAGCACGTAAGTGAATGTAATGGATTCGACTGGAATTCGAACTCGGCTCTCAGATTCCTCAATCCGAGCCGCTATCCGTTACTCTACCATTTCAAATAAAAAGTCAGGAAGGAAAGCCCCATCAATACTGGAAAGAGCAGTACAGCTACTGGATTTGAGAAACCGGTTTTCCTTAAAAAAAAAAAAAAAAAAAAAAAGATTTGAGAGAAGGATTTTATAAATTTCAGCTGTAGGCTGTACTGACTGCTCGGCCAATGAATGCCAAATGTGACATTGTAGGTAAATGGCTAATATTACCATTACAAATTATACATAGCCTTTTAGATTTGAGCCACACTGCCAGTGTACGATGCCACACAGTGTATTGTAGCACCCCCAATACTGTGTATATTAGAACAACGACTTGCTAATAGGGATACATTACTTTAAATGGGGTAAAATAGAAATTTATAAGGGTAATGAAAGGATAACCGGATTTTGCCTGAACAAATCTTGTCTAAAGTGCGCGACTGCAGCGTAACTAATCCGATTGTAGTTTGAGAAAAGAAGAGACAATGTCGGGTCAAATCGAGTGCGGGTTTTAATTGTTCATGTTATCTTTTCATAGTTGCTTGTGGGTGATTTGCTTTTCTTAAATACCCCTCCTCCTGGTTATATGCATACTTCTATATAGAAAATCGTAATAATACGGGGTTTACAGACATAAAGTGAAGTTAAGCAACGTCAAGCCTGGTCAGCACCTAGACGGGTGAACGCTTCGGAATACCAGATGCTGTAAGTTTGGATGTACGGATGGTGTAATGGATAATGGCTTGAATTGTTAATAGGAGAGCAGAGTTCCAATTTCAGTTAGGAAAGGTATGAATCCACTTATTCTCCCCCTCCCATCTATAGGTTAATTATAAGACTTATATCACTAGGTATTTACACTGTCTCCCAACTAAGAGTTGTGACACAAGGGGTCAGTTTTTAAAGGTGGGGACTCGAGCGAGTACACCCGAGCTAGGAACAAAATTTGACCGCAGCCTCCGCAATCCTCGGTTGCGCTGGCTTCGGTGCGAGCACCAATCCCTCTTTTTGGTACAATGAGAGGGCGCGGCCTCGGGCAGCTGTTCCAAGGGCTAGGTACCTCTCAGTATAATTTGCCTTAGTTGCGACTCTGTCCTTTGACGGAGTCGCACTTGAGTGCACTCTGCCCAAAGACAGAGACGCAACCGAGAGATGATAAATAGATGTGTTACAAACCCTCAAGAGAGGGATTTACACACACAAAGACTTAAAATCACTAAAGCATATAAAAAATTTTCTTACAATCTTACAATTTTTCCCGCAAAAGGGTTGATAAAACGAATCAACCGACTAAGCAACGAGGCGAAGTTTCTATTGCGATATTCAAAGCTATATAAATTTCGGTATATTTTTAAGTATAAATTACAACCATAATTCATTAAAATTTTTCTACTTCACAGATGTCACCGAATCTTCTTTTAATGCCATGCGTGATACACGCTTAGGCGATCATGCACATCTTTCGATACATGACTGATGAGGCAGATTTTTTTCCCGCAGTAGGTTGCCATTTCTTTCTGCGGCAGACCAGTTGCCATCCAAGGATATAGATACCTTATATAGTTGGGGGGAGAAGAAGAGGACTACCTTTCGTAAGTGAATTTAATCGATTTGTCTGGAATTCGAACTAGGATTTCCGATTCTTCAATCCGAGCTGCTATACATTACTTCACCTCCACTGTCACTAACTAGGAAAGGAAAATATGAATACATGTAAAATTCGGGGGTAATGGTGATTAGGTTGAAAGTATTTGCCAACAGCTGACTTAAAATGTGATAAGCCATTCGCCGATCAAGTCAAAGGTTAGGCGTGCAAATATGCACGAGTGGGGCTATTCAAATGGAACCCTTTTTTGTAAGCACATCATTCTTTTTTTTTTCTTTATTTTTTTTATTTGTAATATCTGCGTATTCTGCGTGAGGAGAATGTTTATATAAAACAAGGGAATTTTTTTAAGGAGAGTCAGTTATGCTGCACGTGTCATTGGGGGCACTGAAGGAGTTCAGGCCAGATTGTCATTAGCGGTAAGAGCTTACTTAAAGATATCAATTCGCACTGAACACTGAGAAAACGCGATGCCCTTAAGATAAGCATTCGCCGTCTATTTGCTTATTTATTTATTTGTTGCGAATACCAGTCATCGTAAGGTTATCAAAAAGTCGTAAAATAAAAGCCAAAAAAGAAGTAAGAGCTCTTGTCGACAATATATATGTCAGCAGTCGACATACGAGATTCTTAAGTGAACCGAATAACTGTAGGATGCCGGGGGGGGGGGGCAACTATAGCGAAGAACTATACAAAAAAAATCACCAGACACTGTTAGAGTTTCCGGTTCGCTTCTCAGAAAAAATGAATTCATGCAAGTTGATTTTTACTTGGGTGGCGAAGTCTTAGATGCTATTCCTTGCTAGAAGTTTTTTTTTTAATGGGGGTCAAGAAGTAGAGGTCAAATAACACGCTGTTATTTATGGAGGTTGATTTATCAGAATTCTCTTGTGTTTTATGCATCTGGACTTTTTCAATTGTATATCCTTCTACGCACACAACGTTGTATATAGGATGTTGCACGAAATGTGCAAACTTAGTAGAATTAACCAAAGTGCTCGCTGTATGACACAGAACTTTATAAATATAATTCTAAAAGACGTTGCTTAATTCTGGTTTCTTACCCTTCTGAGACATCAAGTTCTATGCGTTAACAATTACCAAGCGGCGCATTAAAGATATATTTACCACATACAAACATCGCGCACATAGAAATTAACATTGCATAATAAAACTGACAGTGACCATACAGCGTTGACTATGGTCTACAAGTTATATCTATAAACACTGTATCTGATAGCGAACGCACTCCCACAAAAATATAGAACATTTTAAACTTTTTCTCTATATCTCTCTCTTTATATATATATATATATAGAAGACAGGGTCCACGTGTGCTTCTTATAGTATGTAAAATAGATAGGTTGGTTAATAAAATAGGGTAAACGAAAGCGTACCAATGTGATCAGTACGTAAAACATTCATTAAATATTAATTATTAACCAAAAATGAAACACGGAAATTAAGGTTCTAAGACCAGAATTTTCGGACACGCATGTGTCCTTCATCAGTGGTGCGAGAAATAAACAGAAACGGAGAAGACTCATCAACGGTTGTCCTTGTGGCTGATGTGAATCCTGTTGTAGATGATATTATTAGTAAAAAACGATCTCTGTCTGATTCTTCAGGTGCGAAACTATTTTGGAAATAAACTTAGATTCAAAAATTGGGTGAACGTGTTAGGCTGTTTTGTTTTTATCGGTGTGGGTAGTAAAAGAGCGAGATTTTGATCATAGAGGAAGAGGGTCATAGTATTTGGGGTGGGGGAGACGCCCCGTGTGTGGTCAGTGCTGAGAGATTTGGCGAGATAGGAAAAGAGTGTGGGAACAAAGGGAAAGAGATAATGTGTGTGCATCAATACGTTCTTAAGCCAATAATGAAAAAATTACCAATTATTTTTCAACATAACGTTTCTCCACGAGAGGAAGATCATAAATTCTACTAATTACTTCAAGTTATGGATTTATTATTAAACCCACGTATATGCCAAACAAGAGGTATATACGTAGATCATTCTCCATGTATCGGTGAATCAATACACAGAGTTTACTATTTATCTCTCTCACCTATATAGGTAAATAGAAGTGTTAGTGTCAAACTTTCTCAACTTTACTCCTAGAGCCCAACACATCATACCATTTTGGAATCAGGCCGACTTCGTGAGCAAATTAAAAACATTCCGGACCGGAAATCCTGAGATTTTGGATTCCCAAGTTTTCATTATTGCGATTGTTTTCGGCGATTTTTAACATGATTTTTTGCGACGAATTTTTTTTATTTTATTTTGTAAAGTGTATTTATATACAAGAGCAGAAATCTTACAAGTTTTTTAAAAAAAGAATTAGGTATAGAAACGCTCATAAATATTCAGCAGGTTAACTGAAAAGTCAGGCAAGTTATGAAGGACACGAATTGATACAATTCAATGTCTAATAAACGAAAGTAAGTGATATTTGCTCTTGTATATAAATACTTATTACAAAATAAAATCCAGGCATTTGCCTTGATACAATCCCTTAGAGGATGAAACGCGTCGGCTAAATAACTTTTCCTTTTGTCTTAATTCATATTGTCCTTTTACAGATATAGTATATCAAACTTTTACATAACCGCACAAACATACATATATACATGCTCCTGAAAAAATTATCTCAGTTGAGCTCTGAGATAAAAGTGAATTTGTAAACAGTGACTATTACTGCTGCAAGACTCTTCGTTAAAACGAATCGAGTTCTCGCGTGTTTATCTAAAATAAATACGTCTAAATTCGCCTCCATCTACTGTGCGCCAATGACTTAGGTACCAAATCAGTCAGATTTCGATCCAGGCTTGAGGCAATCGGATATCTTCTACACTGATGAGCTGCGAAACAGTCTATGGATGACTATATATATATATATATATATATATATATATATATATATATAGTCTTCCAAAAATGCATACACCCTTCAGGAAAGGGAAAAGTTGTAAAGATATTGTAATATCAACTTTATTCAGACATCACGAGATTAATACAAGTAATACAATTACTGCTTGGGTAAAGATGGCCAAAGTGTCTAGTATGATTGCTGCACATGCATTTTCAAATTCTTGTCTTGTATCCAATATAGTAGGTTTTCTTCGATATACGGCATCCTTTAGGACTTGTTGATGTTACAGCCATGAGGTTAATGCCATATGCCGAGAAAATACAACAGTAAACAATGTTATCGCAATTTGATAAAACTACGAAAGACAAGTTTTTCCTTTCCTTAAGTGTGCATACATTTTTTTTTCAGGTTTCACATTCACACACACTAATATATATATATATATATATATATATATATATATATATATATATAAAAGAGAGAGAGAGATCTCGCACACATACGTGGGTGATTATTCTCCTCACTAAAGTTTCTTTCATTTTCCTCCCACCCAATCAGATTCATCACTTCATACGTAGACTACCGTGCAAAAGACTTGATTCACCCTCATTTCTTCATATTTTGCAACCAAAGAGCCACACTCTTTTTTTCTTGTCTCTCGTAATTTTACCTTTAATGGTCAGATGATGCCGAACGGACAGGAAAGTGGGAGTAATGCCATCCTGGAAAGAGGGGCCCGCCTGGAATGTGCTGGCGAGGAAGTCGTTGGTGACGGAAGAGGATACTCTTCCTCTGGTTGTATTTCCTCATCTGAAGTGCATTGCAGCGACAATGAAGATGAACAAAAGCATGACGAACCACGGTTTTCTCCGTCTAGTGGGAATAATTCAGTCCTTTCACTGAAAAAAGGCGAGTGGGTATTAAAATATATATATATCTGAACATTAGATCCTGTCAAGGTTGACACTGAGGGTAACAACTCTTTTATACTATTACCTTGGCAGTTAAAGTAACTAGCGGTGCATGGCTAGAGACATGAAATAAAGACAGTGCTGTCAATACATATTAGTCATTCTTTATAATTTAATATATGTGTTTCCTTTTACCAAAATAAAGGGTAATTGGTCTTATATCGCAATTTCTAAATTTTTTAATCATTTCAACCATGCAAGACGATAATGTCACTAGAACGCAAGGGGTTACTGGGAGTTAAAGACTTTAGTCAGGAGAAAGGACAATAAAAGAACAAGTTTCAGAAAGACTGAAAATAGTGATGTATTTAAATTTTTGAAGGTAGTAGATGGCAGGGGAGCAAGAATTCAGTATGGATTTCCACAGACGAGAAGTGCGAGAAAAGAAACTATTAGAATAGAACATACAGAGACCTATTTGCCAATCTAGTAACCCGCTTAAATGTATGCAGTCAAGGCACCGAGGTTGGAAAGCTCGCCAGAACAATTGTTATGACAATATTTGTAGAAAAGGCAGAGGAAAGCCATGTCACGTCTTTGAGAAAGTGACTGAAGTCGAGATGCCAGGTCAGGATCGATCACAGATTGAATTTTGTCAATATATCGAGATTTTATCGAGATATATAGTAGGATCAACAGACCAGATGATCCCTAACAAAAGCAAAAGCGATCATTATGTCAGAGTCCATCATCATTTATGTGCCGTGCTCCTTTAAGTCATGACCGATCATGGCTCTCAACAACTTCCTAACTCTTATAGCTCGAAGAAAGTTTTGACTCTTTGCCATTCCTCCTTGTCTCTCCTCTCCCATCCAGTCACATAAACTGATTAGGCAAGATGTTCGGTGTTCCCTGCTACATTTCCTTCCCTTAATACATCCTGTGAGTATTAAGTTTTCCAAGCTGCACTTTCTTATGTGTCCTAGAAATTTCAACTTTTAAGCATCAGTGTCTTTCTAGTTGCCATTTTCTTCAGAACTTCCTCGTTGCTCACGTGTTCTGTCTATGGTATTCCCAGGATCTGTGTGAAGAACCATATCTTCGCTTCTTCATCTGTAAGGAAATTGTTCAGCATTTACTGCCGTATAGAATGATAGATATGACACAGCAGTTGAGAACTCATTTCTTTATTTTTAATGAAACATTCTTATGTCTTAGTATTTTGCATAGTTTCTGAAATGAATAATACATTGAAATCATTGCGCTTTATGCAGCTCGTAAATTGTGCTTGTGCGTGTGTACACATGCGCACTGTCGCTTTGGTACAACGACATTCAAATCGACGATGACATTATGGCACGTACAGCTGGGTAATTTCTGTCTGGCAAAGAAAATGCTGTCAGTTCGGTTACTCTAAGCAACTTTGATCGTTTATTCGATGACAAGAGTAAAGGGGTTCTAGGCAGAGGGGTAATACATTTCCGAGATGGCATCCCGTGGCGTCCTTGACTGCTCCCCATACACCCAGCACTATGTGATGGTCTCTCAAAGCACTTTTGTACAGCTAGTCTCTAGTTAGCCTCTCTATAGTGAATGGCCGTTCGTGCGTGGCGAAGAGTCACACCCTTCATGAGGTAACCCTGTTAATATGCATGGGCATAGACAGAACACGGCGGATCTAAAGGTGTCTAACCGCGATAAAAAAAAAATCCCTATTCTTTACGGGTAGTTGTAGTTCCCGTGGCGATCATCAATAAACGGATGGTTTCGGCAGAGAGAATGTAGCAGTTTTATGGAAGATCATCCTGCATGACAACCCGGAAGGTGAATTGCTCCAGTTAGCGGAGAACCGTAATGCATCTATAATAGCGGCGCACATAGATGTCGTTAGCCATCGAAAGATTTAAATAATAGTTCCTAAACATTTAATTAACATTTTATTTTCTTCTTTGCAGCTGTTCAGTGAGATCCACAAAGGTCAGATCAGCAATATGCAATATATAAAGAGGATATAAAGAACAGGACACGAGATTTATTACCATTCTGACCATCCATACATAAAAGAGCACACGCCATATGCATTTACTTACTTGTAGGTATTTGTTCAATTTGTCACAAGTGCAAAGCACTCAGGGAGAATCGAACGCACTACAGTAGTAACGGACTGCGTAACTGCCCTGCTGACAATTGATTTACGGTGAGGCGTTTTGTAATTCGTTGTTACTAAGCTTAATATGATACAAGGATACTTGAGTTCCTTACATCGGTAATGGCATACATTACTATCTTACAAAGCAGCATTCTTTCTATAACAAGGCACTGAAACCCTTAATATATATTTGCAAGTGTTGGTGATACTGCCCGAGAAGTAAGCAGGCGAAACCTTACTGCACATGCGTGAAAATTCTACCAACTTACTCGGTTGGCAGTGATAAAATATCACGTGAAAATGGGATGTCAGCTTCATTTTACAGTACAGATTTAGTCTCGTGCCTTCTGACTTTTACCAAATCTATAAACAGCCATTGAAAGGGAGATTTTAGATTATGGTTGTGACAGCTGATGGTAATCCCTAAAGAAGAATTTGCAAGACGTTTTGTGAAATGAAGAGAAGCTGGAACAAGTGAGAGACATTCCTAGGAAAGCACTTAGAAAGGGATCAAGTTGTCTACTTTTTCGTTTAACATTAAATGGCGAGATGCTCGTATTAAAATGTGGAGAAAAGCAAAAATTAAAATAACATCACACAGTCAAAAATCACTACAGGAGAAATGTTCTGTCTCAAAAAACACTGAATTACATTTCAACACTGACCACACTAAACATGCCCGCAGAAATAAAACATACATTTTTAGTATCGGAGATAAGGAAATTGAACATAGGTTGGGCTTGGGGTAGGTTTGCCAAACACCACAAAACTAGTCATGTACTTAAATAACCTAGTTAGATTGAGACTTTCATACGAATCTCATGCATGATGCCAAACCCGTTCAGAAATATTTAAAATATCATTTGTATACAAGCGCTTTCTAAGACCAATGGTTAAAAATAGTACTGAGCGAGTGAAGCCTGAGGGTTTGGCGAAGATCACACTTCTTTGAAAATTGTGGACTGGCGCAAAAAAGTACTGTGCCGAATAACTGAAATCACATCACTTGAGGACTTTCATCTGCAACAACAGCTAAAAATGAATATCACATGTAACTCGAAGAAAAATGATATAATCAAGATGCTGGTATAAAATAAGAGGAAAGAAGTCCCCCCATCAATACTGGAAAGTGCTATAACAGCTACTGGACACAAGAAACCTATTTCCTGAAAAATGTTTTAAAGAGAAAAAATTTATAAATTTCAACCGAAAGCAGTACTGGCGGTTCAGTCAATGAATATTAGCTGCTTCCTTATAAGGAAACATTAAGTAATGTTACCATTTACAGAGACACCTGGCGTGTGAGTGTGCGTTTATATAGAGTTTTGTGTGGGTTTTCAGTCAAGGTTGAAACGAAATTTCTATGTCTTCATTTGACCACGTAGTCACGTGGTCAAATGAAGACATAGAAATACAGACAATTTTGGGGCAATAAAACAAAAACGAAAAATCAAGCACATTCGAAATAATTATCCTAGAACTTTTGTAACAACAATACATATAGTGACTGCATATATATAACATAATATATTATAAATGACTGGTGAAAAATGAGTGTTTTATCTAACATAATGTCTTGAATGAGAAGCTCTCAAATGAAACATCGTCTTTATACATTTTGGCTTTTCGGTTATTTTCTGAGCATCGTCCGGGGCAAAATACAAAAGACACCTAATATCTGATTCCATTTTTGAATTCTACCGAAATAGTCAAAAATTTACCAAACAGTACATGCCATATGGAAGGAGTTACGAATGTTAGAATTTGGACGAAAGGCTCATTTGGCAAATGCATTGAGTAACGTTTTAGCAAATATTTGGGATTTTCCATCATTTTGGCATAGGAACACGTGGGAATTTTTTAAAGGAAAATCCGAGAGAGTGGTCTGTTTTTTAAGTTTTCTCCAAATTTTTCTAACATTCTTTAAAACGTTCTTCTTACCCTATAATGTATATAATACTATAATTCTAATCTTGTATGTGTGTTCCGAAGGTAAGGCTCAATGATACATAATACCCCAATCAATTTAGAAGTATATTGTACCTTGAACTCCTGCCAAGTGCAGTGCCAAATTTCATTAAAATAAGGGGTTCTTGAGCAAGGTTGGTTTTTTGCTGTTTATACATTTTTAACCCTAGAACACTAACCATCAATTAAAGTTACACCACTACTAACCATGGGTATATCATACCCGATTTTGAAAATATCAAAAAATAGTAAATCTTTATTTGAAATATTTTACATGCAGGCACTTCAAACTTTGTACTTTGAGTTAACATTAATAGGAACCGAAAAATATAATTTAGGTAAGAAAATCAGGTACTGAAAATTGTAATTAAAAATAGGAAAATTTGTGATCGGTATATTATAGGAAATTTGGTATTTGTTTGCGATACCCATTCGAATATCAATCCGCGTATATATTTTTAAAAAAAGGAAAAAAAAACTTGCATATTATATTCCAAATATGTTTATGAAAAATAAATATCCATAATACATAACATTATTAAATAAATTTAAATATACATAACACAACACACATTTGTACAATTCACTACACTTCATTAGAACTTTTTCTTATAAAGAAATATCTCGGACGTTTGGTAAGTATTTGATAGGTGAAGACGCTATGTGGGCGTGCCATTGTAAAACGCAATCTATATGGCTGGAAAAATGTGCCACATGTCTTGATGGTAAATAAATAAATAGATGCATGTTGGTTTGCCGCCGTTACGTATTTTGAAATAAATGTAAGGAACAAGTATGTATAATAAAAACATATTTATTATTTTAAAATATTTACCTAAAAAGTGAAACAAAAAGGAGGTATCGATACATTATGCTATTTCAATAAATATTAACCTTCCTTAGCAGATGATTGTTGTTGTTGTTGTTGTTCTTTCTTTTTAATGACCTTCACGTTCGAAAATAATATGTAATCAGTTCATAGTAATTAACTACGTTTAAGGGGAATGTGTTTCCCCTTCTGACAAATTAAGTATTATTCGTGAACTCAATTTATGAATTGTTAAAACTATTAAATTAATTTCAACGATATCATAATAGTAATTTTAATGTGTTGAAATCTTTTTCTGTTCTGTGTATCAGGGTCTGCATTTCCATTTATCAATTTATTATAGCGTTTCATTTAAGTAGCATTGTATAATGTGAGTAATAATAATTATTACAATTACTTGTATTGCAAATACAAATTATGTGTAATTAATAATAAAATTGATAATATTATTTCCTCATCATTTTGTATCATAAACTGCTTTTAAAAGGAACCCAACGGGATTATGAATGGTCTAGTATAATATGTATATCTTGCTGATACCTCCCGACGAATGAACAAAATGATTACAAAAAAAAGATTCGTCTACGAAACACAGGAGTCGAAGAGCTGAATATAACATCAATTAGCTAAGTAACAAATTTTATATTTGTGTTAATTATATATATATAAAAACTTGTATTACAAATACTAATTAAAATGTGTAATTAATAATAAAATTGATAATATTGTTAACTCATCATTTTGTATCGGGAAGTGCTTTTAAAAGGAACCCAACGGGCTTATGGGTGATCTTGTATTTTCTAAATGCTACAATGCTCACGAATATGTGGAATCTTGATCTTTTACAGCTTACTTTCTTTAAGATTGGCTTGCGTTAATGAAACCAACACGGTGAAGGTAATACATTATTAGTTTTAAATCGACTCGTTTCTTTTTGGTCCATTTCTATGAATAAATATTTAGTAACGATGTCACCAACCTTGTTTCTGTAGCTGGAAAAACGGTCGGTACATTGTAGCGCTCTAGTAAGTATCCGACTCCTCCCGCTATGCTCTATCAAAGCCAGAACAAACCGAAAATGAAGTACTATTACCATATCTGGGATAGAGCTGTCCAGTTTTCACTTTCCAGTCTTGACAGAGTTCAAAACATCTATACAGGCTATGAATTATTTTCCACACTACAACCACTTTCCACACAGCAAAAAAAAAACTTTGCAAACTTCACGCTATTCTCTTGCTATTTCCATGGAAAATGTTCTGACGAGCTACATTCCTTAGTTCCACCAACTCTAACTTTCACAACTGAAACCCGCCATGCCACACACACAGAGTCGAAACATCCTCATTTCCTTCGTATTCCACTCGAATAGCTACTTTGTGGAACCGACTCCTTAGAGGATGCTTTCCTGACCACTAAAGCCATAAACTCTTCAAGTCAACGGTTCACCGTTATCTTTTCCACATATCCTCATAAACTGCGCTTCTTACCGCTTACTCATACCACTCATAAAATAACCGCCTTCTGTAACCCTCTATTTTGAGTAGGTCTTAGGCCTTGTATATGGTGATAATTAGTATATAAAAAAGAAAAAAAAACAACTTAAATTCTATTCTTATCAGCGCGATATCTAATGAGGAGCCCCTTATGAAAAGTAAACATTATTAATCTGTGGTTAAACAATTTACCAGGTTATTCTGCTTTGCTTTAAAAAAAACCAACAAAAATGTATCTACACTATTTTTCGGGCTGTTGTCCCCATCTTTATTGTCACATTCATGTCGCTTCAGCCGTTGTACGCTCTGGCCTTCTTCAGATGATATTTGTTGGAATTTCGAACCGAACTCTTTCTTTGGTCCTCGGCGGGTAGATTGTTCTAATTCCACGTACCATGCATTTGGGCATCTCAGTTTTCGTTAATTTCCCTTGATAACTCTCCAAGTTCATGTACTCTCCGTTGAGGCCAGGGGTTAAACTCACAGTTCTTTGGGTCAAGTCACTATTTGGATCAATCAACCAACGTTTTTATCCACTGGGCCATGTATCAAAATAGTATAAGAAAAGAATACTTAAATAAAAGCATGTCGAAATTCTGTAGGATTCTGTCGTTTAAGGTTTATTTTTATTACAGAATTTGTGTGGATGTTAGTGAAACTAGAATCAGCGAACCGAGTTCAAGTTCTGGCCTAGACTAGTCTGTTCCGTTCACTTTCACCTTAGAAAGGCATGACTCCGTTTCCCCCACCCACAGTTAAATAGCCGAATAGACTGAGCTCGCTAATCAGTCTAACTGAATCTCAAACCGGAGAGAAACCAACGGGAAACCACTCCATTATCATTCCCAAGAAGTCATGTCAAGCCACAGATAATTATAAAAAACTAGCAAGTGAAGAGTCATAATCGCCTACCTACTGAATGATAGTAAACAACAAAAATATCATTTGTAATTATTATCATTACAAATTATTAGGTTGGTGCAAAAATAATGTCGTTTTTTGACGTTCAAATTCATGTGAGAAAACGACATTATTTTTGCACCAACCTAATAACACCTAAAGTAAAACATGTAAATTTACTCTCTTTTTTTTCCATCGTGGTAGACTTACAGATACATTGTTCTTATAAAACATTTCGTTTTGAAAGGAATGACATTTTGATCCTCCTCTCTTGCACTTAGAGTAATAGAGGAGGTTCAAAAGTTCTCCGAGTGTGCGATATAAATCAACTAATAAATAAATAACAAGTAGAACTAAGGACCTTTCCGTTCTTCGTCTTTTGTCTTAACTTGAGTGTTTGACACGAGGCTGTAATGGCCGTTTTTGTCAGCAAAGACGATTTAGGATTAATGATTCTATTAACCTTGAGTTAATCGTACAAATTAAGCAGTGATTGTCGTCATTGTTGCGAGGCAAATGGGAAAAAATGTACTTTTAGGTTACATCCAATGAAGGTAACAAGCCGCTTAAAGAAACTGGAATCGAATCCCGTAAATAGAGCAAATTGATTCTTTTTAATTGGAAACAAATTAAAAAAAAAAAGCATTTTTATCAAAGTCATATGATTAATTCGATATGATTTAATCAATTAAATGACACGATTGACACAATTTCGTTATTACATTTTTTTTAAAGATTACTTTTTTACAAATTTTTAGCTTTCAGTTATAGATTCTTAACAAAATTCGAAGAAGGGTTTTGTAATTTAATCAATCCTGACCTGGTATCTAAACTTCAGTCACTTTCTCACCGACGTGACTTCCCTCTGTGTTTCTACAAATATTTTCATGGTCATTTTGTTCTGATGAGCCTTTTCTCCTTAGTGCCTCCGCTGCATGAATTTAAACGTCTTGGGGTGAAATGATTAAAAAATTAAACTTCAGGAATTTGGAACGAAGATGAAACTTGGGATGCGACTAACTAATTCTTTAACTTAGGAGCAGAGTCAATGTTTTGAATTAGTGGGCTACTAAATTGGTTATGGATAAAACTAAACACTTCCTACCAGTTTTCTTTTGTCTTTAAATCCCACGTTGTATTGAAACTAATATTTTCGATACTTTAAACACAATACCAAATTAGGAATGTATGAAAATGATCTGTCTATATTTCTGATATGAGGTATTATGTACACTATTTACATTATTCAGACTATTGTCCTCATCTTTGTCGCCATGTTTATCACAACGTTTCGGCCGTTGTACGCTCCAGCCTTCTTCAGGTGGTTGGAATATCGAACTGAACCCTTTATTTCGCTCACTGGGGTAGACTGTTCTAGTTTCACGTCTAATGGATGTCAGTTATCTCCTCTTAATTCCCCTCTGAAAGTTCTCCACTGCCTTAACCTGGTATTGAACTCACACTCTTTGGGTCCTGTCAGAGGATCTAACTAACGCCTTTATCCACTGTACCATGTGTCCTTGAGGACATCTGTGTATGAAATAAAGGGTTCAGTTCGACATTCCGACCACCTGAAGAAGGCTGGTGCATACAACGGCCAAAATGTTGTGATAAACATGGCGACAATGATGAGGACAATAGTCCGAATAATGTAAATAGTGTGTATGAAAATTATGTTATGCAAATTTTCAAAATTTTTAAATTTAAAAAATGTAACAGCCTTGAAAATATAGCATCAGAAATGTATTTTTTTTACCTGATCTCAGACATTGTTTCCCATGAATGCAAATAGCCAACGAGATAGACCAAAATTCTGAACAGTGAGTAAGCAATTACAAATACTTGAAGTTGAAACATTAAAACTGTAGGTCATCCAGATAAACAGTTGAGTAGGTTAACAAAAGCTAATTTTCTTTTTACTCTTTTCATAAATGAAGTACTTGTAATATGAAGTACACTACGGAGTCTAATAGTTTTATGACTTGGAAGTCAAAGAGTTATTATGACAATACATTATATTAGTATAGAACTTGACAAAAAATCAAAAGACGGAAATTACTTATAAAGTGGCAATTCTAGAATCAAGAGTATCTTTTGCGTTGTCTCGGATCAAAGTGTCATTCTCGACACTGTCTAGGATCAGTGTAGTATCTTTACACACTGTGACAAGTGTCACATAAACAGAGACACGCGCGGGCAGATATATAATCTCTTGCAAGGAATGTTTAGAATGTGTTGTAATTAACCCTCCTTTATGATGATAATATTAGCTTATTGGCAAGAGAGACACTTAGAATTGACAAGAGTGACGTGACGTGTCAAAACAATTTTCTTTCGGAAATGAAAATGAGTAGAGCAATCTGAGAGAAAATAGGCGATATGTTCTCGCTAACAAGGTTGGCGCAAGAAACGGCGGGAACGAGGGAACAAAGGGAGATTAATTCTCAAATGAGAGAACAATGAAGAAAGCAGTTGGCATTGGTCCACGCGGCAGGTGACACGGGAGGCCTTTTAGACCATCAAAGCTGACCGGAAAGTGAAATAATAGCCTTAATTGGACAGTGTCTAAGATCACAAATGGCGTCTCATTAACGGCTGGTCGATTAGTACTAGGCTCACAATAGAAGGCGGACATGACGTCATATTACAAAGACAACATAACAGAATTGAACTCGCCGAAGTACACTTGAACGAGGCCAATAATTTAAAGAAAAACATTTTATAAATAAAATGAAAAGATATTTATTATGGTCAGATTCGTCTGGCATCAGACGAATTGTGAAGAAATAGGAAAATGGAGGTGTGCCAGTATTGGAATTGACGAAGGCTTTCTAGCCTTCCATCTTTAAAAACTATCAACATTTTGTCAGAGATCCATATGATTTAAGTATATATTTAATACAACTACTACGGCAATAACGGTGTGTCGCCAACAAAGCTTTCATAAAATGATGACAGTGGCTCACGTGTATTTTGAACTTCAACGTCAAGACTAACTCAAGGCGTCACATTACCTCACAATAACAATAGTCTTTGATTTTCCATCACAGTATTAGAATGTCTAATGAACGTAGATAGAACTTATACAGAAACTTGAAGCCTCTTTTCTGATGTGGACCCTTCAGGCATTTTGTCCAAGTATTCCGAATTCAAACTGGCGATAAAACCTCGATACTACTACGATTGAAATATTTGTTACCTTGCTTTTTTCTTTTTTTTCCTCAAATTTTTTTTATTTTTTCATCTTACGCTGATTAACCGAAACAACATTTTTCTTTAATATATACGCCAAAGAAGGGTCATTATCATAATCACGAGTAATGTTATCAAAGTCGGTCGATCTCAACGGACATTTAAAATAATTTCAAATCAATAAATTCAGTAAGCTTATTTCATGTCGTAAGTTTTATAACAATAAATTTCAATTGTTGTAATTTCAAAAAATTGTTTAATGTTATCAACCAACTAGTGCTATCTAAAAGATCTAGAAGTGATATCAATAAGCGGCTCTCTGTGTGTAAGTTGCACCCACAGATACTCTCTGTATTATTAGTTCTGGTAGTAAAGAATAAATTTTCTAAAATATATATATTATATTCAAATAAAGAGAAGGAACAGACAGATTAAGAATTCACCGTTCCTTAGCATTTACTATTTTTTTTAAAAGTGCTCGATACAACGTAGAGCAAAATATTGTAATAATATTTTTATTTAAAAATATTTTGCATCGCTACATAAAAAATTTCTAGTTTTCGGAACTAAAATTGTCTCGTCATCAGGCGATGTTAGTTAACTTATGATGATAATGATTTATGACGAATTTTTTGTACGATAACAATTTTTATATGTTGGAAATAAATTTGGGAATAATTGAAATTAACTGCGAAATCCAAAAAATATTTTTTTGTATGAAAAGTAAGGACCTACGTACATCAAACTGCCTTTAGGTAGCGGCAGAAGAATTATCGTTCACTTTTAAAAGGTAAGCTTAAATATTAATGTAATACTTAAATGCAGCGAACAATTTTCAGTTCTTTTGTAGTTTATTGTTGCCTACCGCATCTACTCCTCCCTACTTATTGTGATGAAAGCCCAATCAAGAACACTCCGCGGGAACTAATTTAAATGCCGCCCGATAGGGTGGCTTTTAAGCTGGTAAATAATAAATTTAAATTAATCCAAATGCAAAACGTAAAAAATTCTTTAAAAAAAAATTAATTACTTAATCCAGTTCCAGCAACAAACTTTCGTGTGTTAATCGTTTCCTCCCAGTCGCCTACTGGCCTTACTCGACGTAGAGACCCGAGTTATGGATCGCTTTGGTATTAACCAACAGTCAGTAAAATTTTCAAAATGTACTTATATTTGCATGAGCGGTATATTATGTCAGATTATAATATCTGTCTGTATTTAGAATATTGATAACTTTTTGGGTGGTGTCAGATTCCACATTGCCGTGCCAAACGTCATGGAATGGTTATTGGAATGGCAATATTCAACATTAAGTTGAAAAGTGTGACACAGTGACACACTGACATTTGCATTTATTACATAGAAGATACTGAAATAAGTATAATGTTTATTTTATTTGAGTTTTGCATATTTTATATTTAAGCAAACTTTTTCGATGCGAAATTCACAAGTGTCATTAAGAATTTATCACAAAAATAGTTTAAATTTAATATTTTTCTCTATTTTTCAACAATGACCATATTAAGTATAAAATTAATTTTTTATGAATAATTTGTTTTTCTTTAGCAGATATTTTGAAAGTATGTTGAATTACTCTCTCCTTCGTAAATAGAAAACATTAAAAATAAAAATACAATATTTGTCACTGAAAAATTAATAAAAAGTGACACTTATAAAATAATTTATCACATAAATTTAATATCAAAAATTAAATTCAATAATAAATTTAATATTTTACCACTATTCTTAAAAATATATCACAAAAATGTAAAAGAGACGACAGTGTCTTGTCAATATTATCTTTCTCTTTTATTCTTCTTTTGCGATTACTTTAAACAGCGACATTCACAAAAAAATGTCATTAAGAATTTTGCCACAGAAAGTCAATTTAATTTTTTTTCTTTATGCTATAATTCTTCATAATAACGAATATTTCGATTATAAAATTAATTTTTTAATGAATAATTTGTGTTTTCCTTATAACACGTGAAGTGTTTTGATAGCGTCTTGTAAGAAAAAAAATGAATGTAACTTTTTGCAATGCTAATTTTCCTATTTTACTATACAGAAATTTGCCCATTTGAAAAAAAAAATTTAATATAGTATCTTGTCTATGATATTATTCATAACAACAAATATTGACTTAAAAAATAAAAATAATAATTATTTACGGGTATTTAAAAAATGTATGTTGGATTTTAATAGCATTGTTGTTAAAAATGTAAAACAAATTAACTAGTTTAATATGTTTACAGTAAATTAAAAAAATACTATAAAAATATTAAACTGGTTAATTTTGTTTAGATAATCTTATTTCATGGGGGAGGAATTGATTGATCCCCCCACCCTCGTAAAATATGATTATCCAAAATTTAATTTTCCAAACTATAAAATTCCCATGTCTGAATCCCAAATTCCTTCATTCTAACAGTTCTTGTTCCAGGTTAGTCTCTAAAAGATCTCCATATTCATACAAACTTTAAATTATAAATTCTGAAACCTAAATTCCGAAGTACAAACCCTCCAAGACTAAGTTTCATACACTGTTGGAAGCAACATGTATTTTTTACAAAATAGTTTACTTAATATTTTTTTTAATTTCAATATCCCAAAACATTTCTCAAAATAGCCAAAAGTGTCGTGTAACTGGTTGTCGTGGTAACTATGATGACCAAAATAACGTTTCTTGTATTTTTTATCTTCACCAAAAACAGAATGAGCTAGAAACGCTGGTTAAAGGCTATGGCTAGAGACAACACCCCCTACTGACAAACCATACAACGATGTTTGTAAAGGGCATTTTCCATTTGATTATGAAACTGATTATTAGAGTAAAAGTAAGACCTATAAATCCATCATGAGTATTTGATCATTTGCCATCAAGTGTATTACTGTGTACTCAGCCAAAACCCAGAACATCAAATAAAAAGGACAAATTTACCACAGACTATTTAGAAAATGGTTGGAAAATTAAGACAAATTTCTGCAGGGGCATATTTTATTACAAATGAAAATGTTATTGAAAAAATTCATATTGAAAAATCAAGCTACTATTTAAATTAAATGTTGATGTCAAACACAAATTTGATCCAGGCTATAATTGCTCAAAATGTGGAAGTTTGCTGGATGAAATAGGATGCCAAACATTTGATAACTTACCAGACCTTGAAACTAGGATCCCTAAAGATATTAAATGTCAGTCTATATTTCTGAGATCAGGTATTATGTACATTATTCGGACTATTGTCCTCATCTTTGTCGCCATATTTATTACAACGTTTCGGCCGTTGAACGCTCCGACCTTCTTCAGGTGGTTGGAATGTCGAACTGAACCCTTTATTTTTTTCCCTGGGGTAGACTGTTCTAGTTCCACGTGCCATGTTTAATGGATGTCAGTTATCAGTTATCTCCTGTTAATTTTTCCCTCTGAAAGTTCTCCACTGCCTTAACCGGGTGTTGAACTCACACTCTTTGGGTCTTTGGATTGAAAGATCAGAAGGTGACGCACAAGGTCCATCACCCACCAGTGAAAGCAGTCGTCAACATCAGCCAATATCAGCTGAGTGCCTCTGAGGAGTCAGTATTGAATAAGGGTCTCAACTTCGCCACAACGATCAGGCGAGTGCCATACTTGGACATCATTACCAGAGTCGAGGAGGTGGCCTTGAACATTCCTCAGACTCAGGCGGATGAACTGAGATGGAAGGTGAGACAGACCTTGAAGAAGGCCAAGCCGCACTGGCCTAACATAACAAAACTGGAGAGGCTGGCGATTGGATCCCTACAGAAGAACGAAAACACTATCATACTACCGGCTGACAAAGGCAATGCGACTGTAGTGATGGACAAATCAGATTATACAAGAAAGCAGGAAGACCTCATTAGCAATGAGCAAAGTAAAAAAGGATCCTACAATGAAAACGGAACGCAAACTGTCACAGATACTAATCAAGAACAAGGATCACTTCGCACCTAAGACGTATAGGCAGTTATCGCAGCGTTACACCAAACTACCTCACATATACGGTCTCCCTAAGATTCACAAAGACAGTATTCAGCTCAGGCCTATTGTTAGTTGCCAAGGCTCTGTGTGCCACCCTCTTTAGATATAATTGACTCATTGATCGGAAAGTCTCCTTCATATGCCCGAAACTCAGCCCACTTCGTGGAAATAATAAAAGATGCTCCCATCCTATCCAACCAGATGGTGAGCTTGGACGTGGTGAGTTTGTTCACCAAGGTACCCACGGAGGAGGTACTCTCAGTAGTCAGAGACAGATTGGCCTCCGACTCATCCCTAGAAGAACGGACCAGTATTCCAATAGACAATCTGGTGGAGATGTTGACTTTCTGTACACAAATAACACACTTCGGAATGGGATCACACATATATCGACAGGATGAGGGCTTAGCAATGGGATCGCCATTATCACCAGCAATGGCGAATATATACATGGAATACTTTGAGGAAATGACATTAGAATCTATATCTCTAAAGCCAATTATATGGTTACGGTACGTAGATGACACCTTCATACACTGGCGACACCAGGAAGATGTTCAGGTTCTACTGGACCATGTGAACTCAATAAGACCTTCGATACAGTTCACAATGGATAAAGAGAGTAACAACACACACACATTCCTGGATGTTCTAATATCTCGAACAGAGCATGGGTTCAACACATCCGTATACCGTAAGGCGACATTCACCGGACAGTACCTAAATTTCAATTTCCACCATCTATACAGCATAAAGAAAGGGATCGTCCCCTGCTTACAACACCGAGCAAAAGTCATAAGTGGCGACCCAGAGACATTAGATAAAGAATTGGTCAGTATAAGTAGTACCCTACAACGTAACAACTACCCTGGATACATGACAGCAGCCCCAAAAAACTGGGATAGACGGGTACAAGAAGAGGAGGAGGAGGACAACAACACTCAGAAAACAGTCTGCCTGAAGGGGTTATCAGAGAAAATACAAAAGATCTGCGGTCCATAAAACATCAGGACAACCTTCAAAAGCTTGACGACACTTCGCAGATATCTCTCCACGGAGACCCCCCCCCCCTAGAGGAGAATATGACTAAAGACTGTGTGTACGCTATCCTGTGCAGCTGCGGAAAGAAATATAAAGGACAGGCCACCCCCTTAAGGTGAGGCTTAAAGAACACCAGAAAGCTGTAACACGAGGGGAAGTGGAAAAATCAGGCGTGGCTGACAACATATGGAGAGAGAAGGGAGATCACCACCCTCTGTGGGATCAGGTTGAGATCATAGACAAGGAACACCATTGGAAAATTCGTAAACTTAAGGAATCAGCACATATGCTAGGCCACAAAAATCTCCTGAGCCGACTAAACATAGAAATGAATACAATATGGGAACCAGTAATAAGGAGTGCCAGAGAAAAGCGATAATAACAACAAAGTTGCAATATGAGCGCTGGTAAAACCCGTACGGATAACAGAAAAAATTGCAATATGAGCACTGGTAAAAATGGTTGCTGAAGACATTAGGTTTATAATAACCAGAAATTCATATACAGATGTCCTCAAGGACACATGGCACAATGGATAAAGGCGTTGGTTAGTGACAGGACCCAAGAGTGTGAGTTCAACCCGGTTAAGGCAGTAGAGAACTTTCAGAGGGAAAAATTAACAGGATAATAATTATTAATTAATAATGATTAACGTGGAACTAGAACAGTAAGCGAAATAAAGGGTTCAGTTCGACATTCCAACCACCTGAAGAAGGCCGTACAACGGTCGAAACGTTGTAATAAATATGGCGACAAAGATGGCGAATAATGTAAATAACGTATTAAAATGTCACTTTTGTATAAAGAGGAGGAAATATTTAATAATAATAGTTTTTTATTTTCAAGAATATGGTCATTTTTTTTAATGAAAGCTCGTAGTAATTTAAAAATTCCACTTGATACCACAGTTCAGTGGGCATTTTTCTGTTTTGTAATGTTTGGTGTTGTTAAATTGAAGACTTGCAGAATATCTTTGACAAAGATCTTTTTTAATTTGTGATATGTATCATTTCAATATGAAAAGAGCGCACGAGATTATATTGTCAAATATATTTTTCAGAAATTATTGCTTGTTTGATTCACGTATGACAACTCAAGAACTGGCACTAAAAGTTTTGAAATTATCTTAATTTTATTAATAAAATAAATATATTTATACAGTTCTCTTTAAGACTATACAATCATTATTATTGAAACTTTATATTTTTTTCTAGTAGTAAAAATATGTACATACTTATTTATTCAGAGAAATATTTACCAGATATCTTTTATTTTCAATTTCCCCCCTTTTACATATATTTAATTGGTTAATTCCCCTATTGATTCATTTTGTGTTCTTGTTAATGTAAATTGATTTTAATTATTAAAACACTCGTAATATCTGTTATTGTATCATGGTGAAATAAGTATTTTTTATCATATTCTGTGAAACAAATTAAATCACAATAAATTTTGTAAAGATCAAAATTACTGTTTCTCTGAAATTCACATTTTTTGTAGTAAAGTATTTTCAGACTTTGACAGACAGTTTTGTAAAATTCTGAAATTGCTTTCTGGTGGTATTATACAGATTTATATTTTCTGTAATCAATTGGTATAAAAAAATTAACTCATTATTTTTGCAATATTATCTAGGAATGTGTCATTTATGGCAAATAAAGTAAATTTTTTGTATTTAGTTATTTTATGGTAGAGGAGGTTATTTTTATCCTTTCTTTGTAAATTTGCATTTATGTAAATAAGTCAATATGAGTTGCTTTCTAATATTATGTATAGTTGCTAATTGACTAATTACTGGACATTACTAAGTTCCTTGTTTAAAATATACTCTGAAATAGTTATTTAATAGTAATTTAGGTCTCCACATGTCTGCCCCGGTTGCATGAGTGCCGGGTTTGATTCATGGATCGCCTTGGTTAATACTCATTTTTTTTTTTTTTTGTAAAAAATGTTTAGTACAATTTAGCAGAATGTCGATATAATCTTTATGGCATGGAGTCTTGTAGGATACCATTATTGTTTTGTTTCACCGATCCATCGATTTATGTTTAGTTAGGTATAGTTCAGTCTCGGAGGGGTCCCAAGAACTTTACTATTAATATGACTGTATATTATTAGTTAGAGTTATAACAATGTCTCCTACTATGTATTAACAAGGTATACTGAGCTCTCTCGCATCGGATGGTACTAGTGTAAAAACGGAAAAACTGAATTCAAAACAGAGAAGGCATCGGTAAACCACTGTTATCTTTACTAAGAAATCATGTCAGTTTCCAGATAATATAAAAAAGGAAACTGTAGGGTGTCGTGATCGCCTACGTCCTGGATGTATGTGACATTTTAGCGAAAGATGCATGTAAGCAAAATTTCGATTAAATAAAAAGAAATGTTATACTAAAGAATAAATTGGTAAGAAAACCCACATTACGAAGATAGGTGAATGTGAGAGACACGAGTAATGAAAGCGGTGTATGTCGGGGGGGTGGTAGCGAGCTACGGTAATACAATTGGTGGTAAACGAGTTCGGCAGATTAATTTGCAGATTTTTTAGTTTGAACCTCATATCATTCCCAACACTTACATTACACTTTCCCAGTCGAAGCTACGCATAGTAAATAACCTCACATAGCAAACATGCACTGCTGTAATGAATTCAGTTCTCACCAAGTGCCTTGTATCCGAGTAAGCTTAGTAAACTGCTTCAGGACTCATTTGCTGGGTTAGGCAGTTGCATCTTTCCAGTTGGCACCAATAGTCATTCATCGACCCCAGCTAAAAGCCAAGATACCGAACGTTGATTTTCAATGGAGCAACAGGGTTTCCCTATCAATCTTGTACCATAATAGGCCAAGATCCGTAAATACCGACAAGTCTGTTAGTGGTCGAGATAGATGGACCAGAGTAATACTGATTTTCAAGGCAAAAAGATGCTCCCTACTGGAAAGCTTGGTAGATCCTCCATTTCCTTCTTCTGATAGTTTAAGTTCAGTAAATATTATAAACTGAAGGCCATCATATGTCGAGCAAAAAAAGAAGCGCTGAAATATTTTAGAGAATTGGCAGGTTGAAGAGATTTTAGAACAAAGAATGAATGTAATAAAAAAATAAGGGGACAACCAACAATTATGAAAAGCTCTTCATTCCATAATTGCTAGAGAAAAATAAAATTAACTAGATAGATAGATCTCAGCAGCAGAGATGAAAGGCACCAAAAAGGTAATTTTGGACGTAGAGGGAGTAGGAAAAAAGGTTAAATGAGTACAAACAAAAAACGTGAGAGAAAGAAAGGGAAAAGGCGGACGAGGAGAGAGAGACAAACACACAGACACACAGACGGGAAAAACTAAAGAGAGAGAGAGAAGGAAAAGATAGAAGAGAAGTGAGACAGACGTTCAATTTAAAAGTGAAAGCCGCAGTACTGTAAGAAAATGTTAAAATCCATTTATAAAAAAAAAAAAAAAATTGAAACTATGAACACCAGAAGTTCAAGTTCACGGCATATAGAAGAAAATTGAAAGTTTACTCGAGACCGTCCAGATCAAGGCCATGATGTTGTGGTCAGCGTCAAGACTAACGATGGTACTGGAAATTTGAATATAGACTTGTTGTCACATGATCTCCATCGTTAACCACCAGCTATCTGGTGTGAACACGCATATGCATGAAATATGATATGAAGGAAAACATCGAATGACCGAGCGGAAGTTGAACACTAGGAACGAGATGGCGCGTGGTAATTCCATCCAGACGCAACAACACACCCCGCTTCATCAACTTTGCCAGTAAAGTCACTGACCTTCAACGACTTGCCATCTGATAACATTGCTCTTGTCTTTCTCAATTACTCCCTCTTCATTCCCCTATGCTGACCAACATCCTTATCATTTACTTCCTCATCCATTTATCCCCTTTCTCCCAAATTCATTTTTATTGACGTTAGCCGGGTAAAAATAGGTGAACATAGAAACGTCAGACAGCGGAAAATGAATCTATGTTATGTGAAGGTGGCGTAGCGGTTATCGACACCGACAATGGGATCGGCAAGCAGAGTTGAAATTCTGGCCGAGGCTGTTCACTATCTCAGGAGGTGCTGAACGGGTCCAATCAAGAAAGGGTTCTAAACTAAAATGTCATGTAGACAAGGTCTCATCATTTTTACAGTTGAAATGGCTATATGTAACCGTAATTCTATGCTAACAGTTTCTTCTATCGCATTTCTCGCTTGTGGAACTCTCTAACGGCTTCTTGCTTTTCAGTCAAGTTTGATCTTCAAAAATTTAAATGTAATGTCAATCGTTAAATTCTGTCTTAATTCTTGTTCTTTTATTATTCTCTCTCAGCATTTTTCTTTATTTTTTCTCTCATACTCTCTAACACTCAGTAACCCTTTACGTCTTAGTTGCTTTATTGCCTTTCTTGAGGTGAAATGATTTAAAAAATGTTGAGAAGTAGGTAGGGCTCAGAACTTTTCAGCATCATCTAAAGCATAACGAGTACAAAAGCAAACAGATCAATAAGTCGGTAGCTTCACACATAGTAGCTGTAAACGGAGCTGTATAATTCTCGATCTGTAACACCGACTTATTAATGCCCATCGTCCGCTAAATCGGGCGGTGAGCATTAATGGGTTATAGGGAGAAATTGAATTTTAATACCGGATTTTACAGTAGGCAATAATGGGTTTATAGTCACCATTGAATTAAATGCACTGACAAAGAAAATTGCGTTTTTTTTCAATCGAATTTCTCCCAAGCAAGGCAATAAAGCCACCAAGACAAAAGAGGTTACTGGGCGTGAAAGAATTAGAAAACAGAAAACATTATGAAGAAGCGAGAACAATAGAAGAGTTATCAGGAAGACAGACGATAACGATTGACACTGCGTTTAAATTTTTGAAGATCAAAGTTGGCCAGAAAGCATGGAACCGGAAGAGAATCCCACAAGTGCGAGAAAAGAAACTGTTAGCATATAACTTACAGTTACATCTTGCTAATTCACGTGTAAATTAACGAGACATTGTTTCCAATCTAGTACTGCGCTTAAATTCATAAATTCTGGGTACCATAGCGAAGACCCCATCCGAACAATTACCATGAAAGTATTTATAGAAAAGGTGCAGGGAAGTAACTTTACAACAGTGGGAAAATGACTCAAGCCGAGACGCCAGGTAAGGACCAATAATATTGCTGATTCTTTGGATTTTATCAAGAATCTCTAAATATATAGCAGGAGCACCAGATCATATGAGGCAGCAATATTCTAAGCCTGGCCAAATGGTTTTAAAAATAAATATTTGTTATGTAAAAGATTTTTCATCATTAAACGAAGGAGAAATTGAGAAATATAAGAACATATATAAACATGGCTAGGGCAATTCGACGTGGTGTAATGGTTAGCAAGCTTGTTTCGCTAGATTAATTATGATTGAGCAGTGAGTTCGATCCTCACTGAGTGCTCTATATTTTCCACATAGAGCTTAGTAAATTTCTGCTATGATGTTACGTAGGATTCTTGAATGAGTTTCTAATCTAGTTTTGAAAGCCAAACCAAACTTGGCTTATACACCGCTGGTGGCTATATACTATAAACTATCTTATGCGTAACATCTAGCTCAACCCTTAGTTGTAACTTATACTTTCATTGTGTTAAAAGGTTTTTCTTCTGGATCTTCTTAAAATCGTATTCAACTCATCATATCGAAAAATACAACATGACAAACAAGAACAGGATGCATAATGTTTCCAATTAAAAATATACAAACTTAAACTTGCTTAGCCAATAGCTGACAAATTTAAATGCAGAGACTATAAATATTATTTATCTGTTTGACTCGTATGAGCAATACATGCAATCTAAGTCACTGGACAAAAACGTTTTGCTAGCAGCTTCCCATGTATCTGTATTCATATCCGGCATTAGCCTAATACAAGATAGTTTACTATTTTTATGAATGTTGATCAAAGAATAACCAACTACGTTTACGTCTATCTAAGCTATGGTGGTTGAAAAATAAGTAAATGACAAGTCTAAAATTTCAAAAATAGACGGAAAATAAAAAAGTACGACCAACCAATCAGAAATCTTTCACGGCCAGGATGTAAAGAAAGAAATAAACAAATAATAACAAGGAGACCAAAATTTTACCATTCTGAAAAATAGATAGTTCGACCAACCTATCAGAAAGCAGGATATAAAGTCGTAAGCCAATGAGAAGCGAGAGGCCTTTTCAAAGGCGAATCTATTGATGTGTATATAAACAAATGGAAAATCAACCATCAGTCGATAAATTAATTTTGTCCACTCTCCGATGCTGCGGTCATTGTAACATAACCAGGAACAAAATACAACTATTGCACGACTAGCTGGTGATTTTACACGACTAGCTTGTCCTTGCTCCATCGGAAAAAAGCAAGCATACATTCCTTCACGTGGTCAAGCGTGGCTACTACATTCGAATACAAAACGTCTATATCTACTATACTAATGTAATTACATTCTTTCCCTCACTTTCTCTCGTATGCGTTTCCATAAAACTAACATGAACATAATTCTTCCATTGATACCACATGATATGCTCGTGTTGTTAAACGGAGAGTGAAACACTTCCAGTAGAAATTGCCCTCTTCTCCCAAATCCATATTTTGCATCCATCCAATTCTCTCCAAAAAATCCTCCTTGTATTCACCTATTGATGTATGATTTTGTATGTATACAACGGCATTGAATATACTTAACATGAATTAAAAAAGAGTGAAAGAAAATCCGGTTGATTTACAATTTAATTATAATACTGTAGAAGTTTCGTCTCGTTCGCACTCAAATGCAAAGAAAAATTCCTTCGTGATAACTGTTAGATGGTAACTTGCAGTCCGATCCCTTATTTGTAAGTACGTATAAAATCCGGGTTAATTCTGGTCACAACGGTTTGCACTAATTTTTTTTCGAAAGTTGACCCAAGGTTCCGCTTTCTTTTTCTTTTGCACGATCATACAAGTATAATTAACTATATGTATTTTATAGTCGGGTCAGTAAACTAAGGCTTGTGCGTTAAATCTGGCCCAGTGTATGAATGAAAATTTCAGTCTATATAAGGGAAAATAGAGCCTTGCTGGATTGTGGCGCTCTTTGTAGCCGTGTGGAAAAACACGTTGGATCACACGGTAGTTTCTCTTACAAAGAGGGAGAGTATATTTTCTTTAAGATTTCTTAAATACACAGGCCGATAGACATAATACATACTGTTAAAAGAAAATGGTGTGTCCATTTCAAATACGAATATCCACCAAATAACATTTGAAGCAATAAAATTGTCGGATTAAAAATTAATCCATTAATTCTTATATACAGAGTGTATCAAAAATACTTTTACAAATTTTGAGGGCAGGTTCCTCACACCAAAACAAGGTAAAATGTCCATACAAACATATGCCCAAAAGGTCAGTGTTGTACCTCAACACAGCAACTCATAACAAATGTTCAAAATGCACCCGTCGGATCATTGACTGGCAGACCCTTTCAAATAACTCCCACACGGTGTCAAATAAAAATTCAACGGATTGAGGTTGGGGGAACGTGCAGGTCATGTAACTGGCCTTCCATCTTCCGTAGTAAATGTCCGCGAGTGCATCGCGAACAATGTGACTAAAATGTGCTGGAGTCCTATCATGTATGAACCACTTGCGTTTTCTTATTAACAGAGGTATATCTTGTAGCATATCTGGAAGCATGTTCGAAATAAAGTCCCTGTAGACAGCTTCTGTAAGACGTGCTGGGAGAACATATGGGCCTACCAGGTAGTCACCTACAATTCCAGGCCACATATTAATCATAAACTGACGCTGGTTTCTAGCCTGTATTGTACCATGGGGATTCCGATCTACCGACAAATGTTTGTTATTACATCTTTTCCAAATGTTGCTTCATCTGTAAACAAGACTGGAGAAACAAACAACATATTGGCAGCTTGTGCAATAAACAATCGGTAAAAGTTATCCGGTGGTGAGTGATCAGAGGGCGAAAGATACTGCACACGTTGCAAATGATACAGATACAGGAGCTGCACTTGAAGTGCCCTCCACGCAGTACTGTGAGATATAGGACATGTTAGAGTCACTTGACGTGTGCTGATCCCTGGATCGTTTCCGACAGATCCGCTCGTACGCTTGACCGCGAATAACACATTCTACAGGCGAATGTATTATTCGTGGTCAGGCGTACGAGAGGATCTCGGTCTTCCTCGATCCACAGTTTATGATGCCACGGATCCTGTCTCAGCAACGCGACGATACACAGCAGAAAAGTTTGGATGACTGTTTCCTTCTGTCTGGAAACGCAACCTGATTCAGCCGTGCAGCCTCGCGTCCATTACCATTCGCGCGGCTGTATGTAAAAATCTGTCTGCTCACGTTGTCATTGTTAAGCAGAATACTCCTCGGCTAACTACACACGTTAAACGTTGAAGACAGACCAGCCACAAATATACATGAATGACAAATGTAATCTAGTCTACATGGCAACACAGCACCATCTACCATAAACCTTCTTTAAACTTAATATCTTAAAAAAGAAGGATTTGTGAACATATGGACAGTTGTCCTTGATTTGTTTTGAGGAATCCCTGCCCAAAGTTTGCAAAAGTATTTTGATACACTCTGTATTTCTAAAAGACTCATATAAAAAAGTATGATTCGTAATAATAATCAGAATAAAAACTATCAGATATAAAGAAATTAGTCAGATAAAATATTCACAATGATTCAAAGAGGAAGACTGTTTTATTGTCTTTTGTAGGACAATTAATTTCAGCCTTTGCAGCAATATATTTATCTGAGAAAACTTTTTCAAAGACGAAATCTATTAAATCTGCCTACAGGTCAATCTTCTAAAATAATCAACATTTTTACAGTTGAATTTGATGATGGGAAGCACAAATTTTAAGCCAGTCATATAGTTTGTTTTGTTTTTTTAATTTAACAATACATATCATTGGCTCTTAATATTTAATATTATTAAAATAATTGTATTAGAGTAGCAAATAAAATTATTTAATATTGTTTTAAAACAAAAACAAATGTTTGGGAAAAAAAGTGAAATTATCTGATTATCTAGAGTTTTTCTTGGTTCCAAAGAGATTTTTAAAAAAATGTTTAACTTTTTAAATTTCACTTAAAATATGCCGGAACCTGTTCTGTTGTAATATGTACTCATATCAACCATAATATTAATTATGAAAAACACGGATGTTATAACGTTGTCCCTTTTCTAACACGATCATGCAACCAAAGATTACCAACGAGTTGTTCTTCTGTAATAGAGACATTATTAGTATCAGCCATAATGTTAATTAATTCTAAAAGACATACAAGAGGACATTGCAAAGTTAATGGCTCGACCCACATCCCAAAAGTAGTACAGTGTAACCCGGATATAAGAGACCCTGATATAAGAGAAACCCGGATATAAGAGAGATTTTCTCTGGTCCCAAATTAGAGCCTGTGTTAATGTATATATAATAGACCAAACCCGGATATAAGGTAAACCCGGATATAAGAGACGTATTATCCGGTCCCGACAACTCTCTTATATCCAGGTTACACTGTATTGATGTTTGGTCATTGAAATACGGATTTTAGAAAGCTGATCCGAGAACTTTTCAGCACGCCTAACTGGTCTAAAGTTATTCCTTCTCCCGTACGATTAGGCACACAATATACTTAGCTAGGAGTATGAACTATATTAATTAATTAATATCAGTCATGACAATAAATCAGACAAAAAAATGAATAGGAAATATTAAAATTTGTTCGGGGACTTTGCTATTTGCGTCTGCAATTAATGGATAAGTTTTTAAATGTCATATCGCAGTTTTACATTGAGTTATAAACTCACCTGCCGGTCGGAATTCCAATGCCGCCAAACAGTATTAGTTGCCTGCAAAAGCTTCCAGCGCTTTGGGGCTGGGAAGGATTAGTGACTGAAAACACAGTTCAAAAACTATTTTTTCATACTGTTTTTTTTCTTTTTACATTAAATATTAGAACCACGGGGATAAAACTAATTCCGCATCAAATTCTCATCGAGATTAATTGACAATGGTCACTACAGCAACAATGCCAATCAGAAAAAAATTAAAGAAATTGCAGTATTTAGTTGCAACAGTTTATGATATTTTTTGAAGCAATCTCTAATGGCTACAGAATTATTCTTCAACTAGCTATTCTCCTGATCTAGCACTATCTGATTCTCACTCCTTACCATCCATGTCTGATGTATTTAAAAGGCATGCACTTCCGGTATGACGACATGTTGATTAATGAACTGCGGGTTTGGCTGTAGTTCGGAACTGCGGCATCCTATAAGAAAGGTCTCCACAAGAGCGTCACACGATGAGAGAAGTGTCTGAATTTGAGTGAAAGGCACGGGAAGCAAAATTAATCAATATGCTAATTTTCCTGTCGCGATCAATTGGAAATTGGTCTGGACAAAAAACTTTAGTGAACGTCTATCGTAAGTATTTTGTAATAAAACTCTTCAGGTTGCTATCTTCGGATAGTTCTATCATTGAAATTGTATAGTGATTTTCCAAGCATAGCTCAGATGTGGCACAAGGCCGAAAGTATGGGGCACCCAGTGAGGATGGAACTCACTACTCAGTCGTAATTGTTCTAGCGAGACAAGCTTGCTAACCATTACAGCACCTTGGTGCCCACATTGAAATAGCATAGTAGGAAACAAAACGGTGAAATAAGGAAATGGTGCCAAGAACTGAAGAGAAGAGATCTAAGGTTAACTTGTTGATTAAGGCTAGATTCGAAGCTGTTAAAAATATTATCCTCTTTTTTTTAATATATAAATAGGCGAAAACATCGGTAAATTTCATTATAAATCACACTAGCAGTATAACCCATCTTCGACCGGGTGTTTCAATACTGGGACTTTTTGCCGTTCAATTTGAGCAGTTTAAGTTTAAAGTCAGCCCACCCGAAAATCAATATTAGTAACAAGAATTGGGTGCAACTCTGAAAAGGGCCGTTTTCAAGTTCTCAATCTTGCAAGGAAGGAACCTCTTCCATGGACAATAATAATGATAATAATAATAATAATGATAATAATAATATACGATAATTTTTATTTACAATACTAATAATCTTTTGCGTTAGATTTCAACTCTCTAAATTGATTGTACGCCGTTTTTTTACAGACATTAAATTTTGCCTTTGGTTTTTACGCAAAGTGTTAAAAAATCATTTTTTTCGAGTTTTCACTTTCAAGGTTGTAATTTTTTCCAGTCAATTTGGACTCAAGACCGACACTGAAGAATTATCTATGAAATAAAAAACATTTCATCGAAATTGGATGAAAACCGTGGAAACACAAACAACATCCGATCACACACACACACACACACATTTTGAGAATTATAGATATAGATAACAATCTAAAATGAAATTGCTCTCGATTAATCATCTTTTTTTTTTTTGGCTTTCCATCACCATGGATGATGCTAACCTCACGGAGAGCAATTCACAGCACCTTCTTTGTCTTACCTTTTCCACTAACATCAGGCTTACGGCCACATCACGTTGAAACAACGGTTCTTGTACGATCACCGAAGTTAAGCAACAGAGTCTACTCAGTACCGAGATGGATAACCACTTGGGAATATCAGGTTCTGTAAACTTGCAGGTGCAAGTAGTGTAATGGATAACGGCTTGGAATTGGAAATTCGGAGAGCCGAGTTTCAATTCCAGCCGGGTTCGTTATATTCACTTACGCGGAAATACCATTGGGGAAAGATATGAATCCACGTCTTCTCCCCCAACTATAGGTTAATTAGTAGAACTTGTGTCAATAAATCATTATTATCTCTAAATAATTCTTACAATCTAAAATATTTACTGGCTTTAAATAACCTGCAAAAGGTTGATAAGCCGTAAAAATCAAATCAATCGATACGAAGTGGAACGGCTATATTAAATCAATTTCTAAGTCTACCGCCAGGAAAGTCGGTTTATTATGTTGTGCTCGACCATTTTTCTCGACAGTCTACCGTACACATAAGTCTACCATTCGTGCGTGGGTCGAATATTGCTGCCTCATCTGGTCTAGTGTTTTCGCTCTGTGTCTAGAGATACTTTAAAAATCCAAAGAATCTGCAATGTCATCGGTCCTGGTTTCTTACAATGTGTAAATAAACTTCTAAAATCTGGAAAATGGATCTTTCTTGGAGCAACACTTTTCAAGCCTCAATAATTTAATCTCAAACGGAACTAAGTTATAAGGATCAGTTTTTGTTGTTGTTGCATTTGGGATCGGCCTTATAGTCGTGTCTCTCCCCTCCTCTTCTATTCTCTCCTCACCTCCGCCATAACGTAGCTTCTGTTTCTTTCCCATAAATATTTTCATGGTAATTGTTCTGATGATGTTTCCGCTTTAGCACCTCAACTTTAAGAATTTAAGTGCAGAACTAGATTGGCAGCTAGGTCTCAATTTCACTGTTGTAATTGCTAGTTGTAACCGTAAGTTCTATGCCAATAGTTTCTTCTCTCCCACTTCTCACTTTTGGAACTCTTTCCCGGTTTCCTGCTAACTACGATCTTCAAAAAAATGTATATGAATGTCATTTGTCATCAACTATCTCCTTGAACTGTTTTCGTTTCCCCTTTGTATCTTTCACTGCCATTAGCATTTTGCATCTTAGTGGCTTTTATCACCTTGCTTGGGGATGAAATTATTAAAAATAAAATTACTGTTGCAATTTTAATTTTAATAATAATTCCATTTTTGTTTTAATATTAAATTATAAATTGGGTCGCAAACCATAGCTTGATAACCTGTTGTAAATAAGTGGTTAAATTGTATAGTACTTCAACTACTCTGCCATCCAGCACTGTCACCCATATAGTGACTACGCCAAAAGAGGTTTTCTTAGTAACGACAGGATATATTAACACTTTACTCTCTACGGTAATTCTCAAAGAGGAGGCACTTGGATACCAGGGGCGGAATTTTAATTCTAAGGAAAAGAATTTTAGCCAGAGGATCATCAAACTGGAAAAGAATGTACATACAATTTTTTTCTCTCTCTCACATTATATACAGTGTAACCCGAATATAAGAGACCCGGATATAAGAGAAACCCGGATATAAGATATTTTCTCTGGTCCCAAATTAGAGCCTGTGTTAACAAAACAAAATAGACCAAACCCGGATATAAGAGATTTATCCGGTCCCGACAACTCTTATATCCGGGTTACACTATATATATATATATATATATATATATATAAAAGGGGAGAGAGAGAATAGAGGAGGGGAAAGACACGACTATAAGGCCGATCACGTATTCAAAAAAGAACTGCTCCTTATAAATTAATCCCGTTTGAGATTAAATTATTGAGGCTTGAAAAGTGTTGCTCAAAGAAGTGTTCAAGAAAGATCGGTTTTCCAGATTTTGTAAGTTTATTTACACATTCTATGAAATTATAATGAAATGTATAACAGTGGAAAAAAATGCTATATGACATTTCAAAATGGAAGGGAAATTGACGAAATCTGAGGTTGAAAGCGGAAGAATGTCATCTGAGAATGCGAACAACTGATTCACAACCATTTACTTAGTCCACACTTCTTTCTTTTATGTACTCTGTCCCGTCAGGAGGTTGGCGATCATGGATCTCCACGGTTTCCTGTCCTTTGTAGCTCTTAGTAAATGTTGTCTTTTTGCTATCACTTCTAATCCCTGTTCTACCATCCATTTACACAAAAGCACTTTAGGTAGGTTATACGCTAGTTTTCCTCTGCCCCTTTTTTTATCATTTCACCTCAAGCAAAACAATAAAGCCACGAAGATGCAAAGGGTTACCGAGTTTTAGAGAATATGATAAAAATATACTATTAAGGGGGAAAAGATAATAAAAGAACAAGAATTAAGAGAAACGATAACAATTGACATTATATTTAAATTTTTGGAGATCTAAATTGCTTTCACTATATCCCGTGTGTGTCAAATTTTCAAAGCCCTCTTTCTTTATTATGTGCCCTAGAAATTTCAGCGGTCTCTTTCTGGTGGTAAGTATACGTGTCCTTTTGGCTTCTATGTTCTCTAAAAACTTAGTCGTTGCCCCATGTTCAGTCTATAAAACAATTACTGTTAAATGCCTTACCACTACATCCCTTTTTCTACCTTATTTCACTGTGAAAGCTGATTTCAATGTTTTTCAAAAGCGGTTAGATGAAAATACTTGGAAAAATTTTACTATCTTTTTTTGTCTTATCTATTGCCGTTTATTTCAATCGTTATTCTACGATCGTTAAATAGGCAGCGTGGATTGAAAATAAGTAATAAGCTTATTCTTTATTTTCAATCTATGTTGCTTATTTGAACTAGCGTCTCTTGGTGTTAGGCTTCTACCTTTCTGTAACAAGACCATTAGCTTTTTTATTTTAAAGGATTTGTCGTTACGCATGCGCAGAGCTACATTTCTGTTCTGAGAGACGCAAAAACAGCAGAAATAATATGAAAGGAATAAAGTCTCAAAACTAATGATAATAGCAATACTTTTTTTTTATAATTCAGAAACTATTCTGTGTATATTGTTTATAAAAACACAAGCCGCAATACCTTTTGAATTACCTGACGAGTACTGCAACCAGATTTTTAAAGCTTATAAAAACATTTAAATAAAAATGTTGGGCATTCTATTATTTAACTAGAAGAAACAATAAACATAATTTATTGTTTTTGAAATCATTAATACGTATTAACTATCAACCACGAGCTTACAGACATAGCTTTTGGCTACATCTAACCTAGGTGGTGATGTAAAGGAAATTTTACGAGAACTTGGAACTATATTTTCGCGTCAGGCTAAGTGTTTGGCTGGCAAGAAAGCATCAGAAAATCGTGTAACGAATTAAAACTAACGAACGATAAATACGGACACAAGAGAGAGGTAGCGATGCCGTAGTGATCAAAGATTGTAGTGTAGACCATGTCCTGGAATAAAGGACTATACAAATTTCATATTCCAGAGGAAAATATTATTGCACATTCTAATATAACTCTACAACTTAAAATAAATAAATAAAATAGTATGAGGCACCAAGTTATCAACTTGCTCCGAAAACGCCTGTAACCAAAATGGCGGAAAATCAGGAATCCTAAAATGTGGCTAAGGCAGAATTTCAAAGTTTTTGACTCGTACAAAAACATTTGAAGTCCTAGGACGTTCAATAATATGAAATTTATACTTTATACCAGGGCTTGGACTTACCTTCTTTTTACAACTATGCTTTCTTGCCTCCAGTAGCGATTGACCTTTAAATAAAAGGGATTCCAGGTTGCCAAAACAATAATAATAAACAAACGTAAACGTAAACGTGTTATATACATCGCATCTGCATTGTTATGGTTGCCAGCAAATAACACAGCCCAAGGTGTGAACTACGTCGTAGGTATGTCAAAATC